>CM066048.1:48029454-49229454 GCA_033557465.1 Ichthyophis bannanicus | reverse complement strand
ATGCTGCTAAAAGTGAAGAGCGTGAGGTTTCTGGATTGGATCCAAAGCAGCATGGGTTTACCAAAGGCAGGCTTTGTCAGACAAATCTAATTTATTTGAATGGGTGACCAGGGAGTTGGACCAAGGGAGAACCCTAGATGTGGTGTACTTGGATTTCAGTAAAGCTTTGACACTGTTCGTACAAGCAACTTAAAATAAATTGAGCACCCAAGGGATAGACCTTAGAGTGACTGACTGGGTTAAAAATTGGTTGAGTGGGAGGCAACAAACAGTACAGGTAAATGGAGCTCACTCTGAGGAGAAGGATGTAACCAGTGGTGTGCTGAGGGGCTCTGTCTTTGGTCAGATTCCGTTTAACATCTTTGTTGATATAGCGGAAGGGCTGTCAGGTAAGGTTTGCCTTTTTGCAGATGATACCAAAATCTGCAATAGAGTAGACACCCATGAAGGTGTAGATAACATGAGGGGGGATCTAGCTAAGCTTGAAGAATGGTCTAGAATTTGGCAGCTGGGATTTAATGTTAAAAAATGCAAGGTCATGCATTTGGGCTGCAGCAATCTAAGGGAGCAATATAGTATAGGGGGTGAAGTACTTTTGTCCACTAAAGAAGAGCGGGACCAAGGTGTGGTTGTGTCTGATGATCTTAAAGTAGCTAAAACAGGTAGAAAAGGCAACAGCAAAAGCTAGAAGAATGCTTGGGTGCATACGGAGAGGAATGGCTAGCAGAAAAAAGGAGGTGATAGTGCCTCTGTATAAGTCTTTGGTGCGACCTCATTTGGAGTATAGTGTGCAATTCTGGAGACCGCACCTTCAAAATGATGTGAACAGGATGGAGTCGGTGCAGAGGGTGGCTACTAAAATGGTTAGTGGTCTTCATTATAAAGCATATGAGGACAGACTTAAGGATCTTAATATGTACACCTTAGAGGAAAGGCAGGATAGAGGTGATATGACTGAGATGTTTAAATACCTCCGTGGCATAAATGTTCAGGGGGGAGAGCCTCTTTCAATTGAAAGCAAGTTCTGCTATGAGGGGACATGGGATGATGGGATTCAGGAGTGATATGCGGAAATATGTTTTTACGGAAAGAGTGGTGGATCAGTGGAATAGTCTCCCAGTGGATGTGGTAGAGATGAGGACAATTCAAAATTCAAAATTTTGAATTTGAATTCAAAAAAGCATGGGACAAACACAGAGGATCTCTAAAGGAAAAAAAGGGGACTGTTGTAGTTGTTGATATGGAAGGACAGACTAGATAGGCCATGTGGTCTTTTTCTGTCGTCATATTTCTATGTTTCTATGGGAGGCCATGGTAGGAATTGATCGCTGCTAGGTGAATTCATATGGATGTGGTTTTGAGACCTAAATCTGAGAGATGAAGAAGGTAAGAGAGGATTTGACATGTCAGGCAAAAAGAGGGAACCCAGTTCTGGGTTGCAGCCCATTCCGCAATTTTTGTGTTTACTTTGATTAGATCTGTGTGTTGATGGCCTCCGAGAAGCCCTTATGATAGTCTACAAATATCCTCAGATGTGAAGAATGTCTAAAACTTGCCATTCAATTTCCATGCCATAAGGGAAAGGCTGCAAAGATTCAGATAAGATGAGAATCTTTTGCTGGTTCTGGAGAGTAGGATTTTGACTGGGTATGGATGGTTCAGAACACAGAGAGAGAAGTCTTAGAAAATAGATGTCATTGCCACCGAGGATACTTTGTGCCTTGTCTGGTAGAATCTAGAGTAATACTCTTTGGGTGAGCGGAAATGGAGGGAATGTGTAAAGAAAGTGTAGTTACTCACCTGTAACAGGGACAGTAGGAATCAGTCCTCACTTATGGGGTGACGTCGGCACCGACGGAGCCCGCACGGAGCAATTCCCCAGTTTTCAAAGAAAGCCTTTGGGATTTCTGCCATGCATGCATGGTCCTCTTCCCGCCCAAGGATGCCATCTTGTTCAGTCAGATCCCATAGCTCGAGCCCTATCAAGCAGATGGCAAGGGAAGGACAAAAATTCAGCAACTCACCAGGGGAGACGGGAGAGGTAGTGAGGACTGATTCCTGCTGTCCCTGGAGAACACCTGTTACAGGTGAGTAACTACGCTTTCTCCAGGAACAAGCAGGAAGTCAGTCCTCACTTATAGGACTCCCCAGCTACAGGCTACTGAACCTGTAACTCAAAAACGCCTCTGCGAGGCCGTGAGCAGAAGCAGATACCCGAATGAGCCCGAGTTTTTGGGTCCCCAGGGCTAAGTTCTCGGTAGCCGCCGAAGAAGAGTCGGAAGGCAGGAGTTGCTTTACCCCAAACAGATAGCACAGTTACTTACCTGTAACAGGTGATCTCTGGGAACAGCAGGAATAAGTCTTCACATATGGGTACGTTGGTACCGACAGAGTCTGCGTGGGAACGCTCCCCAGCATCCAATTAGAACGCTTTTGGGAGCATCCCACCACGCCTGCATGCTGCCTTCCCGCCTTTCCCAACTGCCTCTCCTCAGTTAAGTTTTAAAGCTGAGACAAAGAGAAAGAGAGAGGGGAAAGATAGAGATAGAGAGATACAACTCCTAGGGGAGGTGGGTGGGTTGTGAAGACTTATTCCTGCTGTTCCCAGAGATCACCTGTTACAGGTAAGTAACTGTGCTTTCTCCAGGAACAAGCAGGAATGAGTCTTCACATACGGGGACTCCCAAGCTAAGATGCCTGGAGGAGTCCCAGCATGTTGCGAATCTGAGAAAGCCATGCTATTCGACAGAACCTCAGGCATCCTGGGGATGGAGGGTAGGAGTTGAACTAAGAAAGATGTACTGTGGAACAGCTGGACCAAACAGGACGCCTAGATAGGAGTCCCTGTGCAGATGATATCTAGTAGTAAATATTGAACTGCAATATACCAATATGGACCTCACCTGGAGGTACTGTAAAACGTTTATGGAGGTTCATATGGATCTGCTAATATGAACCAGCAGAATAACCTCAAGAAGTACCTCAATGTAGAGCAGAGGTAAATAAACTGTGCAAAAGACAGGTTGAGGTCAGAACCTTTAGGGCGAGAAAAAGTCCCAGCGGAAACTTGGATAGTTCAATGAGGCAGGACTTTTGTGGGAAATGCGGAAGTCCCTATTAGATAAGCCTGAAAAGGAGAAATTAGGTCTTACCTGCTAATTGTCTTTCCTTGAGCTCTCTCCGGGCCAGTCCAGGGTACGTTAGGGTTGTCAATCCCCTTCAGCAGCTGAGGACTGAAAAAACTCCAAGTTTTGCTGACAGCCTAAACCCCTCCCCCTGGTGTCAGTGCTCCAGTCTACTACTAACAAAGCAGCTCAAACGCACACTGCCGAGAAAAAAAAAAGCTAAGCCCGCTCTATACTTCGCAGGGAAAGAAACAGAATAAAAATTGGTTATGCGAAAATGCAACTATGTTTCACTTGCCTAGTCATAGAAGCACGAATTTTGTGTCAATTATTTTTTTCCAGAAAAAGAAATAAGAAGCTAACGACAGAGTTGGAGAAAGCTCCCTAAAACCATGCTCCTGAAAGAACGACAATATGTACAAACTTACCACATTAGGAACCACCACCCAGGAAAAAGATTTAGGCGTCATTGTGGATACCATGTTAAAACCCTCGGCCCAGTGTGCAGCGGCGGCCAAGAGAGCAAATAGAATGCTAGGTATGATAAGGAAAGGAATGGAAAATAAAACAAAAGATATTATAATGCCTCTATATCGTTCCATGGTGAGACCGCACCTTGAATATTGTGTGCAATTCTGGTCGCCGTATCTTAAAAAGGATATAACGATTTTAGAAAAGGTACAGAGAAGAGCCACCAAAATGGTAAAGGGGATGGAAGGATACTCCTATGAAGAAAGGCTAAAAAGGTTAGGGCTCTTTAACCTGGAAAAGAGATGGCTGAGGGGAGATATGATAGAAGTCTATAAATTAATGAACGGAGTGGAACGGGTAAACGTAGATCGATTGTTCACCTTATCAGAATATAGAAAGACTAGGGGACATGCAATGAAGCTACAGGGTAAACTATTTAAGACTAAGAAAATATTTTTTCACTCAACGTGTAATCAAACTCTGGAATTTGTTACCGGAGGATGTAGTTAGTGTAGCTGGGTTTAAAAAAGGTTTGGACAAGTTCCTGGAGGAAAGGTCCGTAAACCATTATTAAGAAGTGACCGAAGATATCAATGCTTGACCCAGTACAAGCATTGTGGAACTTGTGTCTCTTGGGGAAACTGCTAGGTACATATGACCTAGATTGGCCACTGTTGGAAACAGAATACTGGGCTTGATGGACCTTGGTCTGAACCAGTATGGCATATCTTATGTTCTTACCGCCGCTGAACAAAAAATCTTAGCTGAGACAAACTCTGGGTGGGCCCTGGACTGGCCCGGAGAGAGCTCAAGGAAAGACAATTAGCAGGTAAGACCTAATTTCTCCTTCCTTATCGCTTCTCCGGGCCAGTCCAGGGTACGTTAGGGCAGTACCAAAGCAGTACCTAAACTCGGGAGGGACCCGCAAGCCCTGCAATTATGTCTGAAGCTCCTATATTGGCATCCTGTCTAGCTAGGACATCTAAACGATAGTGCTTAGTAAACGTATGCAGAGAGGACCACGTTGCGGCCCGACAAATTTCCACCGGAGGAATCAGAGCGCACTCAGCCCAAGACGCTGCTTGAGCACGCGTAGAATGCGCTTTTAGCCCCCCCGGTGGTACTCGCTTCGTATGCCACTACAATGGCCTTTTTGACCCAGCAGGCAATTGAAGCCTTAGACGCCGCTTCTCCTTTACGGGACCCCGCAAATAGCACAAACAACCAATCGGATTTGCGGAAAGACCCCGTAGCCTTAAGATACTTCCTTAACACCCGTCCTAAATCCAACCTTCTGAGCGAGCGATCCATGGGAGAACCGGACAGCTCCGCAAAAACAGGTAACGCCACCGATTGATTTACGTGAAACGAGGACGCTACCATAGGCAAAAACGAAGGCACCGTACGTAACAAAACCTTCTCCGGCAAAAATTGTAGATAGGGCTCTCGACAAGACAGCGCCTGCAGATCGGAAATTCTGCGCGCAGAACACAATGCCACTAGGAACGCCGTCTTCCAGGAAAGTTCCTGTAACCCCCCTGAGGAACCCCCTGCAAATGGAGAGCGTGTCAAAGCTTCCAGAACTAGATTCAAATCCCAAGCCGGAACTACCGCATGCAACGGAGGCCTCAGAAGCTTAGCCGCCTGAAAAAAATGATGCACATCTCCATGCAAGGAAAGTCTACGATTGCGTACCGCTCCTCTAAAACACGATAAGGCTGCCAAATGCACCTTAAGAGTACTAAATGCTAAGCCTTTTTCCAGACCGTTCTGCAGAAAAAGCAGGAGCTGGGGCAGCGTAGCCGACAGTGGTCGAATGCTACGTTGCCCACACCAATATTCAAAGGTTTTCCAGACGCGTGCATACGCTAGCGAAGTTGAAGCTCTCTTTGACCTCAACAGCGTGGAAATCACAGAGTCCAAGTAACCCTTACGTCTCAATCGGTCCCTCTCAAGAGCCAAGCTGTAAGCAAGGAGCAATCCACTTGAGGCATCAGGACGGGCCCTTGATTCAAGAGATTCATGCAACCTGGCAGACGCCAAGGAGGAGCTACCACCAGCCGTATGAGATCTGCATACCACGGTCGGCGAGGCCAATCCGGCGCAATGAGAATCACCATCCCTCGGTGGGCAGCTATCCACTGAATGAGCCGACTGAGCATCGGCCACGGAGGAAACATACAGCAGAGAGTTCTCCGGCCAGGGCTGGACCAGAGCATTCAACCCCTCCGACATGTGTTCCCTTCGTCTGCTGAAAAAGCGAGAAGCTTTGGCATTGCCGAACGTAGCCATGAGGTCCATCACCGGATGCCCCCAGCGCACCGTGATCTCGTGGAACACCGCCGCGTTCAGTTCCCACTCCCCGGGATCGAGAACCTTGCGACTGAGATAATCGGTCTGCACATTGTCTTTGCCTGCTACATGCGCTGCCGACAAAGCTACAAGATGCTGCTCCGCCCAAGCCATTAACTCTTGACTCTCTTCCAATAAAAGGACACTGCCATTGCCCCCTTGGCGATTGATGTAAGATACCGCAATGTCGCAGAATACTCGTACCGCCGACCTCTCGAGCACGTCTTGAAAATGAAGAAGCGCGAGCCGCACTGCTCTGAGTTCTAATCGATTGATCGACCACGAGCTCTCTTCGACGGACCAGACCCCCTGTGCCACGCGAGCTTGACAGTGAGCTCCCCAGCCGAACAGGCTGGCGTCCATGGTCACCAGCACCCATTGCAGATCCGGTAAGGGAATCCCTGCCCGAAGATGGTTGACATCCAGCCACCACAGAAGACTGTGTCGGACCACTTCCGGACAGATCAACCGTTGAGAGAGAGACTGATGCTGCGGCGACCATCTGGAGAGCAAGGCTTGTTGGAGAGGATGCATATGCACTCTGGCCCAAGGGACTAGGTCCAATGCCGCCGCCATGGAACCCAAGAGTTGTAGGTAGGTCCAAGCCGACGGAGTGGGACGCCGCAAGAATGCGCGAATCTGACTCAGAAGCTTCAGCACCCTGCTCTCGGGCAGAAACACCGAGCCCTGTTCTGTGTCGAAGAAGGCTCCGAGATAAGTAAGCTGCCTCACAGGCCTCAACTGACTCTTTGCTCGGTTGATTACCCAACCAAGCTGCTCCAACAGCTGCACTACCTGAGCCATAGCCGCCACCGAGCTTGAAAGCGAATCGGCCCTGATCAACCAGTCGTCTAGATACAGATGCACCTTGATACCTTCCTTCCTCAAGGCCGCTGCCACCATGACCATCACCTTGGTGAAGGTACGAGGCGCCGTCGCTAGACCGAACGGCAACGCACGGAACTGAAAGTGACCCATAGGAACCGCAAACCTCAAAAACCGCTGATGATCCGCCCGGATTGGAATGTGCAGATAAGCTTCTGTGAGATCTATGGCAGAAAGCAGCTCCCCCGGATGCACCGCCCGAATAACGGACCGTAGCGTCTCCATGCGAAAATGAGGAACCTTCAAAGCCCGATTCACGTGCTTGAGATCAAGAATAGGCCGAAAAGAACCCTCTTTTCTTGGGAACTACAAAATAAATCGAGTATCGACCTGAGCCGCACTGGTCTGGAGGCACGGGAACCACCGCTCGGAGGAACAACAAGCGTTGCAATGTCTCGGCAATGGCTTGCCCCTTCAATCCCAGACCGCAGGGAGACAGTAGGAAAGCCTCGGACAATGGGTAGGCGAACTCCAGTGCATACCCGTCCCGAATGATCTCTAGTACCCACTTGTCCGTAGTTACGGCGGTCCAGGCCGAAAGAAACTCCTGCAAGCGGCCTCCCACAGGAGTTTCTGGCTGGACCAGCCAAACTTTATTGTGGCTTCTTAGCGGAGGATTGCTGAGAATTGAAGTAGCCCCTGCCGAAACCTCTGGTTCCGTGAAAGGATTGACTCCGAGACCTGAAACGGCCCCTGGGATAGGGAGTAAACCGAGCTCCTCGGAATTTTCGAAAATCTCTACCCTGTCCACGTTGCAAGGGAGTTCCCCTAGACACCTTCGGATGATCTTCCGGCAACAGACTTCCCTTGGAGTCTCCGAGATCCTTAACAATCTTCTCCAAGGCTTCGCCAAAAAGCAATTTGACTTTATAGGGGAGCTTACTGAGCCGGGATTTAGAAGGTGAATCAGCTGCCCAATTCCGCAACCAAAGGAAACGCCTGGCTGCAATTAGCGACGCCATGGACTTTGCGGCAATATGAACCAAATCATAAAAAGCATCCGCAAGGTAAGCCGCCGCTGATTCCAACTTAGCTCCCTCTGCAGGAGACTCATTAACCGGATCCGCAGTACCGTCGCCTTGTAACCAGCGGATGGAAGCCCTGGAAACATAAGCTCCAAATAGATGCCTGTAGCGAATGAGCGCTGGCATCGAAGGCTTGTTTCAGGAGCACTTCCAGCTTACGATCCCGTAGATCCTTAAGCGCCGCTCTGCCTTCCAAAGGGATGATGGTCTTCTTAGTCACCGCAGCGACTAAGGCATCTACTTTAGGCATCTTTAACAATTCCTTTTCCTCCTGAGGAACCGGATAAAAGCGACCCAAAGCCCGACTACCGCGTAGCATGGCCTCTGGGTACTCCCATTCCGATTCAATCATCTGTTTTATGACCCAATGCACTGGAAAACAACATTGCTCAGCTTTAAAACCCTGCAGCAAAGGATCTTCCAGAGGTTCCTGAGATACCGTGGGCATAGAAAGATTGAGTGCCCCCAAGGACTGCGCAATAAGAGCACCCAACTCCTCCTTGCGAAAGACCCTAAAAATGTTATGATTCTCGCCCGGCCCTATTTCACCATCCTCCAGTTCTAGAGACCAAGGATCTAATCCTGTCTGAGAGAATCTCGCCTTCTTCCAACCCCAGAGGATGATCAAACTGCTCTGCACTAGCGTCCAACTCAGAGATCGATCTCAGCCCCGTTTTAGAAGTACCCTCTCCTGGATCTAAGGCACTTACCTCAGGAAGAGAGGACTGTAATAAAGGAACACTGGAATCAGCAGCTACTGCTTGAGAAGACTTTAAGAGAACAGCCTTATGCAGGGCTAAAATAAATTCTGGAGAAAATAACGAAGAAACAGTCTCCTGAGCCTCAGGCAGTTTCTGTGAGGTCTTACACTGAACCGTTGCATCTTTATTCGATTTTGATTTCTTTTTACTCGGTTTAGATTGTCCCGCGGGAGAAACAGACGGCTCCTTCAAAATGGCCGCCATTCCCGCGTTTTCCAAAGTGAGGAGAGCCTTCCCCGAGTCTAACCCTTTAGGCTCCATCCCCCGACTGCAGCAAACAGCGCGGGAAAAACACAAGTAGTAAAGAAAAAAAAAGCAACGAAACAGCAATGCCGAATTAAAACAATGAAAACGCGCCAACTCTTACCGTCAGAGCCCCGATAGCACGGAGACTCCCGAGAGAGATGCCAAGGCTCGGGTAGTGCTATTAGCTTCAAAATCACACCGACCGGACAGGAACCGCTGAACCTGTGCTCCCACTGTCCCGCTGCTAGCGGACAAGAAGACACTGCAGTACCTTCAAAGAGAATGGTTACTGGGGCTCCCAGGACCAAAACTCCGACAAAACAGACCCTGGACTCTAGACCAGTGCAAATCTAATCCCCCCTTTTATCAAGGCAGTGCAGACCGGAGAGAATTCCTTGCGCCGCGCCGCTAACACAGCGGAGTAATCCGGGAACATAAGAATAGTCACATTATCTAGTTTCAGGTCTCGCCGCTTTCGGTAGGCTTGCAACAGTTTATCCTTATGCTGATAGTCCAACAAGCGTGCCAGCACCGGCCGTGGCCTATTCTGGCCCTCCATCCGCGGACCCAATCTGTGGGCTCTCTCCACTCTAACATGTCCCTGTAATTCAGGTAGGCCCAACTCTTTGGGAAGCCACTCCTGGTGCCCCGTCCAAGACTCCGGGACTCCCACCAACCGGAGGTTGTTCCGACGTGACCGGTTCTCCAAATCATCGACTTTCTGCAGCAAGTCGTCAATTTGCTTTTGTTGTTTGTGGCTCGCCCTCTCCAGCGCAAGTTTCCCCTCCTCGAGGACTGTCACTCGCTGCTCCATTTCCTCCAACCTCCTCGTGTATTCACCAAAGGTTTCCCCCATCTCGTCCAGTTTTCTCATGGCCGTTTCAAACTTCGGCTCAAGCAACTTCACCACCTCATGGGCCACATCCTCCGATGCCGAGTCAACACTCACTTTCCCCGGAGATTCCGGCATGGCCTCTACGCGTACCGCGGGCGCCATTTTGATCTCCCGCGCTCCAGCGGCCTTCTTCTTCACCGCCACTTTCATCCTCTCCTTTAGGTGTACCAGCCCACCAGAATGTTCAGTCACACTCGACCGCAGTAACGATGCCACTCTCTCCCAGCATTTCTGAGCTCTGTCGCCGATTTAATTAGCAAGAGACTAGGGCGGCCCGGGAGCGCGATGAGGAAACGTCCTCACCCGCTCATGTGCACACGTGATCTCCGACCCCGGACTCTAGAAAGCAGGCTCTGCCTTCAGCTGTGGCCTAAACGGCCATCGCGGGTCTCTACTCACACGTTTTGGGGTTTTGTTTTGTTTTGTAACTTTAGAGAAACCCCTGGGAAGTATAGTAGGAGGAAGCCCCGCTAGAGCCCTGCTAATAATCACAAGTAATGGCAAAAAAACCAAAAGGCACTGTCAAATACACCAGGGAGATAGTCAGCTCGACGTCCTATTCAGCTGCTGAGGACAAAGACTGGAGCACTGACACCAGGGGGAGGAGTTTAGGCTGTCAGCAAAACTTGGAGTTTTTTTCAGTCCTCAGCTGCTGAAGGGGATTGACAACCCTAACGTACCCTGGACTGGCCCAGAGAAGCGATAAGGAACTATTTTGACCTTAAGAGACATAGTTCTTATAGGAGAAGAGGGGTATTGAAGACCCCTATATCCGATGACAAACAAGGACAGAGTATGAGGCATTGTAGCCTCCTATTTTCTGAAGGTTCAGAATGTCCTTCCTAAATGAAGTCACTTAGGAAAAAAGATGGTACATGGAAGACTTCAGATGTACCTAACCTGAAGGTTATGGTGAAAAAACCTAACTACCACAGAGAGTGGTTGTTTATGTAGAACCCTAAGCATGCTGGAGCAGCAATGATAGGGATAGTGACTATCTGTCGGAGCCCTATAGGACATAACTATATATATGAACCTAGGCAGACAGATGAAAAAGTATATATATATATATATAGATAGATAGATAGATAGAGAGAGAGTAATGCGCCTCCTCCTGGCTAGGCGGTTGCCTAGGAGTAGAGGGCATCACCTCTTAATGTCCCTTTCTGTTAATTGGATTCCCAGAGCCAAGGCTGCTGGGTAGTGTAGTTGTCTATCACAGGTACACTAAAAAAATTTTTTTTTAAACTGCCTCTAATGTTTCGATTGATTTTTACGTTTTTTGGTGCGCTGAATCCAAATCTGGTAACCAATTTGCTCCATCACGTACAGATTTGTTTCTACATTGGGTTAGCAGTTTGAGGTGAACGTTTCAGATTGAGTGCGATCGAGATAAAAGTTTCTTGGATGAATTCTTTATACTAATTGTTTAGTAGTTATTCAAATAAGAATAAAGAAAATTGTAACAAGGCAGCACATAAGAATAGAGTAATGTCAACAAAACACACTGTGATGGTAGCAAAATTGTCTGCACTTAAAACAGCCACATACATGTGCACAAACATTGAGCATATAAGAGCGAGGTTAGACACAAAGCAAAGCAAAGAAATGTGCAAAAAATGTTGTACAGTTATGTATGTAAGAATAGAAAACGCAAACCGCACCATTGCAATACATGAAGACAAACACCCGATGGTGTGAAAATAAAATTCTAATAAATGAGATCCGACACTGTGGTAATAACTAGCAAATTTTTATTTCAAAGTTTAGTAAAAACACGATATTTGTCAACACAGTTTAGATTTTAAAGTCATTCTTGGGTCAATCAATCTCCTGGTGGGCCCGTTTCTTCTTCCCCCGAATGCTTCTCTTGGTGCGCTGCTTGGCGTATTTTTCATCTGGGGTTTCCCGCAGCAGCAACCAGCAGAAATCAGCCATCATAGTGGTGTTCCATCTTCCTTGGTACCTTCTCTCTGCGTCCTTGATGTCCTGGTGAAACCTTTCACCTTGTTCTTCACTGTACGCCCCCAAGTTTTCGGGAAAGTAGTTCACATGGGAGTGCAAGAAATGGACTTTCAGGCTCATGTTACAGCCTTGTTCTTTGAAGGCATTGAGCATCCTGGCAACATCATCCTTATAGTTCTCATCCCGCCTGTTCCCCAAGAATTTGAGAACAACATCCTTGAAGGAATCCCAGGCTTCTTTTTCCTTCTCAGACATCGTTTCAGCGAATGCTCCATCTGAAATGAGTTTCCTTATATCAGGGCCAACAAACACTCCTTCCTTTAGCTTTGCTTCAGAAAGTCGGGGGAACTTTGAGCAAAGGTACCGAAAGCACTCACCATCTTTTGGAAGGGACTTGATGAATTGCTTAATGAGACCCAACTTAATGTGGAGAGGTGGTAATAGAATTTTATCACGAGGTACCAAGCTCTCATGAAGAACATTTTTCTCACCGGGTCTCAAATACTCCCGAATTGGCCAGTCTTTTTTCCCCCAGTGTAGGTCGCGGGCTCGGCTATCCCACAAGCAAAGGAAGCAGGGATATTTGGTGAAACCGGATTGCTGCCCTAATAGCATGGATAGAATTTTAAAGTCTCCACAAATCATCCACTTATGCTCATCATAACGAATCTTCTGAAGAATCAGGGCCAAATTCTCGTATTTTTCTTGGAGAATAACAGAGTGAGCAATAGGAACTGAAGCAAATGTGTTGCCATTATGAAGAAGAACACCTTTTATGCTGTCTTTTGACGAATCAATGAACAGCCACCATTCAGCAGGATCATACTTGAGTTTAAACTTTTCCATCACTCCGTATATATTGTTGCAAAATACCAAATCTTCCTCTTTGCTGAAATACTTCAAAATTGTGTCTCGCGGTTGCGGTACCAATAAAAAGTTGTTCCTGGTGACAATAGATTTTTCTGTTTAAGCCGAGAACCTAGCAGTTGGGCAGCATCTTTTGGGAGTCCTAAATCCTGGACTAAATCATTCAATTCAGCTTGAGAGAAAAGTTCAGGTTTCGGATCTGGTTCAGTTTCAAACTCGGAAGTACTGGACTCATCGGGAAAAGCCATCTGATGAGTCTCATCATGATCAGAACCGTCCACACAAATATGATCCAAAGATTTTGGTGGTTCAGGCACAGGTACTTCGTTGCAATGAGGCATAGGCCTAATTGCTGAGGGAAGGTTGGGGTAACTTATTACGTTCTTATTTTTTAAGTTGTATCCCTTCACAATGCAAGAGCAAAAATAGCAGTCACTGCTGTGGTCTCTTTGTTCACGCCACATCATAGGTATTCCGAAACGAAATGCTTGTTTTTTACCTTTCATCCATAAGCGTAGATCTTCCTCACATGTCTTGCATACTTTGTGAGGAGCCCACGGTTTGTCTTGATCACCTAACTTCAAACCGAAATAGGCAAAATATACTTTTTTAATAAATGCAGAAATGTTCCTCTGCCACTTTTTCACGGTATATTCCCCACAAATAAAACAAAAACTGTCCGGAGAGTTGACGCAACCTCTGGCTCTGTGAGCCATCACAAATACACAGCACTGCAAACTACAACTGTAGTGAACCACTTCGGAATAAAGCTGGATTACGACTGAGCAAACAAAAGGTAATAATGAACTTGCAAGAAACTGAAATTTGACAGGAACGTTCATGTCGCAACCACCGTGTTTGAGCGAGCAAACGAGGCGAGGCGAACAGGAAAGAACATGCGCCAGCGCGAGTACTGGATTTAGCCCCCCGCCTCCCAATTGTCCTGTTAATGTATAAAATGAATACAAAACACTCTAAAATATCATGAGGGAGTGTTTCTAGTTAGTTAACCATTACAATCTCTATTTTGGGCCAAGAAAATAAACTGCAGTCGGCTAAAAAGAAATTATGTGAACATTCCTTATATGGGTAAGAAATCTAATTTTGCAAGAAAACGTGACGTGATGGAACATTTTGGCTATTTTTCCTGGATTCAGCACCCCAAAATCTATAGGAATCAGTTGCAAAACTGGAGGCAGTTTTTTGGTAGTGTACCTGTGTAATGAATGGCCGCCGGGGTTTTCAAGGCAAACAGGAAATTTATTATTTTTTTCTTCTTAGCCAATGAACTTTTCTTTTCAGCAGTTCACAATTACAACAACATAAATTGGATGCTTCTCCGTTGAAAAAGGAAACAAAAACTTCATAGCAAACTGTTATAGCAAACACAGCAGCACTGTTTCTCAGCTTGTTTAACACAGCAGAAAATCTTTTCCTTCATTAAAGATTTTAGCTTTAGGTTCCTGGCTTGGTTCAGCACAAACCTCTACTCCAGCTGAGCTCTGTACAGCACTTCACTTCTTTTCTACAAGTTGCTAAACATTTGCTTCCAGGCTGTGAGCATTCAAGCCAGTCCTTTGAATCTTCCTGGCTAGCACAAGAACGTTAGCACTTCATTTGCATAATTCTCCAGCAGGTTAAGCCCTTAGATAAGCTTCTTGGTTTTTCTAAAACTTTAAAACCTTATAGCTTTCTCACTCCTGGCACACACAGAATGAGCAATCCATTTCCGACACCGATGAAACATTATCTGAAGCACATTCATCTATCTGCATGCTCTCATCATCTAAGTCAATTGGCACCTGGCTGGACTCAGCGTCTGGAACTGCAGGTTTTAGTTTCTGTAACAACTTTAAAACTTTTCCCCACTGGGCTTCCTCTCTACACTGAGGGACACTGGAAGGCTTGAGGAGATCCTTATCCTTTATCAAACTTTGTAAGGTTTCCAATGTGCTCACCTTTCTTCTAGCACCAAGTCTCTTCCCAGACTTTGCTGAAGAGGACACACTTCTTACCGGCTCTCCTAAGGACACTCCCATACGTTGCTCATACCCAGCATTTTCCACAGGGCAAACTCTCCCGTCCTCCAAGCCAGCTGTAATTCTCTTACAAGCTGAACTACCTTCAGAACTAGAGCTTACTGAATGCTGTGTGCAATAGGGATTCCTCCTGAGACAGCTGCTGGAACACCTTCCTCTCACAGGGTTCCTCCTGGTTTCCTTACTTTCTGCTTCCTTTGCAAGACTCTCCTCTCTTGGATACACCTTCCCTGGTGATTACTCCTTCCCTCCTTTTCTCCCCCGTGTTCTCCGGGTTCTTCTTCTTCCCTGCTTCCCTGAGCTTATATGAGTGTGAATGCCCTCTAGCCTCAAGCTCCACCCCTGGGTAATCCTCGTCACCTCCCCTGGTTACCATGGAGCTGGGGCGTGGCTCACTATCAACAGCTCTGTGAATGCAGTTTTTTTCTTTAGCTGGAGTTTTAACCCTAAAACTCCCTGAACTATTTCCTTGCTCAGAGGAAAATGACTGTTTTTTCACCATTTTCTCAGGCTCTACTACAGTCTCGCCACCACAATATATATGGGCACAGATATGCATATATCTATATACATGTATGTATATATATATACCCATGTCCCCACATAGGGATATGTGGAGAGAGAAAGATTCATCTAATAACAAGAAGGGAAAATACCTGCTTGAGGAGATGTTAGAGAATCCATTCTCCCTGGTTATGAGTGGGAGAGCTAAGGGAGTGCTCTCACTGACAAGGAGAAGTCTCGAGTCCTCTAAGAATTCTAGTCCTTGAATAACCAGGAATGGAGGCCTACGTGAAAAAATGCAGAGGATGTTTTTAATCCGCAGGCAGTAAGTCTGGATCCTTCCATAACTCCAGTATGGAAGCTGGAGAAGAAGATGCAATGAAATGAGATACTCTTTTTTGCCCTCATAGAAGGGAAAATATGGTATCATGCATTCTTGTGCTCAATATGAATTTCCCTATGAGAATTGAGGGTGGAAGGAAAAATACAAGACAAGGACTGGCTGTTACGAAAAGAAAACCATCCCTGGTGAAGGGGTCCACTGGAGATGTGAACCAACCCAGGGAATTGAGTAATTCTTTAGGTCTTCACGTAATTAAGGTCTGTGTCCATTATTGTAGAAGGAGACTTTAATGGAATGGTAGGGGAAGGGAAGAACCCAGTAGTCATGACTAGGTAAAGTCCTTCCCAACCATCTGGAATTATTTGCTCTCTAGCAAGGGCCCATAGTGCAGAGCTGCTCTGTAGAGATGCAGAGAGCATGTTGCAGGTTGGTTAGAAGAAAAAACTGTCTGTTTAAGAGCCAGTATGTAACCTGAACTACTCCGCCAAAGCCCAAGGATTGGAGAAGGCCAAGGATAGAAGGTATGATGTGTCTGCAACAATAAAGCCAGAAAAGGTTCTTAGTCTATCTGGGACTTAGTACTAAGGCCAGAAAGGATTGATATTGAAGATCAACCCCTGGTTGCTTGGTCAGCAAGTCAGTGGTCTAACCACTAAGAGCCCCTGCACTTTTAAGTATTGTTAGGGCAGCAGAACAAATTTCTGGTCCCAAGATTGGAAAAAGGGGCCTACAGACATAAGTAGGAGTGGTAAGACTCCGTCATTGTCTGAGAAGCTGCCACAAAACAAGATTGCAGGGGGAAGACAACTCTGAAATGAAAACCCTTTACTGGACTAGGTAGAAAACTCAGGGGCTTAGGGATAAGCCCTCCAGTTAAGTGGTACCACTCTTACAGACCAAAATGTCTTAGTAAGAGGGACAGAGTTGAAAAAAAGACTTACGATGGAGTAAATCTCTGAAAAAGTAAAATGAGACATGCTGATACAGGAGAAACTGTCAAGGCAAAGGCATAGCAACCATATTGACAGTTGCTACTCCTCTGTCTACCTAGGAGGAAGAGGAGTAACTTTACTACCTGTAAAGCATAATCATCCTAAGAAGCTCTATGAGCTAAAAGGAAGGATGTCTCTTTAAAAGAGAGACATGTGTAAAATTTAGGATGGAACCGATGTAGACGCTTGTAAAGAGAAGAAGCAGACTACAGGTTCTAAACCTCAAAACAGGAAAGAAGGATTCAGTGAAGAATCTATCAGCAACCCTGTGGCTGCTGGGTTTGCTGAAGCGGTTGAGGTTGTGGTTTCTTTAGCCTGGTTTGATGTTTCCCTTGCTTGGAAACAGTTGTATGATGGGTAGAAAATGAAAGAGTAGTTACTCACCTGTAACAGGTGTTCTCCAGGAGCAGCAGGGATCAGTCCGCACATATGGGTGACGTCAGCGCCGATGGAGCCCTCGTGCGGAGCATCTCCCCAGCTTTCAAAGAAAGCCTTTGGAATTGCAGCGCGCATGCGCGGTCCCCTTCCCGCCCAAGGGTGCCATCTTGCTCAGTCTGATGACATAGCTAAAAGACAGCAAAAAATTAGCAAAAACAAATCATAGGACTGCAACTCCAAGGGGAGGAGGGAGAGTTGTGAGGACTGATTCCTGCTGCTCCTGGAGAACACCTGTTACAGGTGAGTAACTACTCTTTCTCCAGGACCAAGCAGGAAGTCAGTCCTCACATATGGGACTCCCCAGCTTAAGGCTACCGGAGACCTCAAGCGGAAAAAATGAGCTCCCTCTAGCTCGTCAGCACACAAGGAAGGAATCTTCTCTGAGAACGCCCCCCGACCGGTAGCCCAACACCAGGGCCGGAGGGTAGGAGTTGCCTAAACCCCAAAGAGATTATGGAGTACTGCCTGTCCAAAAGCACTGTCCCTGCGGGACTCCCTCTCAAGGCAGTAATGGGCCGCAAAAGTCTGGCTTGAAGACCAAGTAGCGGCCCGGCAGATGTCTGCCAACAGAACAGAGCGGAGATGAGCCACTGACGCAGTCTTCGCCCTGACACGATGAGCCGTGACTCGACCCTCCAACAAGAGGCCGGCTGCCCCATAAGCCCAGGCGATACAGTCAGCGACCCACATGGACAAAGTACGCTTGGAGACAGGTAGCCCCAACTTATTGGGGTCAAAAGAAACGAAGAGCTGAACAGCCCTCCGATGCTCCCGCGTACGGTCAAGGTAGAAGGACAACGCCCTCCTACAGTCCAGGGTATGCAAAACCATCTCAGCCCGGTTGGCATGCGGCCTGGGAAAGAAGGTCGGAAGAACGACCTCCTGATTGAGGTGAAAAGGTGAGACAATCTTAGGAAGAAACTTAGGGTGAGTCCGTAAGACTACCCTATTCCTGTAGAACCTAGTGTAAGGAGGATCAGACACTAGTGCCTGAAGTTCACTCACTCGCCTAGCAGAGGTAAGAGCTACAAGAAACAAGGCTTTCCAGGAGAGAAAACGGAGAGGGCAGGTAGCCATAGGTTCAAATGGCAGACAAGTAATCCGCTGTAAGACCACATTCAGATCCCACTCAGGGGCTGGTGGACGTAAAGGAGGCTTGAGCAGGAGGAGGCCTCTGAGAAAACGAGCCACCAAAGGGTGGTTAGAAAGAGGCCTCCCGTCCACTGGCGAGTGGTGCGCTGAGATAGCACTAAGGTGAACTCTGACAGAGTTAGACTTAAGGCCCAGATTGGAAAGGTAAAGCAAATATTGCAACACTACCGCTACCAAGCACGAGAAGGGATTCTCGCTGTGCTGAGCACACCATGCAGAGAATCTACGCCACTTAAGAGCGTAGGATTTCCTGGTGGATTGTCGCCTAGAGGCCAAGACCACATCTTCCACCTCTCGAGGCAGTAGTAGGGGAGCCAGGACTACCCTTTCAGCAGCCAGGCCATCAGATGAAGGGACTGGAGGTTGGGGTGCAAGAGAGTCCCCTGATCCTGAGACAGGAGATCGCGTTGAAACCCCAGAGGAAGAGGGGTGTCCACCGCTAGCTGCAGCAGAAGCGGGAACCACGGTTGCCTCGGCCACCTGGGGGCTATCAGGATCAATGAAGCCCCGTCCTTGAGGACTTTGAACAGCGTCCTGGACACTAGTGGCGTGGGAGGAAACGCATACAGTAGGCCTGTGGACCACGAGATCAGAAACGCATCCGCTGCTACTCTGAGAGGATGCGGTTGTCTGGAGCAGAATCTCGGGAGTTGCCGGTTCAGAGGACTGGCGAAAAGATCCATGGTGGGGAGGCCCCACCTGAGAAAGACCTGCTGAACCACCAATGGGTTCAACCTCCATTCGTGTGGTTGCAGGATCCTGCTCAGTCTGTCCGCCAGGTAATTGTCTTGACCTGGGAGGTAGACAGCCTTTAGGAGGATTCCATGAGTGACGGCCCAAGAGCACAGTCATTGTGCCTCCTGACATAGAAGGAAGGAGCCTGTGCCTCCTTGCTTGTTCACGTAGAACATGGCAACTTGATTGTCCGTCTGGACCAGTACAGACTGGTGAGAGGCGAGGTGGGAGAAGGCTCACAGAGCTAGGCGTATCACCTGTAGCTCCAGGAAGTTTATCTGTTGAGCAGCCTCCCAAGGGGTCCAGAGACCCTGAGTACATGTCCCTTGGCAATGTGCTCCCCAACCGAGAAGAGAAGCATCTGTTGTCAGCACTTGAGAATGCTGAGGGGACTGAAAAACCACTCCGAGTACCAGATTCGGAAAATGAAGCCACCATTGCAGAGAGGAGACTAGCAGGTCCGATATCTTTACTGAGTCCGCTAGGCTCCCCGTGGCCTGATGCCACTGAGTGCGAAGGCTCCACTGAGCAGGCCGCATGTGCAGGCGGGCATTGGGGGTGACATGAACCGTGGAAGCCATATGGCCGAGTAGTCTCAGGAATTGCCTGGCAGAGACCAGGGAATTGCTGCAAAACTGCCTGGCCAGATCCATCAGCCTGTGGGCTCTGTCCATAGGCAGAAAAGCCTTCGCTTGAAGAGTGTCTAGTCTGGCCCCTATGAATTCTAAGTTCTGGGATGGGAGCAAAGTGGACTTTGCGAAGTTTATGACAAACCCCAAGTGCTGAAGTAGAGCCACAGTGTGAAGGGTGGCTTGATTAGCCTCCTGGGAAGATTGGCCCCTTATGAGCCAGTCGTCCAGGTACAGAAACACAAAAAGACCTTGAAGCCTCAGGTAGGCTGCCACCACTGCCAGGCACTTGGTGAACACCCTGGCAACGGAGGACAGGCCAAAGGGTAGTACTCTGTACTGATAGTGGTTTCCCCCCACAACAAATCTGAGATATTGTCTGTGGTCTGGATGAATAAGGATGTGAGTATACGCATCCTTTAGATCTAAGGAGCATAGCCAGTCTCCCTGCTGGAGGTAGGGCAGCAGGATTCCAAGGGTAAGCATCTTGAACTTTTCCTTCTCCAGGAACTTGTTGAGGTTGCGCAAGTCTAGGATGGGTCTGAGGCCTCCTGTTCTTTTTGGTACCAGAAAGTACCTGGAATAAAAGCCGTGACCTCTCAGGTGGTGGGGCACCAGTTCCACAGCCTGATCCTGTAGCAGACTTGCTAACTCCTGAAGGAGTAGGTCCCTGTGCAGAGGGAGTCTTGGAGGCTCCCCTGGAAAATAGGAGAGAGGTACCTGGTGAAAATGGAGAAGATAGCCCTTTTGGACTATATGAAGAACCCAGGTATCTGATGTGACGGCTGACCACCTGTGGGCAAAGTGGGCCAGCCGGCCTCCTGTGCTGAGAGAAGCCAGCTGAGGAGAAGAGGCTATGCTGTCTGAGTCAAAACCCCCCACCCTGCTGAGCAGGGGCTGGTGTAGGTGGCTTGGGGGCCTTCTGCCTATGGGGCCCTTGACCCTGCCCCTGCCCCTTGGCCTGCTGACCGTTGGGGAGCTGCAGAGGCCTGATAATGAGGGTATTGTTTATAGGCATATGACTTCCTCGGGTAAAAGGTCTTTTTTCCCCGAGCCCTTCTTTTTCTGAGAAGGGGCAGAGGTTTTTCTGGACAGCCTAGTCCTGGTGAGAGTCTCTGTCTCGAGCTCAGCAGCCTTTTCAACCATGGGTTTGCCAAAAAGGTTTTCACCCCGGCAGGGGACATCGACCAACTTGTCCTGTACCCATGGCTCGAGGTTGGATGACTGTAGCCAAGCCTGTCGGCGGGCACCGATGCCAGCCCCGGCTACTCGGGCCAAAGCCTCGAAGCCATCGTAGGCTGCTCGAGAGATAAACTTCAAGCACTCCCAAATACCAGTGGACAAGGCCTGGAACCTCTGCAAAGGTTCCTCGGAGAGACCAGCAGAGAACCCGGCAATCTCCTTCGCCAGGTCTCGGAGGTACATGCCCATGTAGAGCTGGTATGTCTGGACATGGCAAGCAAGCATAGAGCCCTGGAAGCACTTCTTACCGAGGCACCAAGGAGTGCATCTTCTGACTTTTCAGTTGAAGCATGGCCGATTCCACAGCCATGGAGTGGTGCGGTAATTGCGCCTTTTGGAACCCGGGGCTCTTGCGGACTCGATAGATTGAATCGACCCGCTTGCTTAACACCGGTGTCGAGGCCGGGGTCTCCCACATGCGGAAGAGCAGCCGCTCCAGCATCAGAGGAACCGGAACAGTAAAGGCCTCCTTCGGGGGAGAGTCATACTGGAGGGCCTCGAGCTCCTCGGCTCGAGGCTCCTCCTCGGTATCCGCAGGGGAAGGCCAAGGCCTTGGCCATATCCCGCACGAAGTCCGAGAACCGGGTATCCTCCGGTGGGGATCGTCTGAGGTTCGGACTCGGGCGAGTCCAATGGGACACACCGAGTCCGATGAGTGTCGGGTGACTCTTCGTCCTCCGTCTCCCAGTCGAGCGGCTCCGGTCGGGCGGGCACCGATGCCCTCCGCCCCGACGCCGAGAGTACCAGCGTCGACGACCTCAGCCCCGAACGGAAGGTCGAGGGAGACTGTGGCCGAGGATCGATTCGAGCCCACATGGACTCGAGGATCGGCTCGGCCTCCGGGGTCGACTTGGACGTCGAGGTCCCGGTGGTCGGGGCAGATGCACTGGTGAGACCGGCGATCAATGCCCGCTGCTGTTCCATGAAGGCAGCGAAGCTGCTCTCCAAGGCCGTCAACCTAAGTCCGAGCTCAGGAGACCCAGGGGCCCCCGACTCGGGCCCCGACGTCGGCTCCCTCAGAGGAGAGTCCACGAGGACAACAGCACAGGTGTCCAAGAGACTCCATCTCGACACGAGGATGTTTGGCAGGCCTCTCCGACTCCGAAGACCCGGGACGGCTATCGGGGCTATGCGACCTGGTCCTCGAGGAACCAGGAGCGTCCGACGCCGCCCTCGCGGGTTTCTTCTTCCTGCGATGTTCCCGCGAAGGAGACCCCCGCTCAGAGGAACCCCGACGCTGCTCGGGGCTAGAGTCCCGAGACGTTGAGGCCTCTGACGAGGTCCGGGCCCGGCCGGACACGGAGTCAGAAAAGATCCTATCCTTTTGGTGCTGCCGACTCCTCAACGCCTTCAAGGACATTTTGTCACACGGACCACAGATCATCGGGTCATGATCGGGTCCGAGGCAGCGGAGGCAGCAGTCATGTGTGTCGGTAAGAGACATAAGTTTCTTACACCGATCACATTTCTTAAACCCGCTGGTAGCCATCGGGGGAAAAAGGGCCCCTGCTAGGTCAAAAGACCGGGCTGCCAGGGAAAAAAGAAAAAAAAAGGCGCGAACGCCAGTCACAAAGGACAAAAAACGAAAAAGAGAAAAAGGACTCGATACCGGCGTATCGGTCCGAGCGGGAAAAGGATCCGGTGTCGAACCGGAGAAAAAAAGAGAATAAAAACAGGGAAAATCAACTTTTTCCTCGGGGAAAAAACGAACTACGTCCGTTGGGCTCCGCGGAAAAAAGAAGACTGAGCAAGATGGCACCCTTGGGCGGGAAGGGGACCGCGCATGCGCGCTGCAATTCCCTAAGGCTTTCTTTGAAAGCTGGGGAGATGCTCCGTCGGCGCCGACGTCACCCATATGCGAGGGCTGACTTCCTGCTTGGTCCTGGAGAATAAAACTTTTTCCCCTTGGGGGAATAAAGTTTGGTAGAAGATTTCCTACCCCCTGGGATAGAGGAAGGTGTTGACAATCCTTTGAAAGCAATAGTGTCAGTGGTTAACTGAGCAGCTTGGCGTAACGTCTCTTTGTTAAAGAGATTCTCCCCAGTACAAGGAGTATTTCCCAGTCTTTGTACCCCTTTGTCTAAGTCCGAAGCTTGGAGCCAGGCCATGCGTCGTGCCCCTATGGCTATAGCAGTAGTTTTGCTAACAGACTCAAAACAGTCCAGGGTAGCACGAGTAAGGAACCTAGAGATATTTTGAACATGACTAACCAGTAAAGAGTAGTCTGCTCTTTTGAGATCTTGAAGAAAAGGAATCAAAAACAGCAAACTGTTGGTGACCTCTTCAAGAGATAATCCCATATAGAAAATATATGAGAGAATTCTTGTTGAAAACATGGATGCCTGAAAGCTTTTACGTCCAAAGGCATCTAAAGTTCTAGATTCACGACCTGGCGGATAAGAAGAGTGCTTTTTAACACGCCTCATTGCTGATTCCACAACAATAGAATGATGAGGAAGTTGAGTCTTTTGAAAACCTGGAGAAGGGGGCACCTTGTACAGAGAGTCAGTGGCCCTTGAAGGTGGGGATACCTTTAAGGGAGTTTCCCACATTCGAAGAAAAAGATCCTGTAAGGTTTGATGCAAAGGAAGCATGATGACCTCCTTTGGATTCTCAGGGATATGCAGAAGTTCTGAATCCCCTGGTGCAGGATCTTGATCAGGTATAAAAATTGCAAGTAAGCTTGCCATATCAAGCAGGAATGCTTGAAAAGAAATTTCCCCAGAAGGGGATCCTCTATCATGAGGAGTAAAGGCTAGATCTGTTGAAGATCTAGTCTTGGCACTAATGGATTGATCCCAACCCATTGGAGTACACGACCCAAAAGGGTGGAGCATCGGATTGTCCTGAAAGGATAGTCGTCGGTACCGCTCGAGGTCGGTGCCGTGACAAATCGGTGGAATACTATCCATGCTAGGGATGGATTCCAAACTCTGTACCGAAGGAAGCGAGCTTGTGGAAGTATGCATGGAAGGCACCGATACCGATGCAAATGTAGAAAGCGGTACCAGCAGTGGTATCGCAGCCGGTACCGACATCAGAAGATCAGTCTGAGGTGACTAACGGTACCAAAGGTACCAAGAGCACCAGACTTTGATCCCCGGGACAATGTCTTCGGCACCGTCCTAGGTCGGTACCAAGACAAGTCGGTACCCAGTCGTCCAGGCTAGAGATCGATTCTAGACTCGGCATCGAAAGCAGCGAGTCTATTGAAGCACACCTGGAGGGTACCGACGTGGATACCAGAACCGGTACTGGAAGATCGGTCTGCAGCGACTCTGACGGCACCGAAGATACCGAGAGCGCTAGACTGCGATCGGTGTGGAATGTTTCATCCAACACCATTGCCGATGCCGGGGTACCAGCACCGCTCAAAGCAGATACCACCACCGAGCATGGCTCAGGTATGTTCGTAGAGGTAAAAACCCCGGGAACAACCTGAAACCCCGTTAATGCTTTGGAGGCCGAAGACTCCTGCCGGGGTTTTAAAGCCAATTTGTCCTCAGGGGCAAGCCCAGAGGCATCTCGATGCTGAACATGAGATCTACCACCCGAGGACTGGCTAGTCTTTACAGACTTTTGTTTGATTACCTGGTCCTGTGAAAAAGAAGTTGTAGCTGGTACCCTCAGTACTGATGGGAACCGCTTATCGAGTTGAGCTCGATGCTGAAGACTTCTTCTGGAAATACTACTGCAGGAGGGACACTCCAGCGGATAGTGGTCAGGACCCAAACATGGGAGGCACCAGTTATGGGTGTCTAAAACTAATTTGGTACCGCCACAGTTGAGACATGTTTTAGGGATAGTGGCTGGCGTTTCCATGAAGGAAAGTGAAGAGGCCTAGCAGGCCGAAAAAACTGTCAGGCACTAAACAGGGAAAAAAATTCCCTACAAAGGAAAAAATTTGTAGGAGAAATAAAGAAGAAAACACCGGCGGTACCGGTGCGTCGAGGGAAGGCAGACGCGACCACAAGAAAAAAGAAAAGTAAAGGAAGAATTTTCTGCGGTGACAGGAGTACGTCCTGCCGGCTCCGCGGAAAAACGAAAACTGAGGCGAGGCAGTTGGGAAAGGCGGGAAGGCAGCACGCAGGCTGGTGGGATGCTCCCAAAAGCTTTCTAATTGGGTGCTGGGGAGCGTTCCCGCGCAGACTCCGTCGGTACCGACGTACCCATATGTGAAGACTCATTCCTGCTTGTTCCTGGAGATTACGGAGTACAACCTGGCCGAAGGCGCTGTCCCGGCAGGACTCCCTCTCCAGGCAGTAATGCAAAGCAAAAGTGTTCGCTGAGGATCAGATTGCAGCCCAGCAGATGTCCGTCAGAGGCACTGAGCTCTGCGAAGCCACCGAAGCCACCTTGGCTCGGACGCCATATGCAGTAACTCGACGATCCAGCGAGGTGCCCACCTTTGCCTGGGCAAAGATGATGCAGTCCGCCACCAAGATGGAGAGGATGCACTTGGTGACAGCCTGCGCCAGGCGGTTGGGATCGTAGGCAACAAAGAGCCAATCAGACTTGCAATGAACCTGGGTGCGCTGCAGGTAGAAGGTGAGAGCCCTCTTGCAGTCGAGTGTATGTAAGACCTCTGATGCCCAGTCGGCATGAGGTCTTGGGAAGAAGGTTGGCAAGAGTATCTCCTGATTGAGATGGAAATCCGAGACAAACTTCGGTAGGAACTGGTGTAGGGAGCCTCAGCCATGAGGGTCTGGAGTTCGCTGACTCGCTGAGCCGAGGTCAGAGTTACAGGCTTCAGAACCTGTAATCAAAAAATATCTCCGTGAGGCCATGAGCAGAATCCAAAGCCCGAAGGAGCCTGAGTCTTCGGGGCGATGCCCTCTGTAGCCGTGAAGGGATGGAGGACAAGAGTTGCTTATACCCCGAACAGATTACAGAGTACAGCCTGGCCGAAGGCGCTGTCCTAGCGGGATTCCTTCTCCAGGCAACAGTGAGCAGCGAAGGTATTCGTGGAAGACCAGATCGCCACCCAGCAGATGTCCATCAGGGGCACGGAGCATAGCAAGGCCACCGAGGCCGCTTTGACTCGGACCCTGTGTGCAGTGACTTCACGATCCAGCGGGGCACCTGCCTTCACATGGGCGAAAGCGATGCAGTCCGCCACCCAAACAGAGAAGGGTGTGTTTGGTAAGAGCCTTCCCCGGCCTATTGGGATCCGAGGAGTCAGACATGGTCCCCTTCCCACCCAAGGGTGCCATCTTGCCTCAGTCTCCTTTTTTCCGCAGAGCCCCCAGACAAAGTGTAATATTTTATATTTTTGTCCGGTTCCTTCCCGCCCCTGAGCCAGCTTGCCCCAGCGTCGCTCCTCGAGTTTGTTCATTTGTTTTCCTCTTTTTTCATCAAGGTGTCCCTCGACCGGCGTTTGTGCTCTTTTTGAGCCAAAGGCCTCTTTCCCCTGCCCAGCGATGGGGACCCCCTTTTATCCCCGATGGCCTCAAGAAGTACAATCGGTGTGGCAAAATGATGTCTCTCACCAACCCGTAAGACCGCTGCCTCCAGTGCCGCGGCCCGGAATATAACGACTCAGACTGCAAACTCTGCAGAATTATGACCTCAAAGGCCCTGAAAAGCCATCATCGTCAGCAGGAAAAATTTTCCAGAAGTCCAACTCTGCGTTTGAATCTGACGACACCATGCTCCAGGCCCCCCCCCCCCGATACCTCGGTGCCCCGCAACTGCGGTTTCTCCAAGCAGAAATCCCTGTAGGTTGAACGCAAGACAAAGCCTTCAAAGACCACCTCAGAAGATGAGTCTGGGAAGAGAAGGAAATTCCACCCCAGGTCCCACATGGAGCTGGTGGGTGGTGCCAGTGATATATATCCTGCAGTCATCAAAAAAGAGAAATTAGACTTACCTGCTAATTGTTGTTCCTTGAGGAACTCCAGTTCAGTCCCGCACTGCTGGGTAGTGCATCTCTTCCTGCAGCATGGAGACTGGGCATGTCAGAAGTCTGGTACATATACCGGTGGCACCTCCCACCAGCTTCCAGTGACCTATTGACAAAGCAGACTCTAAGGAGCAACACAAGTAGTTATAACCAATATGAACTCTAAACTCGAGGCTTCGCCACCCCTCAAATAACCCCTTGAGAGAGGAGGATAACTGCTCCACCTCCCCTCCAAGAAAAAACAGCATTAAAGATATGAAGGCAATAAAGAAAGTAGTATAAAGCAGAGCGGCCAACCCGTCAATTACCCCACAGGACAGGTAATACTTCTTACCGTTAAGCTTCTCTTTGCTTGGCCGATTTCCGCAATGTCACGAGACCACTGACTGAAATACCAACTTGGGAGGAAATCGGGACTGAACTGGAGTTCAAGGAACAACAATTAGCAGGTAAATCTAATTTCTCTTTCCTTTTCGTCCCTCCAGTTCAGTCCCGCACCGCTGGGATGTAACAGAGCAGTACCTTAATGGGAGGGCCCTGACAAACCGGACCGCAAGACTGCTGACCCGAAACAGGCGTCCCTTGCCGCTTGCACATCTAGACGGTAATGCGTACTAAAGGTGTGCAAGGAAGACCACGTATCCGCCTTACAGATTTCAACTGCCGGAACTCTACTGTGTTCCACCCAAGACGTCGCCTGAGCTCTTGTTGAATGAGCTCTCAATTCCAAAGGCTGACGGCCTTGCAAAAGATAAGCTGATGCTATCGCCTCCTTAATCCACCTAGCAACGGAAGCCTTGGAGGCCGCTTCACCCTTCCGTGGGCCTCCAAAAAGAACAAACAAGTGCTCCGACTTACGAAAAGACCCTGACACCTTCAAGTAATGACGGAGCACTCTCTTCACGTCCAGCAACCGTAAACTACTGTCAGCGCCAGCCTCACCTGCTGGCTTTAACACAGGTAAGGTCACAGATTGATTCAGATGAAACAGCGAGACTACTTTTGGCAGAAACGACAGCATAGGGCATAACACCACCTTCTCTTTGAAGAACATCAGAAAAGGTTCCCTACAAGATAATGACTGCAACTCTGAAACCCGTCGTACCGAGCAAATGGCCATCAGAAACACCGTTTTCAAAGTCAGATTCTTAACCAAGGCCTCATTCAGAGGCTCAAAAGGACGTCTAGTCAATGCTGATATAAACAAATGTGATATGTTATTTTTACAATGTAATATAAGGCTTGTATTCCATTCATTCACCATTCTGTGATATAGTTTTGTATGTCTGCATTCTGGGAAGAGAGACTACGTGGCTAATACGTAGCTTGTCCCAGGTGCATAGGTACAAAGCTGATTCACCTTTACTGTATGTCTGCATTCTGGGAAAAGGGATATGTGGCTAATAACACATAGCCTGATATATGTAATCGTTTTCTGACTTCCTTACTGTATGTCTGCATTCTGGGAAGAGAGACCATATGGCTAAATAATACGTAGCCTGACATTTATTAAAAATTTGCTATAAAAATAACTGTGAAATAGAGGTTGGGTGTGAGTGCTTACTGAAGCATCTCACCCTTTAATTGCAAGCAAAGTCATTAAACTCTGCTTTACTGAGAAGTCTGTTATTGTGTAAAAAGTTATGTTTTCTTACAGACTGGGGGCTCGTCTGGGATTGTGTCATTGCTGGAGGAGACCCCCGGCCCTGAGGACAGGGAGACCCGTCCTGTTGAGTTCAACGGCCTCAATTATCAGTGACGGAGGGCTCCAACAGTAGACTGACAGCAGAATCCTGAGACGATGCTGACGCCTGTGGCGAGAGAGGAGCCTCTCACCCAACCTCGTCTACTGACACCGCCACAGATTCCTGGGGCTTGGAGGGAGGCCCATCTTTACTCTGGTCTTGCAACTCCTGCTCCATATGCACTGCCTCAGTCGCACATTCACGGCACATGCCATTGACTGAAACTGTCCCCCTGCGGGTTCCACACACTAAGCACTGCGGTCGCGCAGGCATCAGCCTCTACAATCTCCGTAACCAGATACAGAGGCTTCTCAACCACTTTCTATGACCCTGCAGTCACAGCTCGGGTCTATTTACTCAGAAACTAATTTATCTATTTAATTAACCCCTTCTTTTTAGTTTTTTAACTCAAAAGCCTTACTACAGGCAATAAGGAGGCTTAGAGCCAGCCCCAAAAATAATGTTTTCATGAAAGACCAATGTTCCAGACACTCAGGGACTTTTTTTTTTCCCTCACTCAACGTGTAATCAAACTCTGGAATTTGTTACCGGAGGACTGAAAGACTGGTAAGGGGGACTGTTGCTTCTGGAGGGAGATCTGCAACTGTGAGTATTTACTTCTGGTAATTTTCTAAAAGGAATTCTTTGTATTAAAGCTAATTAATCTGTGATCCACTATTTTTGTTAAATCAGTCAGGGCCTAGTAGCAGCAGTTTAAGTTTACATTTAAAACACAGAGGAGAACTCTCTGGTTACATTTCATACCCAGCAGAGAGCTTGTACTTTAAATTTAATAGTCACTCAGGGCCTAGTAACAGCAAAGTACTTTTAGTTTAAATTTAAAACACAGAAGAGAGCTTTCTGGTTACATTTGGAACCCAGCAGAGAGCTTGTAGTTTACATTTAATAGTCACTCAGGGCCTAGCATCAGCAAAGTTCTTTTAGCTTAAATTTACAACACAGAAAAGAGCTTTCTGGTTAAATTTAGAACCCAGCAGAGAGCTTGTACTTTAAATTTCATAAGAAGTTATAGCCTAGCAGCAGCTAAGAGCTATAATTTAAATCAAATCAGAATATAGCTTACCTCAGCAGCACAAAACAGGGTACTGTGTAGCAGCCCTCTTTTAATAAGTGTTAATTCCCTCCCACCCTCCCCACACCCACCCACCCCTGGGATAATCGTAGCTTTATAGGTACTTACACATCTTAAAAGACAGGAGGTGCTCTCAGGTGAAGCTCATTACCCAAATCAGTCATACACTAAGGACCTGAGATTAGTTAAGCTTCAGGTGAACAAGGTATATTACACGTATTAGGTAAAGTTTTATTAGTATAAATATCCATAGCAACCCTTAGTAAGTAAAGAACTTAGATCTAAACACAAACTTAAAACTAAGATGCAGACAGCAGTCCAGCAGCGGGATGGGGGCTTTCCAGTCTTTTGCATTGAGTGTCACATGTATGATTTTCTCCCAGTTGGTGAGAGGTCTTACATGTGCACTAGGTGCAAGGAGCTCTTTGCTCTCAGGGAACGAGTCCGTTCTCTAGAGGCTAAAGTAGCAGACTTGGAAAGCATAAGACAGACAGAGAGGTACATAGACGAGACCTACAGGGATATAGTCCTGAAGTCCCACCTCCAGTCTGGCAGCATCCCTGTTGCCATGGAGGAGAGAGGTCACGTGACAGGAGAGCATCACCCTGGTGTGGCAGGAAGTGATCCTGTAACTAGGACCTGTCCTCCAGGTGATGTAAAACCCTCTCGCACCGAGGAAGTTTCTCCAGGGCCATGTGCCCATGAGGGAAGGGTTAGGACAGCCGTTATAGTTGGTGATTCGATCATTAGGCATGTAGATAGCTGGGTGGCTGGTGGACGTGAGGATCGCCTGGTAACATGCCTGCCTGGTGAGAAGGTAGCGGACCTCACGCGCCACCTAGATAAGGTCTTAGATAGTGCTGGGGAGGAGTCTGCTGTCTTGGTACATGTTGGTACCAATGACATAGGAAAATGTGGTAGGGAGGTTCTGGAGGCTAACTTTAGGCTTTTAGGTAGGAAGTTGAAATCCAGAACTTCCAGGGTAGCATTCTCCGAAATGCTTCCTGTTCCACGCGCAGGACCCAAAAGGCAGACAGAGCTCCGGAGTCTCAATGCATGGATGAGACAATGGTGCAGAGATGAGGGGTTTGGATTTGTTAGGAACTGGGGAACATTCTGGGGAAAGGAGGGGCTCTTCCGAAGGGATGGGCTTCACCTTAACCGGGATGGAACCAGGCTGCTGGCATTAACCTTTAAAAAGGAGATAGAGCAGCTTTTAAACTAGATATTAGGGGAAAGCCGACAGTCGCCCAAGAGCAGATGGTTCGGAAGAATGTATCTTTGAAGGATACTACCAAAAGCAGAGAGGTTCCACAAAAGAGTAAAGTAGCCCAAATGCCCCCAAGTATGGAGCAGACAGAGCTTAAAGATCCCAAATTACTCATGTCTAACAGACAAATTAATATGGATAAAATACATTCTCTAAAATGCTTGTATGCAAATGCTAGAAGTCTAAAAAATAAGATGGGAGAGTTAGAATATATAGCACTAAATGAAAGGTTAGATATGATTGGAATATCAGAGACATGGTGGAAGGACGACAACCAGTGGGACACTGTGATACCTGGGTACAAACTATATCGTAATGATAGAGCTGATCAAATTGGTGGAGGGGTTGCTCTCTATGTTAGAGAGGGCATTGAGTCAGAAAGGATTAAAGTTTTGCAGGAAACAAAATCTGCTGTAGAATCTATATGGATTGAAATTCCATGTAAAAGGGGGAAGGCAATGGCAGTGGGGGTGTACTATCGAGCGCCTGGCCAGAATGACCAAATGGATGATGAAATGCTCAAAGAAATCAAGGAAGCTAACAAAGGTTACAGCACAGTAATAATAATGGGTGATTTCAACTACCCCGGTATTGACTGGGTCAGTGTCACGTCAGGACATGCTAGGGAGATAAAGTTCCTAGATGAAATAAATGACTGCTTCTTGGAGCAGCTGGTTCATGAACCGACCAGAGGGGAAGCCATATTAGACCTAATCCTTAGTGGAACACCAGATCTAGTGCAAGAGATAAGGTTGTTGGGGCCACTTGGCAATAGTGATCATAGCATGATCGCCTTTGATTTAATTAGTGGAGGAGGGATAGTAAGGAAATCCACAGTACTACCTTTTAACTTTCAAAAGGGAGACTATGATAAAATGAGGAAAACAGTCAAGAAAAAACTAAAAGGAGCAGTTGCAAAGGTTAAAGACGTACATCAGGCTTGGCTGTTGTTGAAAAATACTATCTTGGAAGCCCAGACCAGCTGTATTCCACGCTTTAAGAAAAGTGGAAAGAAGTCCAAAAAACTGCCAGCATGGTTTAAAGTTGAGGTCAGAGAGGCTGTTGTTGCCAAAAAAGCATCTTTCAGGAAATGGAAAAAAGAGCCAAACGACGAAACCTGGAAACAGCACAAGCACTGGCAAGTCAAATGCAAGGCATTGATAAGGCAGGCAAAGGGAGAATTTGAGAAGAAGCTTGCTGCGGAAGCAAAAACGCGAAGTAAAGACCTTTTCAAGTACATTCGTAGCAAAAAACCTGTGAGAGAGTCAGTTGGTCCATTAGATGATAAAGGGGTTAAAGGAGCACTAAGAGGCGACAAGGCGATAGCGGAGAGACTGAACGAATTCTTTGCTTCAGTCTTTACTGAGGAAGATGTAGGGATGTTACCCATGACTGAAGTGGTATTTAAAGGTGCAGAAGAATTGAAGGAAATATCGATACATCGAGAAGATGTATTACAACTATTAGATAAGCTGAAGAGTAGCAAATCACCTGGGCCGGATGGTATACATCCAAGGGTATTGAAAGAACTGAAATATGAGATTGCAGACCTGCTATTAGTAATCTGTGAACTATCATTAAAATCATCTCTAATACCTGAAGATTGGAGGATCGCCAATGTAACACCAATTTTTAAAAAGGGTTCCAGGGGTGATCCGGGAAACTACAGACCGGTGAGCCTGACGTCAATACCGGGAAAAATGATAGAAACCATCATAAAGAATAAAATTACTCAGCATGTAGATAGTCATGAACTAATGAGAGACAGCCAACATGGCTTTAGACAAGGAAGATCTTGTCTTACTAATCTGTTATGTTTTTTTGAAGGAGTGAATAATCAGGTGGACAAAGGTGAGTCGGTTGATATTGTGTATCTGGACTTTCAGAAAGCCTTTGACAAGGTCCCTCATGAGAGACTTTTGGCAAAACTAAAGAGTCATGGGATAGGTGGCAGTGTACTATTGTGGATCAGGAACTGGTTAAAAGATAGAAAGCAGAGGGTAGGGCTAAATGGCCAATTTTCCCAATGGAGAAAGGTGAATAGTGGTGTACCCCAGGGATCTGTGCTGGGTCCGCTGCTTTTTGACATATTCATAAATGACCTGGAAAGTGGAATAACGAGTGAGGTTATCAAATTTGCAGATGACACAAAACTATTTAAAGTTGTTAAAACCCAAGAGGATTGTGGAAAATTGCAAGAGGATCTTGATAAATTGGAAGACTGGGCATCAAAATGGCAGATGAAATTTAATGTGGACAAGTGCAAGGTTATGCACCTAGGGAAGAACAACCCAAACTATGGTTACACGATGCAAGGTTCCACATTAGGAACCACCACCCAGGAAAAAGATTTAGGCGTCATTGTGGATACCATGTTAAAACCCTCGGCCCAGTGTGCAGCGGCGGTCAAGAGAGCAAATAGAATGCTAGGTATGATAAGGAAAGGAATGGAAAATAAAACAAAGGATATTATAATGCCTCTATATCGTTCCATGGTGAGACCGCACCTTGAATATTGTGTGCAATTCTGGTCGCCGTATCTTAAAAAGGATATAGAGTTATTAGAAAAGGTTCAGAGAAGAGCCACCAAAATGGTAAAGGGGATGGAAGGATACTCCTATGAAGAAAGGCTAAAAAGGTTAGGGCTTTTTAACCTGGAAAAGAGACGGCTGAGGGGAGATATGATAGAAGTCTATAAATTAATGAGCGGAGTGGAACGGGTAAACGTAGATCGATTGTTTACCTTATCAGAATATAGAAAGACTAGGGGACATGCAATGAAGCTACAGGGTAAACTATTTAAGACTAATAAAAGAAAATATTTTTTCACTCAACGTGTAATCAAACTCTGGAATTTGTTACCGGAGGATGTAGTAAAGGCTGTTAGTGTGTTGTTGTTGTTAAGTGCCGTCGAGTCGGAGTCGACTCATGGCGACCCTCTGGATAGCTATCCTAAATTGTGTTCGGTCTTCAGTCAGGCGGCTCATTGTTGACAGACTGGTACCCGTAGCTGCTGTTATTGTAGCGATCCATCTCATTGCTGGCCTTCCTCTTTTGCGTTGACCTTCTATCTTGCCAAGCATGATGTCTTTCTCTAATGATCTCTCTCTTCGCATGATGTGTCCGAAGTATGAAAGTCGAAGTCTTGTCATCTGAGCTTCTAAAGAAAGCTTAGGTTTGATCTCCTCTAGTACCGACTGGTTTGTTCTTCGGGCAGTCCATGGTATACACAGTATTCGCCGCCAGCACCATAATTCAAAGGCATCAATTTTCTTCCTGTCTGTCTTTTTCACTGTCCAGCTTTCACATCCATATGATGTTATTGAAAATACCATGGCTTGAACAAGTCGAATCTTTGTATGGAGAGAGACATCTCTGCTCTTGAGAATCTTATCTAGGTCTTTCATAGCCATTCTGCCAAGAGCAATGCGTCGTCTGATTTCTTGACTGCTTGTTGCTTCTTTATTGATAGTTGATCCAAGTAGGTTAAAGTTGTTCACGATTTCAATTTCTTCTCCTTCAACGATGAACCTGTTGATTATGCCAGTTGTCATGATCTTTGTCTTCTTTACATTAAGGTGCAGGCCCATTTTGAGACTATGTTCTTTGATTGTGAGAAGCAAATGTTTCAGATCATCTTCACTTTCAGCCAGTAATGTGGTATCATCAGCATAGCGAAGGTTGTTGATGAGTCTTCCACCAATCTTCACACCTCTGTGGTCTTCATACAGTCCTGCTTCTCTGATGATTTGTTCTGCATATAAATTAAACAGGTAGGGGGAAAGTATGCAGCCTTGTCTTACACCTTTGCTTATTTTTAAACCATTCTGTTTCTCCTTGTTCCGTTCGAACTGTTGCTTCTTGATCAATGTACAGATTGCGCAAGAGAACGATCAGGTGTTCTGGTATACCCATGCTTCTTAACGTGGCCCAGAGTTTCTCATGGTTTACACAGTCAAAAGCCTTGCTATAGTCGATAAAGCACAAATAGATATCCTTTTGGTATTCTTTAGTCTTTTCAAGGATCCATCTCACATCCGCAATGATGTCTCTCGTTCCTCGTCCTTTCCTGAACCCTGCTTGCACTTCAGGTAGTTCTTGTTCTAGGTATGGCTGTAGTCTCTTTTGAATAATCTTCAGTAGAATCTTGCTGGCATGTGGGATCAGAGCGATTGTGCGATAATTTCCAAAGTCAGTTGGATCACCTTTCTTTAGTATTGGTATAAACACAGATCTTTTCCAGTCAGTTGGCCATGATGTTGTCTTCCATATTTCTTGGCAGAGCCTTGTAAGTACGGTAACAGCTGCATCAGATTGCTGCAATACTTCTATGGGAATGCCATCAATGCCTGGTGCTTTGTTCTTTGATAAGGCTTTCAATGCTGCTTCAACTTCTTCTTTCATCACCAATGGTTCCTGATCATAAGGTATAGGTTGAAACGGCTGTTGGTCCTCTTGATCTTTATCATATAAAAACTCTGTATTCCTTCCACCTTTTCTTGATCTTCTCAGCATCATTCAACATAGAACCTTGAGCATCTTGTAACATTCCAATTCGAGGCTGGAACTTTTTCTTTAGCTCTCGCAGCTTTAGGAAAGCCGATCTTGTTCTTCCTCTAATAGTTTCTGCTTCTATTTCCTTGCAAGTGTCATTGTAGTACTTTTCCTTGTCCTGTCTTGCTGCACGTTGGAAATCTCTGTTGAGTTCTGAGATTGTCTTTCTTTCTCCTTTGGCTTTAGCTTCTCTGCGTTTCTGGGCAATTTTCAGAGTTTCTTCCGTCATCCATTTTGGCCGTTTTTGCTTTTTCACCTTTTGTAGAGACTTCTCGCTTTCTTCCAGCACAACCTTCTTGACGTCATTCCATAACTCTTCCGGAGCTCTGTCATTTGTATCTAAAGCAGCAAATCGATTTTGCAGGCAGTCTTTAAATTCCAGTGGTATATTCTCAAGGTCATATTTTGCTGCATTCATGAGTGGTTTGCTCTTTTTCAACTTTAGCTTGAGTTTGCATACTAGTAGTTGATGATCTGTACCACAGTCAGCTCCAGGTTTTGTCTTTGTTGATGTTACAGAGCTTTTCCATCGTTGACTTCCACAGATGTAGTCAATTTGATTTTTATACAATCCATTGGGTGAAGTCCATGTGTACAGTCGCCGCTTGTGTTGCGGAAGAAGGTGTTTGAGATGAATAGATCATTGGTCTTGCAGAATTCTATCAATCTTTCTCCAGCTTCATTTCTGTTGCCAAGTCCATATTTTCCAACTACTTTGCCTTCTTCTTTGTTGCCAACTTTTGCGTTCCAGTCACCCATGACTATCAGGATATCCTGTTTGCATGTTCTGTCAATTTCAGCTTGTACTTGTTCATAGAACTCTTCAATTTCATTCTCTTCTGCAGCTGTTGTTGGGGCATATACTTGAATTATAGTTGTGTTGATAGGCATTCCTCGTAGACGAATAGAGATTAAGCGTTCGCTGACTGCATTGTATTTCATTACAGTTCTTGCAAGTTTCTTCTTTATTATAAATGCAACACCATTTCTTCTTTGTCTTTCATTTCCAGCATAGTAGACCATGTGATCATCTGATGCAAAGTGCCCGATGCCAGTCCATTTCAGTTCGCTGACACCCAACAGATCAAGTTGTACACGTTCCATTTCATTCTTGACCACCTCCAACTTCCCTTGGTTCATGCTTCGTACGTTCCATGTTCCAATGTGTAATACATCTTTACAGCTTCTGACTCTCATTTCATGCGCAGCTACATCAGCAGTCAGACTTCCCGAGGGCTTTGATCCAACCACATCATAAATGCTGGCTTTACTCTGAAAAGTCTTCAGCTCTTCCCCAGTAGCTAGTTGAGTGCCTTCTGACCTGGGAGTCTCATCTTCCAGCACCATAGCACAATTTGTTTTGTTGTAACTATCCATTGGGTTTTCATGGCAAGATACAGAAGTAGATTGCCGGGCCTTCCTTCCGCGCAGTTTAAGTTTGGTGTTGTTGCCGTTGTCACAGAAATGTGATCCTCCGCCGTCAACACTATCCCATTCTGCTGCTGCCCAGATGGGTGGTTTGTCTTCGTCTGGCACCTCAGCTGAGACCTGTCCATCTTGGGAGACCCTGCCAGTAGTTAAACTACCGATAGTTTAGCTCTCAGCATCACTGATGCACGGAAGCCCTCACAGCACGACAAGCTGCAAACCAAGTGAGAGGCTGTTAGTGTAGCTGGGTTTAAAAAAGGTTTGGACAAGTTCCTGGAGGAAAGGTCCATAAGCCATTATTAAGAAGGGACCCAGGATATCAATGCTTGAACCAATACAAGCATTGTGGAACCTGTGTCCCTTGGGGAAACTGCTAGGTACATATGACCTAGATTGGCCACTGTTGGAAACAGAATACTGGGCTTGATGGACCTTGGTCTGACCCAGTATGGCATATCTTATGTTCTTATGTAGGATGTAGTAAAAGCTGTTAGTGCAGCTGGGCTTTAAAAAAAAAAAGTTGGATAAGTTAAAGGTCTATAAAACATTATTAAAAGGTAGCCAGGATATCACTGCTTGCCCCAATACAAGCATTGAGGAACCTGTGTCTTTTGGGGAAACTGCTAGATACTTGTGACCTACTGTAGATTGGTCACTGTTGAAAACGGGATACTGGTCTTGAAGGACCTCGGTCTGACCCAGTATGGCATATCATATGTTCTTATGTTCTTATTTACTGAAAGGGAAAAATGAAAACTCATAGGGGCAGTAGAAACTGAAAGGGGGGAAATGGGTTTTACCCGATGGCAGGAAGATGATAAACAAATAATGAGAAATTATGGCCATTCTACATCAAGAGTGGAGTAGCAGCCTAATGGTTAAGAACACTGGATTGGGAATCCAGAGACCAGGGTTCAAGTCCCACTGGCACTCCTTGTGGTCTTGGGCAGGTCACTTGGCCCTCCATTGCCTCAGAAAAATCCAAGTTATCAATGTCCCTGTTTTAATGTACATTACCAAGTTTAAGTTTCAATGTAAACCACTTTGATTGAAATGATAAAGCGGTATACAAAACCTATTAAATAAATAAGAGAGTCATTGGGGTGTATGGGAATATACACAGTAGCCAAGCAAGTGTGTGAGAGGTGTATAACATGTAAGAAAATAAACAAAATGGTCTTTAGGAAACAACTGCAAGGAGACAGAGACCCTGGTCTTGGTCCATTCTAAGTATACAGGCTGATTTCACTGAGTTGCCCCTGGTTGGGCGGGTGAAGTACCTTTTGGTACTAGTGGACCATTTGATGGGATGGGTGGAGGCATATCCCATGGCAGCTGCCACAGCAATAGGAGTAGCAAAGATAGTTTTGGAAAAAATCATTCCAAGATATGGGATGATAGGTCACATTGACTCAGACCAGGGAAGTTATTTCACAGCCAAGGTACTGCAAAACATAATGGAAACTCTGGGAGTATCCTGGGATTTCCATACTCCATGGCAGTCAGGGAGAGTGGAACGCATCAATCAGACTATAAAGAAGCAGTTAGCCAAATTGATGTTAGAAACAAAATTACCTTGGACTAAGTGTTTGCCCTTAGTATTGTTAAGAATCCGAACAGCTCCTCTGAAAGATTTAGGATGGTCCCCCTATGAAATGTTATTCGGATTACCCTATATGGGACAATTAAAGGAACTCCCCAGTTTGAAACTAAAGATAAGTTTCTTTAAGAATATATACTTGGGCTGTCCTCTTCTTTATCTGTTCTCAGGAATAAAGGATTGTTGGCACAAACACCCCCACTGGAGTTTGCAGTTCACGGTCTCAAACCAGGACAGTGGTTCTTGATAAAATCCTGGAAGGAGTCTAAATTGCAACCAGACTGAGAAGGCCTGTTCCAGGTCTTACTGAGTACTGAAACTGCGGTAAGAACTGCGGAAAAAGGATGGACTCATTATACACGAATTAAAGGTCCGGTGGAAGCTCCTTCAGACACACAATGGAAGGCCCAGGGAACTAATGACCCTCTGCGCCTGGAAAACAAGGAAAAACAGAAGAACAGGAGAGGAGTTGGTTAAAAAGGACTAATAAAAATTATAACAGACAAAGAAAAGTGGATGATGTTGCTATGATGGGGGAATCATTTTCTCTGTTAAGGGGAATGACATGGGATCTAGGACAGACGGGTGAACAAATACAAACACAGACACGATGGGGAAGGATGTACCCTAACATATTTACTGTAACCGTACCAGAGGAAGAGGGACCAGTGAGCCTAGAATTTGATGCCTGCCAAGTGATAAATTGTGATGGGGGATACTACAAAACGTTGTGGGGAAATAGTCATTAGTATGTGTGTCCAGAGAATGCCCAGACACTTGTGTACGTGATGCCCTGTTACGGGTGGTCACAAATTTGGTGGACCACCGAGGATGGAGGCTGGGTCTTCCCAGAGGGGAAGAGGCACCCAGTTCAAAAGAAAACAACAACAATGATAAAGAAACGCAGCATTTAGCAATGTAACACAGGAAGTTGCAACCGCATTGTGGTCACCCTCTCTGGAAGGGATGACTTACTGGATGGGACCTATGGACTAGAGATAGATATTAGTGGGGAAGATCCCCTGGGAAGATTGAGGATAAGAATACCCCTCAAGAATCAGACTCAGGTCCCCTCACCATTCCCCAGTATATCTTTTGAACCTAATAAGGACCCTAACGTAGTTAAAATAGTAGAGATTAAAGATCTGAGGGACACTCTAGAGGTGGAAACAGGTTATGGGGATGTGAACGCCTCGATGGAATGGGTTAAATATACCATAGGAAGTCTCAACCGCAGCAATTGCTATGCAAGTGCCTCCGGGAGGCCCATTGCACAGGTTGTGCCCTTACCCTTGAGGTGGGATACAGATCCCAATGGAGTAAGACGCCTCATATCTCTGTATCAGGAAAAAACGGCTTGGGGAAATGAAAGTTGCAAGTCATTGAATTTGCTCTTTCCTCCTACAGACTTAAAGGAGGTAAAAGTTCCCCCCACATTTTCAACAGTGTTTGGAAATCACTCTGCATGTCTCACCAGGTGGGGGAAGAATTACACGAGGGAAGTGGGGGAACTGAACACCTGCGTTCTAAGCCTAAACCTGACAGGGATGGAAGGAGAAGAGAAGAACTACTCCAACCTGATAATCCCTAGGGCAGACCTGTGTCCATGAAACCACCTACAAAAAGCCGTAGAGAACCCCATACGGCTTTTTGTAGGTGGTTTCATGGACATTGGGTTAGAAGCTCGGAGTGAATAACGTGGAACTAGGCGTCCCTCGGGCTTTGTAAAGAAGCTTTTTAGATTATAGCGACTTCCATTGTCTCTGTCGAGCCTGGTGAAGTCTATGTACATCACACTCTGTGTGCCCTGATAGCCCCTGATGAAGTGACATACGAAACACGGTCCTGTGTTGGGCTTAGGCCACTTAATTGGTACTAATAAAGGTATTGGGTGTTGAATCTGCCGCTTCCTGTTTTTGTTTCTGCTCGTAAATAGAGGGAGCCACTCCGGCTGTTCCAGAGGCACTCCCGCTTGCAATTTCGCAGGGCACAGCCACCAGCGCAGGGCCTGCCGAACGCTCAGCGGGCAGGGGAGACGCTTGTGGAGGGACTCAGTCTGATTGGACCAACGTCGAAGCAAGGCCCGTTGCAACGCTCGCATGTGAAACCGAGCCCAAGGGACAACCTCCAGAGACGCCGCCATGGTCCCCAACACCTTAAGATATTTCCACGCCGATGGCGCCGACAGCGTCCTGAAGTTCTGCACCAACTTTTGAAGAACTTGTGCTCTGCGTACTGTGAGGAAGACGGACCCAATCCGGGTATCGAACCGCACTCCGAGATATTCGAGGACTTGAGTCGGAGTCAAATGGCTTTTGAGCGGGTTGACCACCCAACCTAGGCTCTGCAGAAACTCCACCACTCTGTGGGTGACCTGTCTGCTCTCCTCCAGGGATATGGCCCTTATCAGCCAATCGTCGAGATAGGGATGCACCAGAATACCTTGCTTGCGTAACGCTGCCGCCACGACGACCATTATCTTCGTGAAGACGCGAGGAGCCATCGCCAAGCCGAAGGGCAGCGCCTGAAATTGAAAATGACCCCAGGGCAGAGCGAACCAAAGAAACTTCTGATGCGACGCCCTGATTGGCACATGGAGATATGCCTCGGAGAGATCGAGAGAGGAGAGAAATTCCCCATGACGAACCGCGACAATGACGGACCGGAGAGCACCCCTTTGAGGTCCAGGATAGGACGAACCGAACCGCCCTTCTTTGGCACCACGAAATAAATGGAGTAGCGTCCCAGTCCGCACTCCTCGGGAGGAACAGGGACGACGGCGCCCAGTTGAAGAAGACGATCCAAGGTCTGACGAATCTGTAAGGCCTTTCGAGGACCGCGGCAGGGGGACTGCACGAACGAGTCCCGTACAGGAACCGCCAGATCCAAGGCATAGCCGTCACGGATAATTTCTAAGACCCACTGGTCCGACGTGATTTGGGTCCAGGCGGAAAGAAAACCCCTCAGACGTCCTCCGATAGACAGACCTTCCGCCGGGACCCGCCGCCCTTCATTGGGGCTTTCGAGCGGCACCGGGAGCAGGGGCGGCAAAACCTCGGCTCGCTCCCCGGAACCCTCGGAACCCCTGGGACCGGGAGAGGAAACGACCCCGCTGGAAGCCCACAAAACGGGGCGTGCGAAATCTGCGGATGTCTCTAGTCTGCCCCCGAAAGGACTGGGAAAAACGTCCCTGCTTGGGCTTATCTTCCGGAAGTCTACCACCCTTGGACTCCCCTAAATCCTTGACCAGCTTATCAAGGTCCTCACCAAACAATAACTTCCCTCTGAATGGAAGCTTGCCAAGACGAGACTTAGAAGACCCGTCGGCCGCCCAGTTCTTCAACCACAAGGCTCTGTGCACCGCTACTAGAGACGCCATACTATTCGATAAGGCACGAATTAGATCATAGTGCACATCCGCCAAATAAGCCGAACCGGACTCCAACCGCTGAAGTTCCCGCATCTCGTCCTGCCCCAAAGAGGCAGACTCACGGAGACGCTGGACCCAACGAAGACAGGCCCTGGCCACCCAAGCACCATAGATGGAGGCCTGCAAGGAAACCGCATCCGCTTCAAAGGACTGTTTCAACAGGCTATCCATTTTTCTATCCTGCGCCTCCTTCAAGGCTGCACCGCCTTCCACAGGAATTGTGGTCTTTTTCGTGACAGCCGACACGGCGGCATCAATTTTTGGAACACGAAAGCGGTCTTTGTCCGCGTCCGCCAAGGGATAAAGCTTATTCATGGTCCTAATCCCTTTCAAAGCCGCCTCCGGATGATCCCACTCAGTCTGGATCATCTGATCTATAACCTTATGCACAGGAAACACAACTTGAGTCTGGCGCACAGCCTGAATAATGGGATCTGCCGCATCTTCTTCGGTAGCAACCTGTTCGGAGGTCAGACGAAGAGTTTGCAGGGCTTCCGCAATGAGGGCTGAGAACTCTTCCCTCCGAAACACCCTAATGATTCTGGCCTGATCCTCCGGTTCAGCAATTTCACCTTCTTCCAAATTTTCGACTTCGCCCTCCAAGTCAAACTCCAGATCCTCGTCCTCCAACAACTGAATGTTGGAGGAGGAAGGCTCCGGCGGACGTGGCCGCTTATGCGCTTTGACCACAAGCTTCTCAGGAGCCGGCAATCCCGAAGGAATACTTACCGATGTGAGGGGGGCCAACGCCGGTACAAGTCCTTGCCGCTGGCGGCAGAACGCCTGATGCATAAGCAAAACAAATTCTGGGGAAAAATCCTCCAGGGGCCCCGAGGCCCCGGGAGAACCAGACGCCCCCTCAACCGGCGGGACGGAAGGCCCCGGAGTCCAAGCCTCCCCCTCAGGCTCTGCCACCACCTCAGGCAGGACAGGGCCTGCCGCATCCTCCATTTGCTGCTCCAGAGTAAGGGACACCGAAGCATAGCACCCACAAACACCTGTGTCTGGGGCTGCGCTCCTGCGTGTACCACAAATCACACACTGGGACCGCGCTGGCATGAAATACCAACCCAGCGGACCCCCAAGGAGGAGAAGGGGCTAACGGCCACCTCAGCACAGTGGAGAAGCGTCCCCACAATCCCACCAGAATAAGTGGGAAAGAGTAATAACAGTGGTCCCTTAAGAGGAGAGAGAGAGGGCTGAAAACAATATAGCAGCCTGCTGGAGCAGAGAAACTAAGCCCCTATGCAACGCTATGGAAAAATTTATCTAGGTAAGTTGACGTTGTAAACGAGAGCCCCCCCCGCAGTCTAAGGGCCCCGCCGAAAAAAACACCGCAGGAAATCAAAGAGAAGAAATCCCCGAAAATAAAGAACAGGAAGAAAAGAATCGCGGCCCAAAACTCTGACAGGCTGTGCAAGCAAAAACTGAACCGCCGTTGCTGCACGCGGGAGCATAAAATGGCTGCGGCTGCAAGCTGCGATTTGGCGCGCTTTTGCAATGGCGCCGAAAGCGCCGTCCAGCAAGGCACTGCAATCCTGTTGTCTCCCTCACACACCCCCCGGCCTGTACCTGACGGAAGGGTTCCTCTACCAGCGTTCCAAAGCCCTATCAAAGTAAAAGGGCCGGAACGCCGAAGACACTGCTGCCGCTGAAGAAAAAAACAGCCCCGGAGTCAGCGCTGACAACTGTAAAATACAGCGGACTGCCGGAGGGCATCAGTAAGGAGCTCTACCCCGTCCAATCAAGGGGTAAGAGATCCTGCAGCAAAGACAGTCCGGAGAGAAGGGAGATCAAGGAAGGCAGAGTAGGCTATGGAGTCAAACCCCTCTGCCCAGAGACATCGTTCCTTAATTATTTAATTATTTATGTAGGCTTTGTGCTGTCTTAAAGAAACAGCAACCACTCTAAGAAAATAATCATAACTAAAGAGCAAAAGTAAAATAAAAGAGCCTGCTCCTTATTGGTTTCTCTAGTGAGCCCAAGCTAGGCTCACAAGGTCCTTCAGCTGCGTGGAGACTGGACACACTGGGGGCTGATGGAAGTTCCAGCTAGCTACATCCAGTGAGTCGAGGTTTCTGATTGGTCCAGTCTCCAGGCTGCAGGAGGAGGTGCACTACCCAGGAGTTGAGGACTAAACTGGAGGAACGAAAAGGAACTTATTTTTACAATGCAATATAATGCTTGTATTCCATTCATTTACCATTCTGTAATATAATTTTGTATGTCTGCATCCTGGGAAGAGAGACTATGTGGCTAATAATAATGTAGCCTGTCACAGGTGCAGAGGTACAAAGCTGATTCACCTTACTGTATTGTCTACATCAGTGATGGCTAACCTTTTTGAGCCCGAGTGCCCAAACTGCCGCACAAAACCAAAGAATTTCCTCAAAGTGCCAGCACGTCCATTAAAGCCTCATTTGCATAAGGTGCCTCATTTGCATAAATATTTGCATAATGTTACCATACACTAACTTTTAGTAAACATGCCTCTTAATGAGTATATGGATAAAGAAAGACTAAAAGGTTTCTACATTACTATAATCCAGTACCAACCGCCAGGCACATTAGGAACTACTACAAACGCTGCCCATTTAGAACCCATAGCAAACCCGCCGTATCCTAACAGTACTACCAGGACTCACAAAGCACCATACCCTAACTATCAAAAGGCAACACTGCAAATATTAAACCAATACATTTCAGAGAACAACAATACATGACCTACTGGGGAAAGAACAAGTGGCAATGTCAAATAGGAATTATATAAACAGAATACCTCAGCTCAGTTACACATGCAGAACAGACCATCACCAAACAAGGAATCACAATTTAAAAACAGGAAGACAATAATTAAACTGGGAACCCCAAAAGCCAAACTTGGAATATACAACAACACTGTAGAAATAAAACTATAAATTAATTTCCTCTTGTACTAAACAAAGCGCAAAAATTAATGATGCACATTTCCCAGAGCTGACATATTCCAGTTAATAAATTCAAAATAAAGAGATATTTTTCTACCTTTTGTGCATTTTTTTTCAGTTGCAATTGCTCCAGCCACTTTCTTCTGGTTTCTTCGTGTCTTCTCCTAACTCTCCATCTGCTGTCCATTTGTCCTTTCTTCTGTCTTCTTGGTTTTTTTTTTCCATTCTCTCACTACATATGCTTTAACATACTAATCTTTCTCCTTTTGCTCTTTCCTCATTCCTATTTCATCTACTCAAAATTTACCCCTCCATCCTCAATCCCCACTTATTCTCCCAATACCCGGCCAATTGTAGATTTTTTATCCCTCCCACACAAAATATTTTTCCCCTCTCCATTTTACTCTCCCAGCCCCATCCCATTCTAATCCTCCCCCAACACCAGCTCCCTTCTAGTTCCAGCCTCACCCAGCATCCATTCCCTTCTAGTCCCTGCATCAGCCCATTTCCAGTCCTAGCAGCCCCCCAACCCATTTCCAGTCCTAGCAACCTCCCAACCCAATACCAGTCCTAGCCCCCCCTCATCAACCCACTTCCAGTCCTAACCCCCCATAAGCCCATTTCCAGTCCTAGCTCCCCCATCTATTTGCAGTCCCATCCGAGTCCCTCCATCAGCTCATTTCCAAACCCAGCCCCCCATGAGCCCATTTCTAGTCCTTTCCTAGCCCCACCATCAGCCCATGTCAAATCCTAGCTCCCCTCCACTCAGCCCATTTCCAATCCAAGCCCCCCATGAGCCTACTTCCAGTTCTAGCCCCTTCATGAGTCCATTTCAATCCAAACCCCCACCACAGCCCATTTCCAATCTTAGCACCCCCCCAACAGCCAATTTCCAGTCCTATTCTAGCCCCTCCATCAGCCCATTTCCTGTCCTAGCCCCCCCTCACCCATTTCCAGTCCTAGCTCCCTCCCCCTCACAACCCATTTCCATTCCAAGCCCCAATCCCATCAGCTATTTGCAGTTCAAGCCCTCCTTCCAATCAGCCCATTTCCAGTCTTAGCCCCCCATAGCCCATTACCAGTCCTAACCCCCCCATCAGCCCATTACCAGTCCTAACCCCCCCATCAGCCCATTTCCAGTCTTAGCCCCCCCCCCATAGCCCATTACTAGTCCTACCCCCCCCCCAAATCACCATCACCATCACCATCACCAGCCCACTTCCAGCCTTAGCACCCCCCATGGCCCATTACTAGTCCTAACCCCCCCCCCATCAGCCCATTTCCAGTCTTAGCCCCCCCCATGGCCAATTACCAGTCCTAACCCGGCCAATTACCAGTACTAACCCCCCCCCTGGCCACTTACCAGTCCTTACCCCCCCCCTGGCCAATTACCATTTCTAACCCCCCCCCCCCCCATCAGCCCCTTTCCAGTCTTAGCCCCCCCCCATGGCCAATTACCAGTCCTACCCCCCCCCCCCATCAGCCCCTTTCCAGTCTTAGCCCCCCCCATGGCCAATTACCAGTCCTAACCCCCCCCATCAGCCCATTTCCAGTCTTAGCCTCCCCACCATAGCCCATTACCAGTCCTAAACCCCCTTCCCCCCTATCAGCCCAAATTAAAAAAAAAAAAACCCAAACAAAGCGGCTGCTTCTGCCGCGGCAGCCTCAAGAGCTCTGCCGCGGCAGCCTCAAGAGCTCTGCCGCGGGGCCCCCCCCTGCCCGGCAGAGCCTCCCTGCATCATCTACCTTCAAGTCGCAAAACGCGGGCTTCTTTCAGAGCCGCGAGAGTTTCCTTTCTCGCGGCTCTGTTCGCGAGAAAGGAAACTCTCGCGGCTCTGAAAGAAGACCGCGTTTTGCGACTTGAAGGTAGATGATGCAGGGAGGCTCTGCCGGGCAGGGGGGGGGCCCCGCGGCAGAACTCTTGAGGCTGCCGCGGCAGAGCTCTTGAGGCTGCCGCGGCAGAAGCAGCCGGTTTGTTTGGTTTTTTTTTTTTAAATTTGGGACCTTTTAAATGCGGACCTTCCCGCGTGCCAGCTGCAAGGCCTTCGCGTGCCACAGCTGGCACGCGTGCCATAGGTTCGCCATCGCTGGTCTACATTCTGGGAAAAGGGATACGTAGCTAATAACACGTAGCCTGATATATGTAATAATTTTCTGACTTCCTTACTGTATGTCTGAATTCTGGGAAGAGAGACCATGTGGCTAAATAATATGCAGCCTGACAATTATTAATTACCAAATTTGCTATAAAAATAACTGTGAAACAGAGGTTGGGTGTGAGTGCTTACTGAAGCATCTCACCCTTTACTTGCAAGCAAAGTCATTAAACTCTGCTTTATTGAGAAGTCTTTTATTGTGTAAAAAGTTATGTTTTCTGTTGCACTCCCTACCTGGTTGGGACGGTGGGGATCTGCTGTCTATCCTCTGCTCTGCCTTCCGATCGGAGCTGCAGCATCGGAGAGAGCAGTCAGACGTCGGCAGCATTTCCTCTGCCTCGGGGCTTGCTGGCACGATCACAGAAAGACTAACTGGCAGGAATCCAGGTAATTTTGCTTCCATTTTGCTCTGGATCATGGGAAAAAGCAATTCTGGCAGGTGAGCACCTCCGGATGATTTCTTGGTGCTGAGGCCTTGCCCCTCGTGTGGAGCGGGCTGCTCGATTTTGGAGCGCCACTTTTTTTTTTTAGCGCTGCCATTTTTTCCCCCGCAGTTTTTTGCAGGCATCCAATCAAAAATAGAGGGAAGGTGAAGCAGGAATCCTCTCCTCCCTGCCCTTTTTTTGGTTTTTTAAACTAGCACCTCAAACAAAAATAAATTAAAGGTACATTGTACCCCAAAATAAAATATTCCCCAAAAACTAACTCCACTTATGTGCTCCTCATGATGAGCCTAAACCCTAGGCTCACAACCTCCTGCTGCATGGAGACTGGACACACTGGAAGCTGGTGGGAGGTGCCACCGGTATATGTACCAGACTTCTGACATGCCCAGTCTCCATGCTGCAGGAAGAGGTGCACTACCCAGCGGTGCAGGACTGAATTGGAGGGACGAAAAGGAAGATGACGTACTCAGTCTCCAAGCTGCTGGAAGGGGAGCACAACCCAGAAGAAAGAGACTGGACTGGAGAGACAATTAGGAATGGGCATTTATGTCTGGTTCATCTGTCCTGGCAACAGCACCCTCAACATCGAGGGCTTCCCTGGACATCGAGCTGGTCCTTGAGTACCACTAGCCTCAAGAGAGTCCCTGGCCCAGATGAGGTCCTGGTCTCGTTCCATGGGATATCGGTCCTCCAGGGCAAGTGCCTGCGGCTCAAACTGCAGATCCTCCGGAGGTTGTGGACTGCCTGGTGCAGACCCTGACCAAGGTGATTGTGTGGCATCGGACTCATACTTTGACGTCCCCGGACACGAAGCAACACAGTGATGTGCCCTCGGACTCATCTCCCCCAATGCCCACATTAGACTGCAAGAGGGCCTTGGCCTTCTATCTCAAGTGTAAAAAGGCTCACCGGAGGTTCACCCAGCTGTTAGTCTCCTCTGACACCAGTAAGCTGGATGCTGCCGTCTCTAAATATGTGTTATGCCTGTGGCTGACTGCATTTCTCTGGTGTATTCCCAGGCAGGCTTGCGCCTCGACGGTAATATCATGGCTTAAAATGTCCGAGCCATAGCTGCTTCTGTCGCTAACTTGGGCTTGGTCTTCACGGAGGATATCTGCAAGGCTGCTACATAGTCCTTGGTCCACACTTTCACAGCTCATTATTGTCTGAATGGGCATTCACAATAGGACAGCAACTTCGGCCAGGCCGTGCTCCAACATCTCTTTGGGCCTTAGGTCCAACTCCTGCCACCGGCTACCAAAATATGAAAGAGAGACCTCGGTGCTGATGTATGCTAAGGATGCTGAATCTGTGAGGTCCTTAGAGGGACTACCTATACTGTTCTTCCCGTTTTCCAGTTTTGTTGCCCTGTTGACTTCCTCTGTTTTCAGTAGTCTGTAGCTTGGGAGTCCCATATGGGGAAAGCGTAGTTACTCACCTGTAGCAGATGTTTTCTGTGGAAAGCAGGAATAAGTCCTCACAATCCTCCCACCTCCCCAAGGAGTTGGCTTTTTAGCTCCTGTTTTGATATTATACTGGAGAAGATGGTGCTGCGGAGGCGGGAAGGCAATTGCGCATGCACGGTGCAGCCTTCCAAAAGCTTTCAATGGAAGCTGGTGAGCATTCCCATGCGGGGCTTCATCGGTGATGTCACCCATATGTGAGGACTTATTCCTGCTATCCACAGAGAACACCTGCTACAGGTGAGCAACTATGCTTTTTGTCGGACCATGCACACCTATTGGGGACTTTTTTTTTTTAATTTATATTCCTTTTACTTGTTTTGAAATTAGACTAAAAAATGTCCACAGCTATATTTTCCAAAACAGTTCATCTATACTCAGCTTCATATACTTTATAGTTCAGTCAGTTCAATTGATTTTTTTCATTCCAGTTGGCTTCTTATATATTCTCTTTTAGTCAGTCCTTCAACTTCTCTCTACCATTCAACTCTTCCAACATGATACTGGCATGCCAACATGTTTCGATAGATCATTTGTATTAGGGAAACAACTTCTTTAAACTTGTCTGACTCGCCAAACCTTTATTTCTAATAAAATGTGTCACGAACTTTGCGTTTTCATGGTGGCAACTCCGCCCTCTCCCCAACATAAGCAAAATATCTGATACATAGCATATCTCCTAATCTTAACCATGTCTCGAGGAATCCTCTAAAGATCAGTTTAATTATATTCATTCAGGTAACTTTAAAGCAAATAATTTACAATATAATATGCTGATGATTCAAATTGGTTAATTAACCACAGTTTTTAAACCTATCATATCCACAATTAAACTAAAGTCATCCAATCTATATCCACATTAAGATCTTCTGAAGCCTTTAGGCCAGATTCCATCCCGGATGTAGAAGCCCTCTGTGCGCCCGGAACCGGACACATAGAGGGAGTTATTTTATTTATTTATTTATAATCTCTTCTATACCGCGCTATTCAGCATCAGTGCGGTTTACAATGAACAATAATTTACACATTTCCGATGGTACTTTGTGTTTACAGTTGAACAGGTAATACAACTTGGATAACAGGGGTAACTATTTACAACTTACAACATTATCGTGACCTCCTTTTTGGTTTCAGTCATGGGGGTTTTGGGTGGCTTGTGCGGTTGGTGCTATGTCTGCGTTGGTTACTGGGTAATACAGGAGGAAGAGGTGGTGCTTTAAGGCCTTTCTGAACTAAGTCTGGGATCGCTCGGATGCCATGAGGGAGGCTGTTCCAGCACCTTAGTGCACAGAATTGGTAGGCCCTGCCTGCTGTTGTCTTAGTGCATTGTGTTATTGATTTTGGGACTATCAGGGTGTTGAGAGCCACTGACCGTCTGTCCCTATTGTGTGGTGTCGTCTGGATTAGTTCTGCTAGTGATGCAGACGAGAGTTGCGATTCTGATCCCGCGGGATCAGAATCACGAAATGATAATTACACTTACCTGGTAATTGTAGTTCCTTGAGTGACGACAGTTCAGTCCTCTACTTCTGGGTTGTGCTCCCCCTCCTGCAGCTTGGAGACTGGGCATGTCAAATTCATGACATCACTGGATGTAGTCTGCTGGTGTCTCCCATCAGCCCCAGTGAACTATTGACAAAGCATACTCAACAGAGCAACAAATAAGTAGCTAACATATAACCTTCAACTGTACCAAACCCTTATCATCAAAACAGTAAACATTGCCCCGTACCGTTTCCTCCTGCCTTCCTCAGCCCAAAGAAAGAAGGAAGAACCAAGAAAGAACTAGACAGAGCAGAACTACCAGACAGGATTCTTCAAAACTTATACATACCTGTAAATGCATAGCTCCCTCCACTGACGTTTCACTACCAACGACACCCCACCGGGCGGGATTGAGGACTGAACTGTCATCACTCAAGGAACTACAATTACCATTTCCTTATTGTTCCTCCAGTTCAGTCCTCTACTTCTGGGATGTAACAGAGCAGTGTTCATTGGGAGGGTCCCTTATAACCAGCCCGCAAGACTGCCAAACCGAAACATGCATCATTCGCTGCTAGCACATCAAGGCGATTCTCCATACCTTCAGTAAGCACTGACGACCAGGTAGCCGCTCTACAGATTTCTCCTGGTGGAACCAAGCTGTGTTCCGCCCAAGAGGCAGCCTGCGCTCTGGTAGAGTGCACCCGCAACCCTGGCGGAACCGTACACCCTTGCACCAGATACACCAAGGCAATCGCTTCTCTGATCCATCGAGAAATGGGTGCTTTTGCAGCCGCCTCACCTCTCCGAGGACCCCCCGAACAGCACGAAGAGAGATGGTAAAATTTGCGAGAAGGTTCGGAAATTTTCAAATATTGCTGCAGCACCCGTTTGACATTCAAAAGGCGCAAAGTGCGATCGGACACGGCGTCCTCCCTTGAGACCAGAAACAACACTGTCTGATTTAGATGAAAAGGGGAAACGACCTTTGGCAAAAAGGACGGCACTGGTCGCAAAACCACCTTTTCTTTTGAAAACTGCAGAAAGGGTTCTCTACAAGACAACGCCTGTAGCTCCAAAATTTGTCTCACCGAACATATGGCCACTAAAAACACCGTTTTTAAAGTTAAATCCTTTACCGTAGCTTGACGTAAAGGCTCGAAGGGCTCTTTCACTAACACCCCTAAGACCGCATTAAGATCCCACGGAGGTACGACGATTTGACAAGAGGGCCTTAGCCTAGTCACCGCTTTCAAGAAACGCAATACATCCGGATGGGACCCCAAGGGACTATCCTGTACCTTGCCCCTATAGCAGGCCAGAGCCGCTAACTGCACTCTCAAAGAGCTGGCTGCTAGCCCTTTATCAAAACCCTCTTGTAGGAAACCCAAACACCACGGGTACAGAGGCTGTGGCCGCGCGGATTTGCTGCCTTGAACACCAATCCTCAAAAATACGCCAGACCCGAACATATGCCAGCGAGGTCGACCTTTTCCTAACCCAAAGCAGCATCGCGATTACTAATGCTGAGTATCCTCTTTTCTTCAGCCGCGCCCTTTCAATGGCCAAACCGTCAGCGAGAACCGATTCACTTGAGGCATGCGGAGCGGACCATGGCGAAGGAGATCTTCCGAGACCGGCAACCACCACGGTTCCCCGTCCAGTCGAACAAGATCGGCATACCACGGTCGTCTCGGCCAGTCCGTGGCTACCAAGAGCACTCTGCCGCGATGAGCTTCGATTCGCTGCTCCAGGGGCACCCCCGCCTGTAGGAATCCAGGCCGGAGCCACCACCGCAGGGAGCACCTGACCCGGGGAGGACAGGGAAGACGCTTGCTCAACAAGTCATTCTGATGTGACCAGCGACGAAGAAGAGCTCGCTGTATAGGCCGCATATGGAATCTGGCCCAGGGAACGGCCTCCAAGGTCGCTGCCATCGTGCCTAACACCCGAAGGTACTCCTGCGCAGATGGTGCCGGGGCGGAACTGAACTCGTAGACCGGGTGCCGCAGTCCTAGCGCACAGCGATGTAGAAGAAACATGAGCCCGTTCATGTGTCAAACTGCACTCCCAGATACTCGAGATCCTGGGAGGGCACCAAGCGGCTTTTGGCCAGATTGAGCACCCAGCCGAGCCCCTCTAGAAACTCCACCACCTTGGCGGTAGCCTGGACACTTTCGGCCTCTGTCTTCGCCCGAATCAGCCAGTCACCGAGATAGGGATGCACCAACACTCCTTCCTTTCGCAGCGCCGCCGCCGCCACCACCACCACCATCACCTTGATGAAGATCCACGGTGCCGTCGCGAGACCGAAGAGCAACGCTTGGAATTGGTAATGTCCCCACGGAAGGGCGAATCGCAGTCACTTCTGATGGGCGGCTCTGATTGAAATATGCAGATACGCTTCCGTAAGATCCAGGAAGGTCAAGTACTCCCCCTTGCGCACTGCCTCAATCACCGACCTCAGGGTCTCCATACGAAAATGCGGTACACGCAAAATGATAATTACACTTACCTGGTAATTGTAGTTCCTTGAGTGAGGACAGTTCAGTCCTCTACCTCTGGGTTGTCAATCTCCTCCTGCAGCTTGGAGACTGGTATGTCAAACTTATGACATCACTGGATATAGCCTGCCGCCCTTTCTCTTCCATTCCAGTGTGAACTATTAACAAAGCAGACTCAAAGGAGCAACAAATAAGTAGCCAACAGTAAATTCCTGAAACACATTATAACCACACCTAGAACCGCCCCCTTTTTTTTTTTCAGTAAGGCTTTCTTACACCCTTCCCTGTCACAGGGAACGTCTGCGCCAACGTCCAGGTGCCTGTGCCTGCCAATCAACTGTATATTGCTGCCTCCTGACCCCCGGAAGTGACACGGATGCGTGAAACGCATCCGCGCCAACGTCCAGGTACCTCAGTGGATTTAAACATCACAGCGGCAGCGTCCTGCGCTGCTCCTGAATTCTGCTGTTGCTTATTGTTACCTCCTGCTTGCGTTTGCTACTGCCTGCTATTATTGCTGCTCTCCAGGTGCCTGTGCCTGCCAATCAACTGTATATTGCTGCCTCCTGACCCCTGGAAGTGACGCAGACGCGTGAAACGCATCCGCGCCAACGTCCAGGTACCTCAGTGGATTTAAACATCACAGTGGCGGTGTCCCGCGCCCAAGGAGCAATTTGCGCTCCTTGAGCAAGCTCCTTGGGGCGACGACGGGGGCGTCCAGTACCATCCACCCTTTAGTCTGCCTCAGTTGTCCGCTGTCCTCATTGTCTTAGCACTAAGTTCGTTGTCCGTGTTCGGCTCTTCCCTTCCTCTGCTTTGCCCTTCCACTCAACTCTCAGGCTTCTACCCGTTTCCCAGCATGTCTGCAATCCCCGTGTTCTGGGGTCACCGCCCTCGCGCCTCTGTCCCCACTCCCCCAGGCCCCGTTGCTCGTAACCTGCTCAACCTTCTCCCTTGTTGTTCCTGCCGACCATCTCCATGTGTTTCGTTTCCCCCCTCTTCGCCTACGGCCTGGCTGACGCTTTCACTTGCCCTCCTCAATTGTCGTTCTCTCCGTACAAAGACTCATCTAGTTCATGATCTCATCACTCAACATTCCCTGGATGCTCTTTTTATTACTGAATCCTGGCTCCATGAGGGAGACATCGCTCTGCTCCATCGTTGTCTCCCTCCAGGCTATTCGGCTTTGCAAACACCCTGCCTCCGTCAGACAGGTAGGGGTGTAGCTCTCATTTATAAGTCCTCTCTGCCTTTTTCGTTAGTCACTCCCTATCCTGAATCTCTCTTCCTTCGTTTCGGGTCTGCCACCCCCATATACTTCCTTCTTCTCTATGCCCCTCCTTCGCTCCGCGCAGATCTTTGGGACTCCTTGCTCCTCTTTGTCAGATGCTGCTCTCCTATCCCCCCCACTTAGTCATGCTGGGTGACTTTAATGTTCATCTCAGTCCCCCATCCAGGCCCCATGAAAAGGCCTTAGCCTCTCTCTTCCACGACCTTTCTTTCACTCAGCATTTGTCCTGTTCAACCTACATATCTGGCCACACACTAGACCTTGTTCTTACCAGTACCTCTTCCCCTTTCTTGCCCTCCAATATCCGAATACTTCCTCTCCCTTGGTCTGACCACTACTGTCTGTTATTTTCTCTCTCTTCCTTCCCCAAAGTCCTCCTCATCTGCAATCAACAATACCCCGTTGCAGACTTTCAGGCGCCACCTCACCCCACATACCCTCTAATGTTTTCCCCCAGCTGATTCCCTTCTACCGTCAGATTTTGCCTCTCTCACGGTAGACCAGCAGGTAGATTCTTGGACCACCACTTTCTCTACCATGCTAGATACTCTTGCCCCACTTCGTCCTGTCACGCTCCGCCCTTCCTCCCACCACCCCCTGGTACCATCCTGGTCTCTACCTTCTCCGTATCCATCTTCGCCGTGCTGAACGCCAGTGGCGAAAGAAACCCTCTTCCTCCACTGCCTCTGCTTTCCGTCAGGCTCATCATCACTATCGCTCCATGATTACCTCTGCCAAAAAGTCCTACTACTCACACCTTATTGCTTCATCCTCCAACTCCTCCAGGCAACTATATCAAGTTCTCAAGTCCCTCTTCTTCCTCCATGTCCCCCTCCTCCTCTTCTCTCACCCTAGACGCTCCCAGCTCACTCACACTCGCCTCCTTCTCTGACAAGGTCCTTTCTCTCTGCTCATCCTTCCCGTCTTGTCCCCCACCCCTCTCTCCCCCTCCTATTCCCCCCGCCCTCCTCTACCACTTTCCCCCATACTTGGAAATCCTTCAACCCTGTCACTTCTGCTGAGCTTATTAAGGTTATCTCATCCTCTCATCAAACTACCTGTCCCCTTGATCCATTTCCTTCTTCCTGGCTTCTTAATCCATCCCTTCACTTTCTCCCATATGTTCTTACCATTCTAAACTCTAGCCTTGCTTCTGGATGCTTTCCAACCAGGTGGAAACACGCTATTGTTCGGCCTCTTCTAAAAAACCCCACCCTAGACTTTGCCGTCCCTGGCAATTGGCGTCCCGTCGCTAACCTATCATTCCTCTCCAAGATCCTTGAGAAACTGGTTTTCTTTCAGCTCTCTGCTCACCTCGACACCACCTTCTGTCTTCACCCCCGCCAATCAGGATTTCGCACCAGCCATAGCACTGAGACTATTCTCCTATCACTTCTTTCTGAGGTCCATCGCTCTCACGATCAAGGTGACCTCTCCCTTGTTGTATCACTGGACCTTTCCGCAGCTTTCGATGTCGTTGATCACCGCACCCTTCTTTTACGTTTGTCTGACTTAGGTGTCCACGGTAGTTTTCCAGTGGTTCCGGTCTTTCCTCTCTTCTCGCTCCTTTGCTGTTCATATGGGCCCCGACACTTCTCCGTCCTTTCCATTACATTGTGGGGTTCCCCAGGGCTCCATTCTCGCTCCGCTCCTTTTCAATGTCTTCCTCGCTCCTCTCGCACTGCTCATCCAACAAACTGGGATTTCTGCCTTTATCTATGCTGACGATATTCTGCTGGTTGTCATACGCCCCCCAGCCCTCTGCCTAGGGGTCATAGGGTTGGGGCTGCCATGATGTCCTTTATGCAGAAAATGACTATAGCTTTTACTCCCGCTATGCCTTATGGGAATGGTAGTTTTTAGTCCTCTGATAAAAGGATAGCCGCGAGTCGAGTGTTGGGCAAAAATTGACAAGAAAATGTATTCCCCTTCCCAAACAGACTTAGTGCAGAACAAACAGTACTCTTCACAGGAGCTTTGCTTGAAGGTTATTTACAGAAACAAAATAGCTGTATTTTCATACTCCTGGCTTCCAAAACGTGCAAGGTATTTTTCTCTATAACAAAGTAGTAAATCAAAACAGCTTCTTCTTTTTCCTCAAAGAAGAAGATTCCTTTCCTCTGCTTTATCTCAGCTCATTCACCCAAATCTTTAGCGAAGAGATTTAATGTCGTCTGCGAGACAAAGCATAAAATCCATTGGAATTTCTTCTGAGTCAGCAGAATTAAATTCCCATTGCATCTCCTCAACCTCAGGGCTTACTGAGCTTTGTTTCAAACTGTTACTGCTAGGCCGGGAATAACCTCTCTCTAAGAACTGGGGCGTTTCCCCTGGGTACAGTTCTAGATGGTGAGGTCTTGTAAGGTTTGTGGTTGTGGGGATTCTTCCCTGGCTCTCCCCTAGTTCTCTCCAGCTGCTAGGCAATGCTTTATACCTTTCTGCATTCAATTCCTGCCTAAAGCACTGCCCTAGCTCTTTAGTACAAGCTGAGCCTCTTGACTTCCCTGGTTTAGTGTTAGGTTCCCACCTGTATAGACCTTGAGACCTTTCCTCCGGCAGTGAGATCTGAAGGGCTCCCAACTCTCTCCGTCTAGGCAGGTTCCTAGTAACTGGCTGTGCCTTCTCTCCTTCTGCTCGGTTAGCCTCACTTCCCGAACTACAACCAGGTTCTTCACAGAGACTCCAACCTTCTGAAGTCTCTGAGCCTCTCCACTTCTCTGAAGCTCTCCGTGTGCCAGTCTCTCCTTCTTGGCCACTGCTTCCTTCTTTGCCACTCCTTCCACCTCTTTGCTCTCTGCCAGGCCTTCTGCTTCCCTCCTTCTCTGCCTCCTTCTCCTTCCCCTCAGGGCTTACAGAGCAGCGTTTATATTTCTCCTCTCTGAAGCTTGGCTCGGCTTTTTTTAAGCAGGTGAGAGTAATCGAACTCCAAGCTTGCTGCTACGTCAGAGCTTGGGTGTGTCAGCTCAACTGCTCCCTCTGCTTGCTTCTCTTGTGCAGACCCTGAGCTGTGTGTGTTGGCTGACTGTCATTTTTAAAGGTAAAATCCACCTTTCTTTCTACTTCCATAGGCTCTGCCTGTGCTTCTGTATTACATGGTCTACCATGTCTCTCCCTTAGCACTCGATCTTGCCCCATTCAACAACTGCCTCGACCTCATTGCTTCATGGTTCAGACAAAATTTCCTGCATGCCAATCCATCTAAGTCCTCAGCCATTTGGCTTTCCTTCCGTAACCCTCCCCCCGACCTGTCCCCCCCCCATGTCTGCCCACCCCATCCCTCTGGTCTCTTCTCTTCGGTATCTGGGTGTCACAATAGACTCCTCTCTCTTTCCACCAACACATTACTTCTGTGGTGCGCTCTTGCTTTTTCCATCTCCGTAGAATTAGATCCATTCGGCCTTTTCTTTCTTCTGCTGCTATCACCACTCTTGTCATGTCCCTCATTATCACTCGTTTGGACTATTGCAACTCCATCTTCGCAGGTCTTCCCTCTCATCAACTCCGCCGTCTTCAGCTAGTCCAGAACACCGCTGCCCGTCTAATCACTTTTCCCCCATTACCGCTCATATAACCCCCTCTCTTTTTTCTCTCCACTGGCTTCCGATAAAAGTACGGTTCATCTACAAAATAGAAATTACACTTACCTGGTAATTGTCGTTCCTTGAGTTACGACAGTTTAGTCCTCTACTTCTGGGTTGTGCACCTCTTCCTGCAGCTAGGAGACTGGGCATGTCAAAGTCGTGACATCACTGGATATAGCCTGCTGGTATCTCCCATCAGCCTCCAGTGTACTATTGACAAAGCAAACTCAAAGGAACAACAAATAAGTAACTATACCATAACTTTAAATAACTCCCCATTCTTCAACCGGAGGAGCCTTTTAAACCGTATCCGTCTTATATTTTCTTCTCTCTTTTTTTTTTTACTTTACATTCATGTCCCCCCTATGCAAACACGTATCCTATACCATCACCTCGTTTAAATAAGAGAAAAGAAAGAAAGAACAGAGAGGGATACTCACTGCGATCTAGAAACTGAAAGGATCTGTCTACTCCTTGAGATTGATGCTTCACTCTGCCTGAAAATAAACTCTGAAGAAATCACACTCCTGGGCGGGAATGAGGACTAAACTGTCGTAACTCAAGGAACAACAATTACCAGGTAAGTGTAATTTCTATTTCCTTATCGTTCCTCCAGTTTAGTCCTCTACTTCTGGGATGTAACAGAGCAGTAATCATTGGGAGGGACCTATCAAGCCAACTCACCACACTGCCGACCCGGAACAGGCTTCCTTTACTGCCAAAACATTTAGGCAGTAGTGGTTACTGAGGAAATGAAGAGACGACCTGGAAGCTGCTCTACAAATCCCTCCTGGTGGAATGACACGGTGATTCACCCATGAAGCCGCTTGTACCCTGGTAGCAAGAGTCAGAAAGCCCCCCGGAATCATACAACCTCGCCAGCAGAAAGCTGAGGCAACCACCGCCTTAACTCAGTGCGAAATGGCCGCCTTCGCTGCTGCTTCCCCTTTGTGGGGACCTCCAACCAGCACACAAAAACAAAGAAAGGAACATCGCACCCTGCATGTAATGTTTCCTATCGGTGTAAGCTACGAATAAATCACACTCCTGGGCGGGGGGGAATATGTAGAAGCTGATAAGGATAAAGCGGAATTGCTTAACAAATATTTTTGTTCTGTGTTCACAGATGAAGAACCAGGAGCAGGACCTCAGAAAACACCCACAAATAAGAACAGAAGCGAGGGACATCTTGAACAATTTTCAGAAGACTGTGTTCGTGAGAAACTAGCTCAACTTAAAGTAGACAAAGCGATGGGACCGGATGGGATACACCCTAGAATACTGAGGGAACTTGGGGACGTTCTAGCAACTCCACTGACCTACCTTTTCAATGCCTCGTTGGAGTCGGGAGTGGTGCCAAAGGACTGGAGAGAGGCTCATGTGGTGCCTTTACACAAAAGCGGAAGTAAGGATGTGGCTGAAAACTACAGGCCGGTTAGTTTAACTTCAGTGGTGAGTAAATTAATGGAAACGCTGTTGAAAGAGAAAATAGTGAGGTTTCTGGAGTCCGGCGGATTACAGGATCCGAGGCAGCATGGATTCACCAGAGGCAGGTCTTGTCAGACAAATCTGATTGATTTCTTTGACTGGGTGACCAGGGAGTTGGACCGAGGGAGAGAGCTCTAGATGTGGTGTATTTAGATTTCAGTAAAGCCTTTGACACTGTTCCTCACAGGCGACTTATAAACAAACTGAGCACCCTAGGGATGGACCCTAAAGTTACTGCTTGGGTTAGAAATTGGTTGGGTGGGAGGCGACAAAGAGTACAAGTAAATGGAGCTCACTCTGAGGAGAAGGATGTTACCAGTGGTGTGCCCCAGGGATCTGTCCTTGGTCCGATTCTTTTTAACATCTTTGTTAGTGATATAGCGGAAGGGCTGTCGGGTAAGGTTTGCCTCTTTGCGGATGATACCAAAATCTGCAATAAAGTAGACACCCAGGAAGGTGTAGATAACATGAGGAGGGATCTGGCTAAGCTTGAAGAATGGTCTAGAATTTGGCAACTGGGATTTAATGTTAAAAAATGTAAGGTCATGCATTTGGGCTGCAGCAATCCAAGGGAGCAATACAGTATAGGAGGTGAAGTACTTTTGTCCACTAAAGAAGAGCGGGACCTATGCGTAGTTGTGTCCGATGATCTTAAAGTAGCTAAACAGGTAGAAAAGGCTACGGCAAAAGCTAGAAGGATGCTTGGGTGCATACGGAGAGGAATGGCTAGCAGAAAAAAGGAGGTGATAATGCCTCTGTATAAGTCCTTGGTGCGACCTCATTTGGAGTATGGTGTGCAATTCTGGAGACCGCACCTTCAAAAGGATGAGAACAGGATGGAGTCGGTGCAGAGGGTTGCTACTAAGATGATTAGTGGTCTTCATTATAAAGCATATGAGGACAGACTTAAGGATCTTAATATGTACACCTTAGAGGAAAGGCGGGATAGAGGTGATATGATTGAGATGTTTAAATACCTCCGTGGCATAAATGTTCAGGGAGAGAGCCTCTTTCAATTGAAAGCAAGTTCTGCGACGAGGGGACATGGGATGAGGGTGAAGGGAGATAGATTCAGGAGTGATATGCGGAAATATTTCTTTACGGAAAGAGTAGTGGATCCGTGGAATAGTCTCCCAGTGGAGGTGGTAAAGATGAGGACAGTAACTGAATTCAAAAAAGCATGGGACCAACACAGAGGATCTCTAAAGGTAAAAAGTGGACTGTTGTAGTTGTTGTTATGGAAGGACAGACTAGATGGGCCTTGTGGTCTTTTTCTGTCATCATGTTTCTATAAAAACCTCCCCTTCCAGAAAAACCGAGAACTGGAAGAGAAACCAATAGGCTCAGGAGAAAAATCAGAAAACCACCTTTTGGAAGGACGACAGGACTGCTCGCAAACACCACCCTCTATCCAGAAAGGGTGAAAACGGCTCATTAGATGACAACACCTGAAACTCCGAAACTCGTCACACCGAACAACGAGCTATCAAAGCCACTGTCTATAACAGCAAATCCTTTACCGACGCCTGGAGTAAAGAATCAAAGGACTCTTTAGCTAACGCCTCTAAGGCCACTCGGGATCCCCCGGCGGCACCCGAACTCTCCTTGAGTAGTGCAGTCGGATCCCAACTTAAGGAAACGCTACACATCGATCCGAACACCTAGCGCTATTCCCTTCACAGACTCCTACAGCCGGAAACAGTCGCCCGCTGGATCCTCTAAGGAACTGGCCGCTAGTTCCTTCAGACACTGTCCTGCAGAGAACTCAGACCAAGGATACAGACACCTTTGTCGCCCGGACTTGCCGCCGTGAACAGCAGCCTTCCAAAAGGCGCTAAGCATGGACCTACATAGCAGAAGCAGCCTGCCTCCTTGCTCTCAACAAGGCGGCGAAGACTGCCGCAGACTGCCGCAGAATAACCCTTCTACTTGGGCCCCGCCCATACAAAGGCCACACCGTAGGCGGGCACAGATCCACCTGAGACATTCGTCACGGACCTAGCCGCAGCAGAACATCCGCTACCGACAATTTCTAGGAAAAGCCTGTCGAGTAGATGAATGAGAAAAGCCTAGTACGGCTGTCTCGCCCAACCGGGCGCTACCAAGAGCACCTTTCTCCGAAAGCCCCGATACGCCAACTAGTTGCCCTATGAGAGCCCACGGGGAAAGGACAAGACAGACTTAATGGGAGCTTACTGACCCTCAACTGGGACGAACCATCAGCTGCCCCATTCCTCCACCAGAGAGACCTCTGGGTGAACCCCAAGGAAGCCAATAATATTAGCTAGCGCTTGAATCAAGCCATAATGCACATTTGCCCCATAAAGCAAATCAGGCTGTAGTCGATTCAACTCCCTGATCCTTTCCTGTTCCAGGCGAGTAGACTGCCGTAACACTGCGACCAGCGGAAGCATGCTCTCGCCTCCCCAGGCTCCAAAAATGGGAGCTTGTAAGGCCAGAGCAATGCCCCCAACGATCGCTTCAGTGAACCATCTACTTTCCCATCTTGCGTTAAAGAAGATTGCTAGGGCTCTGTTCCATACAGTGAGTCCGCACACCCTGGAAGTGCAAGGTGTGCACCCAGCCACGTGGTACCCAGGCGTGCCCCTGCTTAGCCTCAAAATGTCAATCAAGAACAGGCGAATTCAGGACAGCTGAATACTTCCTTTATTTTCCTTCCTTCTTTATTTATTTATTTTTATTATTTTTTTTTTTTTTTTTTTTACAAAGACACCTCTAAACCAAAAATGCCTTCAGCATATGTTAAGAGACGCTCTTTCCGTGCCAACAATATGAAGTAGAAAGAACTCCCAAACACAGGCATACTAATCCACGGCCGTCCTGCTAGAGTAACGCCCCATTCCGTCTGACTGCACAAAGATGGACTTTATATTTTAAGTTCAACTAGCACCTGGTGATATGAAATACAGCTCTCATTCTGCAGTGGCAATTGAATCAGCAATAAAGAAGCCGAGAAACTGCAGACAAGTTCCCATTATACCACCTGGTAAAGACTCCACTTTTAGATCACTGAAGCAAAAAAAGCATGCGAGCGTGCCTTGTGTCCTGCCAGCAGCTGATCGAATTGAAGGGATTCAGTGTATGCAGGGCATTGTCCAGAGAACGCAAGGCCCCTCCTCTAGGCTGACTCCACATTCACAGTCTAAACCGGCAGTCACCTTGGCTGATGCCGATCAGCGCAGAAGCCATCCTGTAAGCCCAGCATATGAAGTATGCCTACTAGAGTCTGAGCCGCTGCCATTGCTGCTAGAGAACTAGCCTAGCTGTTCTGGCCCCCCATTAAGGCATTCACTGAACACTAGCAGAGACTCTCCGTACTGGAGAACCTCTGATAAATGGAATGGGAGCATAGATAGCTCCAAAGGCCAGAGTTCTATTTCGCAATCCCTCTCCGCTGAGCTACCTTTTCCATATGTAAAATTAAACCCCATATAGCCAAAATTAAGACATTACAAATCTACCGTAAAATCTTATAATTTGGCAAAGTCAAACTAAACGGGAACATTTTCCATTAAGAAACCACACAACTATAAAATTCTTACCATGACATAATGCTTTTGGCAGAGCATTCCACATCTGTGGACTGGCCATGGCGCTCACCCAAGCACCTGTTACAACTGTCCAAGAGAGTTATCACCATAATTCCTTTTGACCTGAATAGGTTTACAGCGGAACATAGCGCTATATCACAGCAGCTAAGCCAAAATATTATCCTACCATATAAATCGACTTTAACGCTGTATAGGACCTTCTATGGATAGCGGAAGGAGATTCTGGTAAATCAACATAGCTATGCCCTTTTTTTTTTTTCAAGATAGGACTCCAAAAACCAAGTTTCCGCCAACTCCAATGAAATCAAAGCAGATCCGCTAAAATTACCCAAACTGCTACTATAGCTTTGCAAGAAGCTACCAGCCCCCGCTGCACCCAGTGGTCCTTCCCCCCCTTATCCTGGGAGATTCTGCATTGCAGGAGGCGTTGCCCACCCCCTGCCAGCCTACTGCATCTGCCAGGGAGCTGAAGAGCAAAATAGAAAGTACCCCTGGAAGCAAACAATGTCCCATCCTTGGGATCCAGGCGCAAAAGGTAAAAATCTAAAGTAAAATCAACAGTGTTAGCTAAAAATTAACAAGGCTATCTCTCACTAAAGCGAGTTTCTTTTTCTTTTTGAAATCCCACCGAAGTCCATGGGACCCAAGCTTTCGAACACAGCCCCTGACGCTGTGCATTAACCGCAACCAGAGAAATGAAATGAAACCCTGATCTAGTAATAGATGAGAATTTCTTGGGAAGGGCCTGCTAAGTGCTGCTATGAAACCCACAAGCACCTCACCAGGCCTCCCTGCAGTCAGAGAAATAGCAGTGGGATACACCGACCACCTTGCAAATGGAGGTCTGAGAAGTTGTTGCCTGTGTGAACCTGATGAGTAATATGATATTGTATGGTACCACTCACCCCCCAGGGATGGGGGCACTGAATACTTTATGTGATTCATGAGCAGCGCTGTCATTCGGTGGCCTTTAGGGCAGCACAGCCTGACCAATGATTCAGAAATTAAGAGCTTTAAATCTTGGTCATATAAACTGGATTCTCAGACCTTACATCACATCACCGAGGCTCTGTGGTGATTTCTTTCCTGATCTGCAGATAATGGCTGCCTGCACAGTCATAGAAAGGCACTATTGAGTGTACCAGCTGCCTTCTGGTGGCCATAGACCGTAGCACAGGCACTTCCCGGTTGGCAGTTTAACTGCCAGTCTATTTTTGTACATTCTAAGGTTTGCTAAACCTGTCCCTGTGAATTTTGGGCAACTTTCACTATAGACTACATAAAGGCATACTTCTAGGCTTTCCCTCCTGCAAACTACAAGTTAGGGCTCTGCCCTTGAAACTAAAAGCTGGTAATTTGCCTAATATCCTGGGCCTGAACAGATGCTCCTCAGAGACATGATTAGGAGGGAAAGAACATGTGGTATCAGGGATCAATGCCAAAACTGCTGTCCTGTTTTTAAGTTTATTCTTAATTATTCTATAAAGAGGATTGACAACAGTCCCCCTTAATGCTGAGGAACCCCCTGGCCTCAAAAAAACCCCTACAAACAAAAGAAAGAAACAAACACTAGGCCCAAAAATTTAGCTATTCTGCCTGTTGTTTTCCTCACGCAGGCAACTTTCGCGATGCGGTCCAAATACCTAGAGAGGAAATGGCCGCCCCTTCGCCAATGAATTTTGGCGCCAAGAACAGTCGCTGCTGCAAAAATGAGGCCTCAGCAGACCAACAGAGCCCAAAGGCCTTACCTGCAGGGCCAAAAGCCACACAGCCTGGTCCTACCTCCTTGAATTCCTCCGATCCTCAAGCTGCGCTGATGTGCCTGGCAGCTGCAGCGAGGATCGCTCAGCCGGTTCCACAGAGTAAAATTAAAATCCCGCAGCAACGGAGAGGCTCCGTCTCACACAGCTTCAGTGTGGCTGTACGGGTCCCGGAGCTCTCTCCCGTACAGTCCAGGGAGAGAGATCCGCACCAGCAAATGCCTGCAGCAAGTGAAAATCACTGACAAGGAGGGAAGGTGAGAACTGCTACTAATTTAAAGAACCAGGCTCAAATTTAAAATTACTGTAAATAAGGAAATTTGCTCCTAACTAAAGGGAACTAATCCCCGATTGTCAATTAACCAAAAGGTAACTGAATTAAAAGTAAAATTAAAAGTAAATGAAAGGTAAAAATCAAAAGTAAAATCAGAATTTGTCACACTAAATGCTCCTTATCTGTTCCCCCCAAGTGAGCCCAGGAGCTAGGCTCACTATGTCATCCTGCTGCAAGGAGACTGGACACACTGGAGGCTGATGGGAGATACCAGCAGGCTATATCCAGTGATGTCACGACTTTGACATGCCCAGTCTCCTAGCTGCAGGAAGAGGTGCACAACCCAGAAGTAGAGGACTAAACTGGAGGAACGATAAGGAACTCCTGGTTATCACTCACAAGGTCCTATTCACTAGCGCTCCACGTTAATCTGGCCGACATTATTCACCTTCAACCCATTCCCCGCCTTCTCCGCTCTGCGCATGGTATCCGTCTCTTTCTTCCTTCTCCCTCCCAGGCTCACCCGACACTCAGCATTCTACTTCCTTGGCCCCGCTTTATGGAACTTGCTCCCTCATTCCCTTCGCACAGAACTTTCCTTTCCGCACTTCACGGCACTCCTCAAGACGCATCTTTTCCGCCAGGCTTTCGACCTCCCCCCACTCACCGATGGCTCTGGTCTCCCCTCGTCAGACCCCTCCACCCCCATCCTACCCTCAATCAATACCAGATGGCTCTGGTCTCCCTTTGTCTGATCCCCCTCCATCCTACACTCAGTCAACACTAGCTTAGACACATCCCCTCCTTCAACTACTCTACTGCTCTTAGTCTTTCTCTTTCATTTCCTGTCTATTATTGGCGTTCTTCTTCCTTTCTTTTCCTTCTGCAGCCAACGTTTTGTTTTATTGTACACCGCCCTGATGCCCCAGCAAGGGCGGTATATCAAAACCTGCAAATAAAGAATAAAGAACTTAGAACAAACCAGACTCACCTGTAATAATCCTCCTCTCGCCAATCCTCCCGGCTCCCTCTTAACTCACCTGGGTGGGAAGGAGGACTGAACTGACATCACTCAAGGAACTACAATTACCAGGTAAGTGTAATTATCATTTCCTTATCGTTCCTCCAGTTCAGTCCTCTATCTCTGGGATGTACCAGAGCAGTAATCAGTGGGAGGGACCCTTCCAGCGGGCAGACAACACTGCCGACCCAAAACGGGCATCAGACGCTGCCGCTACATCTAGCCTGTAATATTTACTGAACGTATGTAGCGACGACCAAGTTGCCGCCCTACAAATCTCCGCTGGCGGAACCAAACTGTGCTCCGCCCATGAACACGCCTGTGCCCTGGTGGAATGCGCCCGCAAACCACCTTGAACTGGTCGACCCTGAAGCATATAGGCAGAAGCAATAGCTTCCCGAATCCACCGGGCAGTGGACGCTTTAGCTGCTGCCTCCCCTTTGCGCCGTCCTCCGAACAATACAAACAACCTTTCCGACTTGCGAAAAGACTCAGTCACCTTCAAAGTACTCACGCAACGCTCTTTTCACGTCCAAACAGCGGAGAGTGCGATCCGATGGCTCGCCCCCCAGACTCCCTAGAACAGGCAAGCAGATCGTCTGATTCAAGTGAAAGGGAGACACCACCTTGGGCAAAAAGGATGGAACTGGACGCAAAACACCTTCTCCTTAGAAAAGGATAAGAAGGGTTCCCAACATGACAACGCTTGCAACTCCGAAATGCGCCTTGCCGAGCAAATAGCCACCAGAAAGACAGTCTTCAGCGTCAAATCTTTTACCGACGCCCGACGCAACGGCTCAAAGGGGGAACTCGATAACCCCGCCAAAACGAGATTAAGATCCCACGGCGGAATGCACATCCTACGCACCGGCCGCGATCTCGAAACTGACTTGAGAAAGCGACTCACATCCGGGTGAGCTCCCAAGGACACTCCGTTGATTTTACCACGATAACAAGAAAGGGCTGCCAACTGCATGGGCAAGGAACTGGCTGCCAGTCCTTTGTTAAAGCCGTCCTGCAAAAACTCCAATACCAAAGGAAAAGCAATCTTGGCCGCCCGGACCTGGCGTCGAGAACACCAATCCTCAAAGATGCGCCAGACGCGCACATACGCCAAAGACGTTGACTGTTTGCGGACTCTAAGCAAAGTGGTGACGACCGCCGACAAGTAGCCTCTCTTCCTCAACCTAGCCCTCTCAATGGCCATACCGTAAGCGAGAACCGATCCACTTGGGGCATGAACAGCGGACCTTGAAGCAACAGATCTGCTCTCGACGGAAGCCGCCATGGTTCGCCATTGAGGAGACGCACGAGATCCGCGTACCAAGGGCACCTCGGCCAGTCGGGCGCTACGAGGAGCACTCTTCCTGGATGAGCCCCGATCTTCTGAACCACCTCGGCCTATCAGCGCCCACGGGGGAAAGACAAAGCAGACCGGACGGCCATGGATGCAATAGGGCGTCTATACCCTCCGACATCCGCTCTTCTCTTTCTGATGAAAAATCTGCTTACCTTTGCCGACCGGAAGGTCGCCATCAAATCCATTCATGGCATTCCCCAGTGAGTTATTATCTGCTCTAACATGTCGGGATGCAATTCCCACTCCCCTGCATCCACCTGAACCCTGCTGAGGAAGTCCGCTTTGACGTTGTCCTTCCCTACAATATGCGCCACTGAGATCGCGGACAACCGCTTTTCTACCCACTCGAATAATTTGTCTGCCTCCTCTTCCATCGTGGCACTCCCCGTGCCACCCTGTCAGTTGATGTAGGCTACCGTCGCCGAGTTGTCAGAGAGCACCCGCACCGGATGTCCCTGTACCACATCCTCGAGCGCTTGCAGCACCCGAGCTACCACTCGAAGTTCCAGCCGGTTGATCGATCAGGACGTCTCCTGGGAGGACCATAGCCCCTGCGCAAAACGGTTCCCGCAGTGAGCCCCCCAGCCCAAACTGGCATCCGTCAACAACGGAAGTCTGTCTGGTTGCTCCAGCGGCATGCCCGCCGCTAGGGACGACCTGCGTAACCACCAACTCAGCGATAGTCTGACTTTGGTCAGACAAGGAAGCCTCTTGTTCAACAAATCGACCTGATGTGACCAGCGGCGCAGAAGAGCTCTTTGCAGGGGCCGCATATGAAACTTGGCCCACAGTACCGCTTCCAAAGTCGACCCCATTGTTCCTAGCACCCGAAGGTAGTCCCACACCGACGGCGCTGACATCGCTAAAAACTGGCAAACCAGAGCCCTCAACAATTCGGCCCGCTTGACCGGCAAAAACACTTGACCCTTCCTGGTGTCGAATCGTACCCCGAGATATCCTAGGTTCTGAGAGGGTTTCAAACGACTCTTTATTGGGTTTACTACCCAACCGAGATCCTGCAAGAACTGTACCACTCTTTCAGTCACCCGAACACTCTCCTCCTCGGACTTCGCCCGAATCAACAAATAGTCTAGATAAGGGTGCACGAGGATTCCCTCTTTGTGCAATGCCGCCACCACCACCACCATAACCTTGGTGAAGGTTTGTGGAGCCGTTGCCAGACCGAAGGGCAACGCCTGGAACTGATAATGACCCCAAGGAAGAGCGAACCGCAGAAACCTCTCAAGCGCTTCGCGGATGGGAATATGCAAATACGCCTCCGTGAGATCCAGCGACGTTAAGTACTCACCCTGACGTACCGCCACGATGACGGATCGCAGAGTCTCCATCCGGAAATGCGGAACCCGCAGGCAACGATTTACGGCCTTTAGGTCCAATATGGGCTGCAACGTGCCGCCCTTCTTTGGCACCACAAAATATATGGAGTACTGATCCACTCCGCATTCGGCATCTGGTACCTTGACCACCACCTTCAACTGAATCAGCCTTTCCAACGTACTGCGTACTGCCGCGGTCTTCCTGGGACCCCTGCAAGGAGACATGACGAACGAATCCCGCACAGGGCGAGCCAACTCCAGCGCATAGCCCTGCTGAATGATCTCCAACACCCACTGGTCGGAGGTAATGTGGGTCCAAGCAGAAAAACTCCCTGAGAAGCCTGCCTATGGGAGCCCCTTCTGCTGGGACCTGCCTCGCTTCATTGGGACAGTGGTTGGGACACGTTATCTCAGGCCGGAGGGCCAGGGGTTCAATTCCCGCATGGGGACAAGTAACCTCAGGCCGGAGGGACTGAGGTCTCTAGTCCCATGGCCGCTCCTTGTGGCCTTGGGCAAGCCACTTAACCCTCCATTACCTCAGGTACACTTAGATTGTGAGCCCTTCGGGGACAAGGGAATAAAAAGTACTTGTTAGTATATACATGTAAACCGCTCTGATGCATAAGTAAAGGGCGGTATATCAAATGCCTAAACCATAAACCATTGCGACTTGCGGAAGCAGGTGAGGAGGAGAAACCTCTATTTGCCCCTCGAAACCTGCGAAAACCCTGGGCTCGCGACTGAAACCGGCCCCTTTGAAAACTCCCAAATCTCGGAGACCGAAATCTGCAGAAATCTCGAAACTGGCCACGGAAGCCGTGAGTTGACTTCCCTTGCTTTGGCTTATCCTCTGGGAGTCTACCCACCTTGGATTCCCCAAGGTCCTTTACTAACTTATACAAATCTTCCCCGAAAAGCAGCCCCCCCTTAAATGGCAGCTTGCTAAGTCGGGACTTAGAAGAACCATCCGCCACCCAATTGCGCAACCACACCAACCGGTGGGCGGCCACCACCAACGCCGTGCTATTGGCCAGTGCTCTGATTAAATCGTAATGCACGTCCGCCAAGTATGCTGTCCCGGACTCAAGCCGATCCAGCTCCTTCAAGTCCTCGAGATCCATGTGTGAGGTCTGACGCAGATGCTGGACCCATCACAGGCACGCTCTGGCCACTCAAGCCCCACAGATGGATGCTTGGAGCGAAAGAACATCCGCCTCAAAGGCCTGCTTCAGCAAACCGTCAACCTTATGGTCCTGGGTGTCTGAGAGACACTACCTTCCACCGGGATAGTGGTCTTCTTCGTAACCGCCGACACCACCGCATCGACCCACGGTGCCCGGAATCTTTCCTTATCCTTATCGGCCAACGGGTAGAGCCTACTCATGGTCCGTATGCCGCGCAGACCTGCTTCCGGCTTATCCCATTAACCACCTTATGCACTGGAAACACCATCTGCGTCTGTCTTACCGCCTGAATGACGGGATCCTCAACTTTGTCCTCTGTCGTTAGGGTAGCCAGATTCAACATCTGCAAGGTTTCCGTGATCAAGGCCGCAAGCTCCTCCCTACGGAAAACCCTAATGATCTTTGCTTGATCTTCGGGCTCCTGGATCTCTCCTTCCTCCAGATCCTGCGAACCCTCCTCCTGCCTCCATTCCGTATCTGGGACCACAGGCCACTCGCCGTCTCTTGACAGCGAATCCATTGTCTTCGCTCTCTTTATTTATTTATTTTATTTATTTTCATTTCTTATATACCGCACTATTTGCGATCAGCGCGGTTTACATACAACAAGAAGGTAACCGACAATGAACGAAAGTCAGGTCATTACATTGAACAGGAACAAGTAACTTGGAAAACAGGGTAAACTATGTACATATGCATAACCATGAATGGGTAACTATATACATGTCAGAGGGAGTTATTGGGTATTGGACATGCTTAGTGGCTGGGGTTCGGGCAGTAAGTGAGATGCTTGATAAAGAGGAAATGTTTTAAGGCCTTTCTGAACTGGCTCAGGTTAGGGATCGCTCTGATGTGTGGTGGTAGGGAGTTCCAGAGACTTGGGGCGTATAGTCTAAAGGCTCTGTTCGATGTTGCTTTGGAGCATTTTGTAGTGTCTCTCGGTATCACTAGCATGTTAGCTACTGAGGTTCTTCTTAGCCTGTTGGGTATGGGTGGTTGGATGAGGTCACATAGTGAGGAGGAGGAGAGTCCCTTGATGGCCTTGAATGTCATCACTAGGGTTTTGAAACTTAGCCTGGCTTGAATGGGGAGCCAATGAAGCTGTCTCAGGAGGGGTGTGATATGCTCTCTTCTTGGTGTGCCGAGGAGAATCCGCGCTGCACTGTTCATGGCAAGTTGCAGGGGCTGTAAGGTGGCCTGAGGGAGTCTTTGCAGGATGGCGTTTGAGTAGTCCAAATGGGGGATGATGAGGGCTTGATAAATGGTGCGGAAGTCGCTTGGTTCAAGTAGGGGGCGTAAGTGTCTAAGAGATTTAATCTTGAAGTAAATCGCTCTTACAGTGTTGGTTATGTGTTGCTTCATGTTGAGGTTCTGATCCAATGTTACTCCGAGGTAACGAATAGCTGATTTTACTTGTAATTCAGCGTTGTCCACTTCTAGGTAGCTGGGTGGTGTAAACTCAGGATTTCTGGAGATGAATAAGACCTCCGTCTTCTTGTGTTGGATGCGCAGATTCTGAGAGAGGAGCCATTCGGATATGGTGTTGAAGCACTCAGTCAAGGGGGTAAGGTCTGGGCAATCCAGGGATATTGGAAGGTACAGTAAGACATCGTCTGCGTATATCATACAACTCACATTGAATGATCAGATAATATTACAGATGGGTTGGATATAGATGTTAAACATAAGTGATGATAGGGAAGATCCTTGAGGAACTCCTTGGCTTTGTAAGAATGGCTCGGAAGTAGACCATTTGCACGTACGTATTGCCATCTGCCTGACAGGTAGGATCTACACCATTCAAGAGCTCTTCCACCAATGCCTTTCTCTCTTAGTCGACCTAGGAGAATTTCGTGGCAGACAGAGTCGAACGCCGCCGCTATATCCAAAAATACGAGTGCATAACCTTGGCGTAGGTTGTCAATGCCTGAGATTATGGTGTCAAAAAGCGTTGTGAGTAGAGTTTCGACTCCGTGTGACTCTCTGAATCCGTGTTGAGATGAGTCTAGGGGGGCATTGGTATCAATGTGATCTTGTAGCTGTTTGTAGACTGTTTTTTCGATGATTTTAGCAAGCATCGGGATGCTGGAAATGGGTCTGTATGATTCAACTTTTTGAGGGTCTAATTTGGCGTTCTTCAGGAGCGGTCTAACGGAGGTCTGCTTGAGCGTGGAAGGGAACGACCCAGTGCTGAATGAAAGGTCTATCATCTTTGCTAAGATCGGGGCAAGGTCACAACGCAGATCTTTTATCCAGAATGCTGGACAGGGGTCTGAGTATGCAGTGGAGGTATTTAAGGTTGCGATGGTATCTTCAATAGATTTTTTTGATGGTGTGACAAAGGTGGTTAGGGATACTGAGAACTCTTGTTCGTTGGAGAGGTCCGGTGACATCACTTTATCAGTCTTGCACAGTTTAGATTGCATAAAGCTGGCGTAGTCCTGAGGGTGTATGGTTCCAGGGTGTTCCGGGGTGGGTTCTTTGGCAAGAGATTTGACCAGGTTGAAGAGGTCGTGCGGCTTGTTTAATGACCGTTTCAGGGTGTCTGTATGGTATTGTTTCATCCTGTCTATGACAGCCCTGCGATGTGTGTGTAAGTGCTGGGTGTATGCTACTTGGTCATTGGTGGTGCGTGACTTCCTCCAGCGTTTTTCCAATCTCCGTAATTGGATTAGAGATGTCCTTAAGTCAGCTGTGAACCATGGTGCAGTTGATCTTTTATTTGGGGCTTTAGTTGTTGGTGTACGGATTGCAATTGCGCTGAGCTTGCTGTTCCATGTGGTGATTAGGTCCTCTAGGTTTTGTGTATCCTTATCGAGGAGTTTGTTCGTTTCGGCTAGGATGCGTTCTTTGTTGAACGAGTGAAAGCTTCTGGTGGTTGAGCTCGAGGTCATACTGGTGTCCACAGTGGTTCTTTTTGGCTTGATAGGGGTCGGAATCTGGAAGGTGATGAGCTTGTGATCCGACCAAGGTACTGCTGTTAGTGATAACATGAAATTTTGTGCTTGTTGAAGCACTGTTTGTGGGGCGAATATGAGGTCGAGAATGTTGCCTTTTATGTGTGTTGGTTCTTGTACCAGTTGGGAATATCCCAAGATATCTAGGGCTTCAATGAAAGTAGCTGCTTGATTGTCTTGTAAGGATGGCAGGTTGAAGTCACCTAGGATCCAATTTGGTTTATTTAGTTCGTGGGTGTTAGATGCTATGTTTATGATGTTGGAGAGGTTGTCTGGATCTGCAGAAGGCGCTCTGTAAATCAGGTTTATGGAGCAAGTGTTGTTGGATATAGTTATTGTTTCAAGGGTATCGATGCTGTTGGATTCTATCATCTTGAATTGAAGGTCGGCTCTAGTGAAGACGGCAACTCCTCCTCCTCGTCTGTTCTGCCTGTGGCTGGTGAATGCCACAAAGTTAGGTGGTAGTAGCTGATTGAGTATGACGTTGTCTTCCGGTGAGAGCCAGGTTTCGGTGATCATGATAATGTCTAATTTATGATATGTTATTGTTTCAGTGATTGCCGGCCATTTATTGCGAAGTGAGCGAGAGTTAATGAGTGCGCACTTCAAGCTGCTGGTATATGGGCTTTTTCTTTGCTTGGTTTTCGAAGAGCTTTGTAGTGGGATATGGATGAGATGGTGGCGATGTATATCGCTAGATCCATGATAAAGGTTGTGGGAGTCACCAGACCATCTTCTTCCACTGGTTGAGACTGTTGGGATGTGATTTTGTGTTGTAAGTAATGCCAGTGAGCTGGAGGGCAAAATTGTGAGCAGAAGGTAGAGACTCATTAGGGTGAAGATTATGCGCTCCATTATGAGACTTTCTGAGCCAGTACAGAGGAGGTGGGAGGTTTGTGTGAGCAGCGAGCGTTGGGATGGCCGCTGGTAGAGGATGTTTTGCACACGCGGTAGTTTCTGCTGTGATACAGGACGGGAGGGTGGGTGTCCTCTCCTGTTTGCAGGTAATAGCAAGGGAAGAAAATCTACTAACAATAGTAGAGATCTGCTAGCAATGGTAATGATACAGTGAAACACCCAGTAGCATTGGCAGGGAAAACTGTAAACTAGACAGTGGCTATGATAGGCATAGGATATTACTGACAATAACAGTAACAGTGTGTCACAAATTAGACTGTATGCACTACTTGAGGTTAAATCAGGTTACAGTGTTACAAAGCTAAGTAATAACTAAGCAAATGGCTGGACAGTAGCAAATTAAACAGTAGCGATAATGTGAATGAGGTGATCCTAACAGTAGCAGGGTGCCCTAAGGGATGTTGGGCTATATCGCTCTGCTTGAGATTATTTTTAGTATGGTGTTGTACAGAGCATATTATAAAGGTGTGCATGTGCTGATATTACAATTAACTGCTGCAGGCATCATAATAGGGGAGGTCATGTGCACATCTCTCTATCGGCTAGGGGGGCTGTAGCACAGATAGGAAGTGTTACAACGTGTGAATACTTGCAGACTATGAGGGATAAAACATACTATTAGGGATATTATAGGGTACCTGAGATGCTAGGTAAACGGTCCATAGAGAGTTGTCTCTGCAGGCAATAGAGGGCTGTTGCTGAGGTACGAGGGAGCCACAATTCAGTGTTGCTTCTAGGGCCCACGCCCCTACTGGCGCGTCCTTTTAAGGCCGCTGAAGAGCCCGGATTGGGCGATGCTGCTGACGCTGCCCTCCTGCCGTCGGAGGCTCGATCCCCGGGCTGGGGAGAGCTGAGGATGGTGGCAGGAGGTGGAGAGGCCACGCGCCCGACTGGCGCGTCCTTTTAAGGCCGCTGAAGAGCCCGGATTGGGCGATGCTGCTGACGCTGCCCTCCTGCCGTCGGAGGCTCGATCCCCGGGCTGGGGAGAGCTGAGGATGGTGGCAGGAGGTGGAGAGGCCACGCGCCCGACTGGCGCGTCCTTTTAAGGCCGCTGAAGAGCCCGGATTGGGCGATGCTGCTGACGCTGCCCTCCTGCCGTCGGAGGCTCGATCCCCGGGCTGGGGAGAGCTGAGGATGGTGGCAGGAGGTGGAGAGGCCACGCGCCCGACTGGCGCGTCCTTTTAAGGCCGCTGAAGAGCCCGGATTGGGCGATGCTGCTGACGCTGCCCTCCTGCCGTCGGAGGCTCGATCCCCGGGCTGGGGAGAGCTGAGGATGGTGGCATCTCTTAGATGCTGGGAGCTCCTGGCCTACCTCAGTCGTCTCCGGCTGCTGAGCTGAACCACACAGCGCTCCGGAACCTGGCCACTGCCCTTGGCGCCGCAGGCAAAAGGCCTGATGCATAAGCAAAATAAAATCAGGGCTAAAATCCCCGAAGCCAGACTCTTGCGCCGCCAGGGAAGAGCCGGAGGGGCCCGCCAGCTCCTCCAACGCCGGCCCTTGCGCCGGCAACCGCGGTGAAGCTAGTCTCACCCCTGCCTGCGCCTCTGGGGTTTCCTTGATGTCCATCTGCTGCTCCACCGTGGACGACAGGGTTGCACAGCCCCAGCACACCTCCGTCTTGGCTACTGTGCCCCTCCTGGTGCCACAAACCAGACACAGAGGCCTCAATGCCATAAGACCGTCCAGCAGCCCCGCTGCTGAGCCCAGGTCTTTTTTTTTTTTTTTTTTTTAACCTATAAACAAATTAAAGGTATATATATAATATGCCCGTAGCTTACACTCCTGCTCCCTCGGGCACAATAGCTACCTATAGCCCCCCTTCCCCCTTGGAAGGCTGAATCGTCAAGAAATAAACAAACCCCTTACAAGGTCCAAAAAATAAAAGGGAAACAAAGAAAACAAACAAATTACGAACCAGAATTACAAAAGTAAAAAAACTCACTTGCAGTCCTGAATCATGCAATTTCTTGCCCCATGCGGCTTCTCTGTGGCAGGGAAAATGGCCGCCGAGACTGCCGCCGAAAGGAAAAAGGGCGCCAAACTGCACCGCATCTGACCGGCGCTTGTCAGCCCGAGTTCCCTACTAATAAATGCAGCCTTTTCCCGGGTACCCTCTTACCGGGCAGGACTGCAACTCCGATGTCCACAAAGTCAGCTCTGTGCCGGGCAACGTTCCCCGAACATCGCTGACAGAATCAGCTGCCACCGACAGCGCCGTCAAGAGGCAGGCACTGCGGCTCGACAAAAAAGCTGTCTGCTAGAAGGACTCTCCCCTATAATGTCAGGGGGGAGAGAACCTCTGGGGCATCCAAAGGGGTAGCAAACTCGACGTCCTGAGTCTGCACCCCTTCCCTGAAGACAGTACCTATTACAGGCAGGGGGCAAGAATGCCTTTCTCCATTTTTCTGTTATATATTCTTTGTTTTTTTTGTTTTCTATTTTAAAGAAACAAGAACTAAAAACCAAATATCACAAATCACTCCCCAATTAGCCTCTAACCTACTAGCTCCTTATTAATTCCTCCAGAGAGCCCTCACCAGGGCTCGCTATGTCCTCCTGCTGCATGGAGACTGGTCACACTTGAATGGAAGAGAGAGGGCGGCAGGCTATATCCAGTGATGTCATAAGTTTGACATATCAGTCTCCAAACTGCAGGAGGAGATTGACAACCCAGAGGTACAGGACTGAACTGGAGGAACGATAAGGAACACCGATTCACCCCCTTGAGAGCTAAGATAGGGCGCAAGGAGCCGTCGTCCTTTGGCATGATGAAATAAATTGAGTATCGTCCCATATCGTACTCTGTCAAGGGGACAGGCACGATCGCCCCCAGGAGCAAGAGCCGATCGAGGGTATTGCGGATCGCCAGAGCTTTTTGCGGACTTCTGCAGGGTGACATCACAAAGGAATCCTGGACCGGTCTTGCCAATTCCAGCACGTAGCCCTCTCAAACAATTTCCAAGACCCACTGGTCGGTCGTTATTTGGGTCCAGGCAGAAAGAAACCCCCGAAGCCTCCCGCCTATTGGATGTCTTTCCGCCGGGACCTGCCAGCCTTCATTGGGGTTTGCAGAAGGCCATGGCAGGCGGTGCAGAGAAGCCTCTACCCGCAATCCACGAAACCCCTGGGCTCTAGATACAAACCTTCCCCTCTGGAAGCTGCCCAGCCAGGAGGCCCGGAATTTTCTGATATCCCTATGCTGCCCCCAAAAGGCCGGCGATGACCTTCCTGGCTTCGGCTTATCCTCCGGGAGCCTACCCCCTTTAGACTTCCCTAAATCCTTGACCAACTTGTCAAGATCATCCCCAAACAACAACTTGCCCTTAAAAGGAAGCTTGCTGAGACGCGATTTAGACGAGCCATCAGCCACCCAATTCCTCAACCAGAGGGATCGGCGCGCAGCAACTAAGGACGCCATGCTGTTGGCTAGCGCTCTAATCAAGTCATAATGCACATCCGCCAGATATGCAGTGCCAGACTCCAACCTATCTAGCTCTGCCGCACCCTCTGGATCCAACTGAGAGGACTGCCGCAAGCGTTGGGACCATCTGAGGCATGCTCTTGCCACCCAAGCTCCACAAATGGAAGCCTGTAAGGACAACGCATCCGCCTCAAAGGACTGCTTCAACAAACCGGCCACCTTCCTATCCTGCGCTTCCTTTAACGCCTCACTTCCTTCTACTGGGATAGTGGTCTTCTCGGTGACCGCCGACACTGCTGCATCAATGTGGGGAGAACGAAACCGCTCTTTGTCCTTATCCGCTAGGGCAGCGATGGCGAACCTATGGCACGCGTGCCAGCTGTGGCACGCGAAGACCTTGCAGCTGGCACGCGGGAAGGTCCGCAATTAAGATATGCGGCGCGGCGGGAGGTGAGTGTGCTGGTGTCCAGGGCCGGCCCGTCCATTGAGCAAGAATGTTTTTTGCACAAGGCCCCGCGTTTCAGGGGGCCCCGCGCAAAGAACATTCTGCTTTCCTCAAAATTACATTAAAAAAAAAAGCTGGCTCTCTGGCTGCTGCCGCTGTCGCCGCGGCAGAATGCAGTGTCCCGCGGGGCCCCCTCTGCGCCGGCTGAGCCCTCTGCCCGGCTTTCAGATTCGCGAAGGGAGAGTGTCTCTCCCTCGCGTCTCTGTTAAGCCCGCAGGGGCTAATGGGAAATTTCCCATCAGCCCCTTTAGACGCGAGGGGTTGATGGGAAATTTCCCTTAGCCCCTGCGGGCTTAACAGAGACGCGAGGGAGAAACACTCTCCCTTCGCGAATCTGAAAGCCGGGCAGAGGGCCCAGCCGGCGCAGAGGGGGCCCCGCGGGACATTGCATTCTGCCGCGGCGGCAGCGGCCAGAGAGCCAGCTTTTTTTTTTGGACTGCTAATGGGCTGGGGCTGGGGGGCTGTTAGGACTGCTAATGGGCTGGGGCGGGGGGGGCTGTTAGGACTGCTAATGGCATGGGGGGGGGGTGGGTTAGGACTGCTAATGGGCTGGGGGGGTTAGGACTGCTAATGGGCTAGGGGGGGTGGGTTAGGACTGCTAATGGGCTGGGGGGGGCTGTTAGGACCGCGAATGTTCTAGGGGGGGTGGGGGGTTAGGACCGCTAATGGGCTAGGGGGGGGTTAGGACCGCTAATGGGGTGGGGGGGTTAGGACTGCTAATGGGCTGGGGGGGGTTTGTTAGGACTGCTAATGGGCTGGGGGGGGTTAGGACTGGTAATGGGCTGTGGACTGATGGGGCTGTCTGGAAATTGGGTGATGGAGGGGTTAGAACTTCTAATGGGCTGGGGGGACTGTTAGGAATGCTAATGGGCTGGGGGGTGGGTTAGGACTGCTAATGGGCTGTGGACTGATGGGGGCTGTCTGGAAATGGGGTGATGGGGGTGTTAGAACTGCTAATGGGCTATGGGGGGTGGTTAGGACTGCTAATGGGCTATGGGGGGGGCTAGGACTGGAAATGGGCTGATGGGGAGGGGTTAGGACTTGAGGTGGGCTGATGTGGTTAGGACTGGTAATGGGCTGTGGGCTGATGGGGGGGGTTAGGACTGGCAATGGGCTGATGGGGTTAAGACTGGTAATGGGCTGATGGGGTTAAGACTGGAAGTGGGCTGATGGGGGGTTAGGATTGGTAATGGGTTATAGGGGGGGGCTTAAACTGAAATGTGGTGATGGGGGGGTTAGGACTGGAAGTGGGTTGATGGGCTAGGACTGGTCAGGGGTTGGGGGGTTGCTATGACTGGTAATGGGCTGAGTGGAAGGGGAGGCTTGAATTGCAAATAGCTGATGGGGAGGGAGCTTGGAATGGAAATGGGCTGTGAGGGAAGGGAGCTAGGACTGAAAATGGGCTGATGGAGCAGCTAGGATAGGACTGGAAATGGGCTGTTGGGGGGAGCTAAGATTGGAAATGGGCTGTGGTGGGGGCTTGAATTGAAATGGATTCATGGAGGGGCTAGAACTGAAAGTAGGCTCATGGGGGGGGCTTGGACTGGAATTGGACTGAGTGGAGGGGAGCTATGATTTGACATGGGCTGATGATGGGGCTAGGAAATGACTAGAAGTGGGCTGATGGGGGGCTAGGATTGGAAATGAGCTGATGAAGGGACTCAGACTGAAAATGGATGGGGGAACTAGAAGGGAGCTGATGTTGGGGGAGGATTAGAATGGGATGGGGCTGGGAGAGTAAAATGGAGAGGGGAAAAATATTTTGTGTGGGAGGGATGAAAAATCTACAATTGGCCTGATATTGGGAGAGTAAGTGGGGATTGAGGATGGAGGGGTAAAATTTGTGTGGATGAAATAGGAATGAGGAAAGAGCAAAAGGAGAAAGATTAGTATGTTAAAGCAGATGTAGAGAGAGAGAATGGAAAAAAAAAACTAGAAGAGAGAAGAAAGAACAAATGGACAGCAGACGATGGACAGTTAGCAGAAAACATGAAGAAACCAGAAGAAAGTGGCTGGAGCAATTGCAACTGAAAAAAAATGCACAAAAGGTAGAAATATCTCTTTATTTTGAATTTATTAACTGGAATATGAAACCTCTGGGAAATGTGCATCATTAACGTCTGTGCTTTGTTTGGTACAAGAGGAAATTAATTTATAGTTTTATTTCTACAGTGTTGTTGTACATTCCAAGTTTGGCTTTTGGGGTTCCCAGTTTAATTATTGCCTTCCTGTTTCTAAATTGAATGAAATCATTAAAACATTATAAATTGCCAATAAATTGAAATGAAAACCAAAGGATTGTGAATCAAATTGATTCTCTGACAATACAAAGATTCCAACCTTTACAAATGATGTTACATAGTTCAGGCAACTTTATAAAGAGTTTTTAGATACTAAAATCTTGTTGTTAAGGTTTAATTGACGTGCTGGCACTTTGAGGAAATTCTTTGGTTTTGTGCGGCAGTTTGGGCACTCGGGCTCAAAAAGGTTAGCCATCACTGCGCTAGGGGATACAGCTTGTTCATAGTTCTAATTCCTCCGAGTCCTAACTCCGGTTGATCCCACTCATCCTGAATCATCTTGTCCACCACACGGAGGGCAGGGAACACTATTTGCGCTTGCCGCACCACTTGGATGATAGGATCTTCCACACTTTCCTCCTCCGCCGACTGTGCAGCCGCCAAATTCAACGTCTGAAGGGACTCCGTGATAAGGGCTGTCAACTCTTCCCTCCAGAACACTCAAATGTTCTTTGCCTGATCTTCCGGCTCCGGAATCTCCCCTTCTTCCAAGTCGGCCATCTCCGCCTCCAGGTCAGCCTTGTCCGTCTCATTGCCCTCCATATCTGATGAGGACAGCTCACGAGGCCGAGCCCCCTCTGGCCAGCTTAGGCTGCTGCGAGAATGCAGTCAGCAACGCGGTCTCCGGTAACTTCCCCTGACGCCTCATGCAGAATGCCTAATGCATAAGCAACACGAAGTCTGGACAAAAGTCTTCCAGTTGCAGCCCAGCCCCCAGGCCTGGCCTCGCCGCTGGCAGTCCCATGCTGACCTCCTGGCCACTCCGGGGTACAGGCCCCCAGGTCCTCCCCGTCAGGTGTCACCGTCACCAGCTGTAGATCAGGACTAGCCTTAGCCTCCATCTGCTGCTCCACATCAGTGGATACCATAGCGCAACCTCTGCAAATTCCAGAATCCGCTACTGTCCCCCTGCGTGTGCCGCAGACCACACACTGAGGCCGTGATGCCATTCGTAGCCCGGCTCACCCCTGGGGCTACCAAGAAGGAGAGTCTTATTTCCCTCTTTTTTTTTTTTTTTATATACCCTACCGGGATGGCAAGGACTAGGAATCCAGAAGAAAGCCCTGAACCTCTGGGCTCCACGTACTTGCTGATATGATTATGAGTTACCTGCCCCCCAGGGCTTCACTGCAATCACCTCGACAACTTCTCAAAGTGCCCGAGGGTATTCAAAACGCCAAAGTGCACCAAACCCCTTATAAACCAAGGGAGGCAGCCCCCCAGTCGCCCGGAGATCGAGCCTCCCTCCCAGGGCGGTACTGCAGCATAGAAGCCCCACCGGAGCTCATGCCACACGGCTACCGTGCAAACAAAATGGCCACTGCTACTGCAAAAAGAAAAAAGGGCACTAAACGCAAGGAAGAGAAGCCAGCGGTTTTACCGCCCGGACTCAGCCCGCCGAAGAAAGGAAGACCTTGAAGACACAGGCAGTACTAGAAAATTTAAACTAACTCACCGATCTTCGACGGGGCTCCAGCCCGCACGGTTCTATTGATCTCCATACTGAGAAGAGAACCACCGAACGAGCCTCCAGTCAATGTGCCGCCGCTGCAGGTCAGATCCCCGCTGTCTGAGCAGCCGGAGAAATCTCCCCGTGTTCTTGTCACAGAGCTCTGAAATTCTGAGCCCACAGCCCCACAGAAAGGAGGCAGACAGGAACCGGCACCAAAAGCAAGCCTTACTGCTCTTGATTATCTTTTTTTGTTTGTTTGTTTTTTAAAGAAACAGTGTCACACTAAAAATTAAAGGTAAAACACCCAATTAAAATGACAATTTAGAGTACTCTAAGCTATCCTATTGCTCCTTATCTGTTCCTCAAGTGAGCCCAGTACCTAGACTCACTACGTCCTCCTGCTGCATGGAGACTGGACACACTGGGGCTGATGGGAGACACCAGCAGACTACATCCAGTGATGTCATGAATTTGACATGCCCAGTCTCCAAGCTGCAGAGGAGAAGCACAACCCAGAAGTAGAGGACTGAACTGGAGGAACGATAAGGAACAGGGCTTTTATATGCAGCCGCGGCGCCATGGCACCGCAGCTCCATTTAAAAGCCACAATCCCCGGCCACTGGCCTCCAAACTACTTTCCTGCAGCCCGACCCCTGATCAGGCCTCCCAGGGCCAGGGTCGGACTGCAGGGAATGCCCTCTGCCACCCCTTCCCAGCCCCACCGATCCTGCCGCATTGGGAAAGTTATTCCACCTCGGAGGTGGAATAACTTCCCCATTCAAGTCGCCGGCCCAGGACATACAGGAAAGACATTGAAATCGGACCTGTATGTCTGGGGCCGGCGACCGCTCACTGCCCACCCTGATGCCACCCCCCGTCTACCTTCCCCATACAACACGTGGGGAAGGAAGTTAGGCCTGGGAAAGGGCACGAATAGCAGGGTGGACGTCTCAACAGGACGTCCATCCCCACTATTCATTTCTCAGAATGACCCCATTTGTATTTAGGTGATGAATCCATGCCTGTTCTTTATAATTCAATAGACCAGTGATTCTCAACCCAGTCCTTGGGGCACACCCAGCCAGTAAGATTTTCAGGATATCCAAAATGAATATGCATGAGAGATTTGTATGCAGTCTCCATTCTATGCAAATCTTTCCCATTCATTGTAGTAATCCTGAAAACCAGACTGGCCATGTGTGCCCAAAGGACTGGGTTAAAAACCATTGCAACAGACCATCTACTGTAGGTCTCCTCCTTGGCAACTTGGTTCTATTTAATTTATTTATTAGTATTTAGCTCACGCTTGTCCAGTAGAAGTTCAAAGGTAAGTTACAATCAGGTACTGTAGGCAGGGCCGGATTTACCTATACGCCACCTACGCCGTGGCGTAGGGCCCACAGCTGACAAGGGCCCACAAAAATAGCCTTTTTAAAATTAAATTTAAAAAAAAACACGCTGGCTGCCACTGCGACAGCATGAACTGTTCCCGCGGGGCCCCCTCTGCCCGGCTGAATCCCCTCCCTGCCTCCCTCCCTGCTGGCTGAGAGGCGCGAAGGAAGAGTGTCTCCCTCGCGTCTGTTAAGCCCGCAGGGGCTGATGGGAAATTTCCCATCAGCCCCTGCGGGCTTAACAGAGACACGAGGGAGACACTCTCCCTTCGCGCCTCTCAAAGCCGGCAGGGAGAGAGGGGATTCAGCCAGGCATAGGGAGCCCCGCGGGACAATCCATGCTGCCGCGGCAGCAGAGGGGGCCCCGCGGGACCAGTCCATGCTGCCGCAGCGGCAGCCAGCGTTTTTTTTTTTTAATTAAATTATACTTTTGGCCGATGGGGGGGGGGGGTAGGACTGGTAATGGGCTATTGGGGGGGGGCTGGGACTGGAAATGGGCTGGGGGGGTTAAGGCGGGAGGTGGGCTGATGGGGTTAGGACTGGTAATGGGCTGTTGGGGGGGTAGGACTGGTAAAGGGCTATTGGGGGGGCTGGGGCTGGGACGGGAAATGGAAATGGGCTGGGGGGGTTAAGTCTGGAGGAGGGCTGATGGGGTTAGGACTGGTAATGGGCTGTGGGCTTATGGGGTGGTAAAGAAATTGAACAGGTCAAGTGGAGGGGGTTAAGACTGGTAATGGGCTGTGGGCTGATGGGGGCTGTCTGGTAATGGGCTATGGGGGGGCTAGGACTGGAAATGGGCTGGGGGGGTTAAGACTGGAGGTGGGCTGATGGGGTTAGGACTGGTAATGGGCTGTGGGCTGTTGGGGGGGGGGTTAGATCTGGTAATGGGCTATGGGGGGGCTAGGACTGGAAATGGGCTGGGGGGGTTAAGACTGGAGGTGGGCTGATGGGGTTAGGACTGGTAATGGGCTGTGGGCTGATGGGGGGGGGGTTAGGACCGGAAGTTGGCTGATGGGGGGTTAGGACTGGTAATGGGTTATAGGGGGGGCTTAAACTGAAAATGGGGTGATGGGGGGTTAGGACTGGAAATGGGCTGATGCAGGAACTAGAAGGGAATGGATGCTGGGTGAGGCTGGAACTAGAAGGGAGCTGATGTTGGGGGAGGATTAGAATGGGATGGGGCTGGAAGAGTAAAATGGAGAAGGGAAAATATTTTGTGTGGGAGGGATAAAAAATCTACAATTGGCCGGGTATTGGGAGAGTAAGTGGGGATTGAGGATGGAGGGGTAAAATTTGAGTGGATGAAATAGGAATGAGGAAAGAGCAAAAGGAGAAAGATTAGTATGTTAAAGCAGATGTAGAGAGAGAATGGAAAAAAACTAGGAGAGAGAAGAAAGGACAAATTGGACAGCAGACGATGGAGAGTTAGCAGAAGACACGAAGAAACCAGAAGAAAGTGGCTAGAGCAATTGCAGCTGAAAGAAATGCACAAAAGGTAGAAAAATCTCTTTATTTTGAATTTATTAATTGGAATATGTCAGCTCTGGTAAATGTGCATCATTAACGTCTGCGCTTTGTTTAGTACAAGAGCAAATTAATGTATAGTTTTATTTCTACAGTGTTGTACATTCCAAGTTTGGCTTTTGGGATTCCCAGTTTAATTATTGTCTTCCTGTTTCTAAATTGTGATTCCTTGTTTGGTGACGGTCTATGTTGTGCATGTGTAACTGAGCTGAGGTGTTCTGTTTATATAATTCCTATTTGACAGTGCCACTTGTTCTCTTTCCCCAGTAGGTCATGTATTGTTGTTCTCTGAAATGTATTGGTTTAATATTTGCAGTGTTGCCTTTTGATTGGTAGAGTATGGTGCTTTGTGAGTCCTGATAGTGCTGTTAGGATACGGCGGATTTGCTATGGGTTCTAAATGGGCAGTGTTTGTAGTAGTTCCTAATGTGTCTGGCAGTTGGCACTGGATTATAGTAATGTAGAAATCTTTTAGTCTTTCTTTATCCATACACTCATTAAGAGGCACGTTTACTAAAAGTTAGTATATGGTAAAATTATGCAAATATTTATGCAAATGAGGCCCCTTATGCAAATGAGGCCCCACACCCCCCTTGGGCCACCCCTGCTGGGGGCCCACAATTTTTGTTGGCATAGGGCCTCACTCAAGGTAAATCCGGCCCTGACTGTAGGTATTTTATCTATGACCCACCATCATAAATCTGAAATGAAATGACTGTGTAGAACAGTGTGCAATTAGAGAGGTGCATTAAATTCATAGTCTGAATTCTATGTTTATATTGTTTTGTCTGTCTTATTCAGATATAAGAGAGAATGGGCACATTAACAAATTACCAGGGCTGATTCACAATTTGAAAACGTGTGAGCTTTAAATTAAGGTTTTTGTAGTATGTCTCCATGTTGTACCTTCAATAAAGCATGCCAGTTACAATAGCCACATGATGTTTAATCACTAAACTCGTGGGGTGATGTTGAACAAAATGTGTTACTCGTTCCAATATTTTTACATCTCAAAAAAGAAAACAAAGGTGGTTCCTGGTACTGCTTATGTAAAGACAAAACATAATACTTTCTCACTGGAATCTTTGTGATCTTTCTTGACAAGGTAGACAAGGACCATTACATTAAAAAAAATACAGCCAACAGATGTGAATGCTATTGGACTGATTGTATTTATGATCCAACAAAAATATATTTATTAAAGAGGTCTTTTTAATAAATTGATTATACGCCTACCCCTGAATTTCGGATCTGATAATATTTGGGTTATTTTATAAAGGCAGCATAGGCACTAATGTGTCTTTATAAAATAGGATCTCAGAACAATTCCTAGTAGTGTACAAATGTTCCAACACAAATTTACAGCTGCTCTGAGACAGATGTTACTGCATGTATGTATTCTATGCATGTATGCATCTACTTTATAATGTACCTGTGTACCTTGCAAATCCACCCAAATACTATCCCCAGAAACACCTATGTGTGGATAATGTAAAAGTGCACATGCTTATTGGCAGCATGCATGTATAAATCATAAACAAAAAAGCTCCTAGTAAAGGTATCAACTATACCTATCCCTTATTCTACTACCGAGCCTTGTCCAAAAATAGACTATTCTACTAGTGAATCTTACATGGAGAGATGGCAGATGAAAGTCTCACAAAAGCTCAGTAACTAAATACGAGAATAAAAGACCTCAGCATGCATTAGATCTCCCTCTATAATCTGCCCAAAGGGGAAAAGCTTTATTCACACCATCAAAGGCCAAAAAACTCCTTGAATAATCAGTTTCTATATTTTATTCATTAACTCATTAAAACGTCAATTTATTTTATCCATTTGTAATCTTAATTATCAATTTTCAGTTGTTTTTTATTCCTTCATTAACACTACCAATAGTACTAAACATAGCCTCTTGCTTCAGGTCAGCACCAGAGAAAGTCACAAACAGTGTTGATCAAATGCAAGAGGCTAAGTTTAGCCTGGTGCTATTAATGAATAAGAAATAATACAAACTGAAAATTGGACCAGTTGGAGGCAAGATGGCAGATTGAGAAGGCTGTCTGTGCTGAGCTCCGAGCATTCCGAGGAGTGATTGACTCACCTTTCCTATTCTCTGCCAAAGCAGAAGAGCAAACACCCGATCCACCCCATGGGGTCCAGTGTGGGAGAACGAGAGCAGTTCACCTTGAATAAACTCGGTATTCACCCAGTGAAGGAGTCTGCGACTGCTTTGGATCACTCTGGTGGTGCTCCTTCAGAGCAGAACACAGGGGGGCATTGTTAAGTCCCAAAGAACAGGCTCTTCCCAAGCAACCCAGAAGTGCTCCAGTTGGGGAGGAGAGTTCTCCTGCCCATGAACATAGTTGCTGAGCCAGAGATGAGAGATTTGCTGTGCTCCCCCGAAGTAGCAGGCTTGAGGCATGGGGAAGGAGGTAAGCCTGCAGATCATGATGGGGGGAAGTCTGGGAACTTCTACTGGTGGGAAGGACTCAGCAATTACCCTAGCGGTGCTATGGGACTCAATAAAAGTCATGGATTTTTCCCTCAATTCAAACTTGCTGCAGGTGGATTCCTTGACAGAACTTGTCTTTTCTCAAATGAAAGGTGGAACAATCTTTGGTTCTTGGGTTTTCCCCGGTCCCCCCTGCTTGGCCCTGTGAAGTTAGTAAAAAAGAGTATTTGATGGACATTTTGGGTTGCGAATCGGACAATCTTCCTCCTATAGCTAGGGCGTATTAAGCACAGTTACTTACCTGTAACAGGTGATCTCTGGGAACAGCAGGAATAAGTCTTCACATATGGGTATCGTCGGTACCGACAGAGCCTGCGCGGGAACGCTCCCCAGCGTCCAAAAGGAAAGCTTTTGGGAGCATCCCACAGCGCCTGCGCGCTGCCTTCCCGCCTTTCCTAACCACCTCTCTCCAGTTCGCATTTTAAAGCTGAGACAAAGAGAGTGAGGAAAGGAAAGAAAGATAGAGAGATACAACTCCTAGGGGAGGTGGGTGGGTTGTGAAGACTTATTCCTGCTGTTCCCAGAGATCACCTGTTACAGGTAAGTAACTGTGCTATCTCCAGGAACAAGCAGGAATGAGTCTTCACATATGGGGACTCCCCAGCTAGAGATGCCTGGGAGATCACCCAGGTTGTGAGTCCCTGGGAAGGGCTCTACCTCCACCCATGAATCTCAGGCATCCAGCCAGGGATGGAGGGTAGGAGTTGGTTAGGTATGGAACAGGTGTTTGAGAACAGCCTGACCAAACAAGGCATCCCGGCGGGAGTCCTTGTCCAAGCAGTAATGGGCTGTGAAGGTATGAACCGAGGCCCAGGTGGCCGCTCGACAGATCTGGTCGATGGACACAGAATTTAGATGAGCCATAGAGGCTGCCATGGCCCTCACATTGTGAGCTGTGACATGGCCCTACAGAGAAAGGTTCTTACTCTGGTAGGCGAAAGAAATACACTGAGCAATCCAATTGGACAGAGTTCTCTTAGAGACTGGAAGTCCTAAATGAGGGATCAAAAGCAACAAAGAGTTGAGAGGACTTTCTATGTTGCTGTGTCCTTTGTAAGTAAAAAAGCAAGAGCTCTTTTACAATCCAGGGTATGAAGATTCCTCTCTGCACTTGAAGCATGAGGTCCTGGAAAAACGACAGGTAAATAAACCTCCTGGTTCAGATGAAAAGGTGAGACCACTTTAGGCATAAAGTGTGGATTAGTCCTGAGGACTACCTTGTCAAGATGGAACCTTGTATAAGGAAGATTAGCCACCAAGGCTTGCAGCTCACTGATGCGGCGAGCTGAAGTGACTGCAATGAGAAAAATAACCTTCCAGGAAAGAAATTTCAAGGAGGTAGTGGCTAAGGGTTCAAAGGGTGGCTGCATAAGCTGGTCAAGAACCAGATTCAAGTCCCATGCCACTGGAGGTGGTCTGATGGGAGGTTTAGTCAAAAGAAGGCCTCTGATGAATCTTGCTATAAGAGGATGAGAGGAAATAGGCTGTCCATTGAGAGGTTTAAGGGATGCTGCAATAGCACTCAAATGGACTCTTACTGAATTCGTTTTAAGGCCTGCATGGGATAAATGCAGCAAATACTCTAGTAAAGAATTCAGAGGTATTGCAAGAGGGTTAAGACCCTTCTCTGCACACCAAATGGTAAACCTTTTCCATTTAAAAGCATAGGAACGTCTAGTGGAAGGCTTTCTGGAAGCATGAAGGATATCCTTCACTTGCTGAGAAAGATGCAAATCTTGAAGGTCTAGGCCTTCAGCAACCAGGCTCTGAGGTGAAGAGACTGGGGATTTGGGTGCCACAACGTTCCCTCCTCCTGGGACAGGAGGTCTGGAGCAGATCCCAAGTCCAGGGAGGGAGCTTGGGAGACATGCAGAAGTAGAAGGTACCACACTTGGCGTGGCCAATGTGGTGCTATAAGGATCATAGACCCCTTGTCTCTCTGAAGTTTGAAGAGTGTCTTGGGAATTAGGGGAATGGGTGGAAAGGCATAGAGGAAGTCTTGCCCCCAATGAAGGAGGAAGGCATCCCTGGCCTGAACTCCCTGACACGGAATCCTGGAACAAAACTGGGGAAGTTTGGCATTCCACGGACTTGCAAAGAGGTCTATGTCCAGGGTTCCCCAAATTCGGAAGATCCTGGCTATCTGGTCCCCATGGAGGGACCATTCGTGTGGAAGCAGAACTCGACTGAGTCTGTCTGCCCAAGAGTTTTGAACCCCTGGAAGATACACTGCCATGAGATGAATTTGATGCTCTCTGGCGAAGGCCCACAATCTCAGAGCTTCGTTGCAGAGAGCCAGTCCCACCCTGCTTGTTCACATAGAACATGGCTACTTGGTTGTCCGTGTGGATGAGGACTGTCTTGTAGCTGAGCAGGGTGTGGAAGACAGAGCTAGAAAAATTGCTCTGAGCTCTGAGAGGTTGATATGTAGAGATGTCTCCTGTGGAGACCAGATGCCTTGAGTGGAGAGATCTTGGAGATGAGCTCCCCAACCTCTTGGAGAGGCATCTGTTGTAAGGGTTGCTTGGGGTAACACCTGTTGAAAGGGGGACCCCAGCAACAGATTTTGAGTGGACTTCCACCACTGGAGGGACCAAAAGAGGCGACTGGAGGTTGCTATTTTGTCTGACAGGCAACCTGATGCCTGGGTCCATTGGGTGGATAGAGTCCACTGAGCTGCCCTCATGTAAAGGCGAGCGAAAGGAACCACATGCACAGTGGATGCCATGTGGCCTAACAGTTGTAACATCTCTCGAGCAGTTAAATGGGATTTTAACTGAATTTGTGAGGCTAACTGCACCAAGCGTAGGCAACGGGCCTGGGGAAGATAGGCCCTTGCAGTTGTGGTATCCAGCAAGGCCCCTATGAACTCTAGAGACTGAGTAGGGGTGAGATGGGATTTTGGAAAGTTGATTACAAGTCCCAGATACTGAAGGATACGCCTTGTGCAGGTTAGAGAAAAGTCTGGGCCTCTGACTGGGATGGAGCTCGGATGAGCCAGTCGTCCAGATATGGGAATACAAATATCCCTAGAGTGCGTAGAAATGCAGCTACTACCGCCATACATTTTGTGAACACCCTTGGTGCAGAGGCCAGACCGAAAGGAAGCACTCTGTATTGGTAGTGCTTCCCTTGATAAAGGAACCGAAGGAACCTTCTGTGTGTTGGATGGATGAGGACATGGGTGTACGCATCCTTGAGGTCTAGAGAGCAAAGCCAATCCTGACTCTGAAGGTATGGAAGGAGAGTACTGAGAGAAATCATCTTGAATTTCTCCTTGCATAGAAACTTGTTCAATTCTCTGAGATCTAATATGGGTCTGTAGCCCCCCGTTTTCTTTGGGATAAGAAAGTAGGGGGAGTAGAACCCTGAGCCCTGTTGAAGAAGGGGTACTTCTTCTATTGCCCCTTGGGCAAGAAGGGTAACAATCTCCTGACCCAGAAGGTCGAGGAGAGATGTCTGAGAATTGAACTGTCTCACCATGGTGTGAGGAGAAAGGTTTAAGAAATGAAGCTTGTACCCCTCCCTTATGATGGAGAGGGCCCATTGCTCTGCTCTGATTTGTTCCCATCTGGGAGCAAAGTAAGCCAACCTTCCTGGAATGGTGAGAGGCTCTAGATGTTCTAGACAGGGCAAATTATCACGTGATACAGGCACACAGTCCAAAACGTGATAAGGTGGAAAAACACTTTATTTGAAATCTCAGACCTAGCAACCCGACACAGGCCGTGTTTCGGAGACCTTCATCAGGGGTTGTCTACATAGGTACTAAAAACATAGAAACAAACAATATTAAAAGATCAAATAATAGTGAAAGAACAAATACTCATAGACATTCATTTAAACTCTATTATACAGAAATAGAAATAAATATATAATAAATAAATAAAAAATAAATAAAAAAATTAAAAAATAATCTCATAATAAATAAAAATTAAAAAATAATAATAAATAGTAATAAAACTCAAATGCTCGAAATGCGATACCCAAATATAATATAAATAATAAAATTATATAATAAAAAAATATAATAAAACAAAGTAGACCACAACTAAATCCATACAGACACAATAAAATACAGTCCTTGTGAAGATGATCAGCATCATACTTGCATTACTACCTTATTCGTAGAGATGATGACATGCAAACCTCTCAGGAGGTACACAGCTTATATGTAGAGATGATGACATACAATACTCGCAAGGAGGTAAAAAACTAAAATGAAGAAGACATAAGATAAAGCATATGTATACCATTGGAGATAACTCATATATATTCAGAACATAAGTTAAAACTCACTGGGAACTGGAGACTGAAAACATAAAAGAAACGCAGCAGGCATTATTCTAAGGCCGGATGTGGGAGGAGGGCACAACCGAGAAAGACACAAGTGCTAATTAACCATCTATTATAATTGAGAAAAATGGTGGGAAAAATAATTATAGTTCTACATCCCAATTATTTTAAACTTCTGTCCAAAAATATTAATGGAGAATTATATTGTACTTATAAAAATGGTATGGAGTAAGGCCAAGGTCGCGTTGCAGGGCCAGCTTAGCCAAAACCATTAACATCAAATATAGATAGTATACGTGCAAGAAATAAAACGTCAAACTCCTGATAGATTCTTAAAAACAGTGGGGCAAAAAGAGGGACTAGATTCTCAGAAAAATAATCAAAAAGAGATATGCTACATTGTTACTCCTATTTATCGGAGGCTTGTAGTATGTGTGATTATCAAGAACATGATGCATGTCATCATCTCTACGAATAAGGTAGTAATAATGCAAGTATGATGCTGATCATCTTCACAAGGACTGTATTTTATTGTGTCTGTATGGATTTAGTTGTGGTCTACTTTGTTTTATTATATTTTTTTATTATATAATTTTATTATTTATATTATATTTGGGTATCGCATTTCGAGCATTTGAGTTTTATTACTATTTATTATTATTTATTTTTTTATTATTTTTTAATTTTAATTTATTTATTATGAGATGATTATTATTTTTTATTATTTTTTATTATTTATATATTTATTTCTATTTCTGTATAATAGAGTTTAAATGAATGTCTATGAGTATTTGTTCTTTCACTATTATTTGATCTTTTAATATTGTTTGTTTCTATGTTTTTAGTACCTATGTAGACAACCCCTGATGAAGGTCTCCGAAACACGGCCTGTGTCGGGTTGCTAGGTCTGAGATTTCAAATAAAGTGTTTTTCCACCTTATCACGTTTTGGACTGTGTGTCTAGATGTTCTAGAGCCAGAAAGGCTAAGCTCTCTATTTGTAAGTCAAAGGCCCTGAGGAGGCTGAGGCTGTTGGGCCGTAGCAGTACTAGCAGCCTTAGGCTTGGCCTGTTTCAGTTGTTGCTGTCTCTTTGTAGCAAAACGACCTGCAGAAGATGACTGCTGACCATAAGCAGAATAATATTTCCCTTTCTTGGGAAAAAAACCCTTTTTGAACAACCTTTTCTTAAAAGGAGCAGAAGTAGACTTTGAAAGTCTATCTAAAGCAGAATTTTCAGCATCCATTTGGGTGGCCTTTGCTTGCCAATCTTTGCCAAAAAGGTTTTCACCTGTACAAGGAAGGTTTCCTAGTCCATCTTGAACCCAGGGTTCCAAATCAGAAGCTTGGAACCAAGCAAACTCTGCGTGCACCTATGGCAATGGCCGAGGCTCTGCTGGCACCTTCAAAAGAGTCAAAGGCTGCATGGTTGGAAAACTTGGAAATATCCTGGGCATGTTTGAGCCAGGTGAGGAACTCTTCCCTTTTATCTTCTGAAATAAAAGGAGATAAAGTTTGCAGGTGATCTGTAACTTCTTTTAGAAACATCCCCATATAGAGACTATAGGAGTTGATTCTGGCAACAAGCATACTGGCCTGGAAAATTCTCCTGCCTAAGGCATCTAAGGTTCTGCATTCTCTTCCTGGAGGAGCAGAAGAGTGCCTTTTTGTACTCTTTATCTTCTTCATAGCAGACTCCACCACAATGGAGTGGTGAGGAAGCTGAGTCTTATGGAAGCCAGGACAAGGAGGAACACGATACATGGTGTCCAACCTGCGAGAATGAGGGGAAGTGGTGAGAGTCTCCCATATGCCCAACATGTGATCATAGAGAATCTCATGTATTGGTAAAGTGGCTGCCTCTTTAGGAGCCTTAGGATATTGCAAAATATCTAATTTTTTGGATCTAGGCTCTGTCTCAGGGGCCACTGAGATGGAAAGGCCCCTGGCCACTTCCCTAATGAAGTCTTGAAAAGACAAGTCTTCTGGAGGAGACATTCTCCTTTTTGGAGAAGAGGGCTCCTGAGGATGGATCACCAATGCTTCGACAGAGACCTCTGATTCATCAGAGTCTTCAGAGGAATCGAAGTATCGCCCGTCTGGATGCTCCTGCAGAGCCCGATATGCGTACCAGGTGGTATCGACATCGGGAGTGATCGGTACCGGTTCGGTACCGATGGGCATCACAGAACAGTGTACCGCTGCAGTCGACACCGAAGCAGATGTCGATGCAATCGGTACTGGCACCGGAACCAATGTCAGTACCGGCAACGGAGTTTGTTGCAGTACCGAAGGCGTCGCAGCTTGTATGAATGCCGTAATGGCACACTGCATGGTCAGGATATTCTGATCCATCGACGCAACCAATGTCTGGATGTCGGTACCAGTGGGAATCACCGGTACCCTAGAACATGGCAACAGGTGATCGGTTGAGGCCAAGCCATCGATGTCAACCTGTGACCCCATAGATAAAGCTTTGGAAGCCGGAGCCTCCCGCCGGGGTAATTTTGCCAGTGCGGATTCCTCGAGGGCAAGCCCGGAGGCATCTCGATACTTAGAGGGAGATCTACCCTTCGAGGACCGGCTGGATTTAAGTTTGGTTACCTGAGATCCATGTGAGGAAGAAGCAGCCCTGGAAGACGTCGATGCAACCGAAGCTGCATCTGAGGGAAACAGGGTACTGAGCTTAACTGCTCGATTCTGTAGACCTCTTTTAGACATCATGGAGCAGGACTCACAATCCGCAATGGAGTGGTCAGGACCTAAACATTTTAGACACCATTCATGGGTGTCAGTGACAGAAATAGTGCCACTGCACGTTGTGCATTTTTTAAACCCAGAGGCGGGCTTTTCCATGAGGAAAAATTTGCTAGGCCTAAGGCCAAAGAAGAAAATGCACTGAAGTGAGAAAAAAACAGTAGTTTTTTTTTTTTTTTAGAATAAAGAAAGAAAAGACCGGCGGTACCGGTCCAGCGTCGAGAAGGCAGACGCGCGACCAAAGAAATAAAATAAAGAAATTCTTCAGCGGTGACAGGAACACGACCTGCTAGCTCCACGGAAAAGAAGAACTGGAGAGAGGCGGTTAGGAAAGGCGGGAAGGCAGCGCGCAGGCGCTGTGGGATGCTCCCAAAAGCTTTCCTTTTGGACGCTGGGGAGCATTCCCGCGCAGGCTCCGTCAGTACCGACGATACCCATATGTGAAGACTCATTCCTGCTTGTTCCTGGAGATCCTGCCCTCTACTAGTGGAGTGCCCTGGAGCCCCACTCGTCCCTCAGATCAGCTGGACCTGACCGGGTTTCTGGAAGAGAAATGGTAACAGCCCATTGCTGGTGACTTTCATATTTCAGCAGGACAAGACGCCTGTTATTCGTTTATACTTCCGACAAATGCAGGGGCAGTTTCTAGGCTGTTATCAAATATTTCCTGATATCTCTAAACAGACCAAGGCCCAACAAAATGAATTCTTGGCCTTACGGCTTCATGCCCTTTCACTTGGGGGAACCTAGCTCTTGAAATTTCCTTCACTGTGTTATATTAGTTTTGAGGGCTAAAAATTATTACTTCTCTGAGCCTAAACAGATCCTTGAGCTTCCAGTTTCTTTGGAGGGGAAACTTGGGGTTGGTGGGGGGCCATAGTGTGCATTCCGCTAGTAGTGCATGCTCCGCAATCTTTACGCTATTTGTTGTTTATTTCCTAAAGTTTTATTTTTCATACTTGAAGACATATTGCATTTTTCTATTTTTTTGTATTGTTAAATTTATATTGACATTGCCTGTATTGATACTGGAAATTTTGATAAATAAAAATTTAAAATATGAAAATAAATATGAAAATTAAGAATACAAATGGATTACATCAATTTATTTTTTAATGGGTTAATGAATAAAACATAGAAACTATGGTAATTTGAGGAGTGTATTGGCCCTTGATGGTGTGAATAAAGCTTTTCCCCTTTGTGAGAATTTCATCTGCCAGCTCTCCATGTAAGATTCACTAGAATAGTTTAGCCGATTTTTGGACAAGGTTCAGTAGTAGTAGTAAAATAAGGGATAGGGATAGTTGATATCATACTAGGAGCGTTTTTGTTCATGATTTGTCTTGCTCTTACAGTGGTCTTAGGTGGTTTCTAGCATATATGTATATACATATTCATCTGCACAATTTTATAATAGCCATTTTCTGCATGTAAAAATATGCTTTACAAATGGCAAATTCTTTATAAATTTACCCCATAGGATGTGATGAACTGTAACCCAGAACACAATTAAGAATGCTGCCTCTACTCCCCGCCTCCCCAATTTTAAGGTTTCTTTAACTTAGGATCTCTCTTCCTTGGACCATTGCAAGGGGTGGATAAGTATGCAAACATGCAAGCCTAGAAAGGGGAATTCCAAAAGCAACCCTTGACCTGTGTGCTATTTCATACAGTGACCATCTTACCTCTCTCCCTTTAAAAGAGACAAAAATAAAATAAACACCTTGGGCAAATTTCTGAATTGTGATAGGTTTTCCAATACCTCTAGCTCCTGGTCTTCCTCTTTGGATAAATATATTTTAGTTTACATTTGCATTTTTTTAATCGAAAAGTGAAATTTTTCTTAAGAGCTCATGCCTATAGCCTCCTTTATCGGAGGTAACATTTTGATTGTCTATGGCGTAGTCATAATTGAAATGTACCTGGATCCTATTGGTGACTGCCAACTCAGCAACCTGTCATGTGGACACATGCATGGTGCATTTTTTCCCCATGGATATAAGAAGAAACATTTCAGTTCACTAAGAACTGATCCCTATCCCATCTCATCAATAGAAGCTCAAATTTGAATCATTTGCTTCAAGTGAATTAATTATGGGGCAAAGGAAAATGGAAGAGTATGCAATGACTTCTGCCATAAGGAATGACTTCTACAGCAAACATTAAGGAGTTATTCCTCACCGAGTCCGACTGAAAGGTGGTACCAAGTTTCTGCCACACCTCACGCATGCCACCTTCTAGCTGGGACCAGAAGGCATGGGACTGCACCTGCTGGTCATAGCCCACATCTTTCATAGCACACTTGTACTGCTCCAAGTCCTGGCAAGGCACCGCAGCCTTCTCACACTCCTTCTTTTGGCGGTTGCAGTGGCATTCCTTGTAGTTACATGCCACCCTCTGGAAGTGCCTTCGGGTGAAGTCTGCCCTGCTCAAGCGGATGCCAGGCACTCTGTAGGCAATGTCCCGGACTCGGGACATGCTGCCAGCTGGGCAGTTACAATACCATTTGCTCCATGCCTGCCAGACGTATGCTCTGTCCTCCAGAGGGATGCCTCCACCAGTGTCATTCTCCTTTGGCTCACTAACTGGGTTGTTGTTCGTGGTGGTAGGCGAGGTGATCAAGGTCACTGGACGGTCATCTGGAGAGGGAAATGGCAATGTTGCAGCAGAAACTGCAGGCTCAGAATAGGACACTGTTAGTGAGGTAAAGGAGGATGTCCTGGGGGTATTACTGGGTGGTGAGGACACTATGGTAGGTAGGACTGGTGGGGGAGGAGAGGCCCCCACAGTGGGTGAGTAAGTGGGAACCATTGCAGAGGGCAGACCTGGTGGGTAGGGAGATGCCTCCATGTAGGGTAGGGCTGATAGAGGCGAAGCCTCCATGGAAGGTGAGGAAGAGGGACCCACCATGGGCAATGCTGGTGGGGGGCGGGAAGCCTCCACAGAGGAAGGGGGACCCACCACGAAGGGGAGAGCTGGTGGCAAGGGAGAGGCCTCCATAGAGGGGAGGTCTGGTCGGGGTGGAGAGGCCTCCATGGAGGATGAGGTAGGAGAAACTACTATGAAAGGCAGAGCTGTTGGGGCAGGAGAGGCCTCCATGGAGGGTAGGGCTGGGGGGGGAGGAAAGGTCCCCACGGGAGGGAGGGCTGGGGGGGGAGGAGAGGCCTCCATGGATAAAGGAGGAACCATTATGAAGGGCAAAGCTGATAGGGAGGGGGAGGTCTCCATGGAGAGCATGACTGGTGGGGAAGGAGAAGCCTCCCTGTTTAGAGTTTGTGGGGAGAGAGAAGCCTCTCTCGAAGATGGCGAATTAGGAATTGTCATGGACTGCAGGAGTGAGAAGGAGGGAAAAACATCACTGGAGGGTAGGGCTGGTGGGGAGAGAGATGCTTCTGTGGCGGATGAGGAAGGAAGAACATTTATACGGGGCAGGGCTGGTGGAGAGGGCGAGAACTGGGGGAAAGGATATGCGGAGGGGGAAGCGTTTCGAGCGGCGGGGAAGGGTTCTGCTTCAAAATAGGTTCCAGTCAGCCCTGGGTAGGGGAAGGAGGGCGGAGGAGGATAGTAGGGCAAAGCCATGTCGCTCCTCAGCCCCAGGAGGAAGGCGGCAAAGAAGAACCGTGTCACGAATCCGACAATACTCGTGGCGGCTGTCATCATTCTCACAGCCTCCCCCCGCCCCCCGGGAAGCCACGGCCAGGACCGCGGGCGGGGAGGGGGGAGGGCCAGTGGCAACGGTTTCCCTTTGAAAACGCCGATTCAAAAGCGCAAGTGCGCGACACGTTCACCCTCGAGGACCGTCGCCGTTTCGTTCCCGCCCAAGTGTATGACGTGCCAAGGCTCTTTGTTCTCTCTAACGCGCTATTCGCTGCAACTCTCGAATGTTAATCAGCGTGCGTCGCATAATGCGGCTGCTTTCCCGCCAGAGTGTGCTCCTCCCCCAAGGCCTATGACGCAACTTCTTCTCTCCCGCTCATGCGCATCTGCATACCTCGAATAATTGCGCGTGTGATGCTGCTCCGTGGCCACCGGAGCGCGCGAGGCTGGCAGTGGGTGGGCAGTAGTCTCTCCTTCTTTCCCATGCTATTTAGCTCGTGCATTTGAAAAGATTATTTCACCTTTCAAACAACACAAAAAACCCCAAACGGATACTCTATGAAACTTACACCTCCAGCCTAAAAACAAGGCATAGTTAAACTGTGGAATCTTGCCAGAGGCAGGGGCGGCCCAAGGGGGGGTGCAGGGCATTGCGGGATCTAGTTTGCATGCCAATTTGCATAATGTTAACTTACACTAGCTTTTGGTAAACCCGCCTCTTAATGAGTGTATGGATAAAGAACGTCTACCAGATTTCTAAATTACTATATTCCAGTGCCAACCGCCAAGCCCATTAGGAAGTATAAACACTGACTATTTAGAACCCATAACAAGCCGACCGTATCATAATAGCACTACCAGGACTCACAAAGCACCAAACCCTACCTATCAAAAAGGCAACACTGCAAATATTAAACCAATACATCTCAGAGAATGTACAAAAACACTTGAGAAATATGTAATAAACACCTTTACCTGTGGCCAACCTGTATAAGAGCTCTTTATTCAATACGTTCCTGCAGCAACGGGTGTCCAAATAGAGACACCCCCTTTGACATATCTCTGTGTCATTTATACCTCTGTCAAATCTACAAGCAACTACCCCCAGTATCTTATTGGCTAACTAATACAGTGTTATTGACCTATGTATTGTGCTCAGGCAGCACAGGTGGGTTTCTGCTCCTGTTTACTGTAGCCCCATCCCCTTTATTTATCCTTATTTAACATAATTCCCTCTTACATGACAGACCATATGCAAGAATGCAGTTTACCTTGTTCTTCTGACATCTTTATCCCCTTTATGGTGTAGCAGCAAAGCGCAGACAAACCAATGATACCAGGAGTCTGTTCAGAAGGTCCAAATCATTTATTTGTGCACAAGTCTCGAACCAGTCAATTTCAAAATGGCTGAGCAAAGTTTTCAAGCATTACAACAACTTTTATAGACTTCTGTTCCATTCTAGGTATAGAAAAACATTTCATTGGTTCCGGTAACCTCCCGTACCTCCCGTACCTCTTCCATTGGTCCCGGTACTGATAAGTTTATCCAATTATGTCCCTTCTGTGGGCATGACACCTGCATGCCCCCCTTCTAGTCCCAATTACAATGGCCAGTTCATCAACTTGTTACTTTCACACTCTCAAGGCCATAGAACCAATTTGTGCGTGCAGACGAGCAGGGTTCTGTAACTCATCTGTCAGCACTCCTAATTATTTCTTTGCAGATGTACTTTTTCTTATCAGTAACTTTTAAACATGTCTTTTCTGTATTTTTCCATCTTTCAGTTCTACAGTTCTGCCTACCTAAGCTAATTCAGTACTTCTACTGAGTTCTATCTTACAATAGCAGCATATTGGGGGATGTGCAATCCTATATGCCTCTCCACAGGCCTCATTTACAGGTCAAGCTAGTCATGCTGGCCTGCTTATGTCAGACACCGTGGGTCACAGGCCTGCACCTGCCACATTCCCCCCTTTGATTAATCTCACCCTATTACTCAATAAGGTGTGAGAATTAAATCACTTTTAGAAGAATCACATCATGATTGAAGGATTTCGACTAGGACTAGCTTTGTATAAAGCCATTATTTTAGTTGCGGTCTTCCGCTCTACTGTACTATCAATAGCATTATGAATGGAACGCATACAACATGGGATTAAACATGGTAATAAGAAGATAACAGCAACAAGGATTAGTACTAAAACAATGAAAGTCTTAAATCCTCCCAGCCAAGAGAAAAGGTTAGCAAACCAGTTAGGAAATTTCAATGCGTGCCAAGTCTGTACTGGCACATAAGCATGTCTTTGCATATCTTTAGCAATTTCTTCAACTACTTGACCCTTATCATCTATTTTCAAACAGCAATTAGTTAAATTCAGCTTACCACATACTCCTCCTTCAGCTGCTAACAAATAATCAAGTGCTAAATGGTTCTGATATATAGCAGTGCGCATCTGAGTACTTTGTCTAGCTAAGAGCGTAAGAGCATGACTAGTTTCATTGGTAATTATTTCAACTACTGCTTGTAAGCGAATAATACGATTAATCATATAGATTGGAGTACGATAACCATACATACCATCATCATTCCAAGTGGCAGGCCCATAATACTCAATAATTCTTTCTGGTGGCCAATCATCACCTTGCCACTTCTCCCACTTGCCTATCTGTAAGGCTTCTCTTTTCTGTCTCAATGCTCTTTTGTGTCTGTGGGTAGTGTATACAGGGTATCCTAATTGTTCTCCATGTTCAGTGTTTAACAGGAAGAAAGAAGGTCTGATGGTTCCTAAGACACATGCTCCTCCCCAGTGTGGCGGGAGTTGTGCATATGCTCGGTTTCCACAGATCCAATATAGGCCAGGTGGGGCTTGCCAGGCTTGGACTTTGGCAAGGTTAGTCCATAGACCAGCAAGTTCAGGAAATCTGGCTAAAGGGTTAGGAGGTTCAGGATGTCTGATTCCTGACCACCATGCTGTCTTTTTAGTCGTGGCATTATAGTACTTCTGGCTAAGACAGACCAGCTGTCCTACCTTCTGGGTGAACTGGGGTCCAGTTCTGGCATAACAAAGACGTCCAACGATTGAGTGCGCTAACACCCATTCACTGGTAGTCTTGTGTAATTCAGTCTGGTTGTAAGTCATAGAATAATTCAATTCTTGGGCTTCCCATGGCCATTGGTCTCCCATTTGGGTTCCGCCACAAAAATAACAATCTGTGATCTTAAGACTAGATACTACTGCTCCGGCTAATTCTAGAAATAAATTCTGTGAAGGGTGAGGGATCTCAAACTTATTTACATGCATAGCTTCATAAAAGGTATTATGAATATGATATTTAGATGACTTGTGGGCTTGAGTATTCAATCTGATATACACAATGGTCCCTGGATCTATTGCTCCTCCAGCAATACGTAAACCAAACTTGTATCCTTGTTTCCATGCATGGGGATTGTGTATACGTAAGTGTAAGGGGTTACAAGCATCTTTCTGACATTTATCATTTGTGGTTGGCTTGGTTAAAGTAGCCATTCGTTTATCTATTTTCTCATCAGTTATACCAGTGTTCCAGGTAGCATAAAAAACACATCCCCAATACGGGCAATAGTAATCTGCCGCTGTAGCAGTACTATAGCCTGATCCTGTTTTACCTGTACACTTCCACCAATTTGTGGCACCTTCTGGACACATATACTTATGGTCATTTCGATACGCTTTTTCCCATGTACCACAGGTGGACTGACTATCTCTATTAATGGCATTACATGCATCAAAATTCAAAACAGCAGGTTTAGTAATGTCCTTAAGTGGTGGTGTAGCAGCTAATATAGGTCCATCTGCATCCTTCCATCTTATTTCCAACGTGTAATAGGATGGATTCTGATGCGGATTATAGCATGCTTTGATCTTGCCATGAGTGCAAACATTTAGTTCAGTGGTGTTATAGATACACCGAGTTACTGTTCCCTTGCAGGTATAGTAAGAATGGTAAAGCAAAGTCTGAGTTACTTTCAGTCCAGTTCTAGTAGAAGTAATGCAAGCAGTGCATGGAGGTAAAGCATAAGTCAGTTCAAAACCTCCAAAGAAGGCAACCAAGGCAAAGCAAAAACAAAGATACATGTTGATGTTGATTGGAGTTCTTCTGAATCCTCAGCTTGCTGATCTTGATCACGACGGTCTTTTATTCTTCGTCCCGTTTGCTAATGAAGCAATTTAACGGGTGCTGAGTGTTGATTGAAGATCCTCAAGATGTCCAGTACACATTAACCAACTTTTTAGCAATTTCAGTTGGCTTGTGAAGTCTGGCTTAGTCAATGTAGTCTCAAAGTAGTGTGTCAAATCACACACAAATTGGGTTCGTTGAAACAAAACTGTTGCTGCATGGAAAACAGCAATCCTCTTCGAAAGACTTGGCTACTGCAAAGCACTTGTGATGAAGTGTCTAAGCTGCTGGTTGCCGTCTTAAAGTAACTCGCAAGGGTACATCAGGATGCTGCTCTGCTGTCCACTGCTCTGGTTCAGGATCGGTGGCGGGCTTGACTCTGCTGTGGTGGATCCAGGCGTCGATCTCGGCTACCTTTACTGCAGTTGGGGTAGACAGGATGACGGTGTACGGTCCCTTCCAATGGGGTTCCAACGGTGTCTTCTTCCAATCTTTGATCCACACCGAAGTACCAGGCTGGTAGGGATGCAAGGGTTCCGTCAAGTTGATAGGCAACTGGTCTTGGATCCACGTATGGAGAGTCTGCAGAACAAAACTAAGAGCTAGGAGTTCTTGTCTGGTTACTTCTGAACCAATCTGGGCTAAACTTCCTTTGACTCCCTGCACTATTGGTGGGGGTTTACCATACAAAACTTCAAAAGGGGAAAATCCTGTTGACTTCACAGGAGCTGAGCGTATTCTGAGTAAAGCTATGGGGAGCACTTGGGGCCATTTCAAGTGTGTCTCCTGACAAAGCTTGGACATTTGGGCTTTCAAGGTACGATTCATTCGCTCAACTTTCCCTGAACTCTGGGGTCTGTATGCAGTGTGGAGTTTCCACTGTATCTGCAAAGCTTTTGCTAACTGCTGAGTAACTTGGGAGACAAATGAGGGTCCATTGTCTGACCCTATTACTGCTGGGATTCCAAATCTGGGGACAATCTCTCTCATTAAGACTTTGGTAACTTCTCGGGCTTTCTCAGTTCTGGTTGGGAAGGCTTCTACCCACCCAGAGAAAGTACAAACTAATACTAATAGGTAATGGTATCCATTGGCTTTTGGCATTTCGGTAAAATCAACTTGGAGGTTGTGCATGGGGGTGACACCTCCTGACTGAACTCGGGGTGCCGTAATAAGGCCTTGCTTGGCATTATTTTTGGCACAGGTTAGACATTGACGTGCTACTGAGGCTGATATGGTTGTCATCAGAGGGATGTAGAAATGTGGTCTGAGTGCTTTTTCCATAGCACTCTTCCCATAGTGGGTGGCTTCGTGGAAGGCTTTGACAAAGGATGGTCCTAACAATTCAGGAATTACTATTCGTCCAGGAGGTTGACTGTCCTCTTCTGGTGGCAGCTCAATCCATCCATCTTTCAGTATTCCATCTTCTCTGTTACAATAGTAATCCAATTCTTTGGTGGTATATCGTGGGGTCCATAGATTCAAGGGTACTGGAAACAATGCTGCTTGCATTGGCATAGCTTGTGGGGCAATCTGTCCTGTCATAGCTGCTTGTCGTGCTGAGGCATCTGCAAATCTATTCCCTCGGGCAACTTCTCCTTTTCCTGCTTGATGTCCTCTACAATGCATGACAGCTACACGTGTTGGGGCCCAAACTGCATCAAGTAACATCAATATCTCGGGACCATACTTGACTGATTTTCCTCCTGATGTGATGAGTCCTCTTTCTTTATAGAGAGCTCCATGGGCATGCAAGGTAGTGAAGGCATATTTGGAATCTGTATATACATTTAGCACAAGTTTTTCTCCTAACAACAATGCTCTGGTGAGTGCTATCAATTCGGCTTTCTGGGCTGATGTGCCTGAGGCTAGAGCTGATGATTCAACTACTTCGTGTTGAGTGACGACTGCATATCCGGCACAGCGTCGTCCATCAAGGATGAGACTGCTCCCATCAACATAATAGATCTGGTCAGGATTGTCTATGGGCACATCTGTCAAGTCAGGTCGACTGGAGAACACAGTTTCCATGACTTCGATACAGTCATGTTCTGGGAGTTCTTCACTGATGGGTATCAAGGTGGCTGGATTCAAGGCATGGCTCACTTCAAGTTGTATTTGTGGGTTTTCACATAACATGCTCTGGTACTTCAACATTCGGGAATTGGTGAGCCAATAATTTGCTTTTTGTTCCATAAGGGCAAGGACTGCATGTGGCACAGTGACTCGTATGTTCTGTCCTAGTGTGAGCTTGTCTGCTTCGCTCACTAGTAGCGCTGTAGCTGCAACTGCTCTCAAGCAAGGTGGCCATCCTTTGGCCACAGGGTCCAATTGTTTCGATAGGTAGGCTACAGGTCGCTCCCAATTTCCCAATTTCTGAGTCAACATGCCTAAGGCATTTCCCTGTGCTTCATGTACAAACAAGTGGAAAGGTTTGTGGACATCTGGTAGTCCAAGTGCTGGTGATGACATCAATTCTTCCTTTAACGTCTTAAAGGCTGTATCCTGCTCAAGTTCCCACTCCAGTGGCGACTTTTCTTCTCCTTTTGTGGCTTCATACAGTGGTTTGGCAATTTGGGCAAAGTTAGGTATCCAGATTCGGCAATATCCTGCCACTCCCAGAAAGGCTCTGACTTGCTTTCTGGTTGTTGGAGTTGGAATTCTACATACTGCTTCTTTTCTCTCTCTGCCTAATCTTCTGCTTCCTTGGGTAATACGAAAACCCAAGTATTTCACTTCTTTTTGGCATAGCTGTGCTTTGGCTCTGGAAACTTTGTATCCAGCTTCATCTAGTAACTGCAAGAGGTCTTTGGTGGCTAGTATACATTCACTTTCTGATACGGCAGCTATCAACAGATCATCCACGTATTGGAGAAGCACTCTCTTCCCCGGGGCTACTGGATAGCTTGAAAGGTCTTGATTCAGTGCAGCACTAAAGATGGTAGGTGAATTCTTGAATCCTTGGGGTAATCTTGTCCAGGTGAGTTGGCCCCCTCTTCCAGAGATAGGGTCCTGCCATTCGAATGCAAACAATATTTGGCTTACAGGGGCTAATCTTATGCAAAAGAATGCATCTTTCAAATCCAGTACAGTGAAATGGGTAGCTTCAGCAGGTATCAGTCCTAGAAGAGTGTAAGGATTGGGTACAACTGGATGTATGGTTTCAACTGCATCATTTACTCTTCTCAAATCTTGTACTGGGCGATAATCATGTGTCCCAGGTTTCTTTACTGGCAAAAGTGGAGTGTTCCATGGGGATTGACATACTTTTAGTAGGCCATACTCGAGCAATCTTTGTAGGTGGCGATGAATGCCTTCAATTGCGGCTCTTGGGAGAGGGTACTGTTTGACGTGCACTGGTGTAGCACTAGGCTTGAGGGTTACAATCACTGGAGCTATATGCTTGGCTAGGCCTGGGGGACTGCCTTCTGCCCATACTCCAGGTGGTGCATCGATGTTCTTTAAAGTTTGTTCAAAATAGGTGTCTTGGATGGAGTCATCAACGTAATACCTCCATTCTTCTTCTCGGGGCACTGTCAGCAGCATTACTCCTGCTGGTTTGGCTTGGGAATTTACTGTCATTTGCATTTCTCCTTGTTCAGAGAAAGATATTTGTGCTTGAAGCTTGGCTAGCATATCTCGTCCCAGTAGTGGTACTGGACATTCGGGCATGTAAAGGAATTGATGAGTTACTTGCTGTCCTCCTAGACTGCATATTCGGTTTTGAAGAAAAGACTTTGTGGCTTTGGCACCAGTTGCTCCTATAATGGTGACTGCTTTTGTAGTAAATGGGGCTATCTTTTTGTCTATTACTGAATGCTGTGCTCCAGTATCAACCATAAAGTTCATAATTTGGTCTCCTATTTGTATTCCGACCATAGGCTCCTGGAGACCTAAAGCAAACTTGGAGCCCGGTCTGTCCTAATCCACGTCATCCTCATCATGGGCTGGTGTGGCCAATGCTTGAATGGCTCCTCCTCCTCTCTCTCGCTGGAATTGTTCTCGATTGGCTCCTCCGCGATTTCGGGGACGGCCTCGTCTTTCTTCTCGCCACTGATGATCGTTGTCGTCATCTTGCTGGGCGTCTTCGAGTTGCGGGCACGTATTTCTCCAATGTCCTTCCTCTCTGCAATAGGCGCATTGGTTCACGCCTAGTCTCTGGGTCCAGCCTCCGCCTTGACCCCGCCCTCTTCCTCTGCTTCTTCGACTAGGGACACCTCCCCTTTTCTTTTCAACTATGGCCGCAGCCAAAAAATCAGCTTTCTTCTTCATCTTTCTATCACATTCTCTCTGTCTTTCAGTATCACGATTCACATACACTTTGAGCGACTTCCACTAACTGTGTTGCATTCATGCCCGCAAACCCTTCTAATTTCTGTAATTTACGTCTAATGTCGGGTTGAGACTGGTTTACAAAAGCAGAATTCACCATACATAAACTTCCTGGTGCCTCGGGATCATAAGGAGTATACATTCTGTATGCTTCAGTTAATCTTTCATAAAAATCTGCTGGGCTCTCATCTATCCCTTGGATAACTCCTGCAACTTTGGAAAGGTTCATAGCTTTCTGGCCCCCCCTTCTCAGGCCTTGTAAAAAACCTTGGCGAAAGCGGGCTAGGGCTGTGGATCCTTCATCTGTATTTGGATCCCATTGGGGGTCTTCATTCGGGAATTCTCTCTGAGCTGCTTCCCGACGGTCTATTATATTCTGCCCTGGTCCCGGAGCTACGGGGTTCTCTGCCATCCATTCAATAGCTGCTTTTCTAATTCTTGCTCGTTCTTCTGTTGTGAATAGGGTGGTCAGGAGCTGACGGCAATCTGGCCAAGTGGGTTGGTGAGTTTCCATAATACTAGTTACTAATTCTGTCAGCTCCTGGGGCTTACTAGTATAGGAGGCATAATGCGACCTCCAATTTATACATAAGTTAGGGGTCCCGCTACCACTTCATCATTATCATTCTTTACGGGCACTCCCGGGACTTGCCGTAAGGGAAACAGTTTGGCCGCCATAGGTGTCTTTTGGGATCTAAGGGTTATTGTCGTTGCCTTTGCAGGAGTCACTTTCTTTTTCTCAACAGGTTTTGCTTTGGGTTTCTCTTTTACTGGCGTGCTAGTGCTAGCGCTGGCTTTCTCAATTATTTGTACACTGTCCTCCTCGTCTGGGGGATTCTCTCTTTCTCCTTCTTCTATCTCCGCTTCTGACTCACTTTTTATATCCCCCTCTTCTCTTTCCACTAATTCTTCCTCTTTCTCTCCTCCGGGAGGGGGATCAGGGGTTGGGTCCCGCCTCGGCTCTGGCCGTCTCTGGGGTTCTGGGGCAGGACGCCGGGCTACTCTTATTGGACCTGGGGTTCGGGGCTGCCTGAGGACTATTTCTGGGGAATCAGGATCTACCAAGATGGGCTTCTTCTTGGCTTTCTTATCCTGCTCTTTCATTCTAGGCTGTTCCGTTTTCTGTCTAGAATCTGTTTTAGCTAACATTATTCTGCACTGTTCCTCATAACAGCGCTGCGCCCAGGGGGGCGGATCTTCACAAATACTTAACCAGGAATCTATATAGGGGTACTGATCGGGGTGCGCTATCCGCACTCTACGGTGTATTGACTGAATAATCTCTACAGTGAACGTTCCCTCTCGGGGCCAGATGGGGTCTAGATCGGGCCACTCCCTAGTACACAAAATCTGCAAACGGGCTGCTGTCATTTTAATACCATAATCTCCTGAATATCCCTCTTTAAAATGTGCGATCATACATTCTAATGGAGTGTTTCTAGTAGACCCTGCCCCTCCCATTTCGATGTGTGCGCGCAACAACAGACAGAAGGGAAAAGGAGGGCGGACCGTGGGTAAGGGGTCCTCACGGCCCTGGAAACGTATAAGGAATACAAATAACAAGACAAGACGACAATCGCTTCCCCCTTTTCGCGACCTGAACGCGGTCGCCCGGTCAGGAAATGCGCTACTCAGGGGTCCGCCTTCACTTGGTCCGTGCTGCCAGACCTCTCATTCACACTTCGTTCACACAATCATGCTAGCAACGTATCCCAGAATGCATTCGTTTCTATCTATTCTGACTAGTCTTTTTCCCAATTACAAAAAGGATGAGGGTTTCACCCGGCGAATTCCCATGCGGGGTTACTCGGCTCTTCCTTGAGAGTTGATCATGCTCTCTTACCAATTCCCAATATCTCGAGATTACAAATTCCAAATTCCAAGTTCCAATGGCAGTACTGCTCTTTCTATTTCTGTCTAGACCCAAAATCAAAACTATACTCACCGGATCCGGTCCTCAAACTTCCCAAGCAGGTGCATGAGTTGGACCTCGGACTCCCCTCACTCAGGTTCGAGGCGTTGGCTCCAACCGGGCCCGGCACCCGCCGAGGTCCGACCAGCTCCCTCCGATACAAGGGACCGGTGGCGCCAGGGAGCAGCCCTCGTTGGAAGGGCGCGATCCCGGCAGGACCAAGCCTATAGAGGCGGAAAGTCGTGGTATATTGCCCTATATACACTTTGATTCCACAACTTCACGGCCAACGCACCAAGAATATGTAGCAGCAAAGCGCAGACAAACCAATGATACCAGGAGTCTGTTCAGAAGGTCCAAATCATTTATTTGTGCACAAGTCTCGAACCAGTCAATTTCAAAATGGCTGAGCAAAGTTTTCAAGCATTACAACAACTTTTATAGACTTCTGTTCCATTCTAGGTATAGAAAAACATTTCATTGGTTCCGGTAACCTCCCGTACCTCCCGTACCTCTTCCATTGGTCCCGGTACTGATAAGTTTATCCAATTATGTCCCTTCTGTGGGCATGACACCTGCATGCCCCCCTTCTAGTCCCAATTACAATGGCCAGTTCATCAACTTGTTACTTTCACACTCTCAAGGCCATAGAACCAATTTGTGCGTGCAGACGAGCAGGGTTCTGTAACTCATCTGTCAGCACTCCTAATTATTTCTTTGCAGATGTACTTTTTCTTATCAGTAACTTTTAAACATGTCTTTTCTGTATTTTTCCATCTTTCAGTTCTACAGTTCTGCCTACCTAAGCTAATTCAGTACTTCTACTGAGTTCTATCTTACAATAGCAGCATATTGGGGGTTGTGCAATCCTATATGCCTCTCCACAGGCCTCATTTACAGGTCAAGCTAGTCATGCTGGCCTGCTTATGTCAGACACCGTGGGTCACAGGCCTGCACCTGCCACAATGGTAGTACATACTAATATCAGTCCTTATCTTTCTTTTGCATGTACAGGTGGTCAATGGTTTATTTATATTTGTGCTTGCTCCATAAGACCTTTGCATTGCAAAAGGTCAACAGAGCAAGGATCCCTCTTTTATTTAACATAGTTTCATTATATAACTAAGACCAGCTCTGACCTCTACAAAACTAGTTTTTCTGGGGTCAGCTCCCTGGCTTCTGTTAACAATTTTGGCTCTCATGGTCCACATAGTATGCCTGCTGGCTTGGGATTTCTGTTCGTTCTGTCAGTCCTTATCATCACAGACCACAAAGATCATGAGTGGAGGGGGGAGGAGAGGCTATCTCTAAGTGCAGAACAAGAGAGTGAGATAAGAATCTACATACCAGACAGTTTTTACAAAGCACTTCTAGAAGCCTCTGTACTACTGAAGCAGCAAAACGAGCACGGAAAAAAAAATACCCAAGAGTCTGTGTAGGAAGCAAGCCTTGTTTTTCAATGTGCACAGGCCCAGAGAAATAACTTTCAAAGTCTGAGCCCAGTCCAGAGAGCTCCTCCAACCTATATAGACATATTATCAGTTTATCACAGCATTTCTTCATGATTGGTCAGTGTTATCTTCAGCGAACAGAGTGAGAGCACAGAGTAACAAAGGAAAGCTGAAGGTGCATGCCTGTGTGTCCTAACCAAGGGGGTGTATCCACTTCACACAGTAACCAAATTAACCCTTACAACCCTCAGCCCTGTCTGGATTCTATCTCATTCCCCCCTTTTTAAAGAAAAAAATTGTCTTTGAAATGAAGAAAAGCCAATTTTCTCATATGATTTGATCTGAACGTGGAAGGGATTTGTATTTGCATACTGCCATCACATGAGCAGCAGTTTTCCGCTCCACCATGGTCTCAATGGTAGAGATAATAAATCGCATAAGGACAGGGAGACAACGTGGCAGGATAAGACATCAGGAGAATAAGAAGAACTCCTACCACTAGGGTTTTAAGTCCACCTAATCAATTGAACCATCCCTCAAACCACCCGGCACCTGTGGAAGGGGCAGCAATATGATTAGCCAGTTCACGTAAGTCTTGAATAGAGCGTTCAATGGAAACACTCTCATCAGTGAGATTAAAACAACACATACCCTCAAATTCCTCACAGCTATGATTCAGGCGTAAGAGTAAGAAATCAATTGACAACCTATTTTGCAAAATTGCTGTTTGTAGGCCAGACATTTCATGATTCATTGTAGCTAAGATGGTTGAGGTAAGATTAATAGATTTAGCTAAGGAGCAAGCAAAGCGATTAATTTCCATAGCATTGTGTAAAACTAATCCAGGGGCCCCAACAATGGATATTGCCAGTCCCAGAGCTGTCTGATCACTATAAGGTTCTACATTGGAGTTACAGTTAGGGGGCATAGGTTTTGATCGAGGATAGCGTGAGTGGGAACTAACCTTACCGGGGGTATGAGAGAAAGCAGCAGTAGTAAGTCTGCCAAAAGTGCAAGGACCTCCAGTAGCGTTTATGGGAACATAAGTATAAGCAGTTTTACCACATAACAAAAAACATCCTAAGGGAAGATATATTTCTGAGTAAGCATAAGATACCTTCGTAATAGACTTGCACGATAATACAGTGTTAAACAAATTAAAAACCCCTTTAGTTGCATTTACAAAAATAAAGCAATCTGTGACTTTAAGCATGGAGACAACCTGCAAGGAGAAAGGGATCTTGTTAAAATAGGCTGAGGAAGGACGTGTAACACCAATGAAGTAGAATAAGGTAGAAAACGTTAGCTTAGGCTGTCTACAGTTCAAATTGTTCAGTATTGTAAACCTCTGCATTTCACACAAATTAGAAGGCACAGCAATAAGGCAAGTTGATAGCAGGGCTCCAGCCTGTGATGTACTACGTACACAAAAGTCCAAAGTATTCAAAGCAGTCCGGGCAAGTAATATTGCCATGTTTATAGTTACTGGGGCCAACAAGGGAAGGCCCCACACGAATGCCAAAACAAAAGTCAGCATAAGCAGGTGCATATTGACCATGGAACTGGTGTTCCAGTACATCTTTGTCCCTTTGCAGTATCTGAAGATGACTCCCCAAACGTCTGCCGTGCGTAGACTAGCCGGCTTCCGGTGTGCAGCTAGCGCAGGGCTCCATCGTCTGCCGATTCCCTGGTCTCCACAATGTGAGGCATAAGGGATCCTGAGAATGTTCATGTGCCATCCACTTATCATCCAGGTCAGGAGCAGCTTTCTTGAGACGAGTATGATGAATCCACAGGGGTAACCTCTGCGACCTTGACTGTGGTTGGTGTGGCCAGGAGAACTGTGTAAGGACCTCTCCTGGTAGGGCACAGTGGTTCACGTTTCCATTCCTTAATCCACACACGATCTCCCAGCTGGTGGGGGTGGAGTGGCTCTGACAAAGAGATAGGCAATCGCTCTTGTATCCACCTGTTCAGAGACTGAAAAACAGATCCCAATGCCAGTAAGTGTTGTCTCGTAAGTTCATTACCTATCTGCTCTAGGTCTCCCTTAAGGCCCTGAACAATGGGTGGTGGTCGACCATACCGTACTTCATAAGGGGATATCCCCAGTGTCCGAGTCAGAGAGGACTGGACAAGGAGAAGGGCTATTAGCAAGGCCTGATCCCACTTAAAATGAGCTTCCTGACAGAGTTTAGACAACTGGAGCTTCAGGGTTTGGTTCATCCTTTCCACTTTTCCTGAACTCTGTGGGCAGTAAGCAGTGTGAAGTTTCCAGGTGATCTGGAGGGCCTTCGCAAGGTCCTGAAGGCACTTAGCAACAAACGCAGGGCCATTATCTGACCCTATTTATTTATTTTATTTAGACAGTTTTTGTATACCGTCTTATCCTGCAATCAAAGCGGTCACGACACAATTGGGGGATACATTTAACATGCGGGGATATGAGACACATACACTAATACTTACAGGGAACATGGGCTATGGAGGGTTAAGTGGCTTGCCCAAGACCACAAGGAGCATCTGTGGGACTAGAAACCCCGGTCCTTCCGGCCCAAGGTTGCTGTCCTCTAGTGGGATTTGAACTTCCAGCCTGAAGTACCTTGCCCCAACCACTAGGCTACTCCTCCCTCCCTATAGTAAGAGGTAGGCCAAATCTGGGAATAATCTCTTTCAGCAGGGCTCTGGTAACCTCTCGGGCTGTCTCTGTTCTACAGGGGTAGGCCTCAACCCATCCTGAAAATGTACATACTATCACCAGCAGATATCGATAACCCCTTACTTGAGGTTACTCAGTGAAATCAACTACAATATTCTCCATAGGGACAGCACCAACCGCCTGCATGGAAACTGGGGGTAGAGGCCCTTGGCGGAGGTTATTCCTGGCACATTGGAGACAGCGACGTACTGAAGCTGCCATCAAGGCAGACAGATGTGGGACATAGAAATAAGACTGTAGAATGGTTTGCATGGAGGTCTTGCCTAAGTGGGTAGTCTCATGAAATTGCTGGACAAAAGCAGGTGCTAGACTCTCAGGGATAACATATCGGGGTGGATCTCCCAGTAATCACAACCACCCAGCAGTGGTGAGAGTAGCCCCTTCCTGAGTGAAGAAATCCATCTCTTTCTTGGTATAATGAGGGTCCCACTCTGACATAGGAATTGGAAACGGGAGCTTGAATGCTAACTGGGACTGTTCCTTGCTGGGCTGCTAGCTTGGCCTCCCTGTCTGCCCTGCGGTTACCCTGGATGACCAGAGTATCTCCTCGCTGGTGTGCCTTGCAGTGAACAACAGCCACCGCTTCTGATGCCCACACAGCCTCTAGTAACTCCAAAATCTCCCTCCCATACTTTATAGATTTCCCGATTGAATTTATTAGCCCCTTCTCTCTATAGAGGGCCCCATGGGCATGGAGTGTAGTGAATGTATACTTAGAATCAGTGAAAATGTTTGCCTTCAGACCTGCAGCTAACTGGAGGGCTCGAGTAAGGGCAATGAGTTCAGCTTTCTGGGCAGAAGTCCCTAAGGGTAAGGGCTCAGCCTCCACAACAACCCCAGGAGTGACCACAGCATATCCGGCCTTCCACTGTCCATCTTCCACAAAACCGCTGCCATCGGTAAAGTATTGAACATCAGGAGAGGCCAGCGGTACATCCTTCAAATCCGGACGGCTGGAGTACACTTCATCCATAACCTGGATACAATCATGTTCGGGTAGCCCAGGTGCTAGAGGGAGTAGAGTAGCAGGATTGAGTGTTTTCACTATCTCCAAGTGAACTCGAGGATTTGCACACAGCATGTTTTGATACTTTGTCAACCGCTCATTAGTAAACCAATAATTGCCTTTGTACTCCGTTAGTGTCAGTACTGCATGCGGCACTTTAACATACAGTTCTTGCCCAAGGGACAATTTATCAGCCTCTGTTGCCAGAAGAGCTGTTGCTGCTACTGCGCAGAGACAAGAAGGCCACCCCCTCGCTACTGGATCCAGCTGTTTGGACAGATAAGCCACCGGTCGTTGCCAGGAACCTAGGCTCTGAGTGAGGACACCAACTGCCACCCCCCTCTCTTCATGGACATACAGATGGAATGGTTTTTCCATGTCGGGCAGTCCTAGACTGGGGGCTGATAGCAAAGCCTTCTTCATATTCTGAAAGGCCTCCTTTTGGTCTGGGCTGCAGTTGAAAGGTTCTTGTTCTCCCCCTGTTGTAGCTGCATACAGGGGCTTTGCCAACACTGCATAGCTGGGTATCCAGATTAGGCAAAAAATGTCAGCCCCTAAGAAGCCTCTTAACTGCCTGCGATTTTGTGGCTCAGGAATAGAACAAACAGCCTCCCTCCGCTCAGAGCCCAGTCTTCGAAGGCCTTGGGCAACATGGAATCCCAAGTACTTGACTTCAGTCTGGCATAATTGGGCTTTACTTCAAGACACCCAATAGCCAGACCTCCAAAGTAGGTGCAGAAGTTATGAAGTGGCAGCAAGACATTCTTCTAGGGAAACAGCGGCGATGAGTAGATCGTCCACATATTGTAGCAATACACATTGAGTAGGGCATGACTGGAACTGATGCAAATCTTGACTAAGTGCATCCCCAAACAGCGTGGGGGAGTTATTGAATCCTTTTAACCGTGTCCATGTCAATTGTCCCTTACTGCCAGTAATAAGGTCTTCCCATTCAAATGCAAACAGTGGCTGGCTAGGAGTGGCCAATCTCAAGCAGAAGAAGGCATCCTTTAAGTCCAAACAGTAAAACAGGTAGCTTGTGCAGGAATCAAACCCAGTAAATTGTAAGGGTTTGGCAGAACCGGATGAATGGTAACAGCTTCATTGGCCCTCCGTAGGTCCTGTACAGGTCGGTAATCATTAGTACCTGGTTTTTGACCTGGCAGCAAAGGGGTATTCCAGGGTAATTGGCATGGTTTCAGGAGTCCAAACTTGAGTAGTCGCTGGAGATATTTATGAATGCCCTCAACAGCTCTTCGGGGCAGGGAATATTGCTTGACACGAATGGGACAGGCGTCTGGTTTAGTTCCACTATAATAGGCGGGATGTTCCGGGCAAGGCCGGGAGGATTACCTTCTGCCCATACTCCAGGGAAGTTTTGCAGTTCTGGTGGTAAGGGTTGTTGCGGATCAGCTTGGGAGTACTGCCGCCACTCTTCTCTTGGAATTTGTAGAGAAAATAATCCTGATACTGGCGGGCCCAAAACCATCTGAGCCTCTCCTGTGGGGGTAAAAGAGATCCGGGCATGTAGCTTTGATAGGAGATCCCGGCCCAGAAGTGGTACTGGGCACTCAGGCATGTACAGAAATTGATGGGCAATTTGCTGTCCTCCTACTTCGCAGACTCGGGTGTGGAGAAAGGGCCAGACTGCCCGGTTTCCAGTTGCCCCCACCACTATGACAGTCTTCCCGGAAGCACTTGCTAACGGTTGGGACACAACAGAATTCTCTGCCCCAGTATCAACCATGAATAGTATTTGCTGGTCCCCGATTTTGATTGTGACCATGGGCTCATGGGGACCGAGAAGAATCTGCGAGCCCGGTCTGTCCTATTCATCATCACCCTGGTTCTGGTCCATAGCAGTCAATCCAATGAACCCCACTAGACCCTCACGTTCCTCGCCGGCATCCTCAGCTGGTCTCTGAGTATATCTTCCTCCTTCAACTCGCCCTCGGAATGTTGGTCGGCCACGGTTTCCTCTTTCTGCATCTCTTCAGCCGCCTTTGTTGGGACATTCGCTTTTCCCATTTCTCTGCAATAGGCACATTGATCTCGTTCCAGTGGTCCTCGCTCCAACGATCCGTGCCGGGTTCCTCCTCCTCGGTCTCTCGGTTCCCATGTTGACTTTCCTTGTCCTTTCTCAACTAGCGCTGCTGCTAACATATCAGCTTTCTTTTTCGGCTTTCGTTCACACTCACACTTCATCTCCTGATCCCTGTTCACAAATACTTTCATAGCAACTTCTATCAGCTGGGTTATATTCATTCCAGCAAAACCCTCAAGCTTCTGAAGTTTTCTTCGAATGTCCCCCTGTGACTGCCCAACGAATGCTGTATTCACCATCCGTGGTTTTCAGGTGCTTCAGGGTCGAATGGAGTATAAACATGGAAAGATTCACAGAGTCTTTCATAAAACTGTCCGGGGTTTGCAGGACCTCAGATATTTTCCCCACATTCATCGCTTTCTGGCCCCCTTTTTTAAGGCCTTCAAGGAGAGCCCAATGATAGCGATTCAGGGCAAGGCGGCCTGCATCACTGTTTGCAGCCCAGTTAGGTTCTAGGTCAGGAAAGTCTCTCAGAGCTGCTTGCTGGGGATTCTGTTCACCTGGAGGGTTCCCTTCCAACCATTTCATGGCTGACCTAGTCACCCGGTATCTCTCTTCAGTACTGAGTAAGGTTAAAAGGAGCTGACGGCAGTCTGCCCAAGATGGACGATGTGTTTGAATAATAGACAAAAACAAATCTATCATAGCTTGAGGTTTATCAGTATATGAAGGATAATGAGTTTTCCAGTTCTACAAGTCGGTGGTAGAAAAAGGTACCTACACAAATGTCCGAGGGCCCTCGACGAGCTGTCCCTGGTCATTAAAGGCAGCCGGTCCTTGAGCCTCTCGGAGGGGTAGGTGGAGACTAACCTCTGGAGTCTGCTTGCTAGCACGCAGTGTGCAGTGGTCTCTCCTGAGGTCATAATGCTCCAGTACTGGTGGAGGAGGGGTACTAAACTGGGACTGACCTCCTTCAGATCTAGGACTTCAGGAACTTTCTGAAATGCTGGGCAGGTCCGTATCTGAAAATGGCGCTCCTGTCTCACTGTCCTTTTGACTATCAGAAAAAGTATCAGGCGAAAGGGGCGGGGAAGAAGTTGTATCCATCCTAGCCAGAGTCCCTGCTGAGCCTGGCAATTGAGCTTGAGGAATCTGCCTGAGAACATAAGGGGAAGGGAATTCTTCTGGCTCTGGCTCCTGTACTAAAACTGGTAGTTTTGATTTTACTTTTGGCTGCATTTCCTGTGGACTGCGGGACAGGAGTATGTGACAGTGTTCCTCATGGCATTTCTTGACCCACTGGGGGTTTTTCCGACATACATCCAGCCAGGAATCAATATAAGGGAATTGATCCGGATGATTAGCCACCACTACGTGGTGCACTCTGCAAACAAGGTCATAATCAAAAGTTCCTTCCCAGGGCCAATCAGTATTAAAACTCGGATACTCATTCTGACAATATTTCTTTAACAGGGATGGGGTCATACGAACCCCATAGTCTGCAGAGAATCCTTTCCGAAAATGCTTTAACATACACTCTAAGGGGCTGCATTTTGATTCTGATCCACCCATATTCCAGTCTCTGAAAACATAGAACAAATAAATAGCAAGGGAGAGGGAATTCGGACAGCCGGTGAGGGATCCTGCTGCCCTAGACACAAGAAGGGTGACTAAGAAAATGGTGCTTCCTCCTTTTCACGACCTGGGCTCCCCTTCTTCCCGCAGGAAGGACAGCTTTTTCCTGAACTGCAGATACAGAAACAAACCCTTTTTCTCACTTACCCCATTCAGATGTCTTCCGGAGATTAATGAGTTGGTTCCTGAACTCCACGGGTTCGTAGGTTGCAGCCAGAAGGAGCTAGTGGTTCTGCCAAAACGAGAGGGAGTACTCTCCAGAACAAGGGATCTAGTGGCACCTGAGATCCCCTCTTGCTTTCGCCACTCCCCGACTCTGACCGGCAGAACTCAGAGGCAGCGAGACAAAACTTTTTCTTTCCTTTCCCATTTCCCCTTCCCGGCCAATGCACCAGAATGAAGCAGCAAAACGAGCAAGGAAAAAAAAATACCCAGATGTCTGTGTAGGAAGCAAGCCTTGTTTTTTAATGTGCACAGGCCCAGAGAAATAACTTTCAAAGTCTGAGCCCAGTCCAGAGAGCTCCTCCAACCTATATAGACATATTATCAGTTTATCACAGCATTTCTTCATGATTGGTCAGTGTTATCTTCGGGGAACAGAGTGAGAGCACAGAGTAACAAAGGAAAGCTGAAGGTGCATGCCTGTGTGTCCTAACCAAGGGGGTGTATCCACTTCACACAGTAACCAAATTAACCCTTACAGCCCTCAGCCCTGTCTGGATTCTACTTCGCTACTACACTTATTTTTGCTTAATTTCCTGATCATTCTGTAAAAATAACAATTTACATTCTTGTATCACCTTTGTATAGACACTTTTGTAAAAACAACAATTTAATCCTTTCTGTCAAAATAAAACTATAAATTAATTTCCTCTTGCACTAAACAAAAACACAAAGATGTTAGCAATACACATTTCCGAGATCTGACATATTCCAGTTAATAAATTCAAAATAAAAAGCATTTTTCTTCCTTTTGTTTGGGCATTTTATTTTTCAGTTGCAAATGCTCCAGTCACTTTCTTCTGGTTTCTTCATGTCTTCTGCAAGCTGTCCATTTATCCTTTCTTCTCTCTTCTAGATTTTTTCCATTCTCTCGCTATATCTGGTTTAACATACTGATCTTTCCGCTTTTGCTCTTTCCCCCATTTATTTCTTTATTCCTTTATCATCCACTCAAATTTCACCCTTCCATTCTCAATCCCCACTTACTCTCCCAATACCCTGCCAATCGTAGATTTTTCTTCCCTCCCACACAAAATATCTTTTCCCCTCTCCATCCTCATTCCCCATCCCCTTCTAGTCCTCCCCCAAAATCACTCCCTTCTAGTTCTAGATCCACTCAGCATCCACTCCCTTCTAGTCCCATTCTCCCATGCCCCCACATCAGCCCATTTCCAGTCCTAGCCCTCATATGCTCATTTCCAGTCCCCCATCAGCCCATTTCCAGCCCTATTCCAGCTCCCATCAGCCCACTTTCAGTCCTATTCCAGCCCCCATCAGCCCATTTACAGTCCTATTCCAGCCCATCAGCCCATTTGCAGTCCAAGCTCCCCCCATCAGCTCATTTCCAGTCCTATTCCAGCCCCCATCAGCCCATTTCTAATCCAAGTTCCCCCTATAGCCCCCCATCAGCCCATTTCCAGTCCAAGCTCCCCGTCAGACATTTCCAGTCCTATTCCAGCTCCCCATCAGCCCATTTCCAGTCCCAGCTTACCCTCCCATCACAGCCCATTTCCAGTCCTAGCCCCCTCCATCACAACCCATTTTCAGTACCAGCTTACTCTCCCATCACAGCCCATTTCCAGTCCAAGTTTCGCCCCCATCACAGCCCATTTCCAGTCCTATTCCAGCCCCCATCAGCCCATTTCTAGTCCCCCTCATCAGCCCATTTCCAGTCCTATTCCATAGTAACATAATAAATGACAGCAGATAAAGACCAGTATGTTCCATCTAGTCTGCCCAGCAAAGTGGCAAGAGTAGGTGCACCTGCCGCTCCACGCAGGTCACCCCTCCCCATGTCTTTGTTTAGGGGTGAACCCACCGCTCTATGTAGGGCACCCCTGTTTATTGAGAAATTAGATAAATACATTTATTTTGATTTTATCCTGTTGCTATAAAGGGATCCACAGTGTCTGTCCCATGACATTTTGAATTCTGTCACTGTATTTGCCCCCACCACTTCCATCGGGAGGGCATTCCAAGCATCCACCACCCTTTCATTGAAAAAGTATTTCCTGACATTGCCTTTCAATTTACTCCCTTGCAGCTTCATGTTGTGCTCTCTAGTTTTACAGCTTCCCCGTTGTTGGAAGATGTTTGTTTGTTTATTAATTCTCTTTAAGTATTTAAAGGTCTGAATCATATCTCCCCTATCCCTCCTCTCCTCCAAAGTGTACATATTTAGGTCTTCAAGTCTCTTCTCAGAAGGCTTCTGTCGCAGGCTCCAAATCATTTTGGTCGCCTTCCTCTTAACCGTTTCCAGTCTTTTTACTGTACTTCTTTTGCGAGATATGGTCTCCAAACTGAACACAGTATTCCAAGTGAGGCCTCACCAGTGACTTATACAGTGGCATTAGTACCTCTTCCTTTCTGCTGGTAATTCCTCTTTGTATGCAACCCAACATCCTCCTGGCTTTTGCCACTGCCTTGTCACACTGTTTTGCCACCTTGAGATCCTCAGAAATAATCACATCAAGATCCTTCTCCAGGTCCGTGCACACCAACCTCTCGCCCCCTATCTCGTACATTTCCCTTGGATTTCTGCTTCCCAGTGCATGACAATGCTCTTCTTCACATTAAATCTTAACTACCAAGCATTAGACCATTCTTCCAGCTTTTGTAGATCTTTCCTCATGTTATCCACTCCCTCAGGGGAGTCCACTCTGTTGCATATTTCCATGTCACCTGCAAAAAGACAGACCTTTCCATTCAGTCCTTCAGCAATATCACTCACAAATACATTGAACAGTGCCGGTCCCAGAACCGAACCCTGGGGCACCCCGCTAATCACCCTCCTTTCATCTGAGTGAGCTCCATTTACATCACCTTTTGACGTCTGTCAGTCAACCAATTTCAGATCCAGTTCACCACCTTGGGACCCATCCCCAAGCTACTGAGTTTATTGATAAGCCTCCTATGAGGAACAGTATCAAAGGCTTTGCTGAAATCCAGGTAGAGGACATCCATCGCATGCCCCTGATCTAGTTCTCTGGTCACCCAGTCAAACAACTCAATCAGATTTGTTTGGCAAGATCGTTCTTTGGTAAAACTATGTTGCCTCGGATCATGCAACCTGTTAGTTTTGAGAAAGTCCACTATTCGCTCTTTCAGGAGTGCCTCCATTACTTTTTCCGCCACTGAGGTAAGGCTCACAGGCCTGTAGTTTGTCACTTCTTCCAGTTCACCATCAGCCCATTTCCAATTCTACCCCCGCCCATCAGTCATTTCCAGTCCAAGCTTCCCACCCATCAGCCCATTTCCAGTCCTATTCCAGCTCCCCATCAGCCCATTTCCAGTCCTAGCCCTCCCCCCATTCACAGTCCATTTCCAGCCCCAGCTTACCCTCCCACCACAGCCCATTTCCAGTCCTATTCCAGCTCCCCATCAGTCCATTTCTAGTCTAAGCTCCCCCTATCAGCCCATTTCCAGTCCCAGCTTACCCTCCCATCACAGTCCATTACCAGTCCTAGCTTGGCCCCCCATCAGCCCATTTCCAGTCCTATTCCAGCCCCCATCAGTCCATTTCCAATCCTAGCCCCCCCCCCATCAGTCATTTCCAGTCCAGGCTTCCCCCCATCAGCCTATTTCCAGTCCTATTCCAGCTCCCCATCAGCCCATTTCCAATCCTAGCCCCCCCATCAGTCATTTCCAGTCCAAGCTTCCCCCCATCAGCCAATTACCAGTCCTAGCCCCCCCATTCACAGCCCATTTCCAGTCCCAGCTTACCCTCCCATCACAACCCATTTCCAGTCCTAGCCCCCCCATCACAGCCCATTTCCAGTCCCATCTTACCCTTCCATCACAACCCATTTGCAGTCCAAGCCTCCCCCCATCACAGCCCATTTGCAGTCCAAGCTCCCCACTCCCCATCACAGCTTATTTCCAGTCCCAACGCCCCCACCCGCCGAAAAGCCCTATGGCCATCTAAGGGACTTCAGAGGGAACTAGGAAAGCCCACGCAAGGCCCTGGCTCCCTCTGCACAGCCACCAGTGTGAAGAGTGTTTTCTTTTACGCTGGCGGCTGTTTCAGTGAAGCGCACTGAATGCTGGGAAAGGTTAAAGGTCATTTCTCAGCACTCGCGCGGGCTTCCCCGGCTCCCTCTGAAGCCATCCATCTGTGGGAGAATGGAGTTCGCACGGGGTCCTGTGCGAACAACATTCTCGCACAATGGACGGGCCAGCCCTGTCTCAGCTTGGTTACACATGCAGAACAGACAGTCACCAAACAAAGAACAAGAGATCACAATTTAGAAAAAGGAAGACAATAATTAAATTGGGAACCCCCAAAGCCAAACTTGGAATTTACAACAACACTGAAGAAATAAACAGGTAAACAAAAGTGAGTTGGTTGATATAGTGTATCTGGACTTTCAGAAAGCCTTTGACAAGGCCCTTCATCAGAGACATTTGGCAAAACTAAAATGTCATGGGATAGGAGGTGATTTACTATTGTGGATCAGGAACTTGTTAAAAGATAGAAAGCAGAGGGTAGGGCTAAATGGCTAATTTTCCCAATGGAAAAAGGTGAATAGTGGAGTACCCCAGGGATCTGTGCTGGGTCCGCTACTTTTTAACATATTCATAAATGACCTGGAAAAGGGAATAGCGAGTGAGGTTATCAAATTTGCAGATGACACAAAACTATTTAAAGTTGTTAAAACACAAGAGGATCTTGAAAATTGGAAGACTGAGCATCCAAATGGCAGGTGAAATTTAATGTGGACAAGTGCAAAGTTACGCACCTAGGAAAGAACAACCCAAACTATGGTTACACGATTCAAGGTTCCACATTGGGAACCACCGCCCAGGAGAAAGATTTAGGCGTCATCGTTGATAATATGTTCAAACCTAACGCCCAGTGTGCAGCGGTGGCCAAGAGAGCAAATAGAATGCTAGGTATCATAAAGAAAGGAATAGAAAATAAAACAAAGGATATTATAATGTCTCTGTATTGTTCCATGGTGCGACCGAACCTTGAATATTGTGTGCAATTCTGGTCACCATATCTTAAAAAGGATATAGCGTTATTAGAAAAGGTATAGAGAAGAGCCACCAAAATGGTAAAGGGATGGAAGGATATTCCTATGAAGAGAAGCTAAAAAGATTAGGGCTCTTCAACCTGGAAAAGAGACGGATGAGGGGAGATATGAAAGAGGTCTATAAATGAATGAATGGAGTGGAACGGGAAAACGTAGATCGATTGTTTACATCATCAGAATATAAAAAGACTAGGGGACATGCAATGAAGCTACAGGGAAAACCAATTTAAGAGTAAGAGAAAATATTTTTTCATTCAACAGGTAATCAAATTCTGGAATTTGTTACTGGAGGATGTAGTAAAAGCTGTTAGTGTAGCTGGGTTTAAAAAGGTTTGGACAGGTTTCTGGAGGAAAGGCCATAGGCCATTATTAAAAGGGACCCGGGATATCTCTGCTTGACCCAATACAAGCACTGAGGAATCTGTGTCTTTTGGGGAAACTGCTAGGTACTTATGACCTAGATTGGCCACTGTTGGAAACAGGATACTGGGGTTGATGGACCTTGGTCTGATCCAGTATGGCATATTTTATGTTCTTATAAATTAATTTCCTCTTGTACTAAACAAAACACAAAGACGTTAGCAATACACATTTCCCAGAGCTGACATATTCCAATTAATAAATTGTAAATAAAAAAAGTATTTTTCTACCTTTTTTGTTGTTTGGGCATTTTATTTTTCAGTTGCAATTGCTTCAGTCACTTTCTTCTGGTTTCTTCTTGTCTTCTGCTAACTCTCCATTGTTTGCTGTCCATTTGTCCTTTCTTCTCTCTTCTAGTTTTTTTCATTCTCTCTCTCTACATCTGCTTTAACATACTGATCTTTCCCCTTTTTGCTCTTTCCTCTGTTTCTTTCTTTATTCCTTTTTCATGCAATCAAATTTCACTCTTCCAACCTCAATCCCTATTTACTGTCCTAATACCTGGCCAATTGTAGATTTGTCTTCCCTCCCACACAAAATATCTTTTCCCCTTTCCATCCTCACTCCCCCAGCCCCATCCCCTTCTAGTCCTCCCCCAACTTCAGCTCCCTTCTAGTTCCAGCCCCACTCAGCATCTGTTCCCTTCTAGTCCCATTCTCCCACATCAGCCCATTTCCAATCCTAGCCCCCCATCAGCCATTTCCAGTCCTATCCTAGCCCCCCCCCCTCCAAAGAGCCACACGCCTGTCTAGAGGGAGCTGGGGAGGCCCGAGGCCAAGGCTCACCTCTGCACAGCTGCCAAAATGAAGAGCGTCGTGTTCTCATGAAGCGCGCTGAGTGCCGGGAAACAGGAAATGCCCTTTAACCTCCGGCATCAGCAGGTTTCACGAGAACACAGCCGCCAAGTGAAGGAACATGCCACTCTTCACTTCAGCGGCTGTGCAGAGGTGAGTTGGGGCTCTCCCCGGCTGCCTCTGAAGCCGACCCTGCAAACCAACCATATGCAAAATGAAGTTGGCGTGGAGCCCCTGAAGAGCGGGGCCCTGTGCAAACAACATTCTCACACAATGGATGGACTGGCCCTGGCCAGAGGATGTGGCAAGGCAACAAACATAGTGGGATTCAAAAGAGGTGCAGGAATGGAGACTTAAGAGGCCATTGTTTGTCCCTGCAAATGAACTATGAGAAATGGATTTACTTTTTTGGATGTGCTGGCTCCTGTTCAAGACAGGATGCTGGGTCTGACAGCTCTTAGTCTGATTCAGCAAGGATTTTCTTAACATTATTACTGAGAATTTAGAGCTGCTTGGGGCACGTGTATGGAACTATTATTGAGAAGGCTTCAGTTTTCATATGATGGACCCTCCTTGAGTCTTTCTTTCTTTACTTCTACTCCTGAAAGCAAGCATACTGTTCTATCATTACATTAATACTTTACTTATACAAATATACTTCTTTGAGATTAAACTTCAGAAATTCAAAACAAGACAGCTTAAGCAATACAGAAAGTCACTCTATGAGTATTCAGAAGTGGTAAGAAAAATATATTTATTCATACATTACATCCTGAGACTGCTTATATACAGACATGGAGAAGCACATTGGGGTGGGGAGGGGTCAGTACATATCAAATGCAGAAATTAAAATCCATGAACCCAATAAGCATTATTAGAGTGGTATATTTTTTCCCTGTGCTTTTCAACGGATAGACAGAGGAGCTTTTAATCTTTAGCCTTGGCTATACATTATTCTCTTAAAGACTGAGGTAGTTTTTACTTAAGAATGCATTATACATTTATTAATGGTGTTCCTTTGTGATTCCAGCTGCATTAATAGTCCAATCAAGTCTACATACTGTATGTGGAATTCAGGAAGTAGTACCATCATACCTCGTAAACCTGGTGCCTGTAAAGTGTCATCTATTTTAATAAGTTTAATTGGTTCTTGTGGTCCCTTTACACAAAAGCAGAAGTAAGGATGAGTTTCGGAACTACAGGCCTGGTTAGCCTGACTTCTGTAGTGAGTAAATGAATGGAAATACTGTTAAAACAGAGGATAGTGAGGTTTCTGGAGTCCAGTGGAGATTGCAGGATCCAAGGCAGCATGCTTTTCTAGGGGCAGGTCTTGTTAGGCAAATCTAATTAATTTCTTTGACTGAGCGACTAGAGAGTCGGACCGAGGGAGAGCCCTAGATGTGGTGTACTTAGATTTCAGTAAAGCCTTTTACACAATTCCACACAGTTGACATAAATAAATTGAGCATCCTCGGAATAGACCCTAAAGTGACTGACTGAGTTAGAAATTGGTTGAGTGGGCGGCAACAAAGGGTACAGGTAAATGGAGCTTACTCTGAAGAGAAAGTTGTTACCAATGGTGTGCCACACGGATCTGTCCTTGGTCCAATTCTTTTTAACATCTTTGTTAGTGATATAGTGGAAGGGCTGTCGGGTAAGGTTTGCCTCTTTGCAGACGATACCAAAATCTGCAATAGAGTAGACACCCAGGAAGGAGTAGATAACATGAGGAAGGATCTCGCTAAGTTTGAAGAATGGTCAATAATTTGGCAGCTGAGATTTAACGCTACAGAATGCAGGGTTGTGCATTTGGGCTGCAAAAATCCAAGAGAGTGGTACAATATAGGGGTTGAAGTACTTCTGTCCACAAAATAAGAGTGGGGCCTGGGAGTGATTGTTTCTGATGATCGTAAGGTGGCTAAATAGGTAGAAAAGATGATAGCAAAAGCCAGAAGGATGCTTGGGTGCATAAGAAGAGGAATGGCCAGCAGGAAGAAAGAGGCAATAGTACCTCTGTATAAGTCTTTGGTGAGACCTCATTTGGAGTACTGAGTGCAGTTTTGGAGCCCAACCCTTCAAAAGGATATAAACAGGATGGAGTCAGTGCAGATGGTGGCTATCAAAATGGGCAGTAGACTTTGTCATAAGGCATATAAGGACAGACTTAAAGATCTCCATATGTATACTTTGGAGGAAAGGGGGGAGGAGATATAATATAAATGTTTAAATACCTCCATGGCATAAATGCACAGGAGGAGAACCTCTTTCAAATGAAAGAAAGCTCTGCAGTGAGGGGATATAGGATGAAGGTGAAAGGGGATAGTCTCAGGAGTAATATGTGGAACTATTTCTTTATGGAAGGAGTGATAGATGTGTGGAAGGTAGTAGAGACCAGGATAGTATCTGAATTCAAGAAAGCATGGGACCAACGCAGAAGATCGCTAATGGAATAAAAGAGACTATATTAGTTGGTATGGAAGGGCAGACTAGATAGACCATATGGTCTTTTTCTGCCATCATGTTGCTATTATTTCAAAGCCTGTGGTTTCTCTACAATAATAAATGATTTTTAGAATGCCACTGGACATACTTAACACTATTCAGGTGAATACTTGAGGCAATGGGAGATAGTTACTTGCCCAAGGTGATTAACATTCATCAAACACAGGCAAATTATTATTTTTCAACTACACAAAAATGCATTCCTTGCTAGTGATTTGTATGGTGCCAGAAATGGAGAGCAGTTCTAATATAATACACCCATAGCCAACTACAAACTGAGAAATGTCCAGGGCTTAATTTGTGAGGAGGCATTTGATGGTACTGAGTACCAGCATCTTCCATATCGTCCCTCCAGGACAGTCCAGGAAAAGAATGGGTTTTCTCCCTCCAACAGCAGCTGAGGACTGAGCATGACAGGATTCTGACATCATAGTATAAGGGCTCCCCTTCAGTTCCAGAATCCAGTATCCTCAGTCCACAACAGCTGAGAGAGCAGCCTTGTGGAGGGAGGCTTCTCTAGATTTCTTTTCTCAGCTTCTTTCAAGTTTGTTATTTTTCAGTGAGGGTCTGAGAGACTTGACAGAGCCACAGAGGTTTGACAGTGTTGGAGCCTGGATGCTGGGGTTACTCCACTGCCTGTTGGAGAGGTGGGCTGTTAGTGTGGCAGAGCCTGTCACCGGTTGCCAAGACCTGGGCTAGGGTCTGGTAGAGCCCATGGGGTAAAATAGCTTGGTGGTCCAGGCTCCTTTTAACCCCAGCTGGATTTCCCACAGATCTGGAGAGACTTCTGGGCTTCCTAAGTGTGATGAACGCTGTGTCTTAACATAAAGTTGAAAAAAATAAATAAAGGCAAGGTTATCGGGCAATAACAGACACCGGGAGCTGCAAGCCACAAGGGCAAGTCTTGGGTTGGAGTGGGGCTCTCAGTGGCAGGCTGGGAGGTTTGGGAACTATGGCGGGATTTGCATCAGGTCAGCTCCTGCTCTTCGTGCCGGTGCCATTGGGAGTCGTATGCCAGCAGTTTCCCTGCTCTAGCGTGTGGGGGCAGCCATGGATTGCAGCAGCGTGGGTTTTGCTGGGTGTATTTGCGTTCCTCGAGGTTGCTGGAGCAGGGCTTCCGGGAGCCAATGATGCAGGAAGCAGGATATTGCTCGGAGTAGGCAGACGCAGAGTCTACAGGGCCTAATTTCACGGGAAATGCAACCATCTTTACTCAGGCAGTCCTTTCATCGGGGGCAGAAAGATCACACAGCAAAGCCAAACTGAAGCAAAAAAATGTTAAGAAGGCCGGTGCAGTACCGTGCTCAGCAGTCGAGACACCTAAACAGGCAGAGAGTTTCTTTTCCCCTGACTTTCTTTTAGCCCTGCATAAAGCCTACTGCCTGTAGCTTAAACAAGTTGATGCTTCTTCCCAGGCAAAGAGCCCATCCCGTTCAGCAGTGCAGACCCCACCAGAGGAGGCCTTGGAGGCAGGGGAGCCTCCAGTTAAGAAGGGGAAGGGGAAACTGGACTTATGGGGGGAGCAGGACTCTCCACAGTCACCCAACACAGAGGAGCTGGGAGAGGGACCCTCCGACCTCTGTGGAGAGCCAGTCATGACGGACCTGGAGGAAGGGGAAATTCCTCCAGGAGAAGACCCAAATGTTTTTAGGCAGTTTCACAGGGATGAGCTGGCTCCACTAATAAACCTTTCCTTAGCAGCCCTGCACATAACGGTGGCACCAGTGGCGTTAGAGGAGCCATTAGAGGACCCCTTGTTGCAGGGCTTCAAGGCCTCTCAGATGTGTTTCCCTGTGCACAGAGTAATCAGGAAGATGACTGAGTCTGAATGGGAGGTACCTGATGCCATTTTGAGGGGAGGCAGGATGATGAGTTGCCTGTACCCCCATTCCTCCGGAGGATAAAGAGCCCTTGAAGATGCTGAAGGTGGATGCACTAGTGATGGCAGTAACCAGAAAGATGACAATCCCGATAGAAGGAGGTGGTGCACTGAAGACTGGAGACTGTAGTCTCTGTTGAAGCAGGCCTTTGATACTAATGCCCTGATGCTGCAGGCATCTATTTGTGGGGCCTATGTGATGAGGGCATCAATCCGTTGGCTGCAGGCCTTAGCAACAGGAGAGGTAATGGCTTTGGAAGAAGCCAAGTTGGAGTCAGCATCTGCATACATGGCGGATGCCTGTTATGATATGGTCAGAATCATGGCCAAGACTATGGCCTCGATTATTGTGGCCCAGCATTTTCTCTGGTTGCACAATTGGTCAGCGGATGTGTCCTCCAAGAATCAGCTTAGCAAGCTGCCTTTCAAGGGGAAACTCCTGTTTGGAGAGACCTTGGACAAGTTGGTAAAGGATCTAGGAGAAACCAAGAGTCTTAGGCTATCCGAGGATTGTCCAAAAGGTCCTAAACAGGCAGCACCTCAGTGAGGACAGCCTAGAGATTATAGATACTTTCGGCAGGGACGATATTCATCCTTTCAGCAGAGATGGGTTGTACAGAGAGGACAGGGCTTTCGAGGCTACAGAGGAGTCAGCAGGGGCTTTTTCTCCTTCCTGCCGATTGGCAGCCAAAAAGCCACAATGAAGCCAAGCTGGCCCTTGTGGAGTTGCCAATAGGAGGTCGGTCGCAAATGTTTTACTCCACCTGGGCTGCAATCACAATTAATCAATAGGTGCTGGAGATTATTCAGTGGGGCTACGCACTGGAGTTTGCAAGACCCCTGGCCAAAGTCTTTATACAATCTCCATGCCGAGCCTCCACCAAAGCAAAGGCGATATCAGACACTTTGCATCACTTGAACCAGTGGCGAGCAGTGGTTCCGGTGCCAACAGACCAACAAGACTGCGGTTGATACTTGATTTTTTTTTGTGGTGCCAAAAACATGTGAATCAAGCTTAAAAGGTGCCACACTTTCAAATGCAGATGCTTCGCTCAGTCATGCTAAGACTAATAAGAGAAAATAGTTTTTCACTCAACGCGTAATCAAACTCTGAAAGTCATTACTGGAGGATGTAGTGGAAGCTGTTAGTGTAGCTGGATTAAAAAAAGGTTTGGACAAGTTCCTGGAGGAAAGGTCCATAAACCATTATTAAAGAGGACCCAGAAAATCCACTGCTTACCCCAGGATGAGCATTGTGGAAGCTGTGGACTTTGGTACCTGCTGGGTACTTGTGACCTGGATTGGCCTCTGTTGGAAACAGGATACTGGCTTGATGGACCTTGGTCTGACTTACTGTAGTATGCCATTTTTTATGTTCTTATGATCTTTCAGAGGCTTATCTGCATATTCCGATATGACCAGACCATCAGCAGTAATTGCGCTTTACAGTGCCCAAAGGGCATTACCAATTTTGTGCCTTACCCTTCGGCCTGGCCACTGCTCCTCATTCTTTTACGAAGATCATGATGGTGGTGGTGATGGCGACATTACGACAGAAAGAAATCTTGGTGCATCCATACCTGTATGATTGGTTGATCTGTGCAAAGATGGAAGAGGAGGCACATGACACCAGCAGTCAAGTGTTAGATTTCCTTCAAGGCCTAGGGTGGGTGGTCACCCAGGCCAAGAGTCTGGTGCTTGGTGTACTTAGGCACCCTTTTTGACATGAAAGGAGGAAGGGTTTCCCTGCCTCTCAACAGGATTGACAAGATATGACAGGTGTGTCGTTTCCTAGCTACAGCAAAGCCCATTGCGTGGATCTATCTACAGCTTCTGGGTTCCATGGCGGTGGCGCTCGAAGTGGTACGTTGGGCTTGAGTACACATGAGACCTCTACAGCAAGCCTTACTGTCCCGCTGGTCACCTCAGATGCCGCCATTATTGGTGAAACTGTGGTGCCCAGAAGAGGTGTGGGGGAGTCTCGCGTGGTGGTTGGAGTTCGACCATCTGGCAGCAGGGATGCCATTGGAACAGCCGCAGTGGGTGATTCTCATGACTGATGCCAGCCTTTCTGGTTGGGGGGTGCATTGCCAAGAGCAAGTCACCCAGGGCCGAGGGACAGCAGTGAGAATGTTTCCGACAATGCCACCATAGTGGCATACATCAACAAACAGGGAGCACAGGAAGTGCCTGTCTCCTGGCAGAGATACAGTCATTGCTGTTGTGGTGGAGAGACATCTAATAGTGGTGCACATTGCAGGCAAAGAGAACATTCAGGTGGACTATCTCAGTCGTCATTACTTGGATCAGGGCATATGGAAGCTGAATGAAGCAGTGTTCCCTGACATTACGTGGCAATGGGGGGTACCAGTGATGGATCTCATGGCGAACCTGTCCAGTGCCAAGGCAGCACGCTTCTTCAGCCGTTGCAGGAACATATGTCCAGGGCATCGACGCTCTCGCTGAGACGTAGCTCTCCGATGTTCTGCTGTACGCATTTCTGCCCTGGGCTCTCATAGGCAGGTTGCTACAGTGCATCGAGGCCCACAGAGGGCAGATGATACTCATCGCTCTGGATTGGCTGAGGAAACCATGGTATGCGGATCTCCACAGGCTCCTCATTGCTGAGCCGTGGTGGCTCCCAGACAGAGTCAACCTCTTGGTGCAGGGACCGATTTTGATGCCCCAGGTGGCTCGGTTCTTGCTTATAGCCTAGCTATTGAGTGGGCACAGCTAAAATCAAAGGGCTATTTGGCATCAGCAAACTCCACAATGCTGAAAGCCCAAAAAAGGTTGACTTCCTTGGCTTATGTGCGCGTGTGGCACGTCTTTGAAGAATGGTGGGAGATGTGGAGAGTACCATCCTTGAGGGAGGCCCTGCTGGAGATCTTGTCCTTTCTCCAGGATGAGGTGAAGAAGAGACTGATTCTGGGTTCCCTAAAAGTACAGGCTGCGGCCCTCGCTTGCTATTGGGGATACATACAGTGATCCTCCCTGGTGTCGCATCCGGATATAGGGCACTTCCTACATGCGGTAAAGCAACTTCAGCCATCAGTGAGATCAATGGTTCCATCTTGGGACCTTAATCTGGTCTTGTCAGCACTCACCAGGCTCCATTTGAGCCTTTGAAGGAGATCTCTTTGAAGCATCTGACTCTAAAGACGGTGTTCCTCGTGGCCATGTGTTTAGCAAGCAGAGTGTCGGAATTGCAGGCCTTGTCATGCAGGGAACCATTTCTCTTGGTTTCCAAGGAGAAGGTTATGCTGCTGCTAGTGCCTTCTTTTCTGCCCAAGGTGGTGTTCAGCTTTCACTTGAATTAGACGGTTTCCTTACCAGCCTTTCGGGGGCTGGGGACACAGCGGAGGAGCAGCAGTTGCGTAAGCTAGATGTGCGTAAGGTCCTCCAGCGATACCTTTGGTGTATGGCTCCGCTGCGATGGTTGGACCGTCTTTTTGTGTTGTTTGTCGGGCCAAGGAAGAGTGAAGCAGCCTCCAAGGCTGGATGTTGAAGCCACTGTCCTTGCTTATGAGTGCAAGGGCAAACTCATGCTGGAGGGCTTGCAAGTCCACTCTACTAGGGTACAGACGGTGTCTTGGGTAGAGCATGGTTTGGTTCTGCCAGTGGAGATATGCAGGACGGCAAAGTGGTCAACGCTCCATACTTTCACTCGGCATTACTGGCTGGATGTGCAGTCGGCAGCAGATGCCCATTTTGGGGCTTCATTGCTTCAGGTAGGACTCGCGGGGCCCTTCCAGGTGTAGGTACTGCTTTGGTACAACCCATTCTTTTTCTGGGCTGGACTGGAAGGATGATATGGAAAGTGAAATTAGGCCTTACCTGCTAATTGTCTTTCCTGCTATATGCATAGGCCTTACCTGTTAATTGTCTTTCCTTGTCCCTCCAGTCCAGTCCTGTTCCTGCCCAGGTCTTTGGTGCGACTCTAGCTCGGGTTGCAGAAGCATATTGTTCTCAGGTTGAGTAGGAGAAACAATGGTCAATGAGGGTGGGTCTGGCTTCAGGACGGTTCCGTTCTTGACAGTCCACCACTTCTCAGTTGTAGATATTTTAAAGAGTAGATGGAGTGTCCTCAGGTACTTGCACTGCGATTATCTCTTCTTGGCCCTCTTCAGGGTCAGGAGGTTGTTCTAGTCATCTCTCTCTCTCTTTATCCTTTTAGTCTGCTTTGTTAAGGGGAGTCCTTATACTGTGATGTTAGAATCTTGTCATGCTCAGTCTTCAGTTGCTGATGGAGGGGGAAACCCTTTGTTTCACAGACTGGACTGGAGGGACTCAAGGAAAGACAATTAACAGGTAAGGCCTAATTTCACCTTTTTCACTGCCTGCTAAAACTGACACATTGTCCTCTAGTATTAAGGAAAGAACAGTTTTGGCACCTTTTTTGTTAGAAGAAAGCACTGAAACTATCTAATGACTCACCCAGATGACACCAGTGCTAGCTGTAAAACTCCGTGGCACAGCTCATTTTGACAGATTAATATGAAACCTTTGGCTTTTACAGAGATCTGCAACAGTGTGGACACACCAGTTATAGTAGAAAAAATGAGCAGCGTTCTAAGGACGTTTGATGAGTGACCATGCATTTGGCAAACAGAATACAAGATGAATAAGCATTTTAACACATGACAATTGGCAGTCAGGAACACTAACGAGCAAGCATGTCCATCACTGCACATTAAAGCGCACTTTAATCGGTGGTCTCGGGATGGGGCAGGGGATGGGTGGAGTGTGGGTGTGGAGGCGCATTACCACTAGTGCCAGAGCTATTGTCGTACTCTTGGCGGCAACACAGCTCTTAATGCAATTTCATCTAACAACTCCTCTATAGGAGTCGTTAAGTGAAGCCACTTTGGTGGAGTGCATGTTAGTTTGACCCATCACATATTAGCTGCTGGGACCAATAGCTACTGTGGAGGCTTTGCAATTAGTGCCTCTGTATCGCTCACTGGTGCAATCGCATCTTCAATATTGTGTGCAGTTCTGGTCGCCATATCTAAAAAAGCATATAGCAGAATTAGAAATGGTACAGAAAAGAGTGACTAAAATGATAGAGGGAATGGAAGAATAGCTCTACAAGGAAAGGCTTAAAAGTTTAGAATTCTTCAGCTTGGAAGAGAGAAGGCTAAGATATGATCGAGGTCTATAAAATAATGAGTGGAGTGAAATGGATTATTGTAGATTGGTTGTTTATGCTATCAAAAAGTTGAAAGAGTAGGAGACATGCAATGAAGCTATAGTCACAATCCACCTGTTCAATGGAGTGCCACAAGGATCTGTCCTTGGTCCGATTCTTTTTACCATCTTTGTTAGCAGGGGCAGCTCAAGGCAATCTACTGCCTGAGGCGAAGGATGAAATGTCGCCCCCTCCTGTCTCACGCAGGAAATACCTGTTTCCCATTAGCGCCAGAGGGCACAACTTTAACAGAGGCATGGGAAAGGGAAACACCCTCCCTTGCCGGCTCTGCAAAGCTGAGCCGGCACGGGGAAAGGAATGGCAGGGCTCTTCTGGGGAGGTGGGGGGCACTTCATTCTGCCGCAGCAACAGTAGCCTCTCTGACCGTATTTTTTGTTTGTTTTGATTTTGAAGAGCGAGTGAGGTGGCCTTTTTGATGGCGATTTTTTGCCACCCCCAAAAAGTTGCCACCTGAGACCACTGTCTAACTTGACCTCATTATAGAGCTGCCCCTGTTTATTAGTGATATTGGAGAAGGACTGTCGGGTAAGGTTTGCCTCTTTGCGAATGATACCAAAATCTGCAACAGAAGAGACACCCATGAAGGTGTAGATAACATGAGGAGGGATCTAGCTAAGCTTGAAGAATGGTCTAGAATTTGGCAGCTGAGATTTAATGCTAAAAACTGTAGGGTCATTTATTTCGGCTGCAACAATTCAAGGAGGCGGTGCAGTATAGAGGGTGAGATACTTCTGTCCATGAAAGAAGAGCGGGACCTAGGCATAATTGTGTCTGATAATCTCAAAGTAGCTAAACAGGTAGAAAAGGTGACGGCGAAAGTTAGAAGGATGCTTGGGTGCATAGGGAGAGGAATGGCCAGCAGTGATGGCCTCTGTATAAGTCTTTGGTGCGACCTCATTTGGAGTATTGCGTGAATTTTAGAGACCGCACCTTCAAAAGAATATAAACAGGTTGGAGTCGGTGCAGAGGGTGGCTACTAAAATGGTTAGTGGTCTTCATTATAAAGCATATGAGGATAGACTTAAGGACCTTAATATGTAGGAAAGGCGGGATATAGGTGATATGATTGAGACGTTTAAATACCTCAGTGGCATAAATGCACAGAGGGAGAGCCTCTTTTGATTGAAAGCAAGCTCTGTTACGAGGGGACATAGGATGAGGGTGACAGGGGATAGACTCAGGAGTAATATGTGGAAATATTTCTTTATGGAAAGAGTGGTGGATCTGTGGAATAGTCTCCTAGTGGAGGTGGTAGAGATGAGGACGGTATCTGAATTCAAAAAAGTATGGGACAAACACAGAGGATCGCTAAAGGAAAAAAGGGGACTGTTGCAGTTGTTGATATGGAAGGACAGACTAGATTGGCCATGTGGTCTTTTCCTTCCATCATGTGTCTATGTTTCTATATCTTATGTTCTTATGTTTGGAGCGTTAATTGCAAATCCTTAGCAGGCTTTAGTAAAAAGGGCCTTAAGTGTGTGCTATTCTATTCTGGATGGTGGGCAAAAGACCCTCCTGGACTGGGAGAAATCTGGCAAGTGGTCATACTCTGTGACTGGCAGCTGGGAAGTAGCCTTATCACTGGGGGCAGAATAACCGCGCAGACTGGATGGGATGAGTGTCCCTTTTCAACAATTATCCACTATCTTACCATGTTAGTATCTAAAGCAAATTGGTTCTTTTCTGCTTTTTTTGTATAAGCTGCTGCCAAAGGAAATTATTTCTATTTAAAAGTAACAGTGAAACAGAGGACTCAATGAATTAATTCCTCTTGCCTTTAAGTGAGGTTATCCTCAAACAATTTTCAAGTATTTTATCTGTGGTCCAAGGAAATCATCTAAAATTATTCTCAAAACTACAGTCATACAAACTTAGGCTTCCGGGATTGGGGATTGTCAATCAGCTGCATTGCTATAATGTACATAGGCGCTTTTAAGGTGCATTCTATTTGCCGATAACAACCTGGGGACTTTTTTTTTGGAAGTGAGTACAAAGTAGGTACGTTAAAGGTAACATAACATTTTCAATGCACATACGTGATATTTTCACAAGCACACATGACATTTTTTCTTCGCACATCCTAAAAGCGCCTCTAGGGATATCTCCTCCAAGCTCGGCTCGAGATTTGTGCACAGTGGTAGCCTGCACATATTTTTACCTGGCTAAGGAGAGCCATTTCCAGCTAAGCTATTTTCCTGGGGGTTAATAGCTGTTTATCCGGGTAAATGGCTTTGAAAATGCTCTTCCCATGGTTTTCTGCTACTAAGTTGCATAGAAATTTTTGACAGACTGCTGTAGTCCCATTTGTACGTTGTCACATGTAAACAATATTTAGTTGCACAATGTCACGCGCATAGAAAAGCTCTCGAAACATTGATGGGTGCGTTCGGTTCTCCTTAAATCGTTGCCGCTTTACAAACAGACCCATGCAGCAAGTTAGTCTAAAGTCTGTGATCGCAGCTCCTGTAGGCTCTGGAGCTGCAAGAATGACTGGGTGGTGGTAGAGTTATAAATTTAAAGAAAGGGTCCAATGGATTGCTAAATTCCTTGGAGAGATACTGGTGATAAAGGGGTAAAAGTGATGTGTCCTGCATATGGGAGTTTGAGGCAAGGCATACGCTGAGATGACATACATCACCGTGGTGGCTGTGTTTATTCATGTAGAAAGAAATGTCACTTGTGCAGTCGTTTCTGGAGCAAGCACCCAGGATGCAGGCAAACACAGCAACTGAGGAGGGGGCTCACAAAAAAGCGAAGCATTGACTGGGTCCAGGGCCGCGTTCATAACCTGTCTCCCAGAATAGTTCGGAGTTTGTACTGCAGTTTGTCTCGCTTACGGAACAAGATCAGAAATTCCCAAAATACTTTAATAAGGAAGTTAATACAGAACACAGGTCAGCTTGCCCACATGTCTTGAAAAGGGTCCCATATTTGTCAAGTCATTTTAGACAAAGGCTCAAAAAAAGAGATGAGTGGTGCACTCATACTGCAGGACGTTTTTCCCAAACTGTAGTATCAGCTTTTCTCCTCTGGCTATTTTTGTGAAAATAAAAAGGCACCAGATCAGACATTCTAGGTTTATAGCATAGCAGAGCATTGCCGCAGAGCACCACATCCAATAACAGCTCTTTCTGCGTCCCCTTAGCAGCGCTGGCATATCTTCAACTCAACCATTCAGTTCCTGATCTAGCCTGGGGGGAAAAAAGGAATCCATTAAAAAACTTAAATGACAACATCTTATCCCACATGTTCAGGCATGGAACAAAAATGAATGCAGCACTATGGGGCCCTTTTACTAAAGGGCCTTAAGGTATTGCACCTAACGCGTCAATTACGTCAAAACTATGGTGCGTCGGGTACACCACCACTGTGTTAATGGGTGTGGACAGCATTTCCCCGGCAGCTATTGCAGAGCTCAGTCCCTTATTGCATTCTGCATTAGCGCAGGTGCTCTTAATTCCACCTATTGAGATGGCGTTAAATGATCCCGCGCTAAAGCAGTTAGCGTCTAGTGTGAACCCAGCGCTAACTGCACGAAGCACACCACACCCACTCTCCCGGTCTGCTGTGAAGATAGGGCAGTGGATCCTGAATATGGATCGTATTATTTCTTAGGAATGGGGAATCCACCTGGACGAGGGAATACTTACTGTCTTATGCACTCTGGAATGTGTAATTGATCCAGCGAAACCAGCTTTGATAGTTCCCACAGGCTGCTCATGAATCGGACTTTTCTACCAAATTTTGAACTGTAAGGCAATACAATATGTTCATATGGACTGAAACAGCATATCAAATTAAAACATCTGACTTTTTGATTCAACCCCTGTTTCATACCTATATCTATATGAAATCAAACAGTAATAGGCCTGACGTTTGCTGAAAATATTTAGCATTGATTTCTCAGGTAAGCATTTTCAGAACAGGATTTTCCAACATAGACCCACCCTTCAATTACCTTGGGCCCCAGTTCTGTTATGGTATGTAGTGGCTGAATGGGGTACTACACTGGATGAGTCTGCCAGTTAGGGGATGTCAGCTTCTCGTAAAATAGTCCACAGATCTGAAGGCTAGAAATGCATGCCTGTTGTGTCAATCTCTGAAATGTCTCGAGTGGGTATTTCTTTGCTACTAGAAATCTGGCTTCCAGTTGAAAAGTCAAATCAACAGATCAGGAACAAGCAATCCACGTGCAACTGCGCATTCTCACTCTTTGCCCCCGTTATCGGGAACTCCTTATCACCAGACCTAAGAGGACGCTCAAATGGACTTTCAGAAGAGACTGAAAACATCTGTCTTCCAAGAGCACTTCAACAATGCCGCAACTCTAGAATTACAAACTAGCTGTGACCTAGAACAACCAATCACCTCAACTCACCATCAGCTACTCTGGAACTGAACAATGTAGAAAGGTTGCGTGATTGTAAATTAATGTTGCAATGTACATAGTTATACAATTTCTGCTTTTTAACCTGCTTGCTGTGTTCGGTTTCATTGTACAAAAGTGTGCATCCCCTTGCCTTGTTTAAGTTTTTGGTTATATGTAAATTGCGGTATTAAAATAAGTTTAAATAAATATCAAGCCTTGCCAACTCCAGACTTCATTTATTCCACCTTAGGCCTAGAACACACTACTTGAGTTGGTAAATCAGACTTCATCTGTGGTCCTATTCAAATCCAGGCTAAAAACCCACCTCGTTGAGAATGTCTTTGGATCCTGACTGCCTTATTCTCCTGTTTACCATCCAAGTGCATTATAACATTCTCCCCTTAGTTTTAGCCCAGTCCCCTGTTTGTTGTGTCAGTCTGACCTTTGCTGAGAAGAGCCATCTCTTACGTGTATAGGTACAGCGCTACATATGCCTCATAGCGCTACACAAATCATAAGTAGTAATAGTAGTAATGGGGTGAGTTAATGTGTCAGGTCTCCTGCGAGGGAGGTCACACCATTTGTGCTGTAAGCACAGAATCAGAAGCACAGACTGAATCCATAGAGCAGAGAGCGGACTTATCTCAGACTTTCAATGTCTTAAAAAAATAATCTTAATTAATAGCTCTAGTCTGCTTCCTAAATGGAGTGTAGGAGTAGCCTAATGGTTAAAGCACTGGCTTAGGAACCAAGCAACCAGGGTTCAGTTCCCACTAGCGCTCCTTGTGGCCTTGAGCAAGTCACTTAACCCTCCATTGCCTCAGGAAAATCCAAGCTATCAATGTCCCTGTTTAGTGGACATTACCAAATTTAAGTTACAATGTGAACTGCTTTGACTGAAATAATAAAGCAGTATAAAAAACCCATTAAATAAATACAAATAAATGTTTGGCAATATACAAGGAGGCATCGTTTGCCTGTGAAGCTTCCAGCTGAGTACAACAGAGAAACTCTGAAACTGAATAGAAAAACAAGCTTAATGTGTTTGTTAAAGATAGGCAATAGTGTCATTGGTCTACATTTCTCAAGACACCTGTTTGCCTTACACAAGATCGGACGTATCTACCAGGAGAGCTGCTCTCTGCCCCAGTTCCACAGAGGTTTGTAAAAAGAGAAACTGTACAAAAAAAGACACGGATGCTTTAATGTTTGCCTGTATAAATGAAGCCATATTAATCTGGAGTAGCAAATGACAGAGGCGGGTGGCACCTTATAGACGAGCCCAATTTATTGAGGCATGAGCTTTCGAGGACATTTTGCTAATTGCATCTGCCTCTGACATTTTGACTATGATTTAGTAAATATTTTTCTCTCCATATCTCTTGCTGAGTCAACAACGAGAAAGCTCACAGTTACCATATCCCCGCCTCTGAGTATTAAATTTGCACAGATGGGGTGGGGGGCACAGTACTGAATGGGATCCTCCCTTGCACAGTATTAACTGTGGTTAGTCAAACTGGAGTCTCTCTCCAGATACTCTCTTATTTTGTCTGTGTATGTGTGCCTATTTATATTATTTGTCGATAAAGCATTTTCTGAAAACATCCATTACATGTGCTTCCCAATGCCTAAAATCCAATCAGACTGAAGAATGGTATTGTACCTGATAAAAGGCCGAATGATAGCCATCAGGGCCCTCACATACCAGGTAGGGTGAATAATTATCAAGGCCTTCAGGTTCTTCTTTAGCCTAGAAGCAAGAAACAGTGAGTTGTCTGTGTTCTTATAGACGTGAGGACTTGGTTCTGCTTTTCCAGATAGATTTAATGGTCCTGTTCAAGAAGTAGGGACGCTTCCACTTGTTCCAGAGGTAGCCCAGCCAGTCACCATGTCCCTCGGTAAAGGGGCGTGTGTATAAATTTCCACTTCTTCTCTAGGAAAGTTTTACATCTCTGGAATGATGACTTAGGAAAAGCAAGCAAGCACACTCATTTTGAAAACATACAGAAATGATTCAGGGGCTTGTTCTGATTGAAATAAGAGTGGGCGACCTCCCTCAAAAGGAAGTAAAGAACTATAAGAGCCAATCCAAATGCATACAAGTTTGTTTAGACAATGAGAACCCCTAGAATAAAAACACGTACTTGGTTCCACACCACCCTTTGCAGTTATGGGTGGCTCTAAAGATGATCTTAAATGTTTCTTGGGCCCCCAGCACAGACTCTCTCCTGAGCTGTGGCTCCAAGAAAAACTCCTAGGATTGGTTTCAGTAGGAAGGAGTAGGCCAAAACCTGGTGAAAAAAAAATCTCGAAAGGAACAAAGGGGACTCTTGTAGTGGTTGATATGGAAGGGCAGACTAGATAGGCCATGTGGCCTTTTTCTGCCATCATGTTTCTATGTTAGGTCTGAGAAGTCGTGTGCATAAAAATTGCTTTTCTTTTTACCTTGGGTGACTACAGGACCTCATAAATACCAAACTCTTGTAAGTTATGTAGAGAAATCAAAATTATATTTGCTTTCATTTGAATGTAAAATAAACCATCCAATCATACAACCACTATGTGCTTAGGGACCGTTTAGGGAATTTTCATCCTGACTGTACCTGAATAGGAATCTCAGCTGGTGAGAGGAAAAACATCTTTCCTTCAACATTCAGCAGTAATGCATAAAGCATTCTGTAAATTGGAAAACCTGACCCAGAACACATCAGTAAAATAAAGGTTCAACTTAAAATGACTCTCAAAACTGATACAGCCTACTGGCTCTAGAAACAGAGCAAATTAGAACGAACACATAAATGCCACATCTGTGAGACCGGCCTGGTGGCTCAGTGACAGTATACCGTCTTGAAGAGAACCTCGGGTTTACTTCCTGCACACAGGAAATAAATATAGTCATTGCACGACAGCAACACCTAGTGACTGGATTTAGGGTCCATGACTGCAGAGTTTCTGAAACACTCTGGTGGTCCATGGCTGGCCGTCCCCCTCCACCTACCCCCCCCCCACACACTTCTGAAGATTGTCAGTACAATGACTGGATTTAAAGTATGTTGGGAGGGGTATAAAATAGGGGGAAATTGCCTAGTACCAGGATCCCAGTCTTGTCTTGTTTCCATTTGAGCTGTAAAAGTCACTTTCCATGTGAGTTTTATAGTCACTTCAGATTTAAGTGTTTAGAAAGTGTTTTTTTGTCCCCATGTGTTGGGGGGGGGAGCAATTTTTAGAAGGTTCTTACCGCCTATCGATGGTCTGATAACACTGTTTGATCCAGCTGATGGTAGGGACTTTGCTGCGAGGTGTGGCCCCATTCAGATAAACCAGCATGTAGCTCTCTGCTACCATCAGGTCCAACGTCCCAATGATATACCTAAAAACAGACGCAGCGCAGAATGAGGAAAAATCTGACCTAAGGCTCCTTTGAAGGGATGTGCATTCTTTCTCCAGTTTCGGTTTAGAAAATGCTATGCAGATAAACATGCGCTTAATTGATTCGACATGCATAAAGCCTCTGAATGAAGGCACAGTTTTCATCACGTTTATCACCTGTACGATCTTCTCGCTAATGGAGACCTTGGCACGTGTGTTTTCTCAGTCTGTGGTATAATGAAGGAAAGCCCCTATACTCCCTTACTGGAAATTGCTGAGCAACACATAGGGGCCTTTTTAGTAAACACCGCTAAGAGTTTGTGCGCTACCAGTGCACGCTAAGTGCAGAACCTCTGGGTTATCTGTATTCTCGGCAGCTAATGCATGTTGGGATACCCTAACGAGCAGCACAGCAACATGGGGGTCACCTAACGCTACCTAGAGATGAACCCGCGCTATGTGCCATGTAGCTGCACTCATGTTGGCCATGCCCATGCACTGTCTCTACCTGCCCACTGTCCACAGCAGCATGAAAGTGCCAATTAACATGCATTTCAGCGGTCAGCCGCTGATCTGACCACATATTAGGGTTCACCCAGGCCAGTTACCACTCACTAAAATGCGCGTAAACTGTTAGCGGTGTTTAGTAAAAAGGCCCCATAGGCTCACCAAAAGGCAAAAACAATTCATGGGAAAACAAAGAGAAAAGGAACGTTTTGAAAGACCGGAGAACAAAACAGCGAGCGAAATCAACCCTAAACCAAGTACTGGGATGACAGATACACAGGCACAATTGTAGCAGGCCCAAGCGGTCCATGAAGCATCCATCGGCATGGATGGCCTTAGCAAGCTCACAGTCACAACATATACGCCCCTCCCCTCCATATACTTTCAAGATGGAAGAGTTAGAGCCATCGATTAAAGTCTACAATTCTAACTGTGACTTCTCCAACAGGGCAAGGACAGGATTCCCCATTACCGTCTCCTGTTGCAGTCTAAATTGTCCAGAGGAATTCCAGAATTAGAATTAGAGTCTTTGAATGGGGATCACTGCACTGGTATGGAAAACCTTATTCATAATTAATATTCTTCTCCCGCTCCTAAAGAATAAAATGGATGGTGGTCAGCTGCTAACACACTGAGCAATGAGCCACAATTCTGAATAGTTGCATTCAGTGTTTTTTTCCTAGCTAAACAAGGTGACGGTACTCATATGCCAGGCTCTTCCATTAATACAATGAAAAAGGTACCGGTACTCAGTAACACCAAGTACCCTCTCATAAAAAGCCCTGATAGCATTAAAGATGCATCTCAGTCTCTTTGCAAGATACGTGTGGTAATCCAATCGCATGAGCTGTGCTTGTGCTATTAATAATGTTGACAGGGATGGCGTTTTCCTGAAAGTTAAGGAAACTACAAGGTCTGAGAATGTGGAAGATCTCCGACAGCCTATCCGGTCAAAAGAAAAATGAGATTTGTTGGTTATCTACCCAGAGGCTATGTGGAACAGATTAATTGATTTAGTACCATAGAGCATGCTGGAGGGAAGAGATACAGAGAAAAACAGAGATCAGTCAGGAGTGATAACATTAAAAACTGCTACAGTTTGTAAATATGACTGAAGCCAAGAAGACAGAGGGCAGAGAGAGCTGGCACACTGTAGCTGCCAACCTTTGTATGGAAGATGGACACCTGAGCGGACAGCCTTAAGGAAAACCTTTAATCTATATATCTATATATACATATAGGGTGGCCCAAAAACAGTGAGAACATCTCGTAGCGTAAAAGTTATTTAAAAATTCAAAGATAGATGTAAACGATTGACAAATTTTAAAAACAAAGATGGCGACCAGAAATTGTCTAAATAAAGACGTTATATAGCTAAAAAAGGTAAATAAGTAAACTATTTAAGCTTTTAATTTACGAGATGTTCTCACTCTTTTTGGGCCACCCTGTAGATATATTAAAGAGGTGGTGTTACACAAGAGATAATCTTCCAAACCAAGGCTGTTCCCCTACTTATCAACGACACGTGATCATGCATGCTTTTTATATATTACAGTTTTCAGACAATATTTTCTTTCTGCCATTTTGTAGTTAGCTGTGGTGCGGTGACCACCACCTGCTGGCCTGTAATTGTTCAAGCTCAGATATTTGAGCCACAGGGCAATTTACATTACAATTACGCAAGCCCTCACACCAGGCTTCAAACTTCAGTTCTTAGGAAACTGTCTCCAAGTGTTTTTGTGTTGGTACATATAAAATCTTAAACTGTAATTTAGCTTACTCAGGGCTTGTGTACATAAAATAATCATGTATATGTCATGTGTGCGCACCCACCATGATTTTTTTGGAAGACTAATATGATGCAGTAAAGTTCACAACCTATCTAAATTTATCTGCACAATAAAGTAGGCGTTCGGAATGGCTTTTCGGGAGCGTGTGAAGGATTAGTGGGCATAGAAAGAATTTTCCCCAAAGCTATATATTTAACCTGTGTGCTATTTATGGGAGGAGGGTGTAATTTTGTCACCGTCTATTTTGGTGAAAAGTATGCATAGACCCCACAGACTTTGCAGGATTTCCTACATAAACGGACATGCAAACTTTCATCTTGAAAGTTATCCCAGGAAATTACCCATATACATTTACACCTGCTCGTTTGTGTGGCTACTTTTTCTGACTAAAAATACGGGCAGGGTTTTGACAATTCAAAAGTATGAGCAAACTCTGCTCCGAAATACCACAACATGTGTACTTTTAATCACATACAGGGTGGGCTGTTTTATAAAAGCCTCTTTTCATGAATAAAGGATTGTTTTACCCATTGGAATAGATTTGAAATGACCCCGTTTGTGCATATTTAGCCAACTCCATCCTCAAAGCCAACTGGTCCACACATCTTATGTTTGAAAATCAGGTCTGGTTACGGCATGTTTGAAATTATGCATGCAGAAGGTACACTGCTGAAAGCCTACCCCTCAATACCTATTTTCTCCCTCTGTGCTCATTTCTTCCCAATAAGAAACAAATACAGAGGATTTTTTTTTTTATTGAAAGGGCAATGGAAGATATGTAATAACTAGTTTAACTATATTGCAAACTGCAGTAAGCCTGGACTAGATCTGGGTTTGCATCAGGCCTGGGCATATTGCAGGGGTCGTGTGTTTAGTGTTTGGGCCTGGGATAAGCAACAAACATGGCTGCCAAAATCCAAAGAGCTTCATGCCTAGGAGGAGATGCCAGCCCTTGGACCAGTGAGGGAACGTTTTCTAGAGCAGATGGTTCAAAGTAGTGAAAACAAAATGGAGTCCGCAAAAGACGTGTACAAGAGGTTTTTCACTTACCTAAAAAGATTGTCCATGATATATTGATAGCCAGGGGTACTGCTCTCAGGTAAATAGCAAGAAGCAAACATAATGACCACATTTAGACCATCACCATAGTAACCTGAAAACAGCAGATATGGTAAATAAAATTCCAGACATACTAACCCTTTCTTTTTGCTTGACAATAGGGAGAATGACATGGAGAGATCAGCTAACCCTTCCTTCCAAATAGTTTACAACAGAATATGTACATTCGTTTTTTTACTTGTAGGGACATGGCCCACCAGTAGGCACTTTCCCTGGCAAATCAGTGCTTGATCAAGGTGCCCAGTGCAATTTATTCTGTATCCATGGGGCCAAGAGCACTGCAGGGAGTGGGATTCTATGGCCCAAAGATCTTGTCCAGTATTTGTGGGTCACACTTCTGAATTTTACAGTAGGAAGGTGTCTCACATCCTCTTGTGAACCTGTTGTGGTATTTTATATCTAGATCTAGGTATCTGCCACAACTTATGTCTATATGAACTCATAAGGTAGAAAAGGAATATGGTGTTAATCCCTATCAAAAAAATATTTGAATAAAAACCTACAAAAAAGTTGGGTAGATTGGTAACTTTCACAAGTTTAATGGACACTAAAGGTTGCAAGCTTGCCCAACTATCAAGGGTCTTCCTTTAGGCAGTGGCATAGAAATTCATCTCAGAATTAAGGACCTCATTTCAGAAGTACACTAAGAGCTAACCCAGTAAAGACGAGGTGCGATCAGAAAGTATCAAGACTTGTACAATAACACAAGAAGTGTAACACTGACAGTTATTGCACTCAGTCTTCTTCAAAGTAGTCCTTTTCCACTAAAACACACTTCCTCCAGCGTTCCTGCCACTGCTGAAAACAATTTTGAAATGCCTTTTTTGTTATGCTGTGAAGCTGCTGTGTCGAATTTTGCTTAATGGTCTCCAAGTTGTTGAATCTCCTTCCTTTCAGTGGTAATTTCCATTTCGGAAACAAAAAAAAGTCACAGGGTGCGAGGTCTGGTGAGTATAGAGGCTGACGGACTTGCTCGATTTGGTGTTTGGCCAAAAACCTCTGGACAAGATGTGATGCGTGAGCTGGGGCGTTATCATGATAAAGCAATCATGCACCATTCCCGTGCAACTCTGGCCTTTTACAATGAACTGCATCTCTCAAACGCGTCAGAACGTGGACACAGTACTCCTTATTGATGGTTTGGCCTTTTGGAGCATACTCATGATGAATAATACCCTGGTAATCAAAGAAAACTGTGAGCATGACCTTGACATTGCTCCTCACCTGAGGGGCTTTCTTGGTTCTGGGAGTTTGGGGTCTTCCATTGTGAGGACTGAGCCTTAGTTTCTGGGTCATAACCATAAACCCATGATTCATCACCATAGTAATCTTTTTGATGAAATCGGAGTCATTTTCAACAGATTCCAACAACTCCCTGGCTGCAGACGGTCAATCTTCTTTTTGGTCAGGGGACAGGAGTTTTGGCACAAATTTTGCAGACACACATCTAAACCCCAAATTGACAGTAAGAATGGACTGTACCGACCTGAAACTGATGTCCATGTCCTCAGCAAGCTCCCTGATAGTCAATCAACATTTTCAGCGTATTGCGGCACATACTGCTTCAACTCTTTCATTCCTGCTCGTGGATGGCCTTCCAGAGCGTTTATCACTGTCAGCACTTTGGTGGCCCTCTTGGAAATGTTTCTACCAGTCATAAACTCAAGATGACTCATGCATTCATTGCCATACACTTGCTGTAACTTGTCATAAGTCTCATTGCACGAATCTCCAAGTTTCTGGCAGAATTTAATGCAAATTCCCTGTTCAGCTTTTTCACTCATCGTAAATTTGATGAACTGCTTTTACACGATATCAAACATCATGTGATTGAAAAGGTACAGGTGTGCTGTAGCCAAGCTACACTCTGCATATGCAGAGCACATAACTAGGTCACTGCCTGCTTAATAGGAATGTGGTGTTGACGTATTGTTATATAGCTACACAAGTCTTGATACTTTTTGATCACACTTCATATAGTTGTGCAGCTCATTCTATATGCATTTTCTTTATGGTTGTGCTAATGCTTTCATACTTTTCTGGCTCATGCACAAGTTCAGGGTGTCACTGCAAGAGCCCTTATGAATTCTTAAACAGATATTCAAGACCTCAAACAAATCGGGACGACCTGCCTTCCAACGAGAATTGATGAGAGACTCCTGCAGAAGGTGTATATTTCCTTAACGTGCATCTCTGAGAGATGGGTGAGGTCTTCCAAAAGGACTGGGTCAGTGTTCAAAGCAGCACTAACATAGTTCCAGTTCAATTATTGGCAACTAAATAGGAATCAAAGACTGGCTATCTTAAGAAATTCTAATAATAAACTTTGATTTACATATAGAGACTTTTTCAGATGCATTTATGTGGGTCAAGTATCCATTTACCAGGGAGAATCTATTCTTTGTTTATTAATTTGATCCTTCGATTTATTGACCATTTATCCAAAAACGGTCTCCAGGCAATGTACAAAGTAAATACATAAATACAATATTAAGTTTTGAAAAATACCCCTCCCTTGTAAGAGTGTAAGCGCAGATGTGCTCTTTTACCATGTGCATAATTTTAGCCAGATTGAAGGAAGGAATTCCTGGGGGGAAAAGGGGGCATTGGGCAGGATTGGAAAATAACGTACATAGGTTATATTTTCAAATCTCTGCACATTAGTATTTTTGAAAAACTTTTTTAAGTGCCGTCAATTCAATGCTGACTCCTAGTGACCCAGCACGGGTTTTCTTGGTAAGGTATGACCGGAAGTAGATTGCCAGGTGCAAAAAGGTGAACGAGTCTGCAAATCTTTGTACCCATAGCACTTCTGAAAGGGAAAGCACATAAGTAGTTTCCCTTTGAAAATTAGATATACATGGGCCGCAGGCAGGCAGTTTGAAAATTACCCTATAGTGCGCCTTTTGTCCAACAAGAAGCCTAACAGCTCTTAGGGGTATGTTTACTAATCGGCGGTAGTGGCTTCCATGCGATATCAGAGCCAGTGCTCCATTGACTTCAATGGGGCCGCGGCTCCGATATCGCACAGAAGCCGCTACCGCCGATTAGTAAACATATCCCTTAACATCATACCAATTAGACACAACTAACAGTATCACTGGGACTGAAAGCACTAGTTTTGATGCCCTAGGCAGCACGGCACCATTAATCAACACAAATAATAAAACCACCAGAAGAAAGAGTAGAAATCCCCAAAACGTTAGCCACAGATTACTGTGTGCTTGTGCATTAAAAGGAACCCCTTCACTTTACCTCCATGAGAGATCACTCTCTTGTAAGGTTCAATGACCGTCATGTCCACCTTGTGTTCCTGGTCTCCTGTCAGAAATATCCTCCACTTTCTACCATTCTTGTCTTCCATATCTGCCACACGGCCCTCGCCAAATTTCTCCTCTGCGGCACTGTTGTCCAACCCTTTTGCCCTTGGCAGGTCATCTGGTAAACAAAGGCATAATTTTTTTTAGCATTCATTATTTAGCCCTCCCTCTTTCTCCCAGTGCGATTCCATCAGAAAATTGAAACCAGGCCTGAGAGATTCCACTGGAATCTTTTCTTTCCCCTTTTGTGTGTCTTTGCATTCAATAATTGATGGGCTACAAGACGCTCTTTGAAACTACCACAATAGCAGCCCCTGCTTGAATGAAAAGAAATGACAAACAAAAGATGCTCAGACGTCGTGCTTTTCTTAATCAGAGCAAATGGACCCTGGGCTAATTCAGAAACTAGCTGTATGGGGTGAGAGGGAAGAGGGCGAGGGAGGCTGCTCTTCCTATTGGACACCACGTTCTCATGGGGGAGGAGTTTCTTTCCTTATTCTTCTGCTACTGCTTTCAATGGATTTTTTTAAAGTTGTTAGTTAAAAGGAACAAAATTAATCAATCCTTCCATCAGAACAATTCTAATCTGCAAATACAGTATAAGGGTACCATGTACTAAGCAGTGTACCTGCTGGCATGGTAATGAATGCTTCTGGTTTAATGCCAGCTGGACATTGGGATCTAATGCCTATTCTACCAAACCCAATGTTCCCAAACCTTTTGATTGTTGTTATTGTTACAGTTGTGGTCAACATTATTGGCACCCTTACAGTTCAACCTCTTAATGTCCAATATCTCCTAAAGAAAAGTGGGCAGTGAAATGGCTTTGGGTTATATATGTGTACATATTTGACACATAAAAGAATAAAATAAAACAAGCACAATTAAAAAAAGGAAATAGTATATGCTCAAATCGCTTTATTAAGACACAAAGGAGTACACCAAATAAACAATTAAGAACCCAGAACATCAATGGCACCAACAGTTTGCACTGCAAAATGAACAGACTTTCACAATTGTCTATTTTAATATGTATAACCCCCCCCCCCCCCCACACACACACACACAAAATCCCAACCAATCAAAAGCTTAAGCCCAACCAGCCATTAGATAGTAACAAAACCATCAACAATAAATGCCCCTAGACTATGGTACCTGGAGACAGAAATGAGACTAACAACCACTTATTTCCAATGCCCCCCCACCCCCTCCCAAATATTCCCATCCAGAACACCCAAGAAAAAGGAGAGGAGAGCCACATGCCCCTGAAGGAGGTCTGCAAAGGGAGAGAAAGAAAAAGCACATCCACCGACCCCCCTCCAAGGAGACCCAAAAACAACAGGTAAAAGCTCCTCTGCCCATAGGTGAACCACAGGTAGCCAAAGCAGCATCTGCCATCCCCACCTCTCCTCCCACTCCCTCTCCCATCCAACAGTCACCCGAGTCTAGCTCCCTCCCCGCCAGTCCCTCAACCCCACCCCACCCTAAGCACAGCTGCACCAAGAAACCAGTACTTTCAAGCCCTTCTCCCGCCCCTGCTGTGTGGGGCGGGCACCCAACCCTAGGCCAGCTGATCTAGCAGCTTTTAGCCAACACAGTGATTCAAAACTTAACTCTGAAGGTTAGGAGACAGGAGCTGGATGTAGGGACCCCACATTTCTATAAAACCCTCCCAGGCCTCCTATGCCTTCTGAACCTTTTGCGCGCCAAGAGTGGCAGGTTATTCAAAGTCAACCGCCATTGCCATACCCTTGGTGTCAACCAGGCAAAAAGAATGCTCTTACGAGCCAGTAGGAGAAACTGCCAAAGCCACCGAAGCTCCGCACCACTCCAATCTCTACTAAGCTCCCCCACATCCAGAACCGTTATCTGTGGGGACAGCATAATCGCCCTCCCCCCAATACTTATCCCAAGAACTGCTGCACTCTACTCCAATAGCAAGCCACCACTGGGCATGTCCAAAACATATGTCCCAGCATGACCCGCTCCACTGAGCACCTTGGACAACTAGAAGAGGTCGCCATATCAGCTTGGTAAGCTCTACTGAGGAAGAAATGCAACCACTGCACTATCCAAAAGTTCATCTCACGTACGTCCATGCTCACATTAAGGTATGGAATCACTGAGAGGGCCTGAAGCAAATCAGCCCTCTCCAAGCATGTGCCAAATTCCATGCTCCAACCTTCACCAGCACAGACAAGGACACAGGCTTCTCCAGCGGCTCTATGTTCCACCATTGCACCGCTATCCTCTTCTGGCCCTCCATCCCTGACATAGGAATTCCTCCACCTTGGTGCTAAACGAACTCTGAAGATCAGCCATTGGGAGGCTCATCAGATAACTCTGGATTTGCAGATAATGAAACCAATCTCTATCCCAGAGGCTGAAACGGTCTCGCAGTTCCTCAAAAGGCAGAGGGTGCCTCTCCACGGTCACCAGCTGCTTGACACTCTCCAGTCCACTGTCTGCCCAGCTAAGGTAAGTATTCCCCATCTGACCCGGTAAAAAATTCACATTGCCCTGAAGGGGGAGATACAGAATAAACCATGAATTCCAATGCAGCTTGTGAAAGATCATTCGCCAGCCCTGGCATAGTACGAACACTAATACACTTTTGTGCAATCTTGCAGGAGCCACATTTAGGACATATCAGAGAGAGAGAAAGTGGGGCAACCAAGGACACCTCCATAGCCAAGGGGATATAATTTGAGGTACCATACATTCAATCTCATAACTGACATTCTACACAAGCCAAGTTATATCCCACCATGTTCGGAAGACTCAGCCAACCTGCAGCCCAGTACTGCTTCAAGGCTCCAATCTGAAGATGTGGACATTTCCCCTTTCACAAAAAGGACCCCATCAGATGATCCAGCTGCTTCAACTCCACCCAAAATAGCATAATGGACAACACCTGAAGGACATATAGCCACTTTGGAAAGAGAGTCATTTTGTAAAGGCTAATATGGCCATACAAGACAGCGGCAAATCCCTCCAGTGACCCAACCATAGTTCAAGATCCTGAAAGAGCTCGGCAACATTCAGATCATGCACATGCCCCAGCTCACTACAGAACTGAACCCCCTAAATTGCAAAACAAGCTGAAGCCTATTTCAGAAGGAAATCCCCTGCCCAGGTCCGCTATAGATCAGAATGAAGCGGGAGAGCCTCAGACATATTGGGGTTCAACAAGCCAAGCAAAACGGCCATATAGATGGAACTCCTGCAAGAGTGGCCCCAACGACACTTTGTTGTTTTTGTTATTAAATGTCATTGAGTTGGTGTCGACTCATGGCGACCCTCTGGATAGTTGTCCTAAACTGTATTCGGTCTTCAGTCAGGTGGCTCATTGTTGACAGACTGGCACCCATAGTTGCTGTTATTGTATCGATCCATCTCATTGCTGGCCTTCCTCTTTTGCTTTGACTTTCTACCCTGCCAAGCATGATGCCTTTCTCTAATGATCTCTCTCTTTGCATGATATGTCCAAGGTATGAAAGTTGAAGTCTTGTCATCTGAGCTTCTAAAGAAAGCTTAGGTTTGATCTCCACTTTGGGATCCCCTAAACAAACAAGCATGTCATCCACAAATGCAGAGTCAAAAGTCCTCCACCCCTACTCTTACACCCCCCAATGAGGGGTGAGTATATATCCACTCCAGCAGCGGCTCAAGCTGTAGGACAAAGAGGAGTGGGGAAAGGGGGCACCCCTGCCTAGTGCCTCTTTGTAGCGGGAAATCCAAAGTCATAGCACCATTAACAAAGAGAGATGCACATGGGTTAGAATATAACATACGTATCATGTCTATAAAGAAACCTGCAATGTCAAATGCCTCCAGGACCATATACATGTAATCCCACTGCACTCTGCAGTGCTAGTTGGTCTGCCATTATCTTGGTGAGGATTTTGATGTCAACATTCAGCAACGATATGCAATCCTGGTAGCAGTGAGTCCTTCCCAGGTTTAAGCAAGATTGTAATCAAGGCTTTGTTGGGCTCATAAGGAAAAGCACTCCGCTGAACCAAATCCGAGTAGTACTCCACCAGCAGGATAGCCACCCTATTCTGCAGAAGCTGGTAAAATTCACTCCGGGACCCATCAGGTCCTGGAGCATGGCATTTTCTAAGCTTGTGAATACACCTTTGCACTTCCTGCGCTGTCAATGGGGTATTCTGTTGCTCAACTTGGTTTGGATTCAGCTTCAGCAGCAAGCCTTGCTGCAGATAACATGCCCGCCCAGTATCACAAGGTTCTGCCTTATATAGACCCTGATCAGCTCCAAAATGCCTCTTCTATCACCGCCTGAGTGGTGTATAACTGTTAAGCCCCATCCTGGAGGGCCCAGATAGACCTCTGCCCACCTTCTGTTTTAATCAATGAGGAGAGCAGCTTCCCCATTTTATTCTCATAGCAGTACAATTTATAGTGATAGAAAAACATATTTCTGTGCCTGCTGGTGGAGAAGAACATTAAGCTCAGCCTGGATCACCAACATGGGCGTCCATCTGCCCCCCCTCCCCCCCACCACTTGGCTGTTGAGCATACCGCCGCTGTGCAACACACAAATTTCTCTCTAAGAGGACAATCTGTCTACCTTGTTCTTTCTGCTTCACCCAGCAATATCCAATATGACCTCTCAGAACAACTTCGGCTGCCTCCCAAAACAAGGCCAGATTACCTTTATGCTGCATGTGATGGAACTTGTAATTCACCCATTTGGCATGAAGAAAAGTCCAAAACTCCTTATCCTTGGCAACATACAAGGAACCACCACATATGGCCCGCTGGAACTGCCCCCCAATCCAGATCTCCCCAAAGTAAAGCATGGGCCAAGATCATAATAGGGCCAAGTTTTGCCCTATGAACCCTATCCAGCATCCCCTTCGCCACCAGGATATAATCAATGCGAGAGCCCAACCCATGCACCCTGGATACATGAGTAAAATCCATGTCTATGGGGTGTGCAGGACCCTTCAAATATCTAAAAAGTCATACCCCTCACAAAGCCCCAGTACCCAATGAGCCCGCCTCACATCTCCCCCATCCCCCTGAGTTGACTGGTCCAACATCTCATCCAGGATGCAAATGAATAAGTTTAGTATGGTTCAGTTCCGAGATACATTTCATCAAACACATTGTACGTATTGGGCCCATAAATATTATCCAAAACTATCCATTGTCCTTGCAATCTCCCTTGCAAAAACAGGAAGTGCCCCTGAGAGTCCACCTGAACCTCTTCCACCACTGGTCCCACCTGCTTCTGAACCAAGATGGCCATCCCCACCGTCTGGTCTCCCGATGAGGCTCCATATACCTCCCCTACCCACCACTGTCCAATGGGTCTTCAGAAGAAGAGCAATATCCACCTGCTTATCGTGAAGCGCCTTCAGGAGTTTGTGCCATTTAACCAGATGCCCTGTCCCACAGATATTCCATGAGACAATCCGCACGGGTTTACTCATGATCAATTTAGAACATGATCATCATAGAAGAATGGGTACCTGGATTAACTGTGGCCACAAGAGTCCGCCCAGCCTGGGACCCTCTACCATACCCCACCTATAACCTCCGACTGGTGACCCCCACACCACGACCCTCCCACCTCCTCAATACACCTTCAACCTCCTATATCTTTCCACTCCTCTACCTCTGGAGTCCCACCTCTCCACTTCCGTTTCCAACCTTGCCGGCTCATCTTCACACAACCCAAAGAACTCCACCCAATGGGCCACACTGTGCAAGGCCACCTAGCTGACTCAGCGGCCTCCCCCCACCCCGGGACCTTCCCCTCGGCTATAACTCCACCAACCAACCTAAAATAGACACTATATCCATACTCCTATTAGCTTACCCCATCTTCCATGATAGATCCACACAACCGCCTTCTGCTCCACCTCATGTCCTCTCTCTCAGGTCCAGTTTCATTCCAACCCCCTTGCCCCTCTCACCAGCCATACCCCCCCATGTCCCAGCTTCCCAACCCACCATATCCCCCTCCATGCTCTGTAGCCCCATACACACACACACACACACACACACACCACACACGGTCAATCATCTCCCATTCATATGCAAGGCTAACGCCCCACCCCAGTGGGCACAATGGTCAACCCGTATGCGCAGAAAGCCCCCATACTCTACAGACCCTACCACGAAAAAGGCTGGGAATGAGGGGGGATCCATGGACCACTCCATGATGAACAGATAAGGACAATGACAAAGAAACAGGGAAGAAAGCTCAACATTGCTCCGGGTAGGCACGCTCCCGCATAGAAGCAGCCATAAAGTGCAGCTGCTGGAACACCTGAGCACCCCACCCAATGGCCCCCGGCACAAACAAAGCAAGGTGCAGGGCAGGGAGGAAGGAAAACTAACAGAATAAAAAGCAAAATAAAAGACAAAATTAAAAAAACCCCAAAAACAATCCCCTCCCAGTGAAACAGTCAGGGAGGGTTCCACCCCCACCCCTCACCCCACACATGGCTCACAATCCGCAATGAGAAGAGAGAGGGGCCACACAGGCACAGTAAGCAGGTCATGTATGAAACAAATCAAAAGTACTCACAGATCCCAGCTACCCCCCGAACCTCAAAAATACTCCGACCACTATCAGTTAACAAACTGTGAGCATCACTTCTCATACCCCAGATTAGACTCTTTACGCATCCAATTTAACGGTTCATACCCAAAATTATACAGAACACTCTCTGCACATTAATCCCAAAGCGGGGATAGTGAGGTTGGTCAGCCAGCGTCCGCATGAAAGTCCAAATGTATGGCCAGCCGCCTCCTGCCCACACCGCAAGTACAGGGATTGCACCATTCAATACCCCAGTTGTCCTTACCGATGCAAGCCAGTCAACCCCAACAGTGTTGGGCAGATGAAGATAGTGCAGTCATTGCCCCACTGGATCACAGGCTCCAAGTCTCAAAGAATTCCTCTCTTGCTGCTCACAGCTGCTCCAAGCAGAACATTTGCGCTTCCTCTGGCTGGGTAAATAACCACTGTTGGCCATTGTGCACCAAGCGCAGCTTCGCTGGGTAGAAGAGGAGTGGATGCCCTTTTGGACTAAGGTCCCACAGATACCCAAGAACGCCTTCCATTTTTGAGCGACCACAGCTGAAAGTTTTGAAAAATAAGCAGTTTTCTCCCTTCATACTCCACCAAGCACTGATTGTGAGCAGCCCTCAAGATCTGTTCCTTGTACTGGTAGTTGAGAAAGTGAACAAGCATTACCAGTGGCCGAGGATCACCTTCCTGGCAGGGGCCCAACCTACGGGCACGTTGGATGTGCAGCTTTCCCGCCATTCTCCCAAGTGGAGCCCCAGCAGCAGCCATGTTTCTAAAGGCCTCTCAATTCCATATTTAGGATCATTTCTGCCACTCTGATGATCTGCAGGTTCTTTTGGCATCCACGATTCTCTAAGTTGTCGACTTTGGCTTCCTGCCACCGAACCAGCCTCTGCAGTCGATGATCCATCTCCTGACCCCAGTCCTCCAAGACCGAAACTCGCTGTTCCACTTGTGTCATCTGGCCCATAAACTTCACCACAGACACAATGATCTGGCTGATTTGCTCTGTCAGGCCTTGAAAACGCTTGTCCAGCACTCTCACTACGACTACTGAGAAATCCTCCACCATAGCTGTCGCATCCGTCATGATCCGTCACAATTACGCCTGAATATCTAGATAAAATCATTACAAGCATCAATACGACAACCTCACTGCTCAACCCTTGTCCAATTAGTTGGATCAAGATAGCCAAGAAAGAGCTTATTCCTACAATGCTAAGAATCATCCAAATATTGTTACAAGGATATGTACTATCTGAGCTCAAGTCTGCCTCCATCCGCCCTGTAAGGAAGGGGACAACCAATGACATCAACCAGCCAACCCCTTACAGGCCTATAGCAAGCCTTCCATTCATGGCAAACGTTTTAGAAAAAAATTGTTTACCGACAACTCCAGGACTATGTAAATACACTTCACCCACTTGATAACCAACAGTATGGATTCAGACCACACCACGGAATAGAATCCGTGGGAGGAGTGACCTAGTGGTTAGGACAAGGTACTTCAGGCCGGAGGGCCGGGGGTTCAAGTCCCACCTGGGGACAGCAATCTCAGGCCGGAGGGACTGGGATTTCTAGTCCTATAGGTACTCCTTGTGGTCTTGGGCAAGCCACTTAACCCTCCATTGCCCATGTTCCCTGTAAGTATTAGCGTATGTGTGTCATATCCCCTCGTGTTAAATGTATCTCCCAATTGACCGCTTTGACCTGGTGAAAAGCGGGATATAAATACAGCTAAATAAATAAATAAGCTAAATAAATAAATCCCTAATGACTGCACTACTAGACAATCTAAACCCAAATTTGGCTTCATACTCATAAAAGCAGTATTCAACTCCATTCCACACAACCTCATAATTCAGCACCTACAAACTCTTGGATTAGCAGACACACACCTCACATGGTTCAAGTCCTACCTGACAGACTGCAAACTGCAAGTAAGAATAGACCATACGAATTCCACCCTATACATGCAGTCTCAAGGAATCCCACAAGGCTCAGCCCTCTCACCATTATTATTCAACCTCTTCCTACAACCAATATGCTCTGTAATAAAGACCTGCAACATCCTATACCATATATACGCTGATGATGTAATGATATACACACCTATCAACACACAGGGGTGGCCCAAGGGGGGTGCGGGGCCATGTGTGGAGACTCGGTGTGGGTCCTCATTTGCATAAATATTTGCATAATGTTAACATACTCATTAAGAGGCATGTTTACTAAAAGTTAGTGTATGGATAAAGAAAGACTAAAAGATTTCTACATTACTATAATCCAGTGCCAACAGCCAGGCACATTAGGAACTACTACAAACACTGCCCATTTAGAACCCATAGCAAACCCGCCATATCGTAACAGCACTACCAGGACTCACAAAGCACCAGACCCTACCTATCAAAATGCAACACTGCAAATATTAAAACAATACATTTCTGAGAATAACAATACATGACCTACTGGGGAAAGAGAACAAGTGGCAATGTCAAATAGAAACTACATAAACAGAATACCTCAGCTCAGTTACACATGCAGAACATAGACCATCACCAAACAAAGAACAAGGAATCACAATTTAGAAATAGGAAGACAATAATTAAACTGGGAACCCCAAAAGCCAAACTTTGAATGTACAACACTGTAGAAATAAAACTATAAATTAATTTCCTCTTGTACTAAACAATGCGCAGATGTTAATGATGCACATTTCCCAGAGCTGTCATATTCCAGTTAATAAATTCAAAATAAAGAGATATTTTTCTACCTTTTGTGCATTTTTTTCAGTTGCAATTGCTCCAGCCACTTTCTTCTGGTTTCTTTGTGTCTTCTGCTAACTCTCCATTGTCTGCTGTCCATTTGTCTTCTCTCTTCTAGTTATTTTTCCATTCTCTCTCTACATCTGCTTTAACATACTAATCTTTCTCCTTTTGCTCTTTCCTCCATTTCTTTCTTTATTCCTTTTTCATCCACTCAAAGTTTACCCCTCCATCCTCAGTCCCCACTTACTCTCCCAATACCCGGCCAATTGTAGATTTTTCTTCCCTCCCACACAAAATATTTTTCCCCTCTCCATTTCACTCTCCCAGCCCCATCCCATTCTAATCCTCTCCCAACATCAGCTCCCTTCTAGTTCCAGCCCCACCCAGCATCCACTCCCTTCTAGTCCCCGCATCAGCCCATTTCCAATCCTATCCTAGCCCCACCATCAGCCCATTTCCAGTCCTAGCTCCCCCATCCATTTCCAGTCCTATCTGAGCCCTTCCATCAGCTCATTTCCAATCCCAGCCCCCGATCAGCCCATTTCTAGTCCTTTCCTAGCCCCACCATCATCCCATTTCCAATCCTAGCTCCCCTCCACTCAGCCCATTTCCATTCCAAGCCCCCTCCCCATCAGCTATTTGCAGTTCAAGCCCCCCCTCCACTCAGCCCATTTCCAGTCCTAGCAACCCCCCAGCCCATTTCCAGTCCTAGTAACCCTCCCCCCACAGCCCATTTTTAGTCCTAGCAACCCCCCCAGCCCATTTTCAGTCCTAGCAACCCCCACATCCTGTTTCCAGTCCTAGTAACCCCCCAGCCCATTTTCAGTCCTAGCAACCCCCCCCCCAGCCCATTTTCAGTCCAAGCACCCCCCTCGCCTCCCACAGAGCCCCGTGGCTAGCTAAGAGGGAGCCTGAGAAGCCCCGGCTCACCTCTACAGCTGCCGAAGTGAAGTGCGCTTTTTCCCTTCACTTAGGTAGCTGTATTGACGTTTAGAACACTGCCACGCTGAGGTCAAAGGGAACTTCCTGTTTCCTGCGCTCAGCGCGGCAGCATTCTAAAGGTCAGTACAGCTGCCGAAGTGAGGGGAAAAGATGCGCTTCACTTCGGCAGTTGTTAGAGGGAGCTGGGGTCTTTCCGGCTCCCTCTAAAGCCACCCTGCCTGCCGCCGGTTTTCAGGATGTTGTTTGCGCGGGGCCCCCTGAAAAATGGGGCCCTGTGCAAACAACATTCTTGCTCAATGGACGTGCCGGCCCTGTCAACACATCAAACCCAGACATCATACCCATAACAACCTGCTTCTCTGTGATCTGCAACTGGCTCAGAAGACACAATTTGAACATAAACCTCAAGAAGGCAGAGGCCATGTTCATCACCAGAGAGACACTGGCTTCAAACCGCCATCTTCTATAGCTACTGATGGCACCCAAATCCAAGTGAAACAAGATATATGATACCTCAGAGTCACACTGGACCAACACCTCACTTTCTCAGCACACATACAAATTATTACTCAGAATAAGGCCTCTTGGATGTCAGGGGACAGCAGGCCCGGGCAGTGCAAGTGAGGTGAGGGGGTGAAAGGGGTTCCCTGCAGCCTGACCTGGTCATGGAAGGCCAGATCGGGGGTCTGGCTGCGGGGAAAAGAAAGTGTGGTTGGCGGCCAGGGATCCTGGCTCCTGAGTGGAACCGTGATGCCATAGCAACAGGACACCATGGCACCGCGGCTCCATTTAAGAGCCTGACTGAGTTAGCCAGGCATAGGTCTGTATGTGCAGGCCGATCAGAATCGGGTCCAGACCTGCACGTACAGATCCTAAACCCGATTCTGAACCCACAGTGCACATCTAGCCCCCACAGGATCAGAATTAGGTCTACCTCTGTGCGTCCCAATTCCGATTGGGCGCACAGGGGCCTGAACGCACATGTTGATATGTGCCTCCACGTTAAGAAGTTTTCTGTTCATGGAACTGTCAAGAACCTCCCAGGATGTGGTGGGAAGAGGAAAATTAATCCAAGAAATCTTCAAAGGTTAGTGTGAACTGTTGGAAAAAACACCACATACAACATCCAAAGAGCTTAAGGCTGAACTGGAGCAATCTGGAGTGGTGGTTTCAACCCGCACCATACGCCGCACACTAAACAAAGAAGAAGTTCAAAGACAAAGGCCAGAGAAGACCCCATTGCTCAAAGACAAACATAAAAAGGCACGCCTGATCTTTGCCCAAACCCACCTTGAGAAACCACAATCCTTCTGGGAAAATGTTCTGTGGACAAATGAAACCAAACTTGAGCTCTTTGGCAATGCAGACCAGCAATACGTTTACAGGTGAAGAAATGAAGCTTTTAAGGAAATAAAACACCCTTCCTACAGCTAAATATGGTGGACGTTCCATAATGTTGTGGGGCTGTTTTGCTGCCTCAGGAACTGGAGACCTAGAACGTATTAAAGGAATCATGAAGTTAAAGGACTACCAAGATATTCTGGAGTGAAATGTGCTATCTAGTGTCAGAAAGCTCAGTCTGGACTGAAGGTCATGGGTTCTAAAGTAGGACAATGACTCAAAACATATATCCAAAAATACAAAAGAATGATTAAAAAGGAAAAATGGACTTTTTAAAACTGGCCAGCAATGAGTCCTGATCTCAATCCAATTGAGAACCTTTGGAAGAGCTGAAATCTGCCATTGGTAAGAGGAATTCTAGAAATGTTCATAAGCTGGAACAAATCACAGTTGAAGAGTGGGAGAAACTATCAGCAAACAGATGTACGAAATTTATAGATGGCTACAAGAAATGTTTGGAGGCTGTCGCCACTGCCAAGGGTTGTGCAACCAAATATTAGTGAAGGGTGCCATTATTCCTGTGCTGGTCATATTTTTTTTCTCAGAAACTACTACATCTATGTTGCAAAGACATATTTTGTTTATTGTTGTATACCTTTGAACATACTATTAAAATACTATTATGACATACATTTGGAATATTTCCAATTATTTCTCAAGATATTATTAAAGCATACAGTACCTCAAATGCCAATAAAACCCAGATTCCATAGAATGCTTACAAATACCTTGGTCTAATCATTACATTATCAAAACAAACTTCACATTCCACACCAATAACACTAATAAAAACACACGAAGTGACCCCACTACAAAATTCAAAATATTTAATGAAATTGAATTCTTGGATACAACAATACCCTACCTCTCATCATCCCCAACGAATCTAGATGAAGCCGTCAAAAACTGGCATGACACAATCAACAATGCTGCCAAACTTGATCAACGAATCAAAAAGCCCACTAATTTAAAAATAAACAAAACACCATGGTTCAACAACACGCTAAAACAAATGAAAAAAGAACTAAGAAAAATAGAGCACAAATGGCGCAAAACCAAATCATTCATCAACAAGGAAATATATAACAACTATCTAAAAAAATACAAGGATACTTTAGATAGCACAAAAAAATCTTATTACACGGCAATCCTATCAAAATCTTATAACAGACCATGAGAACTATTCTCCATTGTTAGAAATCTAACTAATAATCCCCAAACATCTAACAATGAAATCACCGATATTTCAGTACAAACCCTAGCCAATCACTATCAAAACAAATCTCCACAACCTAGAATGACTCTAGACAATATCAATACGGTTCATCATTGCTCAGATGAATGGTCAGACTTCCATCCAGTATCAAAAGATTCACTAAAGAATATCATTTCCAATCTCAACACCACAACTTCCTTTCTTGATCCATGCCCTGTAACATGGATAAAAAGTACACTTCCAATACTTCTATCATACATTCTCCCCATAGTCAACCTCTCATTACTTCAAGGACACCTCCCATCCATGCTCAAACATGCTCAAATCCGCCCAATTCTCAAAAACAACACGCTTGACAAAACATCACCAAAATCATACAGACCCATCTCAAGTATCCCTTTTTTGTCTAAAATAATAGAAAAAGTGGTACAAATCCAGACACAAGAATACCTAGACTCATCCTACCCACTTGATGAGCACCAATATGGATTTAGACCTCAACATGGAGTTGAAACACTCTTAACAGTCCTAACTGACGTACTACTGAGAGGGATTGACAATCATAAACAAGCATTTATACTCCTATTTATTGACATTTCGGCAGCATTTGATAGTGTTCATCACACTATAATGCTTAAAAACCTGAAAAAAATAGGAATAAATGCCACTATACACAAATGGTTCACCTCTTATCTAAACAACAGAACGCAAAATGTAAGAATAGGCAACCAAACATCAACCATTTATAAACAAGAAATTGGACTCCCACAAGGCTCTGCGCTATCAGCCCTCCTGTTCAATATTTACATAAAACCAGTCTGCAATCATTTTAAAAAATTCGGAGTATACTATCATCTATATGCAGATGATATTATGATGTACATCCCTTTCACAATCCCTAACTTACCAATAAAACAACTATCAGATTGTTTCAATGAAATAACAACCTGGCTAAAGGCTCAGAACCTCCACATTAATCATTCAAAAACATAAGTCCTAATTGTAACAAAAAACCAATCATATATCCCTCCAACCCACATAACAATACAAAATCATGACATTAAAATAAAAAACGAAATAAGATACCTAGGTGTTATATTAGACACACATCTGACGATGACTACTCATATCAGAAACACTATAAAGAAAATATATTTTAAATTCAAAATCCTTAAACAACTTCGCCCATTAGTACACCTACAAGACTTCATTAATATAATCCAGGCTACAATAACCCCACACTTTGATTTTGCAAACCTAATTCTTTTAGGAATAACGAAACAAAACATCAAAAGAATCCAACTAGCACAAAACGCCGCAGCTAGAATTATAATGAAAACACACTCATTCCAGCACATAACACCAATACTAGCTTCCCTTCACTGGTTGCCAATTCAAAGCAGGATAATATATAAAACTACAATAACTACATTTAAAGCCTTAAATCACATGGCTCCAATCCCACTAAGCAACCTAATCAGTATGGAATCTCAAAAAACTACGCACAGAAAAGGACACTCAAATAAACTAAATTCTCCTCATGATTTCATAAAAGCAAATAAATTAACTAATAACAGAGCTTTCTCTCATGCAGCCCCATCTACATGGAACTCCCTTCCAGAGGACCTACGATCTATAAACGAAATTATGGAACTCCGTAAAAAACTAAAAACCTATCTATTCTCCATGCACTACGGCAACATAGATAATCCCTCGATATACTCAGATAAAGGCTAAAATCACCTGACTGAGTAATACTAAATCCAACAACTTAACAGAAAAACCACTGAACTAAAACTCTATGATTCAACCCTAAAGTACCTACAACTTGTATTTGTATATAGTTTATTGTACATAGTTTACAAGCCAGTTTATGCTGTTATGTATTAGCTCATGCTGTTAACCATTATATTGTTTATTGTTACAAAATGTTCGATGTAAAACCAAGCTTTTGCTTTGTGGATTTTGTTTTATTGTAAACCGCAACTGAACTCTGGAAGATGCGGGATATAAATGATTGTTAAATAAATAAAATAAAATAAAATAAAAATAAATAAATAAATAATGTTGACCACAACTGTAAATCTACACGCTCCTCAGCTTTTTTCATTATTGGTCCAGCCTACTGGAATTCTCTACCCCTTTCTCTCAGGCTAGAACAGCACTACTCCACGTTTAAAAAGGACTTAAAAACGCACCTCTTCTCTGCCGCCTTTGACCTCCCCTCTCCTCTTGTGTGACAAATGCCCCCCTCCCCCTGTTTTCCTTCCCCTCTCTCCCCCGTAGTCATGTCTATTTAAATGTCTTGGGTGCTTTCCTGTCTTATATTGTAATTTCTTTTCTCCTTCTCTTTTTTTTTTTTCGACCTATTGGTCTCTTTGTATAAAAATTTGTGTTTCTATTGTAAACCGCTATGTTCTAATTGTAATAGCGGTATATCAAGCTTAATAAACATAACATAACAACATAACATAAATGCTGTAGAGTATTGTGTAAACCTCTTATTAACCTCCCAAAACTTAAAGGACCCCCAGCTCATCCACATCACTCTTCCCAGATCCTCCCCTCGGCACCAATCCTGTCCCCAGTAGCCATCTTTATCCCTTCCCCTTCCTGTCTTCCCCAGTGTCGGTCTCTCTTTTTCCCAATCCAGCCAGTCCCTACCAGTATCAGTCTTTTTCTCTTTCCCACTCCCCAGCCAGTTCCCTTTAGTCTCTTTCTCCTCCCCCCCCCCCTACCCCCCAGCCTCTCTCCCTTTTTTCTCTTTTCTGTATCCTGTGGAATCCTGTAATGGTGTCACAGATCAAAAGGGGTTCATGGAGCGCAGGCTGGAAATCACTCTACTAAACTAATGACATGCCAAACGTGGTAGAGTTAGTATGACCTCATTAAAGACAGCTTGGCCATGCACAAGGAAATTTCCCCCATGCCCCGCACCCAAACAGGATCATACCAAGTTAGACATGCACCTGATGTGACTCGTGAACCTGATGAAGGCCTCACCCAGCTCTTATCAGGCTTCCTGGAAGCCCAGTGACACATCAGTACCCCTTCTGTACCTGTGCCCTATGCAACTGCACCGCCCACACAACCCAAATATGGACTACTGGGCTCCCCTCATGAAAAGGATATTGGACCTTCTCTCCCCTCCCCCAACCAACATAATATTGGGCCTCTGGGCTTGCTATCCCTGTCCCCCATCCTCCCAAAGAAAACTCGGGGTTGTGGTCCAAAAACATTCCCACCCATCCGCTCATTTGCAGAAGCCCCCTCCCCCACCTTGATTTTGTTTGGCTGGCATGACAGAGCCAGATTGTACCTTCTACATTACTAATACCTAATGGAGGTAAAATGAAGAAATATATATTTCTTCTACTTTTAGGCACGTTCCTATGTATTTAATGTTATTGCCCAAAAAAACAGTGGTAACATTGACATACACACAGGTAGTGTGTGTTAACTAGGCATTGGCCAACCTCCATGTACTGAGTGTGTTAACACTAATATCCAGTAGTAGAATGGTCTCTTAATAAGGAAATGCATTATAATTACATTCTTAAATATTCAGTCATTCCTAACTACACATGTACATTCTGACTTGACAAAAAAAAAGGAAAACAATGTCAAAACAGCTTCTCAAGAAGAGAGGGTAGCAACAAAAGCTATACAGAATCTAGTGATCGCTATCAAAGAGCAGCATTCACAATCTCTAGGAGAGGGGGAGCTCCAGCCACTCAACAGTGGCTCCTACTGGCCGAAAATAAAATGAACCTGCAGCTTTCGCCAGCTGGAGCTGTGCTCTCTGGGCTGCTGTTGTTTCAGTGGCCAGGACAGACACTGATGACAAGCAAAGGGAATTAAACTGTGGGACTCTAATCTCTCTTCCGCCACCTTCTACTCCAGTACTTGTTCACAAAGGCTTGCAATGTCGTAGCCCCAGTTAGGGCAGATTAAAATTGAAATGGAAACGCCCCAAAAAACAAGGTGGAGGAAACAGCCAGATGAGAAAGGGTTATGGGACTAGCACATACAGTGGTATGCAAACGTTTAGGCACCCCTGGTGAAAGTGTGTTTCAGAATCCCTAAGTAAACAGAAGCCAATGGTCTCTCTGTAGAAATGCAATGTGTGCCTTCGAGTCAATGACAAAAGTTAAAGATAAATACAAATCTGTACTGACAGATGTTGTCTGCTTGTTAGTCTTTCCAACCCAAATTTCACTGGTTATCTGGCACCCATCCCAGGAATGCCTCTGTCCCAGCCACAGCTAAATCTGTGTGAAAGATACCCATGGACAACCCAAAATCAGCCCTAAGTATCTATGCCTTTATCATCCAAACAACCCCGCCTTCCCCCTTACCCCCCCCACAAACTAAGGAAATCTTTATTTATTTTTGCACGTTCCCCAATGGGTGGAGGTTGACTGCCGCTCTCACCCCTTTGCCCATCGCTATGATGCTCACTTGCGTCTATAGTATCTTCCATTCCCAGCCTTCAGTGTTTGAATCTCTGGCAAGTGAAAGGCAACGACTTGCCAGAGATTGGCTTCTTTTCCTCATCTCCCACCCCGACGGTTTCTACCCATCCTTCTAGCAAACAAAGGAAAAAGTCCCATTTCTAGGAGAAGTTTGATTACCTTCCCACTCAAACTCCTGACTGTTTTCCAAGTGCTCGCTGTCGGATGGTGTGTCTAGCTCATCCACATCTATGTCAAAGTCGTCATCGGGCGTGTGATCAGGGCCATCGCCCGAGACTACAGATCCTTCTCTGGGCTCCAAGTTCAAACTCAGGGTTGGGGCGAGGAGCCGTTTTTTCATGTGCCGGTTGCCACACAGCTGCAGAGTGTTTGCAGGAACTGCAATGAAAAAAAGGGTTTTCCATTAGGAGAGTTTGAAAAGGAGTGGAAGAGCGGCCGAGGATTTGAATCCCTGTTGTTCCTACTGCTGCTAGGGGAAAATGAAATTTACCATCTGAGGAAAGACTGGGACAGATAGAAATGTTTCAAGACTTCACTCTCCACTGCCTCAGGTGGAAACGTATTGTAAGACGTCTGAGGCAGAGGCCAACGGAGCGTATCTAAATTTGTAACCTGGTTTGAGCTCACATTTGGAAAAGCAGATAATTAACCCGTTTTGGACAGCTCGCATATTCTTTCTCTGTTCTGGATGATTTATTAGATTTGTTACTCTCAAACAACTATGAAATAACCGGCAATAATAAAAAATATTAAAACTTTGCAGAAAATAGAAGTTTCACATAGTGTATGTTTTTCATACACTGGTCCAATATAGTATATTGTCCATCTTCAGAAAAGATAGGATTCAGTTCCAATATTCATTGACATAAACATATTGTATGATACTATTGAAACTGCAGTTTTCATTTAAAACACTTTATTATGACATAATATAGTTTGTCAACAGTCCATTCTGACGGCGGAATATGATTCACGTGAAAACACTTCTTATGCAGTGCGTCGATATTGCACCATTGAAACACCTAGAACAGAATGCTTGACAGCAATTAGTTTTGACAACATATTAGCCCAGCGTATGAAAAACATACAAGGCCGATATATGCACCAATAACTCTGACACTAAGGGGCTTGTTTACAAAGCTGCGGTAGCGGTTTGCGATCGTTATCGGAGCCGCGGCCCCATTGATTTCAATGGGGCCGCGGCTCCGATAACGACCGCGAACCGCTACCGCGGCTTTGTAAACAAGCCCCTAAGTAACTTACAGTTATCTAAACCTATTTTCTAAAGTCTACAAATACTTTTATTTGCAAAATAGTAGCTATTACAGCATTATAAGCTACTTACTATTTTTTTGTGATCTTTTTATGTTGAGCCGCCAGTACCGTCAAAATCAGCAAACTTTGAATACCTATTAAACTAACTAGATCTCAGATAAAAAATCTGTATATAATGCTTTTTGACATAATGATAATAGCTAAACATAGTTCCATTGAATTTATAACCATTAATTAGTAAACAGTTGAGTAGTAAGTATGGAAACCTTATGTATGTAAAGCATACGCTGGTCCAAAATGGGTTAAAGCCAAATCCATCTTCTTTTTCTTGTTTAGAGAATGACTTGTGTATTCTTTGGTTACATCTCCTCCCCCCCCCCCCTTCTATATATTTTCTCATGTGCTCATGAGACAATGCATTTCTCTCTATAAAATGTCCCTTAGTGATCCGTAATAACCTGTTATCCCAACAGTAAACAGTTTTCTTAAAATCAAACGAAATGGTCTTTCCCTCACGTACTAGATTGCCTTTGTGTAGCAACATAGCAGATGATGTGAGATAGACAATAGACCCGTCCAGACGCCACAGCAAGAGCCCCAATGCAGGAAGCAAATGGTATGCAAATAGGCTGCAAGCAAATAATGTCCACTAACATGGAGAGCACGCCAGTGGCGGCTGTATCTTATACACAACAAATTGTAGCAGCTCCCGGGGTTGCAGGTGCGCACCTCCGCACATGAGCAGGAATGCTATTCTGCAGTTCAGGTTTTGCAGCTCTATTATTTATGCAAAAACAGCATTGCAGCACATGCGCGGAGGTATGTGCTTGCAATGCCAAGCGCCGATACACAGTTTTTGCAATATCAAATATTTGTCAACAGTCCAGCATTTCTTTGCTCCAGCACATTTCCCCCTCAGACCCTTCTCATCAGCAAAACCAGAAATGTTGCGGGTCCTGTATGCTCGGAATGAAGAAGCAACAGACATAAAATCCTCACTCGTGCTGACCGCATAGGATCGAGCTAACTTTTTGTTCCTCTCAAACCTTGTGTTAAATTCTCAGAATTAGAAAACCCTGCACTCAGCCTTCTGGTCTTCTACACACTTCTCTGTATCTGTGTCGAATTCCTAGTATATTCGTTACCATGGGATTTAAATGAACCGTACACTAATATCTAATTGAGGCTTTGCATACAGTTAGCTCATGCACACAACTCATTTTACAGGGCATCCATAGTATACATATGAAATTGTGTGCAAAACCTGGCACGCTTTATTGCATCAGACCATCAGTGTGTCCAGACTGACGCTCTCTTTCTCTGGTTCACTTTGGGTAAACGAGATAAACTCCCCATTACCTATAACGGTGGTTCTCAACCCAGTCCTCTGGGATCTCCAGACCAGTCAGGTTTTCAGGGTATCCACAATGAATATGCATATTTGTAGTGGACATCCTGAAAACCTGACTGGCCTGGGCAGGGCCGGATTTACCTTGAGTGAGGCCCTACGCCAACAAAAATTGTGGGCCCCCAGCAGGGGCGGCCCAAGGGGGGTGCGGACCTCATTTGCATAAGGGGCCTCATTTGCATAAATATTTGCATAATGTTACCATATACTAACTTTTAGTAAACGTGCCTCTTAATGAGTGTATGGATAAAGAAAGACTAAAAGATTTCTACATTACTATAATCCAGTGCCAACTGCCAGACACATTAGGAACTACTACAAACACTGACCATAGTAAACCCGCCGTATCCTAACAGCACTACCAGGACTCACAAAGCACCATACTCTACCAATCAAAAGGCAACACTGCAAATATTAAACCAATACATTTCAGAGAACAACAATACATGACCTACTGGGGAAAGAGAACAAGTGGCAATGTCAAATAGGAATTATATAAACAGAACACCTCAGCTCAGTTACACATGCAGAACATAGACCATCACCAAACAAGGAATCACAGTTTAGAAATAGGAAGACAATAATTAAACTGGGAACCCCAAAAGCCAAACTTGGAATGTACAACACTGTAGAAATAAAACTATACATTAATTTGCTCTTGTACTAAACAAAGCACAGATGTTAATGATGCACATTTACCAGAGCTGACATATTCCAATTAATAAATTCAAAATAAAGAGATATTTTTCTACCTTTTGTGCATTTTTTTCAGCTGCAATTGCTCCAGCCACTTTCTTCTGGTTTCTTTCTTCGTGTCTTCTGCTAACTCTCCATCGTCTGCTGTCCATTTGTCCTTTCTTCTCTCTTCTAGATTTTTTTCCATTCTCTCTCTACATCTGCTTTAACATACTAATCTTTCTCCTTTTGCTCTTTCCTCATTCCTATTTCATCCACTCAAATATTACCCCTCCATCCTCAATCCCCACTTACTCTCCCAATACCCGGCCAATTGTAGATTTTTTATCCCTCCCACACAAAATATTTTTCCCTTCTCCATTTTACTCTTCCAGCCCCATCCCATTCTAATCCTCCCCCAACATCAGCTCCCTTCTAGTTCCAGCCTCACCCAGCATCCATTCCCTTCTAGTCCCTGCATCAGCCCATTTCCAGTCCTAGCCATCCATCAGCCCATTTCCAGTCCTAGCCCCCCCATCACCCCACTTACAGTCCTTAACCCCCCATCACCCCATTTTCAGTCCTTAACCCCCCATCACCCCATTTTCAGTTTAAGCCCCCCCTATAACCCATTACCAGTCCTAACCCCCCATCAGCCCACTTCCAGTCCTAACCCCATCAACCCATTTCCAGTCAGCCCCCCATAGCCCATTGCCAGTCCTACCCCTCCCCATCAGCCCACAGCCCATTACCAGTCCTAACCCCATCATCCCACCTCCAGTTTTAACCCCCCAGCCCATTTCCAGTCCTAGCCCCCCATAGCCCATTACCAGACAACCCCCATCAGCCCACAGCCCATTACCAGTCTTAACCCCCCCAAAGCCCATTACCAGTTCTAACCCCCCCCAACAGCCCATTACCAGTCCTAACCCCATCAGCCCACCTCCAGTCTTAACCCCCCAGCCCATTTCCAGTCCTAGCCCCCCCCCATAGCCCATTACCAGACAGCCCCCATCAGCCCACAGCCCATTACCAGTCTTAACCCCCCCCAAAGCCCATTGCCAGTTCTAAGCCCCCCCCCAACAGCCCACAGTCCATTACCAGTCCTAACCCCATCAGCCCACCCTCTAGCCTTAACCCCCCCCAGCCCAGCCCAGCCCATTTCCAGCCCCAGCCCCCCAATAGCCCATTACCAGCCCTACCCCCCCAGTCCATTTCCAGCCCCAGCCCACCCAATAGCCCATTACCAGTCCTACCCCCCCATAGTCCATTACCAGTCCTACCCCCCCCCATAGCCCATTACCAGTCCTACCCCCCCCCAGCCCATTACCAGTCCTACCCCCCCCCATAGCCCATTACCAGTTCTACCCCCCCCATAGCCCATTACCAGTCCTACCCCCCCCTAGCCCATTAGCCCATTACCAGTCCTAACCCCCCCCCCCATAGCCCATTACCAGTCCTACCCCCCCCCGCCTAAAGTAAAATTTAATTTTAAAAAAAACCTGGTGGCTGCCGCCGCGGGGCCCCCTCTGCTGCCGCGGGGGCCCCGTCTACAAGCTGGTCGGGTCCGGTCGGGTCGGGTCGGGTCCGGTCGGGTCTCTCTCCCTCCCTCGCTGCAGGCTGCAGGGTGCGAGAGACGCTCTATCTTCACGTCTCTCGCAGCCTGCAGCGAGGGAGGGAGGGAGAGAGACCCGACCGGACCCGACCCGACCCGACCCGACCGGACCGGAGCGGACCCGTCCAGCTTGGAGTCGGGGCCCCCGCGGCAGCAGAGGGGGCCCCGCGGCGGCAGCCACCAGGTTTTTTTTTTTAAATTAAATTTTACTTTAGGCCGGGGGGGTAGGATTCCTACCCCCCCCGGCCTAAAGTAAAATTTAATTAAAAAAAAAACCTGGTGGCTGCCGCTGCGGGGCCCCCCTCTGCTGCCGCGGGGGCCCCCATCTACAAGCTGGTCGGGTCCGGTCCGGTCGGGTCTCTCTCCCTCCCTCGCTGCAGGCTGCGAGAGACGCGAAGGGAGAGCGTCTCCTCGCGTCTGTGTTAAGCCCGCAGGGCTGATGGGAAATCCCATCAGCCCCTGCGGGCTTAACACAGACGCGAGGAGACGCTCTATCTTCGCGTCTCTCGCAGCCGGGAGGGAGGGAGGGAGGGAGACGAGACGAGACGAGACCCGACCCGACCCGACCCGACCAGACCAGACCAGACCATCTTGTAGACGGGGCCCCCGCGGCAGCAGAGGGGGCCCCGCGGCAGCAGCCACCAGGTTTTTTTTTTAATCGAGTTGAAAAAAAAAAAAAACTGGTTCTATTTTTTGTGGGCCCCTGCCGGTTGTGGGCCCTACGCCATGGCGTACATGGCGTATACGTAAATCCGGCCCTGTAGCTGTCCTCATCTTTCCTTGTATGATAATTTTGCTCCAATGGTTAATAAGCTTGTTTGCAGCTCTCTTTCTTAGGATCATGGAGGCTAGAATGTTATACCTTATTCGAGACGCAGCCTTGCTTTGTTGCCAGCACTTTTCAAAGTCTAGAACAGACTGGCCGAGGAAATCTGTTTTTCCGCTATTTATTTATTTATTGAACAGTTTTATATACCGCCTTTCAGAAAAATCAAAGCGGTTTACATAGAACAAAACTTGAACATTACATTGAAACTTATTCAAACAATTGAAATTACAGTGAACATTAAATTGTATATCATAAAAATGGTAATTTGAGGGTTACAATGCTGAGTAAATGCTGATTAGGTATATAGATAGTTTAAACATATATACAGATTTAAATATTTACAAATTTCAAAAATGTTATCATCTTATCTGAGCAAGGAAAAATGTATTGTAGTTCACTAGAATTATTAGTGTAAAGAGTAAATGTGATAATGTGGAGAATTGAGTATTGTAAGATAGAGTAAGAAAAAGGAAAAAGGAAAAAGTAAGTTGTGAATTAATGAATATGAGTATACATGAGTTTAAGGGTTTTTTTCAACTTTCTGTACAAATCAACTACTCTCCCACCTACTTATCTATTCCTACCTGGGCTGCCATCTCCGCTGGAGTCTTCAAGGTCCTCCTCCAGGGCCTCTTCTGGAATAGGCCTAAAAAAAACCACACCACTGTGAGATCATAACTAGTCAGAAGGAGGGTGCTGATGTCAGAAGGCTGTACACGATAATGTAGCACATCTCATCCACTGGAAAGTGTATAAACACTGTAACAGCGCTGTAGCAGAAAAACACTGGGAAATATGACTCTGACAGAGATTGAAGAAGTTGTGATCACTTAAGGCAGTCTCGTTCCAACTGATAAGAAGTGTGATGTATAGAAATCCAGACATTGTGGTAAAGGAGAAAAGCACAAGAAGAGCGCCGCTAACACAGATATCTAAGTGTAGAAACAGAGAAGATCCTCAAGTACTAAAAATGCAGAGACCAAGACCATGTGGCAGAAAGATACAAAATTTTCTCAACTGTACTAGATGCCACAAACCTGATTGCAAGAACTTCAAAGTGCACCCTGATATGTTACTTGTTTATTTACTCCCTATTGGCTCCTGAAGGAAGTGCTCTTCAGTATAGACTGAAAATCTGTGACTGGCGTCTTATCCAATACACGTTGACTTATGAGTGAGGTTCATTTCTGTCATGTGTATGTGCAAAAACAACCCATTGGGAGACCCGACCCCATGAAAGAACGTCATTACTAAGACATGTACACCATTGGCGAGAAGAAGGTTGTGGCTAAAGAGAACATCAGAGGGTCATGCAGCAGGAGAATGAAATACTTATGCGATCTGATTTGAAATTTTGCCTATGCCCCTCCCCCCATCCCATGCCCAGCATATCCCATATATTTCCATATATCCTCCTGGCCCAGTATTTTTCCCTATCCCTCTGCTGCACCATCTTGCCAACCTAGGATGGCAATATAAGAAACACTAAGTTAGGACCTTGAGCCCATCTGCACCCCCTCAGCACGTGAAGGTGGCTGTTTACAGGCCTGGCTTTCTGACTGCTTAGATTTAACTTAAAATATCAACAAGAATGACACCTGTCGGGTATCAGTTTGACCTCGAACATCCCGTAAATCTGTTCTTGAAAGGACGTGAAAGACACAAGTTATTACTTATAACTTGAGTTGCTACTCTTAGGAGTTTATAAATTGTAAATGTAGGTGTCTTTTCCAGCTAGTTAGGCGTTCTTTAAAGGTATAAAAAAAATCTGTATTTATTGGTGGTTTTGGGTCTACTGGTATTATTGTTGGGAATCTTTTCCGATTAAATCAAATACATTAGGGTCACCACATATTTGGAGAGCAAATCTGGGCAAGACGGAACTGGGCTGGGAGGGGTAGGGGTCCTCCCTCCTTGGGCGTCTTTTCCCCAAGTGACCAGTCTAAACAGTGTTCAGTAATTTTAAAAAAGACAATAGCAGCTCTTCTCTAATTATAACAACATACAGAAAGACTTTTTGTCGGACTGTTCATAAGGAGGGCAAAATCCTCTTGAAATAAATTATCCCCTTTAATCATTTGAAAGTAAAAACATAAGATATGTCATATGGGTCAGACCAAAGTCCATCAAATCCAGTGTCCTGTTTCCAGCAGTGGCCAATCCAGGTCACAAGTACCTGGCAGTTTCCTAAAAAGACACAGGTTCCACAATACTTGTCCCAGGGCAAGCAGTGGATTTCCTGGGTCCTCTTTAATAATGGTTTATGGACCTTTCCTCCAGGAACTTGTTCAAACGTTTTTTTTTAAACCCGGCTACACTAACAGCTTTTATTACACCCTCCGGTAATGAATTCCAGAGTTTGATTACACGTTGAGTGAAAAAATGTTTTCTCTTATTAGTTTTAAGCGGGTTACACTGTAGCTTCATTGCATATCCTCTAGTCTTTCTACTTTTTGATGGCGTAAACAATCGATCTTCATTTACCTGTTCCATTCCATTCATTAAAAAGGCAATAGAAGTAGCACTTAGCTCTTGATAAGTGCTGCGTTGTGTATACCCGTTGGAACTGGTCATGTGTATTGCGGGACTGATCTTCAAGCCTTATTTCTACAAAAACTAAGTGCTACTTTGTTCTCGCCTATTGTCTATCTTACTTTCAAATGATTAAAAAGGACAGTTTATTTCAAAAGGGTTTTGCCCTCCTTATGAACGGTCCAACAAAATAAGTCTCTCTGTATGTTATTATGCTCTGTTAGCCTAGTCTAGCTGTGCTGGTTGATATATTTTGACGAGTGGACAAGAATAACATCCTTCTCGAGTTACAGTATAAGCATACATACATACATGCTTAAACTTTATTTGATACATCTAGATAAATATCCTATATAGTTCTAAAGTTCCTCCTCTTTTTTTTTTCTGCAGAAAATAAGTTAATTTTAATCTTCTCCTACCAGGGTCGAGAAGACCGCATTAGAGTGTATGCAGGAGAAGCAATGTCCTTTGTCTCTGAAATAGGGGACAGGAAGTGGATACGACCCATCCATTCTGGGATACTACCTTAAAATCAGGGACAGTCCCCTAAAAATCGGGGACATCTGGTATTGTTAAAATACATATGTCTGTGTCACTTAGGAGTTCTCAGCCAAATCTGAGTGGTGGATACAAGATAAACCAGGGGAGGGATGAGAGAGTAGCATGGAAAGTGGTGTTTTCCCAGTGTTTATCCAAAAACAATCTATTTTACATTTTTTGCATTGGGGCTTTTTTTTTTTCAATGTTTAATTGGTTAAAACAGTGGCTGCCAAGATGTAGGTTGGGACCTCAAATGTGGTCATATCATCAGTGGATGGGATCACAGAAATGGGGCGATTCCTTCTCCCTCTCAGCAGTGACAGTATGTGGCCTGCGAGCTTCCTGGGTAGGGCAGAGTATGGAGGCCTGTGAGTGCACACAGAGCCCCTGACCCTGTGCAGACTGCTCCACTGTTTCCAGCATCGCTGCTGCTGAATGGAGGGTGGGAGAGGGGAAGGCGGATGGAGACCTGCTCAGGGCCGTAGCAAGGGCTGTGCAAGCGGTGCGGCCGTAGAGGGCACAAGCACAGCGTTGATATCATCGCTGGCCTTCCAGGAAGCGCATAAAGAATGAGTTACTGACCATGACTGGGTGGAGGGGGGCACCGGATTTGTTAGTCGCACGGAGCGCATTTCTAGCTTGCTACGGTCCAGGACCTGCTAAGTTTTCATCCACACATGGGGTTATGTGAATTTTCAGTTGTTAGAATGGGGCCCTATATGATAAAATCAGAAGACCGTCTTTTTAGTGATATACACAGTATGAGCTCATAAACCTTCTTCCCTTTAGAAAGCAGAATAAATTAGTCTAAGAATCAGAAATCGGTATTTATTGTACCAGGTAAGTGAATAATCTAAGTACTTGGTTAAATTGTTCCCCCCCCCCCCCCATCACAGAGAGGCTGAGGACAGACTTGTCATCGTAAGTTGAAAACTGCGGCCTAGCAGTCAAGTTAAAACGCTATTCCTTAGCAGAAAACTGTTAATATTCTTCTGGCATGTTTCTTTTGGCTGTGAGCACTAAGAGGGTCATTTTATGCACACACCTACCTTTCCCTGTGTGGACACTGGCAGATTTTCAATACGAAACTAAACACATTCTTCAGCTTTGAAAACTACCCCAGGAAATTTACACATGCATATTTTCACCTGCTTTTGACTGCACAGAAATGCTTTGGGTTGATTTACATACATACATGTGTATTTTCAAAGTGTGTTCAACAATACAAAGTCTTCTCCCACCCCCCATCCCTCCACCCCCTACTGGGGATGCCCTCGCTCAGCAAAGTTATTGGTTTACTGGGTGCACATGTGTAACTTCACATGCCCATCAGGATGGAGTCGGTGCAGAGGGTGGCTACTAAAATGGTTAGGGGTCTTCATTATAAAGCATATGAGGACAGACTTAAGGATCTTAATATGTACACCTTAGAGGAAAGGCGGGATAGAGGTGATATGATTGAGATGTTTAAATACCTCCGTGGCATTAATGTTCAGGGAGAGAGCCTCTTTCAATTGAAAGCAAGTTCTGCTACGAGGGGACATGGGATGAAGGTGAAGGGGGATAGACTCAGGAGTGATATGCGGAAATATTTCTTTACGGAAAGAGTGGTGGATCCATGGAATAGTCTCCCAGTGGAGGTGGTAGAGATGAGGACAGTAACTGAATTCAAAAAAGCATGGGACCAACACAGAGGATCTCTAAAGGTAAAAAGGGGACTGTTGTAGTTGTTGATATGGAAGGACAGACTAGATAGGCTATGTGGTCTTTTTCTGTTGTTATGTTTCTATGTTTCGATTTTCTAAACACCTATTTACGTGCAGAAAGCACTACTTTAGGGTGCAGAAGCAGCTTTTAAAATCAACCTCTAAAGGGATAATTTCAAAAGAGGAACCTATGGAAAATACCAATAAAAAGTGCCATCAAGTGAGTGCCGACTCCTGGTGACCCAGCAGCCCCTGGGTTTTCCTGGCAATGTATCACCGAAAGTAGATTGCCGGCCTTTTCTTCCGAGGCAATAGAGGGTAAAGTGACTTACCCAAGGCCACAAGACTAATAGAAAATATTTTACAAAAGGAGGAATGCAAAATACCACCAGCAATATACCTCCTGCATCTGATGGACTATCAGAATGGAGCAAATTGAATGCTGAAATTTGGTAAGCAGAAGTGCTCCATTCTGATGGCATACGAAAGGTCTATTATACAGTGGAGTGGAGGAGTAGCCTAGTGGTTAGAGCAACCGCCTAGTACCCAGAAGATCAAGGGTTTGATTCCCACTGGCACTCCTTTTGACTTTGGGCAAGTCACTTTACCCTCCATTGCCTCGGAAGAAAAGGCTGGCAATCTACTTCTGGTGATACATTGCCAAGAAAACCCAGAGGTAGCTGGGTCGCTATGAGTCAACACTGACTTGATGGCACTAAAGAAAAAACAGTATAAAGGTACTGATGCTGTCTTTATGATAGTCCCCCCTTCTATGATTGTGGGTAACAGTAAAGGGCAGTAGGGTTTTGCTGTTACTATGTGTTAATTCTAAAATGAACACACAGTAACTGCAAAACATCTGCATGAACTCTTTGGGCTATTCCCAGCTTCTTCTCATGCACTTAATGCAGAGGAAATAGTAACATAGTAAAATGATGGCAGATAAAGGCATTTTCCTTTAGGTTTCTCCTGAGTTTATCCCCTTTCACCTGTATCTTATGACCCCTCGTTCCAGAGTTCCCTTTCAGCTGGAAGAGGGCCGCCTCCTGTGCATTTCTACCATGGAGGTATTTAAATATCTTTACTGTGTGTTAGCTGCATTGTAGATAACATGACGCAAGTAGACAGGTGGTGTCGAGTGCACCGCATTATCTGCCATGTTCAGAGTAAGGTGCAGGCCCCATCTCCCCACCCTTTCCCCGCCCCATTTCACAGTATGCAGTTAATGTGAGAATTAGTCCATGCTCTCAAGCCACTGTGCTGCTAACGTCTTAGCACAGCTCAGTAAACAAATCTCATAATGCTTTGCCATGCTTACCTTGGAAAATCCTCCTCCTGCCACTCCTCTTTCAATTCCATGTCATCAATACACAGGTGTCTGATGCCTGGCTCCACAGAGTCCTGAGACCACAAGCTCTTCTTACACCTGTAATGCCAAAAGGTACAGTAGATGTCACAGCTAGTAGCACGAACCTCTGTGGCTCTGTTTGGTGCTTTCTACAGCCCAGGATCGTGAGGTGAGGTGGGTAAAAGTATGAGACAGCATGCAGGACTTAGGCAAAATAGGCAGTTGCCTAGGGCAGCTATTTCTAGGAGTGGCAAGAGTAGGGCATTCAAAGCTAAATAGATTATGGCAGCCAGGGGTGTAAAGATTATGGGTTGCCTCAGGCGTCAACACCTTGATCAACTCTGGGTGTGGCCCTGGCTGTAGGGCCTCATTGCAATTCTAGGCGCCGGGTCTCACCTTGCCTGAACTCTATTCATGAAGTATATGGAGCCAGAAGGGCTCAGTGTGTACACACTGGAAGAAGGGCGGGAGAGGGGAGACATGCTAGAGGCGTTTAAACACTTCCGTGGTCCTCTCTGCAACCAGGGGGTCATAGGATGAAGGTGAAAGGGGATAGACTCAGGAGTAGTTTAAGGAATAATTTCTTTTCAGGAAAGGATGGTGGATGCATGGAACAGTCTTCTAGTGGAGGTGATAAAGACAAGGACTATCCATGGGACAAACACAGAGGACCCTGGCTTAGAAGTGCGATTCATGACTGCCATGGTATGCGCAAAACTCACCTGTTTAGAGAAACTGCCCCACAAAAAAGTGATGACAGGGCTTAGTAGTTGGTATGGATGGGCCATATGCTGTCTATCTGCTGTCATGTTTCTATTTAAACCATTTCTAATCTGCCTATCAAACCCAGTTAAAACAACACTATGAAATAGTAATAAAGAATGACATTACAGTATGACATCTTATGAATCCTTATGTACATAGGCATCAGAAAATACGGGCCACACGGGCCTTGGCCCCACCAAAACGTTATTGCGGCGATTGCGAGTCGGCAGTCAACAGGCTACCCGCGGGGATCCCTTCTCTCAAGGGCAGAAGAGCACCACAGTCGCAGTAGAGATCCCTCCGGTCTGCCCTCAGAGAATGGAACCCCATGGGCAGAGGGGGAAGCTGGCGATCGCAATCTCATGGAGTTTGGCTGGCCAAGGGGCAGAGCTCCCCCCCCCCCCAGGAAAATGGCTTTCCACCGCTCCTTCCGATATATTATTTTTATGGTTAGGTATTATGTAACACATATTAAATATGGGTTTTACCCAGAGATATCCAAACTGAGATTAGACTAAATAAAACTAAAATAACAAGATGTCCTAAAACACAATAGCAAACCTCCAGTACATTTAAGCAGAAGTACTTTTTCTCAAGCCACAGCTCAGTAGCAGGAACCCAGGACGCAAAAGGGACCGGCATTGAATGGCGGCATCCAGCTCTTGTAAAGCAGCTGGCAGTCGCCGTTTAAACATAGCCCCGGATATTCAATGCTGGGGTGATATCCGACTTGCCCGGGTAGTGGTCGGTGGTGATAGTCAGCTGCTGACTGGATAGCTAGACTGGCGAAAGTGAGGCCGGCCTTTTATTTGACTAGCGTTACGTTAACCGGCGAGCAGATGAAAGTCACTGCTGTCTCCAGAACGCCCTGATGCGATACAGTTAGCATTGGGGCGTTAAGGGGGGGGGGGGGGCAGAAGATATCCAGCAGCAGTAACTAGCAGGGCTACTAACCGCATGAATCCTTTTGAATATGCCCCACAAAATGTTTCAAACTGCAGGCACAAAGTGCAAACCAAAAACGTTCATAGCATGACATCATTAGCGACATTGCTTGCGCAGGAATGTCCCCCGGTTGGAAGAGACAGTGGACTGGATGCTTTTTTGTGCAGTGGATCTCCTAGAGTACCGGAGTCAGCCAAAAATCAGTTCTTTTGGCATTACTGAGGCTGCCCTGCCGTTAGCCACATTAGTCCCTCCAGTCTCTCTCTCTCTCTTATTCTTTAGGAATACGAGTCTAGTCCAAAATAAAGCAGAGATGAAACGGCAGCATGGGTCCTATTTCTGGCCATTTGGTTCTCGAGGGCCACAGACTAGTCCTGTTGCTGCAATATCCTAGTGAAGTGCTCCTGAAACTTCTATTACTCCTTATCACCTAACACAACTGGGACAAGGTCTGCCCAAGGCCACGCAGAACCAAATCCTGTCCACCCAATCCCAAAGAACACCTGTATATAGTTAACCTGTACATACTGTAGTTACGTTCTTAAATTTTTGTTTCAAGTCAAGTTATCTTGTAAAAAATGTTGTTCCTGTTCTATGTAATGTGTTTTGGGCTCTCTGTAAACCGTCCCTGATCTCTGGAAGGGGTGGTATAGAAAAATGTAATAAATAACTCAAATCAATCATGTCTATAGTGCTATTAGATGTCTGCAGCATCGTACAGATGTACATGGAAGACCATCCCTTCTCCATGAAGCTCATAGCTTGGAAACATCCACTGTATATTTTCTTTAAAAAAACAGACTGGTTGTGGTCCTTAAATTACCTGCTTCTAATAGATTCATCAGCCAGAAAATACCTCTAAAAGCAAGGAAAGCGTTTAGCTAGCGAGGCTGGAATGGTCCTGCGGTCTAGATTTTAGGCCATATACAATAAATGTTCATGAGAAGGCTGCACACATTTGCAGACTGATTATATAAGGCTTGTGCAGAAAGTTACATGCTATTTAGGCACCTAAGTCCCTATTTTCCAGGATTTACATGTGTGACTAAGCACTTACATGTATGCTTACAGAATAGGGACCATCGCAAGCATGCCCATACATGTTACTGCATGTACGTAAGTGCCAAAATACTATGACTTACACGCATCGGGTCACTGATGTAGGTGTGGCAAGTTACACCCGCTCTAGGGCAGACATAACTCCTGCACCTAGGTTGCAACACATTTTTATTTTATTTAGTATACATTTGTATACCGCTACTTCCAGCGATCAGCAGCGGTTTGATTACAGATTGGAAATTGTCAAATCACATCTGAACACCCCTATTTTATATGCTCCAACAGCATGCACAGTACTGCGCTTTGCCTGCGCGGGAATAGGCAATATTCCTCAATCAAATGTGCACCAATGATACCCTCTTTGTGGCACTTGAAGGAGTCAGCTGCCCGCCTCCCTTTTCTAGTGCTCGAGTTTCCATAACCAGAAATGCCCCATGGAGAGAGCATTTATTGGCTTGGATATTGCCCCACTGTGGGTATTAAATACATGCAATTCCATCGCTTATTTAAAACACAAATATCTCTGTGAACTTAAAACTTTTGATACTTGTGGAAATAGTCCATCTCCAGCAGGAAATGACACAAATAAGGGCTACTTTTATACCAGGGTGCTTACATGAACAGCCCAAAGGAGGAGTGGCCTAGTGGTTAGGACAGTATACCTCAGGCTGGAGGGCTGGGGGTTCAAGTCCCACCTGAGGACAGCAATCTCAGGCCAGAGGGACTGGGGTTTCTAGTCCTATAGGCACTCCTTGTGGCCTTGGGCAAGCCACTGAACCTTAACACATAGATTGTGAGCCTTTGGAGACAAGGGAACGTGTCCATTACCTGTTTGTAGTGATTATATAATGTAAAACCACTGATTGAAAGATAAGGTGACATAGAAAAACAGTTAAATAAATGCCTTTTAATTTCATTCACAGTTTTGTTCTGCCTCCTCCGCATTTCCCTCACATATTTATTGGGAATTGCTCTATTACAGTTTCCCTAGTCTCACATTGCATCCATTTGTCTTGGTGACTAAAGCACTGTTCAAGCTTCCTTTGTTAAGATTAACATCTTTTATAGAGCCACTGGATTTTCCAACCCTACTGCAACATTTGGTCTTGACTCCAATGGACTACTGCAACTCCTTATTGTTTGGGTTACCAGCATTTGCTGTAAAACTGCTACGACTTGTTCAAAATTCAGCCGCACGTCTTGTGTGGAATTGAAATAGTTGACAGCATCATTTTTCCAATTGAATTTGGTATGTCTGTCCTTATCTTGAGATCTCAAGGCCAGGGTTTTTTTGCTTGTACCCCCCCCCCCCAATTGAATATGCATGTGGCAAGAATTATTAAAAGAATCTTTTTTCTTTCTGATACTTCATTGTGGAATCTTTCCAGCTATACTACTGTCGATGACCAATTTATTGGACTTTAGAACGAGGTTAAAAGCTCTCTTATTTAGTCAGGCTTTTCCTTAAATCCTTAACTGGCTGTGAGATGCTTGTTTTAGTGTTTGATTTTGGTAACTTTTAAATTGTCAGTCTCAGTCTTAGGTATCTAAGATCAGATTATTTCATGATTTAAGATTAGTGGAATATAAATTTGTGTAAATAACTATCTCACACCATGCCTTTTACATGAGCTCCAGTGGTACACAAGTTCTCTTTCCAAAATCCATAGCTGCTCTCTATGCATTTACATGCTGTTTTCTGAAATATGCACAAACCTCACAACTCTGCCTCGGCTCCACTCAGATGATGCCCAAGCTATGCCCCCCACAAATGCCTACAGGTACATCACATAAAGGGGGACCGAGTCTTGGGGTGCACTTACTGTTTATTTGTCGATACCCAAGTACAACTTTACAGGAAGCTGTTTCCATATGTAGAACATACTTTAGCCAGAGAAAAAGCTATTTGAAATGATCTCCATCCTGCCTTCCAGACAGTTACTATACCTTCCATCAAATTCTTAACTATTGACAGTGCTAATTCTATTTTGTGGTTCCTGGGGAGGACGTGGGACTTTTAGTATCTTCACAAGCATTTGCGACATTCCCCCACGTAGAATAACATAAGGACTCTGCTTGGGTGGTAGGCACTTATTCAAATACACTCAGACCTGGACCTTATGTTGCTGCACTGTCTGAGGATTAAACCTTTCCCCGTGTTCCTGCTCCTCCTAGTCACATGATTCATTATTAGCAGGTAACTATTGTTGTTGGAGCCATGGTTCTACGTAACTTCTGTTCGATGTAAACCGCCTTGATACCACTGAAAGGCGGTATTTAAGAAACATTAAATAAATAAATAATAAATACAATGCCAGCTGACACGACCGAATAATATCCAGACAGTCTGTGCCTGTCCGGCCCTGAACAGCCGGATTCAGTGGTGACCGGCGCCGGATCTTAGAAAGGATCTAGCAGAATTGTAAAAGGTACAGAGAAGAGCCACCAAAATGGTAAAGGGGATAGAAGGATGCTCCTGTGAGAAAAGACTTAAAAGGTTAGGGCTCTTCAACCTGGAAAAGAAACGGCTGAGGGGAGATATGATAAAGATCTATAAATTAATGAACAGAGTGGAACGGGTAAACGTAGATCATTTGTATACACCATCAATAAGTAGAAAGACTCGGGGACATGCAATGAAGCTACAGTGTAAACTACTTAAGACTAATAAGAGAAAATATTTTTTCACTCAACACGCAATCTAACTCTGGAATTCATTACCGGAGGATGTAGTAAAAGCTGTTAGTGTAGCTGGGTTTTATAAGAACATAAGATATACCATACTAGGTCAGACCAAGGTCCATCAAGCCCAGTATCCTGTTTCCAACAGTGGCCAATCTAGGTCATACGTACCTAGCAGTATCCCCAAAAAACACAGGTTCCACAATGCTTGTATTGGGTCAAGCATTGATATCCTGGGTCCCTTTCTAATAATGGTTTATGGACCTTTCCTCCAGGAACTTGTACAAACCTTTTTTAAACCCAGCTCCACTAACAGCTCTTACTATATCCTCCGGTAACAAATTCCAGAGTTTGATTACACGTTGAGTGAAAAAATATTTTCTCTTATTTGTCTTAAATAGTTTACCCTGTAGCTTGATTACATGTCCCCTAGTCTTTCTATATTCTGATAGCGTAAACAATCGATCTACGTTTACCCGTTCCACTCCATTCATTAATTTATAGACCTCTATCATATCTCCCCTCAGCCGTCTCTTTTCCAGGTTGAAGAGCCCTAACCTTTGTAGCCTCTCTTCATGGGAGTAGCCTTCCATCCCCTTTACCATTTTGGTGGCTCTTCTCTGTACCTTTTCTAATAACGCTATATCCTGTTTAAGATACGGCGACCAGAATTGCACACAATATTCAAGGTGCGGTTGTACCATGGAACGATACAGAGGCATTATAATATCCTTTGTTTTATTTTCCATTCCTTTCCTTATGATACCTAGCATTCTATTTGCTTTCTTGGCCGCCGCTGCACACTGGGCCAAGGGTTTTAGCATGTTATCCATGATGACTCCTAAATCTTTTTCCTGGGTGGTGGTTCCCAATGTGGAACCTTTCATCGTGTAACCATAGTTTGGGTTGTTCTTTCCTAGGTGCATAACTTTGCACTTGTCCACATTAAATTTCATCTGCCATTTGGAAGCCCAGTCTTCCAATTTATCCAGATCCTCCTGCAGTTTTCCACAGTCCTCTTGGGTTTTAACAACTTTAAACAATTTTGTGTCGTCTGCAAATTTGATAACCTCACTAGTTATTCCCTTTTCCAGGTCATTTATGTATATGTCAAAAAGCAGCGGACCCAGCACAGATCCCTGGGGTACTCCACTATACACCTTTTTCCATTGGGAAAATTGGCCATTTAGCCCTATCCTCTGCTTTCTATCTTTTAACCAGTTCCCGATCCACAATAGTACACTGCCTCCTATCCCATGACTTTTTAGTTTTGCCAAAAGTCTCTGATGAGGGACCTTGTCAAAGGCTTTATGAAAGTCCAGATACACTATATCAACTGACTCACCTTTGTCTACCTGTTTATTCACACCTTCAAAAAAACATATCAGATTAGTAAGACAAGATCTTCCTTGTCTAAAGCCATGTTGGCTGTCTCCCATTAGGCCATGACTATCTACATGCTGTGTAATTTTGTTCTTTATGATGGTTTCTACCATTTTCCCTGCTACTGACGTCACCGGTCTGTAATTTCCCGGATCACCCCTGGAACCCTTTTTAAAAATTGGCGTTACATTGGCGATCCTCCAATCTTCAGGTATTACAGATGACTTTAATGAAAGTTCACAGATTACTAATAGCAGGTCTGCAATCTCATATTTCAGTTCCTTCAACACTCTTGGATGTATACCATCCGGTCCAGGTGATTTGCTACTATTCAGTTTATCAAATAGTTGTAATATATCTTCCAGGTGTAGCAATATTTCTCTCAATTCCTCTGCAGTATCACCTTTAAATACAACTTCAGTCTTGGGTAACATCCCTACATTTTCCTCAGTAAAGACCGAAGCAAAGAATTCATTCAGTCTCTCCGCTATAGCCTTGTCTCCTCTTACTTCCCCTTTTACCCCTCTATCATCTAATGGTCCAATTTAATCTCTCACAGGCCTTTTGCTACGAATGTACTTGAAAAAGTCTTTATTTCGTGTTTTTGCTTTCGTAGCAAGTTCCTTCTCAAATTCTCGCTTTGCCTGCCTTATCAATGCTTTGCATTTAACTTGCCAGTGCTTGTGCTGTTTCCAGTTTTCGTCGTTTGGCTCTTTTTTCCATTTCCTGAAAGATGCTTTTTTGGCAGCAACAGCCTCTCTGACCTCACCTTTAAACCATGCTGGCAGTTTTTTGGACTTTCTTCCACTTTTCTTAATGCGTGGAATACAGCTGGTCTGGGCTTCCAGGATTGTATTTTTAAACAACACCCAAGCTTGATGTAAGTCTTTAACCTTTGCAACCGCTCCTTTTAGTTTTTTCTTAACTATATTCCTCATTTTAAAGTCTCCCTTTCGAAAGTTAAAAGGTAATACTGTGGATTTCTTTACTATCCCTCCTCCACTAATTAAATCAAACACGATCATGCTATGATCACTATTGTCAAGTGGTCCCAACACCCTTATTTCTTGCACCAGATCTGGTGTTCCACTAAGGACTAGGTCCAGTATGGCTTTCCCTCTGGTCGGTTTATGAACCAGCTTCTCCAAGAAGCAGTCATTTATTTCATCTAAAAACTTTATCTCCCTAGCATGTCCTGCCGTGACACTGACCTAGTCGATACCGGGGTAATTGAAATCACCCATTATTACTACTCTGCTATGACTTTTGTTAGCTTCCTTGATTTCTTTGAGCATTTCATCATCCATTTGTTCATTCTGGCCAGGCGGTCGATACTACACCCCCACTGCCATCACCTTCCCCTTCATACATGGAATTTCAATCCATTGAGATTCTACAGCAAATTTTGTTTCCTGCAAAACTTTAATCCTTTCTGACTCAATGCCCTCTCTAACATAGAGCTCAACCTCTCCACCAATTTGATCAGCTCTATCATTATGATATAGTTTGTATCCAGGTATCACAGTGTCCCACTGGTTATCCTCCTTCCATCATGTCTCTGAGATTGCAATCATATCTAACCTCTCATTTAGTGCTATATAATCTAACTCTCCCATCTTATTGTTTAGACTTCTAGCATTTGCATAAAAGCATTTCAGAGACTGTATTTTATTAATATTAATCTGGCTTTTGGTAGGCATGGGTAATTTGGAATCTTTACGCTATGTCTGCACCATACTCAAGGGCATTTGGGCTACTTTACTCTTTTTTGGAACCTCACTGCTTTCGGTAGTATCCTTCAAAGATACCTTCTTCCGAACCATGCGCTCTTGGGCGACTGTCGGCTTTCCCCTATTTTCTAGTTTGGTTTAGACAAGTTCCTGGAGAAAAGGTCCTTAAGCCATTATTAAAGAGGACCTGAGAAATCCATTGCTTGCCCCGGTACAGGCATTGAGGAACCTGTGTCTTCTGGGGAAACAGCTAGGTACTTGTGACCTAGATTGGCCATTGTTGGAAACAGAATACTGGTCTTGATAGATCTTGGTCTGATCCAGTATGACATTTCTTATGTTTTTAGCGACGATATTCAACTCATTATTGGAATAGCGAACCAGAGAGAGTTAAAACAGCCCTTTTGTGCTGTTGTAACTTTGGCTAGTGATCCCGCTAGCAGACTGAATATCAAATTACTCTTAGCTCTGCCCCTCATCTTGCCCCAGTACTGTTCAGAGAATGTGGAAATGGTCTGTAGGGATAGTCAACTAATGCAAACAGGATCCAAGGGACGGTAGTAAACTCACAAGATATAGGAAGAAACATCCTTACAAAACAAGTAGTGGAATATCTTTTTTTGTTGAATCCTCACAAAACTGTCATCAGTAGTCTGGGCCAGCACCCAATATCAGGCCCATTTTACTATATACTTATTTTAAGAAAACTTAGAAACTGAAATTTTAAAGTTTCTGCAAGTCCATATCATTAAACATCCAACACAGCGCCATGGTTCGAACCCTACAGCAATTAGCAAAATGTCAGGTTCGGCATCAGGGACAATGAATACTTAGCGTCTCCGCTGCATGTTTTGCAGCCAAACATATATTCAGCAGTGCAAACTTCATTTTCACTCCTCCTTTCAAAAGATGGTGGCAGCAGAATGTGGCAGTGTGTGTGTGCATGATGGGGGATGTTGGGGGGGGGGGGTGCATCTAGCGGTAGTGTCATGGCGGTATTGGGTGTGGGCATATGTGTGTTTGTGGCAGGGGTGCATCTGTGTGTGTGGGTGTCTAATCCCGTCCCTCCCCAATACTCCACCCCTTTTCTACCTCACTCCTCTCTAGCTCCACCTATTTCCTTATGATTTTCCTGCCTCCCTCCTCTAACCCTGCCTTCTCTCCATGCCCTGCCCCTTCCCAAGTCTCAGACAGCAGCCCTGCTTTTCAAGTCAGCAGGACCAGGACTCCTGCCGCCTCTTCGACCTGCTGCTTTGGGAGGAAAGGGGCCATAAGCATCCGTTTGTTTGCACATGCTTGAATATGCATAAACAGACTCATATGGACGGACGCACAACTTCACCCCTCCAGCTACAGCTTCTCCAATAGGTGCTAATGCTTATGCAAAGCATGCCTCATACGTAACAATAGAGAAAGACCAACAATGGTTCGTCCATTGGTGAGTTTCTGCCAAGTATCCAAACTGGAACTTATTGTTACAAACCCAGAACCTTTTTGAGCCTGGTTTCTATTCCGCATTGCAGCTGAAGCGAAAGGTGAAATCCCCTCTTCCCACTAGCCCTCACCTGCTAACGTTTTTCAGAAAATTATCGCTACCCAGACATTTTCCCATTTCCAACATGGTGGGCACAGATCAAACCAGTTTGTTGATTCGTTACTATCCCATAAGGGGTCAAGTTTTCAAAGCCATTTCCGTGGGTAAGACAATGTTTTAACCACATAACTAGGCCACATAAACCTTGTCCACAGTGTGTGTGGGTAAAAGTTTGAAAATATCTCTAAAAGCATGCATGATCCTTGTAGCTATGCAGGCAGTAAAAACTTACCCTCAAAGAGCACCACATTCTAAGAATAAAATGTAAAAGATATAAACTGCTGGGAATCGTTTTCTGACTTTGAACAGAATGGTGTTCCTCTATCCGTACTAAGCAACATATTTCCACTCCACCATCATTTGTATCAAGGTTGAAAGAACAATGCGGTTTCATGCCAATAACCTCTTACTCATTTCAATCTCATTAAAACTGACTCTTCTTTAAGTTCAGTGATTTTTCCTTTCTTCCCCTAAAATACTCATTTCAGTCTCCCAAGACAGAAAGAATAAAATAAAATCAACTGCCGGCCTATGTGAGAGACATCTCCCTGATCCCACTCTCTCTCTGCCTCCTCTCCCCCCGGCACCTTGTATAATGACAGGTATCACTTTTGTCTGCATGAGTAACAGAAACTACAGTACAGCGCACCCAAAATATGAAGGAAGGGTTACCTGGTTTTCTTGGTGAGGCCAAGCTCAGTTATAAAGATTCCTCAGACTGGCAGAACAAGGAGGCTCTGGAGCAGGAAAAAGGGAAACCGCCATTGAGCAGTTCTTGTAGAGCTGAGATCAACACTCTGACCTCATCCTTCTACCTGGCGGGCAGGGAAGAGCTACAGCTTTTAAGGCACACCCAAACCTATAGAGTACACGCCAGCTTGAACATATTTACATTGCTAATGATAACAAAGGCACACAGAGGGAAAACTTTAACATTCATTTTCTGAGTCGTGACCCTTTGTAAAGGTGAAGCCTTTGGAGCTATCTCCTTAAGGGTTAATTACCAGCAGGGCTTTCTTTGAGGGAGTACTCGGTGGTGGTACTGCATATGGTCACCTTTTTTCACTGCCTGCTAAATTGAGCCATGATCCTCATGCATGAAGGGAAGAGCCTGGCATATGAACCCCAGCACCTTTCATGCTAGGAAAAATGCAATGATTACTGGTTCCCTAGGACTGGGGCTGCTCCGGTCACACCTGCAGCTTAAAGTAAAAGAAGACTGCAGCCGATAAGGAGAGGCAACTTCCTTGGTTAGCATTAGACTCGCTTATTGTAACTTGCTTTACAGTGGCCTCCAACACTACTTCATGTGTCACCTTCAACTGCTTCAATCCACTGCAGCTAAATTTAATTTTGGTGTCCACTATTTTGATCACACATCACCTCTTCTCATCTCCCTCCATTGACTACCCATCTCGTTTCACATTCAATACAAGGATTTTGTCCCTTTTCCACTGCGTCCTCTATTCCTCTTGTGTTGACTCCTTAACGTTTTCCATCTTGATCTCCCTCTACAGACTTCCCACGTCCTAAGCTCCCTTCAGGTTCACTCCTGCCTCTCCTCCCCCCTCTGCCCCTCGCCTAGTCATTTTCACGAATGCCTCTTCTTGCCTACCTTGGCTCTTACCTCTGGAGCTCCCTCTCTCTCCGACTTCACCAGAAACTCTCCATTTCCAGATTTAAGAAGGACCTGAAGATATGACTATACCAACATGCCTTCCCGTGAGCCTCCCCCCCCCTCCCTTCAGAGACCCAATCTGCTCCTGGTTTTTCCCTTTCTCTGTTCTCCAATAATATTGTATTTCCTTGTTTCCCCTTTCTACTCTCCCTCTCTTTTGTGCCCCTCATTTTGTTTTCTTGTGAACTAATATGGTCACCTTTTGGCAGTATAGCAAAGTCTGGAAATAAATACATAATAGTTAAGAAATGCCTGGCATCATAATAATCAGAGGACAAAGTATTAGGAATCTAGGCTATGCTGATAACCCTGTTCTAATAATGCCCCTGAATAAAAGCCACAGAAAATTCTAGATAAAATTATAGATGCAAGTGAAAAGAAAGAACTACTAAGGCCTGATACTCAAAAACAAGCTGAGCTCCTAAATTTAGGTCCCTAAAGTTGTGCCCTATTTTCAGCCAGTCTTCGGAGCCTAAGATTTCAGCTGAAAATTCATATAAATTTAGGCGCTCAAAGTTATGCTTCTAAATTCAGGCTTGCCATTCATTTGTCTAGACTAAGCTTTCAGCCTAGTTTAGATGTCTAGCGCTGAAAATCAGTGGTAAGTTTCTAACCTTTTTCCCACCTCAAATGCACCCCCCCCCTTCCATCCAGACTGTTGTGATCTATAGACTTGAAACTCAGACAGAAGAATTGTATAAAGATCTAACCGAAAGTATTGAAAAGGTGGGAATGAATGGAGACGTGGTGTTACTGGGAGACTTACCCTGACAGATATGGATTCAAGTAGTCCATCTACAGAATTAGAAAGAAGTAGAGAGATCTTTACAAGGGTTTCTGCTCACAGAGATGTAATGGAAACCCACCAGGGAAGGGACAACACTGGATCTAGTGTTCACAAATGGCAACAGTATGTTTAATGTCTGGGTGGGTGCCCACCAGAGCACCAGGGATCATCAGACCATATGGTTTGAGAGACCAGACACAGCAAACTTGAAGTACTGGATTTCAAGAATGCCATGCTTGATCAAATGGGAAAATAAACCTAAAAACAAGCTTGCAAGGTGGAAAGCGATAAGGAAAAGAAAAAAAAACAGTGGGCTAAACTGAAAAGACCTATAAAAACAGCAACAGGTCTTTATAAAGAAGGTAAATACAAGAAATAGGGAAAGGAAACTGATATGCTTTACCAAGGAAGTGGCTGAAAAATTAAAAAGAAAAAAAGATGTGGCATTCCCAGAGTGCAGAGGAAGAGAGACAAGACTATCTGATAAAGCTGAAAAAGACAGAGAGAGAGAAATCAGGACCGCAAAAGCACGGCTGGAAGAAAAAATGGCTAAAGACGTAAAGCGAGGCGACAAGACTTCTTTCAGGTAAGGGTGGGCGAGATGGACCTGTCAGACTGAAAGGGGTTAGATTATACGGAAGGAGCTTGGAAAACACCATATGATGATTCCGTTCTCCAGGGAGCAGATGTGGCCTCACCAGGAATGCTGCGCTCAGTTTCGTATTTCAGTGAGGACATAAAGAGGCAAAGTACAGTCCAAAGGAAGGTAACCAAAATGGCACAAGGTTTGTACCAGAAAGCATATAAGAAGAGAACCGAGAACCTAAATCTAAGATATGCTGTACTGGGTCAGACCAAAGGTCCATCAAGTCCAATATCCTATTTTCAACAGTCGCCAATCCAGGTCATTAGCAGGATCCCAAAAGGTAACCAGATTCCATGCTTTTCTCCCAGAGGTAAGCAGTAGTTTATGGACTTTTCCTCCAGGAACTTGTCCAAACCTCTTTTAAATGTTTACCCTAGATGAGCAGAGGGCCAGGAGAGATGCGATACAGTTATGAGGATTGTACATATGGAGGAAGAGGAATGGGAAATGGGGCTATTTATATTTGATAGTGCTTTTTTTTATTAAAAATTTCCATTTTATACAACAAAAGCAACAAGCAGAATCCAGATGTAGTTACATTATCACCAAGGAACAACTTATAGAAATATTACATTTGCCATTAGAAGCCATCTAGGGGAAGAGATGTTACACAGGTACTAAGAAGCCCTGAAACATACTTGACATGCTCACTCCCACACCCACACCCACACCCACATATTTACAAACTAAACAAGCATAACTACATGGGGCCTGAATCTGGAAGCGGGACATTTGGGCCATCCAGATGTCCCCGCTGAAGACAGCCCAAATGTCCCGCTTCCAGATTCAGGCCGCACAGAAGAGCCTCAGCATTTTCTAGAGGAGCCACACTGATGACCCATCAGTGCGGGTGGAGCTAAACCCCTGAACAGATTTCCCAGCAAGCACCCGGGGTCTCCACACGCTGCTTCAGGCAAGAACCTCCGCTCCCGGCTTCACTGAGGAAAGCTCCGGCGTTTTATGGAGGAGTCGAGCTGATGACCCGTCAGTGTGGGTGGAGCCAAACTCCCGAGCACATCTCCATTCTCCCAGCAAGCACCCGGGGTATCCACACACAGGGCCGGCCCGTCCATTGAGCGAGAATGTTTTTTGCACAGGGCCCCGCGTTTCAGGGGGCCCCGCGCAAAAAACATTCTTTTGTAAAAGTAAAATTGAAAAAAAAAAAGAAAACCTGTCTCCTGCCGCTGTCGGGGCCGCCGCGGCAGAATCGAGCGTGCCGCGGGGCCCCCCTGTACCCGGCACAGCCTCTCCTCCCTGTAGCAGCTCTCTCTTCTGAGCTGCAGTCAGACGCGCCGGCTTGCAGAGCGCGAAGGGAAGAGTTTCCCTTTCGCGACTCTGTTAGGCCCGCGGGGGCTGATGGGAACTTCCCATCAGCCCCCGCGGGCTCAACAGAGCAGCGAGGGAAAAACTCTTCCCTCGCGCTCTGCAAGCCGGCGCGTCTGACTGCAGCTCAGAAGAGAGAGCTGCTACAGGGAGGAGAGGCTGTGCCGGGTACCGGGGGGCCCCGCGGCACGCTCGATTCTGCCGCGGCGGCCCCGACAGCGGCTGGAGACTGTTTTTCTTTTTTTAAAAATTTTCCGGGGGCTGGGTTGGGCTGGGCGTTCGGAGTGGTGCTGGGCTGGGCTGGGCTGGGGGTTAGAAGTGCTGCTGGGCTGGGCTGGGCTGGGCTGGGGGGGTGGTGTTAGGAGTAGTGATGGGCTGGGCTGGGCTGGGCTGGGCTGGGCTGGGCGGGGGGGGGGTGTTAGGGGTAGTGATGGGCTGGGCGGGGCGGGGGGGGGTTAGGAGTGGTGTTGGGCGGGGATGGGGGGGAGGTGTTAGGAGTAGTGATGGGATGGGCTGGGCTGGGCTGGCTGGGGGGGGGGGTTAGGAGTGGTGATGGACACTGGGCTGGTTGGGGGGGTTAGGAGTGGTGATGGGCACTGGGCTGGCTGGGGGGGTAGGAGTGGTGATGGGCACTGGGCTGGCTGGGGGGGTTAGGAGTGGTGATGGGTGCTGGGCTGGGGGGGTTAGGAGTGGTGATGGGCGCTGGGGGGGTTAGGAGTTGTGATGGGCGCTGGGGAGGGGTTAGGAGTGGTGATGGGCGCTGGGGGGGCTTAAACTAAAAATTGGATGATGGGGGATTAGGACTGGAAATGGGCTGGTGGGATTAGGACTGGAAGTGGGTTGATGGGGGGTTAGGACTGGTAATGGGCTATGGGAGGGCTTAAACTAAAAATTGAGTGATGGGGGATTAGGACTGGGAGTGGGCTGATGGGGAGGTTAGGACTGGTAATGGGCTATGGGGGGGCTTAAACTGAAAATTGGGTGATGGGGGATTAGGACTGGAAATGGGCTGGTGGGATTAGGACTGGGAGTGGGCTATGGGGGGGCTAGGACTGGTAATGGGTTGGGGGGGTTGCTAGGACTGGAAATGGGCTGAGTGGAAGGGGGCTTGAACTGCAAATAGCTGTTGGGGATGGGGCTTGGAATGGAAATGGGCTGAGGGGAAGTGGGGGGCTTGAACTGCAAATAGCTGATGGGGACGGGGCTTGGAATGGAAATGGGCTGAGGGGAAGTGGGGGGCTTGAACTGCAAATAGCTGATGGGGAGGGGGACTTGGAATGGAAATGGGCTGAGTGGAAGGGGGCTTGAACTGCAAATAACTGATGGGAAGGGGGGCTTGGAATGGGCTCTTAGGGGAGGGAGCTAGGACAGGAACTGGGCTGATGGATGGGCTAGGATAGAACTGAGAATTGGGTGTTGGGGGAACTAAGATTGGAAATGGGCTGTGGTGGGGGCTTGGATTGAAATGGACTCATGGAGGGGCTAGAACTGGAAGTAGGCTCATGGGGGGCTTGGTTTAGAAATGGGCTGAGTGGAGGGGAGCTAGGATTTAACATGGGCTGATGGTGGGGCTAGGAAAGGACTAGAAATGGGCTGATGGGAGGCTGGTATTGGAAATGAGCTGATGAAGGGACTCGGATAGGACTGGAAATGGATGGGGGAGCTAGGACTGGAAATGGGCTGATGTGGGGACTAGAAGGGAGCGGATACTGGGTGGGGCTGGAACTAAAAGGGAGCTGATGTTGGGGGAGATTAGAAGGGGATGGGGATGGGGCTGGGAGAATGAAATGGAGAGGGGAAAAATATTTTGTGTGGGAGGGAAGAAAAATGTACAATTGGCCGGGTATTGGGAGACTAAGTGGGGATTGAGGATGGAGGGGTAAAATTTGAGTGGATGAAATAGGAATGAGGAAAGAGCAAAAGGAGAAAGATTATTATGTTAAAGCAGATGTAGAGAGAGAATGGAAAAAACTAGAAGAGAAGAAAGGACAAATGGACAGCAGACGATGGAGAGATAGCAGAAGACACAAATAAACCAGAAGAAAGTGGCTGGAACAATTGCAACTGAAAAAAAAATGCACAAAAGGTACAAAGATATCTCTTTATTTTGAATTTATAACTGGAATATGTCAGCTCTGGGAAATGTGCATCATTAATGTCTGTGCTTTGTTTAGTACAAGAGGAAATTAATTTATAGTTTTATTTCTACATTGTTGTTGTACATTCCAAGTTTGGCTTTTAGGGTTCCCAGTTTAATTATTGTCTTCCTGTTTTTAAATTGTGATTCCTTGTTTGGTGATAGTCTATGTTCTGCATGTGTAACTGAGCTCTGAGGTATTCTGTTTATGTAATTCCTATTTGACATTGTCACTTGTTCTCTTTCCCCAGTAGGTCATGTATTGTTATTCTCTGAAATGTATTGGTTTAATATTTGCAGTGTTGCCTTTTGATAGGTAGTGTATGGTGCTTTATGAGTCCTGGTAGTGCTGTTGGGATACGGTGGGTTTGCTATGGGTTCTAAATGGGCAGTGTTTGTAGTAGTTCCTAATGTGCCTGGCGGTTGGCACTGGATTATAGTAATGTAGAAATCTTTGTCTTTTTTTATCCATACACTCATGAAGAGGCATGTATACTAAAAGTTAGTGTATGGTAACATTATGCAAATATTTATGCAAATGAGGCCCCTTATGCAAATGAGGCCCCGCACCGAGTCTCCGCACATGGCCCCGCACCCCCCTTGGGCCGCCCCTGTCCACACACTGCTGTCTGCAAACTCCTCTGGCTCCGGGCAAGAACCTCCGCTCCCACTAGTGTATTTTTAATTGCTGTTCACTGCGTAGTGTTTTTTGGCTATCGCCACTTTCATTTAGAACTGAAATATTCAGTGCCATGCCTTATCTGGACATCTTCACTAAATATTCGGCTTGGCCAGACAGCATTTTAGCTAGTCAGTCAGCAACAATATTCAGCCACTAGCCGCATAGCAAAACCACCTAAAGTTAGAACAAGGTGTTTTCTGTCCTAATTTTCGGTGCTTCAGTTAGCTGGTTAGGGGCTCAGTGTCGCCGCTGACTGGCTAAGGATGCTGCCTCCGCTCTGTCCCCAGAACGTCCTGATGGTAACCAGTTAGCGTTAGGGCATTAAGAGGCGATACTCAGTAGTACAACCATGTTCGTGCCGCTGAATATCTGGCGAGCAGCATCTACTTGCTTTGAAGGTCTGCAAACTGTGTCAATGCTCTTTGAATGCGTCCAAACCCCCCCCCCTCCCCCCATGATACAGTATATAAGTGAAAATAAATCAAACCCCCAGAAAGCATATATATGCACAAGAAATGAATCCCTTCCAAAGGGGGCAGGAACTAAATCTGCAAAGAGGTAGAGTCCGAGGGAACATCAGGAGATGTTTTTTGACGGATGCCTGGCATGCTTTCGCAGAGAAGGCGGTGGCAGCAGAAGCAGTGATGGAATTCAAAGGTGTGGGATATACCCAGAGAATCCCGAAACGACAAGAGGATGGAAAGCAAGCACCGAGCACTTCAGCTGAACACAATCGGGAAATGACGTTTTGAACTTCTACGGCAGCCTGAGGGTATAACCTGCATGGTAATCTAGATTTAACTTGTTTTTATGATCCTAGCAAAACCAGAATACTTTCTTTATCTTTATTGAGTCAGACGCCAAGTAGAAACCCCTTTCAACTCTTTAATCCCAAAAATATCCAGAGCCAAAAATATTTAGTTCATTTCCCCACCTTCCTGAATTTTGGCGGATATTTTCTTTTTAGTTTGTTTCACACATTTGCTTTAATTAAAAAAATCTAATCTATATATGTTAGAACATTTTTTTTTACATTTGCAAATCAGATTCTGCTTGTGTAGATTAGTGGGTTTATTTGCATATGATCGACTTTACATTTTTAGACCCCCCCCCCCCCCCATTAATGAATGCCCATCCGTTCAAAATCAATAGAAACTTTAGAAGTATGCCCGACCTAGAACTTGCTTCTGGTCGAACATGCTGTGAAAGGTTACAAGGCTGCCCTTCAGATAGATAGCCAGTGGCTGCCTTTATCAATGTCACCTCTAGGTTCTACCGGTCAAGCTATACTGATTTTTCATTAATAATAGTAAATAATCATTTTCTTCCATTTAAGGCTGAGCAAACATAGTTTCCTAACACGAACAAGTGAAAGTCAACAGCAAGTGTAAACAGGCGCACTCAGTCAATGCTGCCGATATATTTTTAAGCAGACCTGCAAAATCATCTGGTGAGGGCGTGCTCAGTCTCGCCCTGCTTCGCATAGGAACACAGACGACTGTTTGAGATTGCACGGTTTCTGAAGAGGAAGGTCTGTTGCTCTGGGAATGGCCTGGGGCAGTGTCACTAGGACTTGGTGAAGAAAGGTACAAGAGTATCATCAGGGTCCCTGCCTTTATGTCCCTGTTGCTATCTCTGAGGCTCTGAAGGACAAACTTAGAAGAACTCTGACCAGACATCTTTAGAACTAGGTGTCATCCAAAATCAGAGTCATTCTGGGTAGGTCAGAAGGTGGTTTCTAGAAAAGGAAACATGTATTTTCCCCCGCCTTTGGCCCAGCCTGTTCTGGCTTGATTAAGGGATGGTCAACACCCAGTTCCTAATTACAGTACACCTTCCCCGTTGGTAGGAAACTGCACCGTCTACACCAGAGTCTCCTGGAGTTCTTCAGTGGCTCGCTGTGCCTCTCACAGGCATAAATCAAGGCCCTCCCTCCACCTCGGCCTGTATATACACAAAGTAGGCGAGGGAGCAACAAGTCAGGACAGGACCTGCAATTTCAAAAGGGGAAACAGAAAGCCAAACAGTTCTCCAAACATTTCTGTTCTGCAGGCTTGGACACATAAAGTCTGCCTGATTGTCTTCAGCTTGAATCCACTGAGCTCATGTAATTCTCTTTTAGGTGCATGTATTTCTTATATCTGCAATGCAAGGCTTACACCATACTTAACATCTAGCACCCCCCTGGGCCTAACCCTGTGCTATTCTCCATGCTGCTGGGAACAGCACTATTTTTCTGAAGCTTCCTCTGTGAATCCCCAGCAGAACTTCCAAGGCAAGCCTGACTTCATGGTTAGTGGCCTAGGGATTAAACCAGTGGACAAAGAACCAGAATTCAAATCCCATTTCTTCCATTGACTCCTTTGTGACCTTGGGCTAGTCGCTTTATCTCCCACTGCCTCAGGTCTCCACTTTCATCATAAGCTCTTTAGCACAGGGATTTATTAGCATTGTATAGCACCATGTAAATCCAACAGCACTGCAAATATGATGACTATTACTATTAGTATCTCAGAAGCTAAGTAGGGTTGGATTTGGCTATTACCTAGATCAGGGACCACTAGTGAAGGGCAAGGGCAAACCAGGGCCATATCTTGTTGAGACTGTCACAGTCACTCTTACAGGGTCATGATCCTCTAAATCTGTAATGGCTACAGATCTTACCCCCACCATCAGCAGCAGACAGAGCTTTGTACTTGACAGGCCAAGTGGGTATGCCAACCTAGCTCTTGAAGAGGTCGCTGCACATGGGGGGGGGGCAGTAATCAAGCGGTTTGTTCCAAGTCACACTGTGAGGGGTGGATAAAGGCTCTCAAGGTATCTCCCCTTCTCCAGAATTGTTAAGTTACCCAGTTCCAGGTGTGGGATTTTAAGCCAGTCCTGGATTTCTGACAATCTCATTCTGATGCATTGTGGACCCGCAGCACTGACTACAATGTGTAAAATCAGGGACTAGAAATGCCAGACTGAACTGCAATGCAAATTTAAAACCAGAAAGAGGGAAAACAAATCTCACTGCTGGCACTGGGTAACTTGGCAATGCTGCCTCCTGGCCTTCCGTGGTGCTCACTCTCATAGCAGAAGAGCCGAGAGTCCCTTGCCATGACAGTAACATTTCCACTGTAATTCCAATACACACCTTTATTTTGTTTCAGCACTCGCTCATCAGCGAGTATTATCTCACTGTGTATGATAGCCGACGTGAAAACATACAAGTTCCATAGGGCTCCAAAGAGTTTTTTCTTTTCAGGGTAAACTGCAGTAGTGCACTTTGCTCAAGAGGAAAAAATTGCTATTTTCGCTTATGTGACTTTGTGTACATCAACATTATAGATGAGATCCCTCAACCCATCAGGTGCCTTCATCGCTTGCTAATTCTCATAAGGCCTTATGTTTGCATTTAGTGATATCAAAATGTAATATTGGAAGTACTGTACCATCCTTAGTAGACTCGTGATGTAAGTAAAATGTATGCAAACAGACCTCATGCATATTCATTGTGGAAACCCTGAAACCACCACTGGGTAGCAGCCTTCAAGAACCAAATTTGCGCTCCCCTGCCCTGCTAGTTTTAGAAGATTGAAAGGAGGATGTTGAGGCTGAAAGGCCATGAAACGCTGTATACCTCGCTTTTGCAAGTCCCATCGTTATTATGCGCTTTGCAATTCCCCATGTTTAAATACACTCGGCAGGTCACCCATCCTTTCCCTTTCCAACCTTTCGGTGAAGCTTTGAAGTTCTTTCAGTTTTATGTATGAGCATTGTCATTCCCATCTCGTTCTGTACCAAAATGCACAGAAAGCAGATAGCTCTCAAAAGCTGGTCAGGAAGGTGTTCATGCAGTTCTCCAAGAAGGTCTATGCCTTCCCGTTGACATCATTTCATTCATTCAGTAGGTTAGGGTGGCTAACTGGCTCTATACTTTTCAGGACAGGCTGATCCAGTCCTGTGTTTATGGGATATGGAGGTCTTCTTTCCTCAAGAAAACGAGAGCTAGAAGCCCTGGCAGTGGAATGAGACAAAAGCTCAGTCAGCCTGTCCTGGAAAAATGGAGCCAGTTGCCGACCCTCTCTCTCCTTGCACCTTTTTCCTCCATTTCCAACTCCCGGTTCTGCTTGTTCAGCCTTGCTGCGCCATTTGCCTGGAATAGACGTCCCGAGACAATGCGTCATGCTCTCGCTGTGGCCATATTCAAAGCCAGGCTAAAAACTCATGGGCCAAAATTCAATCCATAACAGTCAGCATTTCTTAAAAACAGCCATGGGTAAAATAAATCCTGCAATTCAGCAGCAGCAGCATCCAGAGCACAGCTGCTGCTGGATATCCTGTTGTTGTTATCAGCGGCAACTGCGATCTGGATAGTGGCCACTTTCAGCCACTCTTTATAAAGGACCATTTCACAAAGGACGTCGAAGTGCAATCTGAGACGTCCGAGCCAAAACATCTGAAGAAGAAAAAAAAAAGCAGGCACGTCGAAGTTCAGGCAGGATTTCACAAACGTGGACATCTGCGGGTGTGTCTACATCGACATCCCCAGAATAGTATTCCAGACCAGGGTGGTCTAAGCATGGTTAGGGTAGTGGGCTAGGACTAGGGAATACTGGGGGACGGTGGAGTGACAGCTTCTCTATACCCTCTGGATGTTTTACAGCTAAAACGAGCACTTTCCCGATGCCTAATGCCTGGATGGGGCTGCAGACATCACACGTTACTGAAAGGAAGCAGGGATGTCTAAATCCATTGTACTGCCCCAGACCCTGCCTGCTGGGACATCCCCACATCGAAGAGGTTTTAAAAACAGTTTGTAAAACGGTTCCAGGGATGTCTGATTTGGAATATGGAGAAACGCTGCTCTTGCTGGGAGGGATTCTGCAATTGTTAGTATTTACCTGCTGGGAATTTCTCAGGCTCTTGGGTTAAAAGGAACTCTTTGGGTCAAAACTGACAAAATCTCTGTCTATTTTAAAGTTCTGTGTTTTTTTAAAGTCACATAGGATCCTGTTTTAGCAAGTCAGCTTTTTATTTAAAAGAAACTCTAAGACACAATCAGGGCTGTGTGTTAGAAAGTTAGCTTCTATTAAGCGTTTCTTTCATACCCACCCCCAGGCATAACCGTAGACTTATAGGCTCTTACAGACCATACAGGGACAGAGGTAGTCAAATTCACTTTCAAGTGTAGTTGGTTATCCTCAGCAGGTATAGCTTTAAGTAAGTAAACAACTTAAATAGCTTAACAAAACCTTAAAACTAAGATGCAGACAGCAGTCCAGCAGTGAGACAGGGGCTATCCAGTCTTTTGCTCTGAGCGGCGCATGTAGGATTTTCTCCCAGTTGGTGAGGGGTCTTACATGTGTACTAGATGCAAGGAGCTCTATGCGCTCAGGGAACAAGTCCAATCTCTGAGGGCTAGAGTAGCAGACTTGGAGGACCTAACAAAGACAGAGAGGTATATAGACAAGACCTACAGAGACATAGTACTGAAGTCCCACCTCCAGTCTGGCAGCTTCACTGTTACTATGGAGGAGAAAGGTCACTTGACAGGAGAGCATCACACTGGCATGGCAGGAAGTGATCCTGTAGCTAGGACCTGTCCTCTAGGTGATGTAAAATGCGTTTGCACCAAGGTGGTTTCTCCAGGGACATATGCCCATGAGGGAAGGGTTAGGATGGCTGTTATAGTTGGTGATTCGATCATTAGGCATGTAGATAGCTGGGTGGTTGTTGAACATGAGGATCACACAAGGAAGAGGATTTTGGATTCGTTAGGAACTGGGCAACATTCTGGGGAAGATGGGGGCTTTTCCAAAGGGATGGGCTCCACCTTAACTAGGATGAAACCAGACTGCTGGCATTAACCTTTAAAAAGGAGAAAGAGCAGCTTTTAAACTAGACAATAGGGGAAAGTCAACAGTTGCCCAAGAGCGCATGGTGCGGAAGGATGGATCCCTGAAGGACACTAGCAAAACAGGGAAGTTAGGGCATCCCAATCGAGAGGTTTCAATCATGACAAAAGTAACACAGATGCCCTTAAGTACAGAGCAGATAGAACTGAAAGATTCCAAAATTAGCCCTATCAACTAATAACCAGATTAATATGAATAAAATACAACTTCTAAAATATCAATTCTAAATGCTAGAAGACTACAAAATAAGATAGGAGAGTTAGAATATGTAGCATTATATGAAAGGTTTGATATACTAGGAAAGAACAACCCACACTATGGTTACACAATGCAAGGTTCCACATTGGGAACCACCACCCAGGACAACGATTTAGGAGTCATCGTGGATAACATATTAAAACCCTCCACCCAGTGTGCAGCAGCGGCCAAGAAAGCAAATAGAATGCTAGGTATCATAAGGAAAGGAATGGAAAATAAAACAAAGGATATTATAATGCCTCTGTATCGTTCCATGGTACGACCACACCTTGAATATTGTGTGCAGTTCTGGTCGCCATATCTTAAAAAGGATATAGCATTATTAGACAAGGTAAAGAGAAGAGCCACCAAAATGGTAAAGGGGATGGAAGGCTACTCCTATGAAGAGAAGCTACAAAGGTTAGGGCTCTTCAACCTGGAAAAGAGACGACTGAGGGGAGATATGATAGAAGTCTATAAATTAATGAACGGAGTGGAACGGGTAAACGTAGATCGATTGTTTACGTTATCAGAATATAGAAAGACTAGGGGACATGTAATGAAGCTACAGGGTAAACTATTTAAGACAAATAAGAGAAAATATTTTTTCACTCAACGTGTAATCAAACTCTGGAATTTGTTACCGGAGGATGTAGTAAGGGCTGTTAGTGTAGCTGGGTTTAAAAAAGGTTTGGACAAGTTCCTGGAGGAAAGGTCCATAAACCATTATTAAAAAGGGACCCAGGATATCAATGCTTGACCCAATACAAGCACTATGGAATCTGTGTCTCTTGGGGGTACTGCTAGGTACGTATGACCTAGATTGGCCACTGTTGGAAACAGGATACTGGGCTTGATGGACCTTGCTCTGACCCAGTATTGCATATCTTATGTTCTTATAATTGTCATCTCAAAGACCTGGTAGAAGGAGGACAACCAATGGGACATTGATACCTGGGTACATACTATACGGCAATGATTGGGTAGACCAAATTGGTGAAGATATTGCACTCTATCAGACCGATGCAGAAAGCCACTGCTGCTCTATGAACCTTTTATACCTATCTGCAGCACACCGATAGCATGTGACTTCAGAGCGGGCATACAGAAAGGGGATCATATGCAAATTAACCATGCATTAGCCATTCGTTAAACTGTATGCAAACGGCAGTGTTAAACTGGGAGAACAAGCCAAAACACATGTGCAAAAGAAGTCAGCGCTACTTTGGCATGCTATCCCAGAAAAACAGACGCATCGCATGGCTAATTTGCATATGAGCGCCTACAGTATTTTGATGGCATTGAGGGCTTTCTCCAATGCCTGGATCATCTGAGGGGAAATGTCAAACTCCCCTCAGATGAGCCAAGCATCGTGGAAAGTCCCCGATGCCATCAAAATACTGTCGGGGGCGGGGGGAGGGAGGTAGAAGGGATGTGCTAAATGTTTAAGCTACCTCAGACCCATGCGTAGAGATATTGGTTGCTAGGCTGGTTGCAAATTCCTCCATACATTTCTCTGCATCGGGCACAGACAATATTTGCAAAACAGTTTTTTATGTGCAGTCATTTGCTTATAGTTTAAATACTCTTGGCATTAATTGTGTGCTAGCTTTTCCGTTGCTATTTATATGTGTGTCTTTTTCTTTTCTGCATTTGACAATAGCAGTAAGTGTGCTTAAAAGTGGCATTATCTGTGCTTAAAGGCCATGCTAGTTTTCTGCATTGACCTACATGATAGAGAGGGCATCGAGTCACACTGAATTAAAAAGTTTTGCAGGAAACAAAATACACTGTAGAATCTCTATGGATAGAAATTCCATGTAAAAAGAGGAAGACAATGGCAAAGGGGGTATTACTATCATCCACCTGGCCAGAATTAACAGATGGATGATGAAATGCTAAAAGAAATCAGGGAAGCTAACAAAATGTACAACATAGTAATAATCGGCAATTTCAATCAGCCCGATATCGACTGAGTCAATGTCACAGCAGGACATGCTAGGGAGATAAAGTTTCTAGATGGACTCAGTGACTGCTTCTTGGAGCAGCTGGTTCATGAACAGACAAGAGGAGAAGCTATTTTGGACCTAGTCCTTTGTGGAACAGAGGATTTGGTGCAAGAGATAAGGGTGTTGGGGCCACTTGGCAATAGTGATCATAGCATGAGAACATGAGAAATGCCATACTGGGTCAGACCAAGGTTCATCAAAGCCCAATATCCTATTTCCATCAGTGGACAATCCAGGCCACAAGTACCTGGTGGGTTCCCAAAAAGGTACACATGTTCCACAATGCTTGTCCTGGGTATGTAGTGGATTTCTCAGGTCCTCTTTAATAATGGTTCACAGACCTTTCCTCAAGGAACTAGTCCAAACCTTTTTTAAATCCAGCTACACTAACAGCTTTTATTATATCTTTCGGAAATGAATTCCAGAGTTTGTTTACACGTTGAGTGAAAAAATATTTTCTCCTATTAGTGTTAAATGGGTCACATTGTAGCTTCATTGTATGTCCTCTAGTCTTTCTACTTTTTGATGGTGTAAACAACCAATGTACATTTACCCATTCCACTCCATTCATTAATTTATAGACCTCTATCATATTTCTCCTCAGCCAAGTTGAAGAACCCTAACTTCTTAAGCCTTTTCTCATAGGGGTATCCTTCCCTCCCCTTTACTATTTTGGTGGCTCTTCTCTGCACCTTTTCTAATTCTGCTATATCCTTTTTAAGATATGGCGACCAGAACTGCACACAATATTCAAAGTGCGGTCGCATCATGGAACAATACAGAGGCATTATAATATCATTGGTTTTATTCTCCATTCCTTTCCTTATGATTCCTAGCATACTATTAATTTTCTTGGCTGCTGATGTACATTGGGTGGAGAATTTCGAAGTATTATCCACGATGACGCCTAAATCCTTTTCCTGGGTGGTGGTTTCTAATGTAGAACCTTGCATTGTGTAACCGTAGTTTAGGTTCTTTAGTAGGTGTATAACTTTGCATTTGTCCACCTTAAATTTCATCTGCCAATTTTTCAAAGTCATCTTGCAATTTTTCACAATCCTCTTGTGTTTTAACAGCTTTGAATAAGTTTGTGTTATCTGCAAATTTGATTACTTCACTCATTATTCCCATTTCCAGGTCATTTACGAATACGTTAAAAAGCAGTGGGCCCAGCACCGATCCCTGGGGTACTCCACTATTCACCTTTCTCCATTGAGAAAATTGGTCACTTAGCCCTACTCTCTGCTTTCTATTATTTAACCAGTTCCTGATCCACAATAGTACATTGCCTCCTATCCAGTGACTTTTTATTTTTAAATTAAATATTTTGAAATGGTTACATCACCAAGTTCATTGAATGAACAAAAGGTTTGGGAAAATCCCATAAGCAATTAACACATATAAAATAATTCATCAAGTCCACATTCAGGAGAGGAGTAACAAAGAAAACATCTCATCCAGACACAATATAAAGTAAAATAGTAAAAAGCCGACTATACTTATCAAACCCAATTAGTCAATCCTGCCTGGTCAGTTTCCAGGACCATAAGCTTTTAGAAACTCCTCTAATTGCATTGGGTCAAAGAAGCAATACCTTTTTCCATGATATACGACCAGGCACTTGTACGGGATTTTAAGATAGTACTGTAAGTTACACACCAGGTCTCAGCTCTAGAAAGGCCTTACATCTCATCTGTGTTTGCCTGGACATGTCAAGGAAGATATTGATTCTTTGGCCACAAAACATCTTTTTTTGAAAAAGAAAAAAAGATTTCATTATCATACTTTTATCTAACTCAGGACAGATCTTTTATAGTCCCTCATAACCCCAGCCGCAATGCTATGGAGCACGCAGGATCAGGACAGCTGCAGCAGAAAAACTCCTCACTCCCCTCTCATGACTATTTAATTTTGCCAAGAGTCTCTCATGAGGGACTTTGTCAAAGGCTTGATTTAATAAATGGAGGGAGGATGGCAAGGAAATCCACAGTACTGCCTTTTAACTTTCAAAAGAGAGACTATTATAAAATAAGGAGAGTAGTTAAGAAAAAAAATAAAAGGAGCAGCTGCAAAGGTTAAAGATTTGCATCAAACATGGGCGTTGTTTAAAAATATTATCTTGGAAGCCCACACCAGATGTATTCCATACTTTAAGAAAAGTGGAAGGAAGGCCAAAAAACTGCCAGCATTGTTTAAAGATGAGGTCAAAGAAGCTGTTGTAGTAAAAAAAAAACACCAAACATCTCTTTCAGAAAATAGAAAAAGGAGCCAAATGACAAAAACAGGAAACATAAGCACTGGCAAGTTACATGCAAGGCAAGCAAAGAGAGAATTGGAATAAAAGCTTGCCATGGCAGCAAAATGCATAATAAAAACTTTTTAAAGTAAATTCATATAAAAAAAAGTTAGGAGAGTCAGTTGGACCATTATCTTTATTGAGTTTTTGATATACCGCTCAGGTGGAGCATCAGAGCAGTGTACATAAAATAAACAGCTACATGAGAGAAAAGGAAAAGAACGCCATTACTGACAGGAAAGCACAAGAAACTAGCAGATAGCAGAAGAGAGAAGATAGGAAGAGGACAGTACAAAGTAAGGCAAGGGGCAGGGGTTGGAGGGAAACTAGGAGGCAGTTACAATACAGTAATAACAATGGGTGATTTCAAGTATCTCAGTATCGACTGGGTCAGTGTCATGACAGGACATGCTAGGGAGATAAAGTTTCTAGACAAAATAAATGACTGATTCTTGGAGCAGCTCATTCATGAACACACAACAGGGGAAGTCATTTTGAAACACAGGATCTGGTGCAAGAGATAAGGGTGTTGGGGCCACTTGGCAAAAGTGATCCTAGCATGGTGGCGTTTGATTTAATAAAGGACGGCAAGGAAATCCACGGTACTACTTTTTAACTTTCAAAAGGGAGACTATGATAAAATGAGGACAATAGATTAGATAAGAGAGGGGTAAAAGGGCCGCTAAGGGAAGACAAGGCCATAGCAGAGAGACAATGAATTCTTTGCTTCTGTCTTTACTGAAGATGATATAGGGAGGTTACCCATGCCTGTAATGGTATTTAATGGTGATATATCAGAAAATTGAAAGAAATAATCAATAAACTGGGAAAATGTATTATAACTATTTGATAAACTGAGGAGTAGCAAATCACCTGGACTGGCTGGAATAATTCAAAGGCGTTGAAAGAACTGAAAAATGAGATTGCAGACCTGCTATTGTAATCTGTGAACTATCATTAAAATCATCTGTAGTACCTGAAGATTTGAGAATGGCCAGTGTAACGCCAGTTTTTAAAAAAGAGATCCAAGGGTGATCTGGGAACCAAAGACCGGTAAATCAGTACCAGGTAAAATGGGAGAAACCATTATAAAGAAAAAAATTACTAAACATATAGATACAGCCATGGTTTAATGGAAGAAAGCCAAAACAAATTTAGCCAAGGAAAGTCTTTCTTACTAATTCATTATAGTTTTTGAAGGTATGAATAAATAGGTAGACAAAGGTAAGCCAGTCACTATAGTGTATCCGGCTTTTGAGAAAGCTTTTGACAAGGTCCCTCATGAAAAGCTCTTGGCGAAATTAAAAAGTCATGGGATAGGAGGCAGTGTACTATTGTGTTTCAGGAACTGGTTAAAAGATAGAAAGCAGAAAGTAGGGCTAAATGGCCAATTTTCTCAATGGACAAACGTGACTAGTGGAGTACCCCAGGGATCTGTGCTGGGCCTGCCGCTTTTTAACATACTCATAAATGACCTGGAAATGGGAATAATGACAGAGGTGATCAAATTTGCAGATAACACAAGTTGTTAAAATACAAGAGGATTGTGAAAAACTGCAAGAGGATCTTGATAAAGTGGAAGACTGGACGTACAAATGACAGATGAAATTTAAGGTGGACAAATACAAAGTTATGCACCTACTAAAGAACCCAAACTACGGTTACACGATGCAAGCTTGCATATTAGGAACCACCACCCAGGAAAAGGATTTAGGCATCATCGTGCAGCACCCAACAAAGGAAGCAAATAGAATGCTAGGAATCCTAAGGAAAGGAATGGAGAATAAAACCAAGGATATTATAATGCCTCTGTATTGTTCCATGGTGCGAGTGCACCTTGAGTATTGTGGGCAATTCTGGTCACCGTGTCTTAAAAAAGATATAGCAGAATTAGAACAAGGGTACAGAGAAGAGCCACCAGGATGGTAAAGGGGATGAAGGATACCCCTATGAGGAAAGACTTAAAAGGTTAGGGCTCTTCAACTTGGAAAAGAAATGGCTGAGGGGAGATAGAGGTCTATAAATTAATGGAGGAGAATGGATAAATGTAGAAAGACTATGGGGCACACAATGTAAAGCACAGTTACTTACCTGTAACAGGTGATCTCTGGGAACAGCAGGAATAAGTCTTCACATATGGGTATCGTCTGTACCGACGGAGCCTGCACGAAAACGCTCCCCAGCGTCCAAAAGGAAAGCTTTTGGGAGCATCCCACAGCGCCTGCACGCTGCCTTCCCGCCTTTCCCAACTGCCTCTCTCCAGTTCGAGTGTTAAAGCTGAGACAAAGAGAGAGAGAGGAAAGGAAAGATAGATAGAGAGATACAACTCCTAGGGGAGGTGGGTGGGTTGTGAAGACTTATTCCTGCTGTTCCCAGAGATCACCTGTTACAGGTAAGTAACTGTGCTATTTCCAGGAACAAGCAAGAATGAGTCTTCACATATGGGGACTACCCAGCTAGAGATGCCTAGGAGATCACCCAGATTGTGAGTCCCTGGGAAGGGCTCCACCTCCACCCATGAATCTCAGGCATCCAGTAAGGGATGGAGGGTAGGAGTTGATTAGGTATGGAACAGGTGTTTGAGAACAGCCTGACCAAACAAGGCATCCCGGCGGGAGTCCTTGTCCAAGCAGTAATGGGCTGTGAAGGTATGAACCGATGCCCAGGTGGCCGCTCGACAGATTTGATCGATGGACACAGAGTTTAGATGAGCCATAGAGGTTGCCATGGCCCTCACATTGTGAGCTGTGACATGGCCCTCCAGAGAAAGGTTCTTACTCTGGTAGGCGAAGGAAATACACTGAGCAATCCAATTGGATAGAGTTCTCTTAGAGACTGGAAGTCCTAAATGAGAAGGATCAAAAGCAACAAAAAGTTGAGAGGACTTTCTATGTTGCTGTGTCCTTTGTAAGTAGTAAGCAAGTGCTCTTTTACAATCCAGGGTATGAAGATTCCTCTCTGCACTTGATGCATGAGGTCCTGGAAAAAAGACAGGTAAATACACCTCCTGGTTCAGATGAAAAGGTGAGACCACTTTAGGCATAAAGTGTGGATTAGTTCTGAGGACTACCTTGTCAAGATGGAACCTTGTATAAGGAGGAATAGCCACTAAAGCTTGCAACTCACTGATACGGTGAGCTGAGGTGACTGCAATGAGAAAAATAACCTTCCAGGAAAGGAATTTCAAGGAGGTAGTGGCTAAGGGTTCAAAGGGTGGCTTCATAAGCTGGCCAAGAACCAGATTCAAGTCCCATGCCACTGGAGGTGGTCTAATGGGAGGTTTAGTCAAAAGAAGGCCTCTCATGAATCTGGCTATAAGAGGATGAGAGGAAATAGGTTGTCCATTGAGAGGCTTAAGGAATGCTGCAATAGCACTCAAATGGACTCTGATTGAATTTGTTTTAAGGCCTGCATGGGATAAATGCAGCAAATAGTCTAGTAAAAAATTCAAAGGTATTGCAAGAGGGTTGAGACCCTTCTCTGCACACCAAATGGAAAACCTTTTCCATTTAAAAGCATATGAACGTCTGGTGGAAGGCTTTCTGGAAGCATGAAGGATATCCTTCACTTGCTGAGAAAGGTGTAAATCCTGAAGGTCTAGGCCTTCAGCAACCAGGCCCTGAGATGAAGAGACTGAGGATTTGGGTGCCACAAGGTTCCCTCCTCTTGGGAGAGGAGATCTGGAGCAGACCCCAGGTCTAGGGAGGGTGCTTGAGAGAGATGCAGAAGTAGAGGGTACCACACTTGGCGTGGCCAAAGTGGTGCTATGAGGATCATAGACCCCTTGTCTCTCTGAAGCTTGAACAGAGTCTTGGGGATGAGGGGAATAGGTGGAAAGGCATAGAGGAAGTCTTGCCCCCAATGAAGGAGGAAGGCATCCCTGGCCTGAACTCCCTGACATGGAATCCTGGAACAAAACCGGGGAAGTTTGGCATTCCACGGACTTGCAAACAGGTCTATGTCTGGGGTACCCCAAATCCGAAAAGTCCTGGCTATCTGGTCCCCATGGAGGGACCATTCGTGCGGAAGCAGAACTTGACTGAGTCTGTCTGCCCAAGAGTTTTGAACCCCTGGAAGATACACTGCCATGAGATGGATTTGATGCTCTCTGGCGAAGGCCCACAATCTCAGAGCTTCGTTGCAAAGCGACAGAGAGCCAGTTCCTCCCTGCTTGTTCACGTAGAACATGGCTACCTGGTTGTCCGTGTGGATGAGGACTGTCTTGTAGCTGAGCAGGGTGTGGAAGACTCTGAGAGCCAGAAAGATTGCTCTGAGCTCTAAGAGGTTGATATGAAGAGATGTCTCCTGTGGAGACCAGATGCCCTGGGTCGAGAGATCTTGTAGATGAGCTCCCCAACCCTTTGGAGAGGCATCTGTTGTAAGGGTTGCTTGGGGTAACACCTGTTGAAAGGGGGACCCCAGCACCAGATTTTGAGTGGACTTCCACCAGTGGAGGGACCAAAAGAGGCGACTGGAGGTTGCTATTTTGTCTGACAGGCAACCTGATGCCTGGGTCCATTGGGTGGATAGGGTCCACTGAGCTGCCCTCATGTGAAGGCGAGCATAAGGAACCACATGCACCGTGGATGCCATGTGGCCTAAGAGTTGCAACTTCTCTCGAGCAGTTAAATGGGATTTTAACTGAATCTGGGAGGCTAACTGCACCAAGCGTAGGCAACGGGCCTGGGGAAGATAAGCCCTTGCAGTTGTGGTATCCAGTAAGGCCCCTATGAACTCTAGAGACTGAGTAGGGGTGAGATGGGATTTTGGAATGTTGATTACCAGTCCCAGATACTGAAGAACACGCTTTGTGCAGGCCAGGGGAGCCTGGGCCTCTGAATGGGATGGAGCTTGGATGAGCCAGTCGTCCAGATATGGGAATACAAATATTCCTAGAGTGCGCAGAAATGCAGCTACTACTGCCATGCATTTTGTGAACACTCTTGGACTAGAGGCCAGACCGAAAGGAAGCACTTTGTATTGGTAGTGCTTTCCTTGGTAAAGGAACCGAAGGAACCTTCTGTGTGTTGGATGGATGAGGACATGGGTGTACGCATCCTTGAGATCTAGAGAACAAAGCCAGTCCTGACTCTGGAGGTATGGAAGGAGAGTTCCGAGAAGTCATCTTGAATTTCTCCTTGCATAGAAACTTGTTCAACTCTCTGAGATCTAATATGGGTCTGTAGCCCCCCGTTTTCTTTGGGATGAGAAAATAAGGGGAGTAGAACCCTGAGCCCTGTTGAAGAAGAGGTACTTCTTCTATTGCCCCTTGGGCAAGAAGGGTAGCAATCTCTTGACCAAGAAGGTTGAGGAGAGATGTTGGAGAATTGAACTGTTTCACCATGGTGTGAGGGGGAAGGTTTAAGAAATGAAGCTTGTACCCATCCCGTATGATGGAGAGGGTCCATTTCTCTGCTGTGATTTGTTCCCATCTGGGAGCAAAGTGAGCTAACCTTCCTGGGATGGTGAGAGGCTCTGGATGTTCTAGAGCCAGAAAGGCTAAGTTCTCTAGTGGAAAGTCAAAGACCCTGAGGAGGCTGAGGCTGTTGGGCCGTAGCAGTCCTCGCAGCCTGAGGCTTGGTCTGTTTTGGTTGTTGCTGTCTCTTTGTAGCAAAACGACCTTGAGAAGAGGCCTGACCATAACCAGAAGAAACTTTCCCTTTTTTTGGGAAAGATCCTTTTTTGAACAACCTCTTTTTAAAAGGAGCAGTAGTAGACTTTGAAAGTCTATCTAAAGCAGAATTTTCAGCATCCATCTGGTTGGCCTCTGCCTGCCAATCTTTGCCAAACAGGTTTTCCCCTGTACAGGGAAGGTTACCTAGACCATCCTGTACCCAGGATTCCAAATCAGAGGTTTGCAACCAAGCAACTCTGCGTGCACCTATGGCAATAGCCGAGGCTCTACTGGCACCCTCAAAAGAGTCAAAGGCTGCACGGTTGGAAAACTTGGATACATCCTGTGCATGTTTAAGCCAGGTGATATATTCTTCTCTCTTATCTTCTGACATAAAAGGAGATAAGGTTTGCAGATGATCTGTAACTTCTTTCAGAAACATCCCCATATAGAGACTATAGGAGTTGATTCTGGCCACAAGCATACTGGCCTGGAAGATTTTCCTGCCAAAGGCATCTAGGGTTCTGCATTCTCTTCCTGGAGGAGCAGAGGAGTGCCTTTTTGTACTCTTGATTTTTTTCATAGCAGACTCTACCACAATGGAGTGGTGAGGAAGCTGAGTCTTATGAAACCCAGGACAAGGAGGAACACGATACATGGTGTCCAACCTTCGAGAATGAGGGGAGGTGGAAAGAGGAGTCTCCCATATGCCCAACATGTGATCATAAAGAATCTCATGTATTGGTAAGGTGGCTGCCTCTTTAGGAGCCTTAGGATATTGTAGGATATCTAATTTTTTGGCTCTAGGTTCAGTTTCAGAGGCCACTGAGATGGACAGGCCTTTGGCCACCTCCCTAATGAAGTCCTGAAAAGACAAGTCTTCAGGAGGAGACATTCTCCTTTTTGGAGAAGAGGGTCCCTGAGGAAGGATCCCCAATGCTTCAATAGAGGCCTCTGATGTATCAGAGTCTTCAGAGGAATCGAAGTATCGATTGTCTGGATGCTCTCGCAGAGCCCGATACGCGTACCGGGAGGTATCGACATCGGGAGTAATCGGTACCGAGTCGGTACTGATGGGCATCACTGGATAGCGTACCGCTGCCGTCGACGCTGATGTCGATGCAAGCAGTACCGGTATCGGAACCGATATCGGATCCGGTACCGGTACCAACAACGGGGTTTGTTGCGGTACCGTAGGCGTCGCAGCTTGTATGAATGCCGTGATGCATGGTCAGAATATTCTGATCCATCGACGCCACCAATGTCTGGATGTCGGTACCAGTGGAAACTGCCGGTACCCCAGAACATTGTAACAGGTGATCGGTCGAGGCTGAGCCATCGATGTCAATCTGTGACCCCATAGATAGAGCTTTGGAAGCCGGAGCCTCCTGCCGGGGTAATTTTGCTGGTGTGGATTCCTCAAGAGTAAGCCCGGGGGCATCTCGATACTTAGAGGGAGATGAACTCTTTGAGGACCGGCCGGATTTAAGTTTGGTTACCTGAGATCCATGGGATGAAGAAGAAGCCCTGGAAGACGTTGATGCCACAGAAGCTGCATCGGAGGGAAACAGGGTACTGAGCTTGGCTGCCCGTTTTTGTAACCCTCTTTTAGAAATCATGGAACAGGACTCACAATCCGCAATGGAGTGGTCAGGACCTAAACATTTTAGACACCAGTCATGGGTGTCAGTAACAGAAATAGTGCTACTGCACTTCGTGCACTTTTTAAACCCGGAGGCGGGTTTTTCCATGAGGAAAAATATATCTGTAGGCCTAAGGCCCCAGAAGAAAAAATGCACTGAAGTAAGAAAAAAGAGTAGGTTTTTTTTTGTTTTTTGAAAGAAAGAAAAAAGACCGGTGGTACCAGTCCAGAGTCGAGAAGGCAGACATGCGACTAAAGAAAAATAAAAGAAAATAAGAAATTCTTCAGCAGTGACAGGAAACACGACCTGCTGGCTCCGCGGAAAATAACTGGAGAGAGGCAGTTGGGAAAGGCAGGAAGGCAGCACGCAGGCGCTGTGGGATGCTCCCAAAAGCTTTCCTTTTGGACGCTGGGGAGCGTTCCCGCGCAGGCTCCGTCGGTACCGACGATACCCATATGTGAAGACTCATTCCTGCTTGTTCCTGGAGATCCCATTTAAGAGTAATAAGAGAAAATATTTCTCACCCAATGCATAATCAAACTCTGGAATTTCTTACGGAGGATGTAGTAAACGTTGTTAGTGTAGCCGGGTTTAAAAAAGATTTGGACAAGTTCCTGGAGGAAAGGTCCATGAACCATTATTAAAGAGGACCTGGGAAATCCACTGCTTGCCCCAGGTGAGCGTTGTGGAAGCTGTGTACCTTTTGGGGAACCTGCGAGGTACTTGTAACCTGGATTGGCCACTGTTGGAAACAGGATACTGGGCATAATGGACCTTGGTCTGACCCAGTATAGCATTTCTTATGTCCTTATGACATCTGCATGCATGTTTTTTTAAGATGTTCAGATCATAGCTAAGGCTTTTAAAACGGCCCCCATAGTTAATCTGCATCCATGTAGGCCAGCTTTTATCCTCCCCTCAGTGATGTGGCTGCGTATCTGGAGATTGGCACGAGCTGGATACGTGGCAGCTCCGCCCATGGATTCACCACCACTATCCAGCTAGTGCTGCGATGGCCACAGAAAATATTCAGTGGCTCCAGCTGGCTACTTCTACTGAATCTGGGCTCAGCAAAGCTCATCCTGCTAACCAGGTAAGTCCTTTTGAATATTAGTCTTTCAATTTTTTGAGGTTGCTTTACATTTTGGCCAGTTTTCTATAATACATTCCTCCAGAATCGTTTGTCATGTATGTTTGTCTTGCCTAGATTATAAGCTCTGTGGAGCAGGGACTGTCCGTCTCTCTTATACATGTCTGCACAGCACCATGTATAGCGGCTAGCACTTTAGTTTAAAAAAAACGTTTAACCAGCACATTTCCGCTTCTTTTTCTCGCCTCACACGAAATGTTTTTGTGCAGGGGGGAGGATGGGGAAGGGGCCACCCTCCTCCGTCTCGCCTCTAGTTTCCTGTCTGTGCGCTGGCGTAGTCCTAGGCTCAGTGTCCTCACAATGGACTGTCTTGCAAAACATTCCAGTACAAAAATAGACCAAATGAGGTGACAGCTTCCCTAGCCCCAACCAGAAGCCTGTGAGCAACTCTCCCAGACAGCCGAAAGACAAGTGTAGAAGAGTTAAAATAGGCCAAATTATTTCACCGGCTGAGGGTTTCTGTTCATAATTCCTTCAACCAGCCATAGAGGATGGTTTTAGAGAAACAAGAAAACATCTGAAAGATGGCTAGTATGGTATAAAACAAGTTAATTCACCAAAGCACATGTTAAAATTACATACATGACATGCAACCATATGCATTTCTAAGTTATTGACTTTAAGCATGCTTGGGACAAGTAGAGGGCACTGAAGGGAATGGGTACATGAGTGTTAGGTAGTATGGACATTATTTTACTTATATCTCAAAAACGAAGTCAAGAGGGTAGACAACAGACCTAAGTAATCTGGTTGAGGCATACTCATGCTTGTACAGCTGATGGCCGGACTGTATCGTTGCCTAGAGCAGACTGGGTGACCCAATTAGTTTGTATCTACCTGTCCACTTTGGGTACTATTAAGTCATAATTCAGGTAAAATATCAACATTTCTATTTGCCTGTGGCTAAGATCTTCTAGTGAGTATGATACTAAAATATTGGAAATGTATCTGAGTGGTCCATCTATGAGTATCAAGAACATATGCATCACTTTATGCTTATTGCAATCTGTTGAAGCTCCTGATGGTGAGTAGAACAAGGAAAATAAGCGGTCATGGGGTCTAGTTCTGAAAACCCTAAGAGATGGGGAAATAAAGATAAAGTGGGAGACTTGGAGGAGGTTGGGAGAAGAATGGACAGGAGGGGCTGTGTGGTCTCAATCGCACATTTTGAGTTTGTAGGGTTCGAAAGGTTGAAGGACATTTGATTAGCTCTGAATTCAGCCCTTGACTAGTTAGGCATAATTCTTGGTCTGGCTTTCTGTCCATTGACATAAGCATTACCAAACCCTGTTAAAAAAAAAACATTTTATTGCGGCTCATAAAACAAGAATCCTCAATGGAGGTCTGTGATTGGTGAGAACAGATCACATAAGCACTGTGATGTTTACTACATAGCCTGGTCCTCTAGGTCTTTCTGTCAGGAGCTTGAAAATGGCTAGTTAACTTGGTCTCCTCCCCATCTCTTAAATGGCCAAATTTTCCAAGCCACTCCTGAGCGATTGATAGATCATAATTATACACCTAGGAGTGGCACCCTCACCACTCTTCCCCTGATGACTAAGAGCACTTGGCTTCAACTCAACTCCAATCTTAAAAACAACTGATCCGTGTGCTGCTATTTGGCTTATTGAATGGTTACTGTTAGTTCATGCCTTACGAGAGATTTCTGGCACATCCCACTATCACGAGACCATATTTTTAGATGAACACTAACTTGGCCTTGTGTCTTCCAGTTCCCTCAGCAAATGCTACCATATTAACAAAACCTGTACCAGTGAGGGATGATTTGGTTTTATTTTAAACCTCGCACAGACCAGGAAAGGGGGTGGGAGGGATTCAATACTTGTCCCCTGCTGCCTTATGTTTGTTATGATAACCTCACTCACCCAACATTGTAGAGCCACAGGTGCCAATGGGATAAGCACAGAGAAACCTTAATTACAAAGAGAAGGGAAGAGGAAAGCCGAGATGGACTGGGGTCTCTGGCAACATACCAGAAAAAGGCCTGGGCAGAGTCTAGAGAGGTCTGGTGGCCTCTATCTACTTTTATATTTGAAATTCTTATAACTAGAACATTCTTATCAAAGGAGGTATTCTAATGAGAATCCACCATTGTGCTGTGTAGTTATTTGTATTGACACGTTCCAACCTAGTTCAAATCCAATTTTCAATTTCAATGTTTTCTTATTTAGAAATCCAGATCTGCTCCAAACATTCACCACTTCAAAACATTCAAAGCCTGCCTGAATGTTTCAGGGGTTTAGCGACTGTGCAACAATTCACATCTTGAATCAGGGAAAGGGGCAAATACAGAGGATCAGGTCCAACTGCGAATGCCTCGGAGTTATACCATTTGTTCATGGCCTGTTCCCATTTAAGCCTGATGATCTGAATCCTCACATTTGAGGGGAGAGGAAATGTTTGGATCACATCTAGACCTTGGGCCTAGTAATCGTGCTGGGTGTTTCAGATAGGCACCTGCAGAGACAGCACCAGGACGGCAGTTGCTGGAGCAAGATACTACTACTACTATCAATCATCTGTATAGCGCTACAAGGCCTACGCAGCGCTGGACAAACATATCAAGAAGACAGTCCCTGCTCGCAGAGCTTACAATCTAATCAAGACAGGCAGAACAACACAAGAGAAACAAGGGGGTTCAAAGAGGGAAGGGGACACAAGGACAACAAGGGATTAGGATCCAAATGCGGCCTCCAAGAGGTAAGTCTTTAGCATGGATTTGAAGAGGCTTGACGTAAAGATAGAGGACGTTTGTTCCACGCATAAGGAGCAGCAAGGTGAAAAGATGGAAGTCTGGAGTTTGCAGAAGAAGAAAAGGGCACAGAGAGAAGAAAGCCAGAGGAGGAGCGGAGTTTATGAGGAAGAGAGGAGGGAGAGAGGAGAGGAAAGGTAATGGGAGGCAGCATTTATATATTAGGAGAAATTTGAATTGGATACAGAAACGGAAGGGAAGCCAGTGAAGTGATTTAGAAGAGGGGTTATATGAGCGTATCGGGGCTGCAGGCAGATTAGCTGCACAGCAGAGTTCTAGATAGATTGGAGAGGAGAGAGATGGCACAGAGAGAGAGAGAGAGAGAGAGAGAGAGAGAAGGCAAGCAGCTGGGTCTCTTGCTTACAAAGAGTTAGCCCACTGGCACTGGCCATGCATGGCCCTCAAGGCCCTTATCTGTCATTCCAAGAGTCTTAAGCCAAAAGCAGAAAAAGTGGTTTGGCTGTTACAAATTGGGAGAATCAGAAATTCCAGGACACAATTTAAAGGACACCCTCCTCCCCTCTGACTGCCTCTCTGCCTCAGACTCAAACCCAGCATTTAAATAAAGATATAATTCCCATTTCAAACCTTTACAGTGTGCTGGCTCTCTCTCTATTCTTTGCTGTTAAAAATGAGCAAATCTCTTTGATTGAAAAGGTGCAAAATTCTGTTTGCAGCTTCCAAGCCACTACCCTACCACATGAAAAATAAAATGCATTTGCCTATCCCTCTGATGCCTGCGGAAGTGCAGGACTGAAACATTCAGATGGAAGAGAGTGGACAAAGTGAGAGAGAGAGAGCTGAGGCACTCACCCTGAGCGATGGGGGCTCTCCTCCTGGTGCCCCCGGTACGTTCCCATCTGAAATGCGAAGGGCAGGAGCGGGGGTTGGAGGGGGGGTCTGTAACTTAAAAAGCTTCTTCCTTAGCAGTGTACGTTGTCGTCTCTTTTCTTTTCCTTCTGCTTCTGGAAAATTGCTGCCGTACTGCGGTGTTGCCGCTGGGCTCTCATCACAAACTGGTTTTTCAGCCCTTGCAGCCGGATTCCCTTGGCCCATTTTGAAAGACACTCACACGGGTGGAATCCTTTCCTCCTTCCTGGCCCTAGAGCCTTCCTATTTCCATCTCATACCATGGCTGTAACATCCCTGATTGCCAACAAGTGCGCTAATCAGCGCCCTCCCAGACCCGTAGCAGGCACTGGACCACAGTGGTGTCCCAGGCAAGAGCTGCTTTTAGTGCTCCCCTTCCCGTCTGGATTCAAGTGCTTACAGATTCGTAGATCAACTCAAAACGGCAGTGCAGCACCCCTGAAGATCATCCTGCTTTCCCACCTCTTCAGAAAATGTTCCTGCAGCACCTCCAACATTATAGACATACAGATTTCAGTAAGTTTAACATAATGGGATTATTTTTTCAGGCTTTTGAGTCCTAGTCAAACAAGTGTGACTCTTTGAGGAAAAGGTTTGCTGCACTACATTTTTTGGCCTCTAGCCTCTATGGAGGTTCAGTAAAAAAAAAGTCTAACATATTTTTGCATGGAATGGAACCCCTGCCCACCCCCCCAACATTACCTTTGATGGAAGCTTTTATCCTAATTCTCACACTTTCTTATGCCCTTAGTTGACACACAAAAAAAAAAATTGACAAGCCCTGAAATAAATCACTACCAGTCGGTTCCCAGGAAACAGGGGTGTAATTCTGGAACACAAAGTCCTGAGCGGTTGTGATAAATTGCGAGCTCAGGCCCCAGCAAAGAGCGACTCTGGAATCTTCACTGTATCAGACTCTGGCCACACCCTGGAAAGCGGATAGTTCTGTAAGTAGCAACCTGTTAAAACAAAAAAAAAAAGGGAAAAAAACCAGCTACCAAAAAAAAGGGGGGCTTTTGTGTATGCGTGTGGGGGTTGTTTTTTTCCCGGTATTGAGACCTGAAGTCCCCCATAATGCCACCCACAGAAGGCACTTTTCAATAGCTAATCACTTAGGAAAATAGCAATATTCCAGGGCATACCCCCTGAAAGTAAGCATGGAGTTCAAGCTGGGTTGAGAAATGTTCCTCTGGATGAGTTTTAGGCCAAGCAAGGAAACAAGAGGTGAACATTACATTTTCAAATACTCATCTGCTATTTCCTAGCCACATTTATGTCACCCATGGACAGGTTGCCTAGGGTGGGAGGCCAAGTAGGAACCTATTTTAAGTCTATTTTATAAGGCGCTTAAGTACCTCTGTGTTTTTATAAAACAGAAGTGCAAAAGCAACCTAAATGGGGCTAAAATGCAGCTCAGAGGCAGCTGTAAAATATCTATACCTGACGTATGTCCAAACACGTCTGCACCTGGATCACCTACAAGTATGCGCCTACTTTTATTGGCATATACATATGAAAACTCTTATAAAAGAGCATCCCTAAAAGCAGATGCAAAGTCCATGATCCAGTCATACCCCTGAGTAATTTTCCACAGGAGACTATTCCTGGGTAAGCAGTTTTAAAAAAGTGCCCTCCAAATTTAAGGAGACCTACCATCAATGAGATATACATAGTTTAATTCACATTGCAGTAAGGCCTATTATGTATGACCAACCCTAGTGCCCCTTCACCCCAATAGGTCTGTAACTTTTAGGTTAATGAAAATAAGATAGAGATTCAAAGTAAACCAATGTAAACCTAACTACATGGATAAGTAGATATTCTTTAAATGAAGAAGAAGAAGAAAAAAAAGACCCCGCCCTCACATCCACTGATGGCTCTCAGAGACCCAAACTAAGGATAGGACATTACCTTACAATTAGCGCCCCTAAGAATGCAAGTGCATAGGTTACATCCCTTGAACCAGAAAATAAAAAAATACAAAACACCAAAGAAAACAAGGAAACTTTTTTGTTGTTGTTAGTTGATTACATTTGAAATGTCTTCAAATTATAAAAATACATCCTTTGGTTAAGTTGTATCTCATCGCATGTAGAACTGATTGTTAATGGGTAAAATTTGTCTTTTTATTAGTACACACCAAGTATGCCACTTCAAATTAAACGTACCACAAAACAGCATTAAGAGGATATGGATTCCCTATTATTCAGTACCATATCTATAGTCAAAGAGACACTTCCATCTCAGGATGTTCTTAAATTGAGGGGAACTGGAAACAGCTCAGTGTCCCTGTTGCTGTACATTTTTGCGGGTCTTCCCGTCTCTTTATTGCAATGAATATAGGGGATAAAGGAGGGCCCTTGGCATAACTTTACCCTTCACTGCTAATGCCCCTCTCCAAGTTTTGCTTTGCCATCTGGGGGTCCATCTCTGATGCTGCAGAAAGAAGGGGAGGATACACAGTGGGAAGGGGAAAAAGAGCAGCTCTCAAAACATCTCTTATTAACCCCACAGCTACTCAGCTTTTCAGGATATCCACAACGAATGTGCAGAAGATGGAGTTGCCTAGAGACTCTCAAATAGATTTACTGTGGATAACCTGAACATGCTGACCAGCTGTGAGGTCAGTAGGACATGATTTGGGTAGAGGCTGCTTCCTTGGTGAAAACCACTGTACAGGAGAAGGAGGCACATCAAAAGGGTAAATGACTACTAGGCAGAGCTGAAAGGCGAGTTCCTCAGATGTACCAACCAGTAGCAAAATGGTACTGCAGCCCAAATCAGGCGATTTTCTCCCTACTTTGAGGGTAATTTTATGACAGGGCGCCTAGGTTTGGAGGCGATAGGATAAAAGCAGGCACCCTCTCTATTTTATAAAAGCACCTATTTGCCTTTCCAAAATATCACAAATCCTAACGAAAAAGCACCTAGATTGTGGGTGCTGATATTTGCTCCTGCTCCACATAAATTATAAAATACTCATGTGAATCGCAACTTTGCCCATGTTCAAACCAAACACCTCCCCAAGCACAGCTACTCTATAAATACACACCTACTTGCGCCACAGAGTGGAGTAGCTGTCTAGTGGTTATAGTAACAGTCTAATACTCAAGAGGGTGAAACTAGGCCTTATCTGCTAATTGGCTTTCCTTGAAGAAATCCAGTCCAGTCCCGCGCCTTAGGGTAGTGCACCTCTTCCAGCAGCTTGGAGACTGAGCATGTCACAGCTTTGATGACATCAGGATACTCATGCAGCTCGCACCACCCACCAGCCCCAGTAACCTATTGGCAAAGCAGACTCACAGGAGCAACAAATAAGAAGTTAACATCAGAAAAACCTTAAACCTTCCAATCTAACTTGGAGTCCCCCCAAGGGTCACCAAATCCCCCGGGAGCTCCCTCCCTGGCCCCCATTCCTAATCTGGGAATCCTCCAACAAAGCCCCTCACCCACCCCCATTGAGGATGGGACAGGCTTTTTAGCCAAGACCGATACAGGAACATGTGTATGCTACCTTTCTGCATCAAGACGCTGCTACTAACGCCCTAGGTCTTTCTGTAAGTTGAAATTCTTCAGGCCCGGGGTCGCGAGCACTGCTTCAGAACTATAGATGGGAGGGTTCCGGGACTGGACTAGAGTTCCTCAAGGAAAGCTAATTAGCAGGTAAGGCCTAATTTCACCTTCCTTATCGTCCCTCCAGTCCAGTCCTGCACCTTAGGGATGTAACAGAGCCCCTTATCCGTGGGAGGGACCTGCAAGATCAGCCTGAAGTGCTGCTAAACCGAAACTTGCATCCCCCACAGCCTGCACATCCAATCTGTAATGTTTCACAAACGTATGTAGAGACGACCAGGTGGCCGCCCAGCAGATCGTCCCCAGTGGAACCAAACTCCACTCCGCCCAGGAGGCTGCCTGCGCCCTGGTGGATCGCTTCCTTATCCATCTAGAAATGGAGGACTTTGCCGCTGCCTTCCCTTTACGTGGTCCACCAAACAAGATGAAGAGCTGATCTGATCTTTGAAAAGAAGCTGTCCTTTTCAGATATCTTCTCAACGACTGCCTGACATCAAGAAAGCGCAACTGTGGGTCCTCAAGGATCCCGGCTGGTCCTGACAACACTGGGAGAGAGACAGGCTGATTCAGATGAAACGGTGACAACACCTTGGGCAAGAAAGAGGGCACTGTCCCCAAAACCACTTTCTCCTTGGTAAAAAAGGAGAGAAAAGTCTCTCTATATGACAATGCCTGGAGCTCGAGATCCTGCGGGCGGAACATATGGCTACCAAAAATACCGTTTTCAAAGTTAAGTCCTTCAGAGTACATGTGGCTAACAGCTTGAAGGGTTCACCTGCCGGCACCGAAAGGACCAGATTGAGATCCCAAGGATTTACCATTGACCTCAATGGCGGATGGAGCTGCTTAATGTCCCTTAGGAAACGAGTCACATCCGGATGGTTTCCCAAGGAGACCCAGTGGATCTTGCCTCGATAACACACCAACGCGGCGTACCTGCAGAGAGCCACATGCAAGCCCTTTGTCGAGTCCTGCTTGAAGGAACTCCAACACCACCGGAACAGAGACAACGGCCCCAGGGACAACGGCCTGCACCCCTTATGTGCACACCATGCTTCAAAAATTCTCCACACTCGAATTAAGACAATGATGTGGACCCTGGCCCTAAGAAGCGTGGAGATTACCTGCGCAGAATAACCTTGCTTTCTCAACTGAGCCCTCTCAAGAGCCATGCTGTATGCGAGAACCGATCCACTTGGGGCATAAGGACCGGGCCCTGAAACAGCAGGTCTGGCCTGCTTGGAAGCTTCCACGGCTCTGCCACCTTCAGCCAAACTAGCGCCTGGGCTCCCAGTGCACCTCCATTCTCTGTATCACTTACCCTATTAGCGCCCACAGAGGGAAGATGTAGAGAAGGCCCCGGCAGGGCCAACACTGTACTAGCGCGTCCAGGCCTTCCGACATTCTCTCTCTCTCCGACGGCTGAAGATCCTGCTCGCTTTCGCTGATGCAAAGTCACCATCAAATCCATGAATGGCGCCCCCCCACCGGCGCACGATCTGCTCAAAGACTTCCTGGTTCAGCTGCCACTCCCCTGGATCCAAGCGCATCCGACTGAGGTAATCAGATGTCACATTCTCTGTCCCGGTCACGTGTGCCGCTGAGATGGCCTGCAGATGGTCCTCTGCCCAACTCGGCAACATTTCCACTTTGCTCTCCAGCTTGATGCTTCCTGTGCCTCCTTGTTGATTGATATATGCTACTGCGGTGGCGTCAGAGAAGACCCGAACCGCCTTCCCATGGAGAAGCGGAAGAAACTTGCATAAGGCGAGGAGAACAGCTCTCATCTCCAGCCGATTGATGGACCAAGTCCGATCTTCCACAGGCCAGTGCCCCTGTGCCACCTGCCTTTCGCAGTGGGCTCCCCAGCCAGAGAGGCTGGAATCAGTCGTCAGGAGAATCCAGCATGGCGATTCCAACAGAAGCCCCACCGTAAGATGCTCCCTGCGGAGCCACCACTTGAGAGCTGTGCATATCTGTCATGGACACGGCAATGGGTGCGAGAGGGGCTGTTGCTGATGCGACCATCTTCGCAGCAGGGCGCTCTGCAATGGCTCGCACCCAAGGGACCAATTCTATCGTTGCCACCATGGTCCCCAACAGCTGAAGATACTGCCATGCCGTAGGCTCCGCCATGTGGAGGAACTTCCGGACTAGCAGCGCCTGTATCCTCTTTTGTGGTAAAAAGACTCTGCCAGCGCGGGTGTTGAAGAGAGCCCCGAGGTACTCGAGGTTCTGTGAAGGAGTCAGGTGATTTTTGGAGACGTTGATGACCCATCCTAGACTCTGAAGGAATTCAACTATGCGAATGAGCCAATCGTCCAGGTACGGATGGACTAGAATGCCTTTGCGATGCAAAGCCGCCTCCACCACTACCATCACCTTGGTGAACGTCCAAGGGGTCATCGTGAAACCGAAAGGCAAGGCTTGAAATTGAAAGTGCCCCACTGGTACCGCAAAGCGGAGAAACTGGTGATGGTCCGGATGGATGAGGACATGCAGATAAGCCTCAGTGAGGTCCAGTAAGGTCAGGAACTTCCCTTCTCTCATGGCCATGATCACAGACCTGAAGGTTTCCATATGGAACCTCGGTACCCGCAGGCACCAGTTTACCTGCTTGAGATCCAGAATAGGCCGAAAGGAGCCCTTCTTCTTTGGTATGATAAAGTAAATGGAGTATCAACCTGCGCCGCATTACTCCGCGGGCACCAGAACTACCGCCCCCAACCTCAGGTGCCTGTTGAGCGTTCCCCGCACTCTTTGTGCCTTCCCCCATGCCTTGCAGGGGGAGCGAATGAAGGCAAGTGGTAGCGGTCTGGTGCACTCCAGCGCGTAACCATCCCGTACCACCAGCAGGATCCACTGGTCCGATGTAATTTGGCTCCAGGCAAGGAAGAAGTCCCGCAACCTGCCTCCCATGGGCTGCACCCCTGCCTGGACCCCCCTCGCTTGTGTTTTCTTGTGGGCCGCAGAGGAGGTGGAAGCAGAGTGGTAGCCTCTACCTGCCCCACGAAACCCCCGAAATGGTTGTCCCTGGGGGCGAACCACCCTCTCTGATACGGTGTAAAGTGCACAGTCTGAAAATGCTTAAACTCCCGGGGTTGACCCCTACCCGAGCAGACCCCTGGTCCTGTTTCAGTTTATCCTCAGGCAGGCGCCCCCCTTTGGACTCCTTTACCAGCTTCATGAGATCCTCTCTGAGCAACTGTTTCCCTCTGAAAGGCAACTTACTCAGGCGGGCCTTAGAGGAAACATCAGCTGACCAATTAAGGATCCAGAGGTAGCGGCGAGCAGCCACAACCGAGGCCCATGCTGTTGGACGGTCCTCTAACAAGATCATGGAAAGCATCTGCTAAGTAAGCCGCTCCCGACTCAAGCCACGCTGCGGTCCCCTGCTCTGGGTACTCTCCCACCATTTTGGGGATGCCCTCTGCCCAACACAGGCATGCCCACACCACTAACGTCCCACACACTGAGGCCTGCAAGGACAGGGCACTTACATCAAAAACTTGCTTCAAGAGGGTATCTAGCTTCCTGTACTGCTTTCCACGGGAACAGTTGTCTTCTTGGTTACCGCCAACACTGCAGCGTCGACCTTCAGTGAACAGAACATCTCTTTCTCCTGATCCAACAACGGGTATAACTGGGCCACTGTATGAGACCCCTTGAGTCCAGCCTCAGGAAGGTCCCATTCATCCAGGATCATCTGTTTAATCACTCTATGCAGGGGGAACACCCGCTGAGGCTTGCGCACAGCCTGAAGAATCGAGTCCTCTACGGTCTCTTCCTCCATCGCGCCTCCCGACATTTTGAGCGTCTTGAGGGACTCTGCTATGAGCCCCGCCAACTCCTCCCTACGCAAGACTCGAACAATTCGGGGCTCTTCCTCCTGCGGGGATCTCCCCTTCTTCTAGCTCCTTGGGTTCCACACCTTCCTCAGCCTCTCAATCCGAGGGAAGAGACCTTAACTCCTCAGCTTCCTCGTCTTCGAGCCACCTCTTAACTGGGAGCTGACTTGACTCAGCCTCATCCCCCTATAGGCTCTCAACTGCTGTTCTCTTCTGTCGTTGTCCACCTGGCCTAGCCCCTGCTGCTTTAAACAAAAAGCCCTGAGGAGCAGCAACACAAACTCGGGGGAAAATTTCCCCAGCACCCTCTCCCCGTGCATCTGGGAGGAAGATAGCCCCGGAGAGACCAGATCTCGCTGAAAAGGCTGCAGCAATGGCAGTGAGGGCCCAATCCCTTCCTCCTGCTGGGACAGCACCCCAATGGCAGCAGAGAGGCAGGACATCTTGGGGCGGCTCCCTCCAGGGCCTCTGCTTCCTCCTGCATAGACTATTCCGCTGTGTGTGCATCCACAGCACACCCACGGCAAACCCATTCCGTGGTAAGTGTGCTATTAGGCACCCCACAGGCTACACACTAGGATTTCCCCGGCATAACTCCACTAGTCACAATAGTGAAGCTGCCTATTGCTCCTCTCCTCTTTACTTGTTGACTTTGTTATTTTGGGTTTTTTTTTGTTTTTTTTTAACTCTAAACCGAAGGAAAAAACTCCTGCAGAGAGCAAATACCTCTGCTGGAAACACAAGAAAAGGAATCCAAAAGTAAAAACGGAGCACCCAAACTAAAAACTAAAGCCGGCGCCGCAAGTTGCCCGCCTAAGAAAATGGCACGTCTGCCTGCCGTGCTGTGCCCCGACCCTCTGCCACGCGGTCTGCAGACCTCTCTGTACTCGCCACAAAACCCGCGCCGCCTAAAATAACACGATCCTCGGGCTACTCACCCCCGCAGAGCCTGAGCAGTGGCGCTGATCTCGCTGTCCCTTGGTGCTCAGCCGATTCGTGGCTTTGGCACAGAGGCAGGAGATAAAGGGAGAGACATCTGTTCTTGTAACCGTCTCCCGACTGATCTGTCCCCCTCCCCTTCAACCACTCCTCACCTGCTGAAACCGGGTTTGGGAGCAATAGCTGCTGCAGACCGAAACAAGCAAATCTCTGGCAGCTCTATTTTTTTTTTTTCACAAACTAAGAATCGTGTTAGCCCAGCAAGAGGACCTCAGGAGCTGCACCTGTTAGATCGAGCCCCCAGTCAGGAGAGGAAAGGGGGGGGGGGGAGAGAGAGAGCACCAATGAAGGAATCAGAAAAACAAAGGAAATTAACCCCCAAGTAGCCTAACTGGCTTCCTAGTTGTCCCTTCCGTGAGTCCAACCTCTGGGATCACCTGCTCCAGCGGCTTGGAAACTGAGCTTACTGGGGCCGGTGGGTGGTGTCAGCTGCATAAGTATCCTGATGTCATGAAAGCTGTGACATGCTCAGTCTCCAAGCTGCTGGAAGAGGTGCACTATCCTAAGGTGCGGAACTGGACTGAAGGGACGATAAGGAAATCTGGGTTCAGTTCTCTCTGGCACTTCTTATGATCTTGGGCAAGTCACTTTACTCCCTACTGCCTCGGAAGAAAAGGCCTGGCATCTACTTACAGTCATACCTTGCCAAGAAAACTCAAGGACTGCTGGGTCACCAGGAGTCAGCATTGACTTGATAGTACAAAAAATTTTTTTAAAAAGCAAAACTTGCACCATGCATACTTTTAGGTGTTACCTTATAAGAGACTTTTTACGTACCTAAACAGCATTTCAAAAGTGGCCCTTTTTGTGACCAACAGTGGTCACACTTTGTTAGCCACTTGGTTTATTCTAGGTTTATGGAAAAAAAACCTTATTATCTAGGAAAAGGACAGAAAGAGGAAGCCAAGACCCTAAGAATAAATAAACAGAAACTTTGAAGAGTCTGGCAGAAGTACCGCTTTAACATTAGTTGAGCAAAGCTCATTCAACAGCCCTGCGCAGTCCTTTAGGGAGAGGGGCCAGCAGGGACAATGATGAAGGGGTTTTCTTCTGTTTTACTGTTCATTAGGGAAAGTGCAGGTCCCGGTGGGAAGAGGCAATTGAGGTGTCGTGGGATGCATATCCTCCTTCACAAAGACTTGGGGGCTGCTGATGTATCTTTAGCCCATGCGGTAATCACTGATGCTGCTTAAAAAAATGTAAAACAATTTTCACTGAAAACTAATACAAATTAAGGCACGCTCAATGGTAATATTACAGACCATGGTGAATACACGCCTGTTGTCTCTCCAGTCTTCAGCAAACAAGCGGCGGATGTTAATCCATACCTGGAGGAACGAAATATGGAAAAGGTGGTTGTCCAGCTAAAGGAAGATGCCACTATCAGGAAAAAGAACAGCTTTGCCTGGCTAACATCAGAGCCGATTTATCAAAACCGTTTACAACAGGCGAGTGGATGAAAGCTCTTAATAAATCACAATCCATTACGGATGGGGCAGTGTACCAAATGAGGATTACTGAAATCATATGAAAAAAAGGTACCCCCTGTTTAAAAAAATGTTTTATACCTGTTCAAGGAAAACCAAACGAAATATCTACCGGTTCAAGATGCTGTGGTGCTGGTATCACGGCTCTCCATCATCATCAGCACTGCTGGGGTCCAAGCTAGTCATAGTTTTCTGATTAAATTTCTCCAGGAACACCTCTGCGGTTAGCTTGGGAAGCCCCCTGTCTAAAGGACACCCTTCTACCAGGCTGTTCATGGGGGTGGGAGGAAGTGGGATCTCCTCATCCAGCGATGGGTCATCCACCTGCTTCCTGCACTGCAAGGTGTACCCCTGGCATCTCAGCTCATCTTCTTCTGGAAGAGCCACGTGGTCCTTGAGGAAACCACAGCACTCTGGCACCCCATCTCTTGCCGTTCGCAAACCACAGCTCTGACCGCCTTCCGCTGCTCCATGTTGCATTGCGCCCGACAGCCCCCCACTGTTCAGGAGGTCCTTAAGAATGGGTAGGACTTTTTTACGGGAGGCAGACGTGTTTCCTTGGTTGTAGGCCTGGATGTCCGAGTAAGGACTGTAAAAGGGGGACAGCTGCAGCAGAGTGTTGTCAGCACACTCCAGGGCTCTGCACACCTAGCAAGAAGCAGCAAAGAAGATCACCATTTAGTCTGTAGCAAAACTGGCAAGTCACAAAGTAGAATGCATAACCAAACAGACAACACTTAAAAATAAATAAAAAATAAAAAAGGTCTAGCAAAGACAGTTCAGATTATTCCTCAATTACAACAACATTTTATTGATTAATAGAACTTCTACGTGCTCCTTGATATGTTGTCTGTACATATTATGCAGTACCCAAGTCCCAGGAGGAGACTCCCTAGTGGTAAATCTGAGAGGGAAGGGATATTTTGCTCTCTGGCCATATTTACAAAATGTTGAAATCCCTCTGATAAGAGAGGCCAATTCCTTTGGAGTGTATTTAAACTATGCTCCTCTTAAAATGTGATGAATCCATACTAGTGTAGAAGAGGGAAGGAGCTTCCTGGTTTCCCCAAATGGTTTCCTTGCTTTATTCTAACTCCATGTCCATAGAAAAACATTTTTCAAAATAAGAACCCCATCTAAGATTTTGTTGGGAGGGTTGGGGAAGAATGCCTGCCTTACATGGTAGTTCAGGTAAACTGATTTACAATTTTTATTGTAAATCACCTTGCTACTCAACCCAGTGAGAAGCGATAAAGAAAGTCAGACCCCCTTGTTATAGTTTAAAGAGGGGAATTAGGAGGGAGGAACATTATGGGCCCAATATTCAGCAGTGGCGGCTACCTCTGCTAAAGTGGCTAGCTGCTGAACTTTAAACCAATATTCAATGCCAGGGCCATATTTTACCTGGCATTTTATATCCAGCTTGCCCAAGATTGCTGGGAAGTTAACTGGGCAGCAGCAATATCCAGCTGCTGCCCGTCTTTAGCTTCAGCAGTGAAAATTAGGCCAGCCTTTACTGCGCCTGACTTTCGCTGCTTAACGATAACGAGGCAGCAGCTCAATATCGCCACTACTCGGTTATCGCTGCATGCTGTCCTTGGACCACCCCAATGCTAGCTAACCAGCTAGGGAGCTTAACACGGTTAGCAGGTCTGCTAGCTATGTTAATCCCTTTGATTATTGGGCCCTATATTTGGAAGGGCACCTTTCAGAATCTTGAATTCGGCTTCAGTCCTGCTGAAAACCCACCAGGGCATGTATCTGCTAATCCTTAAAGTATTTACTCATGAAAAAGAGCACGCGAGAAGCAAGAGGCAGCAATCAATCACAATTGAGCACCTGGAAAACATTCCCCTAGATATATCCTAGTCCCCAGCTGTTGTGTTGCCCGTTTTGACTAGACTGTAAGCTCTGATGAGCAGGGACCATCTCTTACATGCCTCTATATGGCGCTGCGTACACCTTGTAGCACTATGCAAATGATTAGGAGTAGAAGCAGCAGTAACACTAACATGTGCATTTACCTCTTTACCTTCTCTAGCTAAGATGACCTGCACCGATGAGTGTCCATGGGAGCTCCGACCCCGAAAATGCTTTGGTGTGTTCACATTGCATAACCAGCCACAGTCTTAAAACCTTTGACCGGGTTAATGAATGACAAGCAACATGACACTAGCCAAACAGACTGCTGCTGCTCAACCACCTAACCTGCAGTTTGCAAGAGGCTTTCCTCATGAAACGTAACATGCAAGACCCTGGCCTCACACCCCCGCAGACTCTCTCGCGCTCACAAAGAACCTTCAACAGAGCTGGAAAAACAAAACAAAACACTTACTTGACAACACGAACCCTCGCTCAAATGCCTTCATCATACACTCTTCACAAGGTAAAATTAGGCCTTACCTGCTAATTTTCTTTCATGGAGTCCCTCCAGACAGATGGGCTGTATCCATCCACAAGTAGCTGGAGACTGATTATGCAAATCGTTTGTGACATCGCTCTATAACAGCAGAGGAACTTCCACCCCCCTGCAGTATACATTTGACAAAGCTATCATAACTAACCCAAACATGGGCAACACGATTCTGGACAACAGAAACTGACCCATATCATCAGCAACCTGAAAGATTTGCATTTAACAAGAGCACAGAAACCTAGACATTCCTTCTTTTGATCTAGTGTCTTAATGTTGTGCTCAACGCCAATATTGATTGTATTCAATTCTTTGAAGAATGACATCATCTGAGACCTGAAGAGAAACATAAAGGAACCTGTAAGCAAACCAGCCCACGGTCCTTCCCGTGGGGCAAAACCAGGCGACCGATCCAATCCAGATGGGCTCGCGAACTAAATTACTGAAGACTATGTGAGTGGGTTCTGGAGTGGACTGGAGGGACTCCATGAAAGAAAATTAGCAGGTAAAGCCTAATTTCACCTTCATCCATGTTCCTCCAGTCCACTCCAGACAGATGAGATGTACCATAGCAATAACTGCAGATGAGAGGGACCCATAAGTCCAGCTCTCAACACCATGTCGCTGAACCTGGCCTCCTGAACTGCCTGAACATTGAGACAGTAGTGCTTAGTAAAAGGTATGCAGAACTGACCATGCCACTGTGTGACAAATGTCAGTCTGAGGCACCAAGCCAAACTCGGCCCAGGAAGCCACCTGCACCCTGGAGGAATACAGAGGAATCATCCTCTGCTTAAGTAAATATGCTGAGGCAATGGTTTCCTTGATCCACCATGAAACAGAGGCCTTTGATGCTGCCTCTCCTTTTCGAAGTCCCCCAAATAGCACAAATAAGCGATCTGACTTTCAAAACATCTGAATCTGCTTCAGATAACAGCGTAAAGCTCTGAATATCCAGTCTGCGTAGACGCTAATCAGAGGCTGGAGCATCACCGGTTCCAAACACTGGGAGCGCTACCATTTGTTGAGGTGGAAAGGGTGAGATCACTTTTGGCAAAAAAGATGGTACTGGCCGCAATACCACTCTTTCTTTGTAAAACTCCAGATATGGTTCTTTACAGGATAGGGCCTGAAATTCGGAAATGTGCCTGGCCGAACAAATGGCCACCAGAAACACCACCTTGAGTGACAAATCCTTCAAGGAGCTGTCCCTCAACAGCTCGAATGGAGGGCATGCGACGACTGACAATACGAGGTTAAGATCCAACGAGGGCACGACTGACTGCAAAGGGGGCCGCAGCTGCTTCACCGCATGTAAAAAACGTGAATTATCCAAGTGACATGCCAGTGAACCCCCTTGCACACTGCTGCAATAACAGGCCAAAGCCGCCACCTGGACCTTCAAAGAATTCAAAGTGAGACCTTTCTCTAGGCCTGCTTGCAAAAAGGCCAGGACGTCCACCACAGAGGCTACCAGAGGCCTCACATCTCGCTCCGCACACCATCCTTCAAGAGCATGCCACACGCAAGTATAAGACAAGGATGTAGACCGCTTTTGAGCCTTCAGAAGGGTATCAATCACCCCTGGAGCACAACCATGCTTTCTTAGCCACACCCGCTCAAGAGCCAGGTCATAAGAGAAAATTGATTAACTTGAGGCATTAACACAGACCCCTGTAAGAGTAGGTCCATCCGCTGAGGCAACCGCCATGGTCGATCCACTGCCAGTCGGATCAAATCCGCATAGCACGGTCTCTGAGGCCAATCTGGTGCCACCAGTATCACTCGGCCCGCATGTTGTGCTATCTGCTGTAGCAACCTTCCAATGAGGGCCCACGGAGGAAATAAGTACAACAGCCCCTCCTGGGGCCAGGGCTGCACCAGGGCATCGAGGTCTTCAGAAATCTGCTCTCTCCTTCGACTGTAGAACTGACCGACCTTGGCAATGGTTGCTGACATCATGAGGTTCATATCACTGGTTGTCCCCAGCGCCGCACCAAACTGGCAAATACCAAATCCTCCATGCCCATTCCCCTGAATCCAGTCGATGCCTGCTTAGGTAATCCACCTGCATGTTGTCCTTGCCGGCCACGTGCATCGCTGGCAACACCAATAGGTGGATCTTGGCCCACTGCAATATTGTTGCCATCTCAGTGGAGAGAAACACACTGCCCGTTCTCCCCTGCCAGTTCAGATGGGCCACTGCTGTGGCACTGTCCAAGAACACCTGAACCGCTTTGCGACTCAGCAGATGCTCAAACCAATTTAACCCTAGCCATACCGCTCTTAGTTCCAGGCAGTTGATGGACCAGGTCTTTTTTTCCTCCGACCACTGTCCCGGGACCACCTGGGACAGACAGTACTACCCAGTCCAGCATCTCCAGGGACACTCTGTGCTGCAGATGTTCCTTGTTCAACCACCACTGCATCTTGCTCTTGACATCCTCCAGACACTGAAGCCGTCAGGACAATGGATACAACTGAGGAGACCATCTCAACAGTAGCACTTTCTGCAAGGTCTCATTTGCGCTCTGGCCCAGGGAACGAGGTTGAGTGCTGCCACCATCATGCCCATCACCTGCAAATAGTGACAGGCTGAAGGTCTTGCCCTCCACAAGAACTGCTGCAGCAGGCGTTGCAACTTGCTGAGCCTTTTTTCTGACAATGCCACTCTCCTTGTGAGGGTGTCAAACTGCACACCCACACACACCAAGTGCTGTGAAGGAACCAACTTGCTATTGCACATATTGATGACCCAGCCGAGATCTATCAGGAGGAAGATTACCTGCTGCATCACCTTTAGGCTCTCCTCTCGCGACTTCACCCGAACGAGTCAATCATTCAAATAAGGATGGACTAGAATCCCGTGTCTTTGTAGGGCCGCTGCTACCACCACCATTATCTTGGTGAACGTCCAAGGCGCCGAAGGGCAGTGCCCAGAACTGAAAGTGGCCCTGGGGTGTTGCAAACTGCAAGAATCTCTGGTGGTTGGGGTGAATTGGAATGTGTAAATATGCCTCCGTAAGATCCAGGGCCATCAGAAATTCACTGGGCTGTACTGCCACCATGATGGAAAGTTTCCATGTGGAATCAAGGCACCCAGAGTGCCCTGTTGACATACTTTAGGTTGAGGATGGGCCAAAATGAACCTTCCTTTGCCGTGAACAATGCATTCACCCTTGGGATTTGCAAACAACTCCTTTTCTGCTGGAGGTACGGGATACAAATGGGACACTGTCCATCCTCCTCGTAACCCTGCTTCAGGCAGCAGCCACTCCGCCTCAGTCATCTGCATAATTGCCTTATGCACCAGAAACGAGTTTTGCAGAGTCCGCAGACCCTGTAGAAGAGGGTCCCTCCAGAGGAGTCTCCTCGTCTGCCGGCCAAAAGGGTACATTTAAAGCCCCAAGCGACTGAGATGACCCCCAACAGTTCCTCCTTATGGAACACCCGGACTATGGTAGGATCCTCACCAGGGGGAAGCTTCCCAAACTCCAATCCCAGTGACTCCGGGTCTTCCTCGAGGCCAGAGGGCACATCCCCCAGATTCTCTGCGCTCTGAGCCCAGTGAGACTTGATCCTCCTCACTAAGTCTCAAGCGTTTGGCCAACGACCACCCCCCATGAGGTGCAGAGATACTCTCTTGCCTGAAGGTGCTTTAATGGCCGCCAAAGTCCTGTCCAGGCCCTGGTGCTTCTTCAACTGATAGGCCTTATTTAATAGTAAAATAAATTCCAGGGAAAAAAGGAAGCATTCTGCAGGAGAAGAATCTGCCTGCCTCTGATTCTGTGCCTCTCCTCTTACTGCCAGCGAGGCCCATCCTGCCCCTGACGGAGCTGAACACATATCTAAAATGGTGGCTGAAGTGGAAGCACGGGAAACATCCCACTGAGGCTAAGATAACCCCATTTCCAGAGAAGAGCCTTCCCCCAATGACGGCAACTCCCCAAAAGTCAGATCTGGCCCCCGATGTTCTTCTTCCACATGGTGGTTCTCCCTCTTGCAGACCTTATAACAGCCCGTCTGCGAGAGGGAACTCCAGCGTACGCTGCATGTGAGACATAACCTTTTGGATCCCAGCATGGCCTCACGCTGCTTTGTGACTGCCCGAGACCCCCCCAAGCTAAACTACTGAAGACTATGCGGCGCTCTCAACACACACCAAAGTAAGAACCCAGATCACCCCCATGAAGGATTCCCTTTGCAAGAAAGCCGCCTCACTGAAAACACACTCACCGCAATATGCACGGATAGTGGTCTGGCTCTCGCTCCCCCTAGAGACTGCTGCCGAGCCAGGAACCTCCGATGCTGACTGAACAGCTCGCGGAGGTCCTGCAGAGGCCTTACCCATTAAAAAGTTCTTGATGAGACTGCCCAAACTTTAAATGCCTTACCACTGTGCTTCTTTGATATCTATTTTTTTTGAAGCACGCAGTCTTGACTTCTGCCTAGGTGTCAGTTCTGTGCCTGTTTCTTCCACAACAAATCCCTATCCTAAGGAAACTATTCCTTAACCAGTCCAGATAGGGACTATTGGCTGTCCCCCAGCTGCTGGAGACTGGAAATACTGTGGGAAAAGTTCCTCTGATGTTATAGGGTGATGTCACAAAAGATTTGACAATCAGTCTCCAGTTGCTGGTGGACGGATACAGCCCATCGATCTGGAAGGACCTGGATGAATAATGTTGCTATTGCGAATCTAGAACAATAGCGTTAGATTATCCATTAGGATTTGGAAAGACACCCACTTAGGATGTAGTGTAGCCCAGACTACCTGGAGAGGAGTCCCATCTGCTGGTGACTGAGTATACTGGTATAGTGGGAGGGCGGCTGGCTCTTTGTACGGTGACATCACATGCTCAGTCTCCATCTGCTGGAAGAGGGGCACAACTCCCAAGAGTCTGGACTGGATTTGAGTGATGCTATGGAACCTACATTTCTCTCCCTAACCTAGTATCAGCTGCACCAGCCTGGTCTTCTATCAAGTGAGGGCATCACCGTGTATTAATATTACTTGCATCCAACAGAGATTACATGGCTAGAAAGAAAAAAATTATGCTAAAAACCATAAACAACTTTTGCAAGGCTGTCTGGATGCAGTCTAATTTCAGTGGGCATGTCATGTGATTTTGACTCAGCTCAGTATGCCCTGAAACAGCAGCCATACAGCACCACCTAGTGCTATTATTCCCACACCTTGCCAAAGTACCTTTCTGGATACTGCCGAGCTGTTTCTAGCCAAGAGGGTTTGCAAACCAGAGATGATTATAAACTGCCCACAAAATGCTACCCTGCCAAGGCCTAAAGGACTCTGGGACAAGAGGTGAGAGTACCTGGGATTTGCAGTTCACTTGGCCTCTCCTGGAGAGTACCTACCGATTCTCTGAGAAGTTTGTGCCTGCTGTAGACTGCCAGCTGCCTAAAGGGCTCATGTCTCTCATTAAAAGCAATCATCATTGCAACCAAAACATTATAGCCATGCCAATGGCAGAAGGAAGACAGGTCCTGGTGCAGATCCTTCCTCTGCAAAAAGGCCTAAAATCAAAACAAAATCAGGAAAACAAGTCAGTGCATGCAGGTAAGTCCAGAAATGAGACATTTCCCATTTTTATGGAGGCGTTGTGATGAGTTTTATCGCCCAGGAATGTAAGTATCAAATACAGAATCCCTCCGCTATGCCAATCCAGAGACTCTCGCCCCATCACAGATCTTGCAATCCACTTCACTCCTTCCCTGCTAGTCCCATATTCAGATCCTCGCATACAACTCTGCCAATACATCTTACTTTTCCTTACACCATTCCAGTACTGAAACCCCCATGCAAAGCTCTGCCTATGCACCTCATTCCTGCTCTGCAAAACTTATGAACTTAGACTGTAAGCCTTCTAGGGGACTGGGAAATACCTATTGTACTTGAATACAGTTGCCTTGAACAACTACAGGAAAGGACGGATTAAAAATACCAACTGTATTGTAAATCTCACACAAAGTTCTGCCAATATATTTCACTCCTGCCTTGCAGCATCCCTGCTATTCCAGTCGCAAGATCCTCCCACCCACAGCCTTGCCAATGTACCTCACTCCTGCTATTCTTATACTGAAACACCCCCTCACACACATGCACCTCTGCGATGCACCTCACACCTACCTCTAGACGCATGTATATGGAACTGATGGCAAGACTGATGCCATCGCTGGAGAGCGTTTTCAGGTCTTTCCTTAGCATTTGATCGGTGGTCAGACCTGGGATGGAAATTTGGAAGTTAAAAGGTAACACAGATGAGATACAATCTTCATCTGAATATGGGTGGCAGCAGTTATTGTGGAACCTGCACTAAGCCTAACTTACAGTGATTAAAGGTCACAGTCATGCTCTGCAACCTTCCATATAGCAAACCTTGTCCATGACGGAGAACAGGATGCATATCCCCCTGTAAAAACTTCTGCTCACGATTTCTCATCAGCCAGCATGTGCTTCCTTTAGAAAAGCCCTTGACTTTCTACTCCTGCATGTGTCTTTCTACCCCGAGGTACAGGAGCTTAGAGTCCTTTACTGGGCTGTGCAGACGCCTGCAACCAAGCCCTTCTGCTTCTTCCAGTTCATGCATTACCCTCAGCACTCTTGAATGCAGCGACAGGTACCTGACACGTCAAACTTGGCTTTCTGAAGCAACTCAAATGTAGCACTCCTCTCTGGGAGGTCTGGAAAGCGTGATTCCAGTAGGGCGACGTACTCACTGTCCTTTGGTGTCACTTTCCCAGCCTCTGGAGCCATATTGACGCAGTCAAGAACAATGGTGCCTTTGAAAGAGGCAGAACAGAGACATTATGACGCAATCAGAGGTGAAGCTCAGCACACAAATCCTCTGCTTATCACACAGCTTCTGAAGATCTCACCTGCACGTGCATATGGACATTTCACCCTCTAGATTTACAGCTGCTGGAAGTGATGGAGATTCCAGCATAATACAGAAATCTTGGCAGGTATGAGCTGTCCCCTCTTCCCTCCTTTTATCACCCATCTAATTATTAAAAAAAAAAAAAACACACACGCAAACTTTCCTCCCACTCTTGAGCTCACCATGTAAAAGAGATGCCACTTCTGCATCCAGAATCTGGGGCGCCAGCTTCAAGATTTTCTCCGTCACTAGAGTGGTACAAGATCCTACCAGCTCCGCGGTGACTTTGCAGGTAGGGCTGCTTCTTCTCTCCAGCGGCCGGTGGTCAATGACCTCAGTCACCACCTCCTCCAGGGCCACGTCGCCACTGTAGAATGGAAAGGGGGAGGGGTAATTTAATATCGCTCAGTCACCATGTTGTGCTCAAGAAAAGAGCTATTGCTGCTTTGCCACCCAAACGTGCAGTTATACCAAATGTAGAATTAAAAATCCATAAGGCATAGAGGAAATGTTTGTGCCCCCCAACCCCCTGAAATACAGAAAAAAGGGAATTGCAGGGAATTCCTCTTCTCTACACAGGGACCCAAAGGGCGACCCAAAAAGGGAACCCAAGTAACATTTCCAAAAATTACAGACCACTAACTTGTCTTATGAGCTGTTCACTGCAATAGATGCAGACAAAATATATGATCATATCAAATCCAATATCATAGCAATAGGGTAAAGGGGCAACAAGAGGGGAGCATATGGAACTAAAGACCAGTTAATGTTAAATAAGGCCATCATGGCTAGTGCTAAGAAAAGCGGAAATCTCAGGATAGCATGGATTGATTACAAGAAAGTTTCTGACAGCGTCCCACACTCTTGGATGATAAATTGCCTTGAGATGTATAAGATAAATCCTGGTTTGATACAGTACATTAAGTTTGCCATGACAATCTGGCAAACTACACTCTTGAAGCATGAAGATGGTCAGTACATCATTCCTAACATCAAGATCCAGCAAGGAATATTTCAGGAAGATTTCCTGTCACTATTTCTGTTTTGTATGCGCTTAATCCAATGAGCACTCATCAACTCTTTGGGATATGGATTTAACCTGAATTCTAAAGAAGGTGACATCCAATTACTATTTGTAGACGACCTGAATTGTTAGTTACTGGACCTGTAGAGCTTATCAGAGCAACTCCGTGTAGTGAAAAGCTTTAATGATGACATCGGGATGACTTTTGGCCTAGACAAATGTGATAAGGCAACTTTTTTTCTGTAATTTATATTTTATTGTTGGTTTTCAATCAATTACAAACTTCTGTATAAAACATCTCTCAAAGCTTCCAATCATTCCAGCTTCAAACTTAAAATATCCATAATTTTTTCCAACTTCTTTCTTCCTTCTTTTCCCCCCCTTACAAATATAAACAATATTATATTTAACATATAACGCAATTCAGGTGGTTTATCATTCTAAACCTTAATATTATTTATATTGATTATTATAATACTTATAATATCCTTTTTCCCCCATCCCTTAAAGGCTCTCCATATTTATTTTTCTTCCTGTTTTGGTTTGAAGCACTTCTCTCTTTTATACTGCTACTTTTCACCCATCATTTTCAGTTTTCCCTCTCCTCATCCCTTTCTACCTCCCCTCCCCCCAATATCTCTTTTCCCCACCAATCTGCATACCACCCCCATTCTTTCAGAAATTTAGTTATCTTATGTTCTTCTATTTCGTACATATACCATAACTGCTCTAACTGGTTTAGTACCTCTGCTCTTGTGGGTACGTCCGGTTGTTTCCACTTGATCATGAGGGTCATACGTGCTGCCCCTATACAGTAACCCAGAAACCTTTCTAAGCTTTTATCCCTCTCCCTCCTTAATTTGTTTAAAATTGCCATTTCCATGCCAATCCTCACTTTCGCTTTAGTTATCTCAAAGAACATCTGTTCCACTTCTCTCCACATCAGAGTGGTAGATGCATGGAATAGTCTCCCAGTGGAGGTGGTAGAGATGAGGGCAGTATCTGAATTCAAAGAAGCATGGGACAAACACAGAGGATCTCTAAAGGTAAAAAGGGGACTGTTGTAGTGGTTGATATGGAAGGGCAGACTAGACAGGTCATGTGGTCTTTTTCTGCCATCATGTTTCTTTGTTTCTATCATTTTTACCTTCATGCAATCTCATAATAAATGTTTTAGATCCCCTTGTTTCCCGCAATTCTTCCAACACTCCCCACTCTCTTGTTTATTAATAGCTTTCAACCTGCTTGGCGTCCAATACATTCTGTGGCAAATTTTTATACTATTCTCAAGACACATTGTACCTGGTGCTAGTCTCCTAGCCCAGCTTGTTATATCTTTCCATATTTTCTGACCCAATGTGCCTCCAATATCTTTTTACCATCTTTGATGGCTTATAACAAGGACAGCAATCTTTTCGGTGTTCCTTATTTTACCATTATCTGTTCAAAGATTGTTGATTGTTCTTTTAGGTCCCTTTGCACCTCTATCTTATTTAAAAAGTGATATATCTGAACGTAGGCATAGTAATCACTTGCTTTCAGATTGAATCTTTCCTTGAGAGCTCAAAAGAAAAGTACCCTTCCCTGATCAGAAATCAGCTGTCCAATTCTCCTAATTCCTTTTCTCTCCCATTCTTTGAAGATTCCTCCCTCCCTGGGTAAATTTCTTCAGCCCCATAATAAAGGCTCTTTTTGAGAATTTCTTTCCCGCCATAAGCTTTTTCCTCGTTCCCATCCATATCTTTTTTGACAACGCTCTAAACGGGTTCTCTTCAATTTCTTCTTCTCTATCTTTCCCCTTCTGATATTGTGCGTCCCATATCCAAAATTCCGCTTCACGTAGTTTGGCCCCTTTCGTGTTCCATTAAAATTCAGTGTGGTGTCTCCCTCTCCTTTCCATGGTACTAGTGCTCGCAGTTGAGCTGCTTTATAATATTGTTCCAAATTTGGCACTCCTAATCTCCCATCCTCTTGTCTCTGGAACATAGTTTGTCTAGAAATCCTGAGTACCTTCCCTTCCCAAATAAATTCCATAATTAAATGTAGGAATTTCTTTATATGTGCCCAGGTTAATGTGCACGGTATTGAGCTAAACAGGACTAGAATCCTCGGTAAGACATTCATCTTGACAGTGGCTATTCTTCCTAACCAAGACATCAAAATCCCTTTCCATTTTTGTAAGTCTCTTTTCAGTGCTGCTAATAAAGGGTCATAAATCCATGTTCGGAGATGTTTTATATTATTTCCTAATTGTATTCCCAAATATCTGTATGTACTCTTAACCCACTTAAATGGAAACTTCTCTTGGAGCCTCTTCTCAAGGTCCATCGGGAGGTTAAAGCCCAATATCTCAGTTAAGTTTATTTTATACCCCGATACCTCACTGTATCTCTCAAGTTTCTTCATTAGCACTGGCAATGAGGTAAAGGGTTCTCTCAATGTAAAAATCACATCATCAGCAAAAAAGTGCTATCTTGGACTCTATTCTCCCCCTTTGCACTCCTTCGATATCTGATTGTTGCCATATGCTCTCCGCGAAAGGTTCCATCACCAATGCAAAAAGAACATAAGAACATAAAATATGCCATACTGGGTCAGACCAAGGTCCATAAAGCCCAATATCCTGTTTCCTAGGTCATACGTACCTAGTAGTTTCCCCAAAAGACATAGGTTCCACAATGCTTGTATTGGGTCAAGCATTGATATCCTGGGTCCCTTCTTAATAATGGTTTATGGACCTTTCCTCCAGGAACCTGTCCAAACCTTTTTTAAACCCAGCTACACTAACAGCTTTTACTACATCCTCGTAACAAATTCCAGAGTTTGAGTACACGTTGAGTGAAAAAATATTTTCTTTCATTAGTCTTAAATAGTTTACCCTGTAGCTTCATTGCATGTCCCCTAGTCTGTCTTTCTATATTCTGATAACATAAACAATTGATCAACATTTACCCGTTCCACTCTGTTCAATAATTTATAGACTTCTATCATATCTCCCCTCAGCCGTCTCTTTTCCAGGTAAAAGAGCCCTAACCTTTTTAGCCTTTCTTCATAGCGGTATCCTTCCATCCCCTTTACCATTTTGGTGGCTCTTCTCTGAAACGTTTCTAATAACGCTATATCCTTTTTAAGATACGGCGACCAGAATTGCACACAATATTCAAGGTGCGGTCTCACCATAGAACGATATAGAGACATTATAATATCCTTTGTTTTATTTTCCATTCCTTTCCTTATGATACCTAGCATTCTATTTGCTCTTTTGGCCGCCGCTGCACACTGGGCCGAGGGTTTTAACATGTTATCCACAATGACGCCAAAATCTTTTTCCTGGGTGGTGGTTCCTAATGTGGAACCTTGCATAGTATAACCATAGTTTGGGTTGTTCTTCCCTAGGTGCATAACTTTGCACTTGTCCACATTAAATTTCATCTGTCATTTTGATGCCCAGTCTTCCAATTTATCAAGATCCTCTTGAAATTTTCCACAATCCTCTTGAGTTTTAACAACTTTAAATAGTTTTGTGTCATCTGCAAATTTGATAACTTCACTCGTTATTCCCTTTTCCAGGTCATTTATGAATATGTCAAAAAGCAGCGGACCCAGCACAGATCCCTGGGGTACACCACTATTCACCTTTCTCCATTGGGAAAATTGGTTATTTAGCCCTACCCTCTGCTTTCTATCTTTTAACCAGTTCCTGATCCACAATAGTACACTGCCTCCTATCCCATGACTCTAGTTTTGCCAAAAGTCTCTGATGAGGGATCTTGTCAAAGGCTTTCTGAAAGTCCAAATACACTATATCTACCGACTCACCTTTGTCTACCTGTTTATTCACACCTTCAAAAAAACATAACAGATTAGTAAAACAAGATCTTCCTTGTCTAAAGCCATGTTGGCTGTCTCCCATTAAGCTATGACTATCTACATGTTCAGCAATTTTGTTCCTTATGATGGTTTCTACCATTTTTCCTGGTACTGACGTCAGGCTCACCGGTGTGTAGTTTCTCGGATCACCCCTGGAACCCTTTTTAAAAATTGGCGTTACGTTCGCCATCCTCCAATCTTCAGGTATTAGAGATGATTTTAATGATAGTTCATAGATTACTAATAGCAGGTCTGTAATCTCATATTTGAGTTCTTTCAACACCCTTGGATGTATATTATCCGGCCCAGGTGATTTGCTACTCTTCAGTTTATCTAATAGTTGTAATACATCTTCCCGATGTATCGATATTGCCATCAATTCTTCTGCACCTTTAAATACTTCAGTCATGGGTAACATCCCTACATCTTCCTCAGTAAAGACCGAAGCAAAGAATTCATTCCGTCTCTCCGCTATCGCCTTGTCGCCTCTTAGTGCCCCTTTAATCCCTCTATCATCTAATGGACCAGCTGACTCTCTCACGGGTTTTTTGCTACGTATGTCCTTTAAAAAGTCTTTATTACGCATTTTTGCTTCCGCAGCAAGCTTCTTCTCAAATTCTCCCTTTGTCTGCCTTATCAATGCCTTGCATTTAACTTGCCAGTGCTTGTGCTGTTTCCAGGTTTCGTTGTTTGGCTCTTTTTTCCATTTCCTGAAAGATGCTTTTTTGGCAACAACAGCTTCTCTGACCTCACCTTTAAACCATGCTGGCAGTTTTTTGGACTTCCTTCCACTTTTCTTAAAGCGTGGAATACAGCTGGTCTGGGCTTCCAAGATAGTATTTTTCAACAACACCCAAGCTTGATGTAAGTCTTTAACCTTTGCAACTGCTCCTTTTAGTTTTTTCTTAACTATTTTCCTCATTTTATCATAGTCTCCCTTTCAAAGGTTAAAAGGTAGTACTGTGGATTTCCTTACTATCCAAAGGCCCGATCGACGACGGGGAAGGGAGCAGCCAGGTATGCTCCTCCCTGCTCCCCACTGCATGGCCAATCAGGCCGAAGAAACACCGGGCAGCACTTTTGAAAGTAAGCGCTCCTAGGCGCTCCCGCGCCAAAGGGCCCTTTGGCAGGGCACTGTGGTTTAGCCACATCCTCCTCCCCTCCCCACTCCAGAAACTCCACCGATGACATGGCCAGATGCAACGGAACCATGAGAATCGTCACCATGTAAGCATCCTTTAAATGTATCCCATGATGTGATGTAATGTAATGTTACCCAAGTTGCCCGATGTAATGCAGTGTAATGTAATGCAATGTGTGTTTCTCGTCTTGATTAGATTATAAGCTCCGATGAGCAGGGACAGTCACTCTTATATGTCTTTACAGCGCTGCGTACGACTGGTAGCGCTTTATAAATGTTAATTATTATTATCCCTCCTCCACTAATTAAATCAAACGTGATCATGCTATGATAACTATTGCCACGTGGCCCCAACACCCTTATCTCTTGTACCAGATCTGGTGTTCCACTAAGGACTAGGTCCAATATGGCTTCCCCTCTAGTTGGCACATGAACCAGCTGCTCCAAGAAGCAGTCATTTATTTCATCTAGGAAGTTTATCTCCCTAGCATGTCCTGCTGTGACATTGACCCAGTCGATACCGGGGTAATTGAAATCACCCATTATTGTTACTGTGCTGTAACGTTTGTCAGCTTCCTTGATTTCTTTGAGCATTTCATCATCCATTTGTCCATTCTGGCCAGGCGGTCGATAGTACACCCCCACTGCCATCACCTTCCCCTTTTTACATGGAATTTCAATCCATAGAGATTCTACAGCAAATTTTGTTTCCTGCAAAACTTTAATCCTTTCTGACTCAATGCCCTCTCTAACAGAGCGCAACCCCTCCACCAATTTGATCAGCTCTGTCATTACGATATAGTTTGTACCCAGGTATCAGTGTCCCACTGGTTGTCCTCCTTCCACCATGTCTCTGAGATTCCAATCATATCTAAACTCTCATTTAGTGCTATATATTCTAACTCTCCCATCTTATTTTTTAGACTTCTAGCATTTGCATATAAGCATGTTAGAGACTGTATTTTATTCACATTAATCTGGCTATTGGTAGGCATGGGTAATTTGGGATCTTTAAGCTCTGTCTGCTCCATACTCGAGGGCATTTGGGCTACTTTACTCTTTTTTGGAACCTCCCTGCTTTTGGTAGTATCCTTCAAGGATACATTCTTCCGAACCATGCGCTCTTGTGCGACTGTCGGCTTTCCCCTAAACCAGGGAAGTAGTGGTGATAACGGGTAACCTTGCCTTGTACTTCTCCCTAACTTGAGCTTTTATGAATAGCTTCCATTAACTCTTATTGTGGCTGAGGGATTTGCATAAAATGCATGTATCCACTCAAGAAAATTTCTTCCAAACCTGCTGTGGTGTAGAACCCGTAGCATGAAAGGCCACTCCACCCTGTCAAATGTTTTTTCAGCATCTACAGTTATGAATATTGCTTGCTTCCCGGTAGTTTGTAGCTTCCATGTCAAGTTTCCTATTTTCCTAATATTATCTCCTCTGTGTCTTCCCCTAATAAATCCTGTTTTGTCTTTATTAACTAAATGTGGTAGTATCCCCTGTAATCGATTTGCTAATATTTTAACATCTAAATTTAATAGGGAGATCGATCTGTATGAACCACATATATTGATATATTTCCCTGGTTTTGGTAATACTGTTGTGCCCGCTTCCTCAGCCGTTTTGGGGAGTTTTTTGTGTGTCAAAATATCATTAAAAACTTCTGTCAATAGGGGACTAAGTTGTTTTTGAAACACCTTAAAGAATTTAGATGTGAATCCATCTAATCCAGGCGCTTTTCCTAATTTGAGAATCTTTATTGCTTCACCTACTTCCAAACTACTAAGGGGGCAATCCATCCTTTCAGCCGCTTCTGGCTTTATTTTTTGTAGCTTAATATCTTGTAGGTATTTTACGCTTTTTTCTTCAGCACTTTTAAGCTCGCTTTTGTACAAGTTTTCATAAAGCTCCTGAAACACTTGTCTGATCTCATTATTTTCAGTTACCCTCTCCCCCTTAGAGTCTACTTTATGTTGTTGTATTCTCGTCTTAAGTCTGCTCGCCAGTATCTTTCCTGCCTTATTACCCCCTTCAAAATAGGACTGTTTAAGTGCATTTAGATTATATGCTATAGCTTTTGCCCATAGTCTCCCTAGTTCTGTTCTCAGGATCATGGCTTTTGAATGGAGCCGTGGTGCTATGGCAACTGGACGGCATGGTGCCATGGCTCCATTGGAAAGCCCTGATTGAGCTATCCGGGCAAGGCCTCTACGTGCAGACCGATCTGAATTGGGGTCCTAGCCTGTACGTACAGGCCTGGATGCGATCCTGGTGCCGCAGGATCAGAAGCCTGGCTAACTCTATGCATCCGGTTCCGACTGGGCGCACAGAGGGTCAGGATATCCAGGTCTAAATTGGCTCCTATGTGAAAAGAAAAAAAACTCCACAAGATTGGCATTGACAACAGAGGTGTCAGTAATGAGTAATTATTCTGTGCATGTGTGGGAAGAGAGATCCTGAAATACAAAGAAGTGCAATCAGACCAAGAAAATGTAGCAGATACTGAAATATTTCCCGTTATATTGGGTGATACTGTCTTGATGAAAAAGAACCTGCAAGTGCACCTTAATATGTCACTAACAGGGCCGGCCCAACCATTAGGCAAACTAGATAGTCATCTAGGGCAGCAGCTTGTATGTGTGAGTGTGTGTGCACATGCAATGAGCAGGACATTCAGAGCTCTACAACAGACTCTGACAGCCAAGGGGGGAGCATAAGGTTTGCCTAGGGTGCCAACACTATGGATCGACTCTTGGGCTGGTCCGGGTCACCTCTATATATTATACCTGATAAGCCCCAGAAGGAGGTTCTCTTTGGCACAATGCGAGTAAAAAGAAGAGTCCTAGCAGTAAGTCAGAGGTTAAGATCATACCCCATATAACCTGGGGCTTCTGAGTTTTGCACATATCGTGTTAGGAATGAGCCTAACTAACCCTTTTGTAAACACTAATCCCTGAAGAATTATTCTGGCTCATAAGATTAACCATCTATCGCAGGAATATTTTCTTGTTCAGAGCGCGCTTAATGTGGTAAGTGGATGTTAAGACAACTGAATGTCAGGGTGCGAGGAATAGATGGGGAGTAACGTGACATCCCCAAAGAGCACTTCGAGGTGTGCATGATCAGTGCCCTGCCTGCACATGGTCTGTCTCCAATCTCATAATGGAAAAAGAGGGAGGTAAGACCAAGCTCCTTGGAACAAAGACATAAGCACATGGGGCCCGAATTTCGAAAGGCATTTACACGGTTTACAGCCCAGTAAACCAAGTAAATGCCTTAAAGCAGGATACTCAACGGCACTTACATGGTCAGTGCTGTTGAATATCCCCTTCTAACTCCTCTACATGCCCCGATTCTATCCTGTTAGCATCGCGACATGTCGGGAGTGTTCCAGGGCGCAGCAGAGGCAGCAACATGCGATAACCGCTGGAAGATGCGGTATATAAATAAGTGTTAAATAAATTAAAGAATAAGTGTTAAATAAATAAATAAATAAATAAATAAAGGAACATCCTCGCCTGTCTTTAAGGCACAGAAGCTAACCGGGTCGCATGCAATATCACTGCTGCCTGCTTAGCTTTGGCGACTTCCGGCGTGTGAGGTGATCCCCAAATATTCAATGCCATCGCTGTGGCATTGAATATCCGGGTCAGAGGTCGGTGCTAGCTCAATATCGGGAACATGGTACTTGATCATTTAATGTGGACAAGAGCAAATAGGGAAAAGTGATCCCAAGAAAAAGTATCTTGGAACCATTGTGGATAACATATTACATTTTCAGCCTAGTGTGCAGCGGTTGCCAAACAAGCACATAGAATGTTAGAGACTATTTGAAAAGGGAGAGAAAATAAAACTGAGAATATCATTATGCCTCCGTATAAGTCTCTAGTATGACCACTGTGTGCAGTTCTGGTCGCCCCATCTCCGACAGGATATAGCAGAACTAGAAAAGGTTCAGTGAAGGGTAACCAAAATGATAAAAGGAGATAAGCCTCTCTTCACAAGGAAAGTGCTCTAAAAGGTTAGGACTCTTCAGCTTGGAGAAGAGGTGGCTGAGGGGAGATAGGATTGAGGTCTATAAAATAATAAGCAGATCAGAATGAGTAAATCCCCACTGTGGAGGAGTAGGGATCTCGGTCTGCTATATAAGGCATTTTTTTACCTTATATGGCAGATTGGCCCCCCCACTGCTGCATTCCAGGATACTCCCATGCAGGGTCATGTGTCACCATTTTTCAAAATGGCTGCGTCGGGCAGGAGCATGTGGGAATTAATCCTTCACCCCCAAATGAGGGGAGGTACAGAAGGAACGGAGCAGAGGGCCAAGGCCAACCATCAGGAAAAACTAGGTGGTCGCCTACGGCAACAGCTTCCGGAGGGGGGGGGGGGGCAGCAAAGAGCTGGGCATTCAAAGCTAAACAAACAACAGATTCTGAGAGATGGGCGTGGGGGGGGGGGGAAGAATAAGGCTTAAGGTTTGTCATGAATGCTATTCTTACACACATCTAATTTACACTCAGGTGCCTCCTGGATGCACAGCCCCAGACCACTGACCCAGCAAAGTATTCCTAAGCCTGCACATCTTGTGTCTTTCCTGGCCTCTGATGAGGACGCTTCAGAGCAGCGGAGGGGCAGGGGTGATGGGGACCTATTGTACTTGCCTTGGCAAGACGTTATGATCCACCAGGCTCAGGGAGAGGAGGCCAGCCTGATGGAGAGCGTGTAGATCAATTTCATCCCTGAAGATCAGGTATTCCTCTGGGATGCCCCGCTCCTTCAGAAAAACAGTGCACTCAGTCCGGAGCGGGAACTCAGAGCGCAGTATATTCAGCACCGGGACAAATTCCAGACGTGGGTCAGGAGAAGTCTGTGCAAAAGGGGAAAGAAAAAAAAAAAAAAAAGCACATGACACTCAGTACATGGCATGTACACTGTAAAACAGCACACGTATGTATATCATACAGCAACAGCTCCTGTATGAGTCTACATAACACCCCTCCCCCCTACATTGTCCAGGAGAGAGAGCTTCATACTGTAATCTGCTATGGGGTACCAAACCTTTAGGTCATACAATCATGAAATTACAAAATACATCTTTTCCACACTCATGTTTACCAACTGGCATTTGAACTAGTTCAAAGCATGTTGGCAAGTGTTTGAATACATGTTCTAGCCCACTAAGTAAAATAGAAAGGGGACCATTTTTTAATGGATCAGAAAACTGTAGGCCAAGGCATCACTGTCTGCTGCCCATTTCAATCCCAGTGTGCCTGCAACCCAAATCCAACCCACACGTGTAACTCTTGTGCGACAGCAGGGCATCCCCTTGGCCCCGGGGGCAATGAACGCCACATCCATGGCATTCCCTAACCCCAGCTGGCCCAATGAACAGAAGCCAGGTCTGGGAATCAAAGCTGTGTCCCCACTGTGCCAGCTCAGCCTAGGAGGCTTTTCATCCAGCACCTCAGGCCTATCTTTATAAGAAAGCAACCTCCACAACACATCAAACATGTCTTTTACTGCTAAAGCCAGCTGCAGGCTAGGGCAACCAACCTGTGCCAGGTAATACGCCAGGGTGATTGCAGAGACTATGGAGTCCAGGTCACATGCCTCATTCCCCAGGATGGCGTGCACTTCACGATTCTTCTTCTCAGCGTGCTGGAAATACAAAGCGCAGGGTCACAGAACAAGGCGACGCAATGCCCATGCAATACGGCAGTATGGTGGAGGGAATCCAGGTGGTGTTGGATCACCGCCAGGACACTGGACTCTGCCCTGGATATTCTGTTTTTGGGAATACTGGGTCAGACCAAGGTCCATCAAGCCCAAAGTGTCCTTGTTGCTAATGCTGTGTGAGCAGAATGTTTATGGCCTCTGTGGCCCGCCTTGTTCCACTGCTGGTGCTTGCTGGCCCTATCAGAAAGGCCTTCATTTCCCCAACCAAGAGTCCCACATTAGGGGAAAAAAAGAAGTTCTCTAAAAGGTTAAGGAGGAAATCAGTTAAAAAACTATTTCCATAAAACCCTCCTCCGTTTATGTTTGATTTAAGGGCATTTCTATCGCCAGACTCCAACAAACTGTACTCACGGAATTTCCAACAAACGATTAAGAAAATCACAGAGCACCACACAAAAACCATGACAGACTGATGAACCAAAATAAAAATTAAAAAAAAAGAGACCATCTTAAGCATACTGGAACAGCAAAAGGGTTGTCTGGCATTTTACGGGTATGGCAAAACCTTTTCACAAGAGGGCTGTGATTGCTATGTAGAAATCTGCTTCACAGTGGTGCTTAAGTGCGCCTGGCTTTATTTCTGCCTTCCTGAAAGGTAAGTTTAACTCCTATCAGTCTGCAGTTCTGAACACTCAAAGCTGCGTCAGGCTAGGAAAAGGAAGACGTTCCTGGATCCAGCTCCCTTGCAAGTGACTTAGTCGTTGCCCAGCATCCCCTGCTTGCCAAGTGACCGTAAAGAGATGATGATTAAATAGTGCCCTCCGGCTTTCAGCTAGTACTCCCAAGATAAGCAGAGGCAGCAGAGATAAGGGGGTGGGGGGGAGCTTATTGTACAAACACAGCGCCATATGGCTCTAGAGAGAAGGGGGGGGGGGACACAAGATCAGGGAATGTGCAATTTACAAGAGAAAAAAAAAGGTGCTTTAAGAGCTCGATATTTATATTAGTGTCACCCTAAAAGCCAATTTATATTAATTAAGCATGAACACAGGCAAACAAGTCAACTGTGAGTGCTGCATGGCCAAGCAGGTTCTGGAAGCAGAACTGCCTTCCACATTACCCACCTCTTCCATTTTACGCTTTGCACTAAATGCCTGGCACCCCCCTTCCCTCCCGGGGCACAGGGCTCGGAGGAACGCTCTGTGCCAAACACAGCAAACCTCTCATGTTACTTCAGTTTCTGGGTAGTAACAGCAAGGACAGAACCTCACGGAAGCAGGTGATCCTTGAAAATTAGCTCAAGACTATAAAAACGCTCTCTGCTTTACATCAGGACATAGCCCACAGTGGGGGGACAGTAGTGTGTGGGGGGGGATTTGAAAATCAAATCCCCTTGTATGCTTTGCCTGCCTCCCCACCTCACTAAATCTAATGACCCATGGCAATTAGATGTAGCTACTGGGGGAGGGCAAGGGGACAGCTTCTCAAGAAGGACAATTTTAAAGCTACCAGATGTCCCCAATTTTAGAGCTCTATTCCCGAATCCCACCTGTTTGGCAGCCTCTAGTCCCCAATTCCAGCAATGGGGACAGAGGGTGTTGAAAAACAAATTATTTTCAATTTAGTAATTGGAATATGTCCTTTTTTAGAACTGACATCTATTATCTTTATATTTTGCATAGTATTGGGGAAATGCATCACCATTTCTATTCTGTCTGCTTGGAAGTGATAGTATTGCTGTCGTGGGATGGATGGGGGCAAGGTAATGACTCCTCTTCCTTCCTTTAGGCCTCGTTGCTCAAACATGGAAGTAAGGTGCCCCTTCCTTACACCCTCCCCCCCACCCACACCCTTTGGATAACTGTTCCAGATTTGCTCGCAAAAAATCCAGTAGCCAATTTGCCCAGGTAGATAACTAATTACTCAACCAAATGTCTGTGAAACGTGTCCACCATCCTTAGAGTTAGGCGTCTAGAGCCTTAGATTTGCAACATAGCACAGGTTAAATATTCCTGCTGTTAAAAGGGGTATCCCTGGCAGCTTGCTTGGGTCAGGGGAGATACAGTAAGTATGTGCATATAAGTGAATTTTCAGATATACATAACTCATTTGTCCCCTCAAAACTGCAAAGACAATGTCTTCAGATCCTCAGGCAGATTCTCGTTGAAACCGGATAAAGGATACACAGGTGCAAAAAACCCAAGGACTTTGCCTTTATGTGGTTTATTGACCTTTGCCCCCAACTCCCCAAGGCTTTTGCACAACATCAACTCTTTTTATTCTTTTCAACCCAATGCAAGTTGGAAAGAGTTATATAAAAGGGGTCAAGAACGTTTGTTTGTCAGTCTGTCTCAGGACAGACAAAATAACTTTTCAAAAATTTAACAGCACTATCCCCACCCCAAAAAACAAACTCATCACCCTGCAATCTGCCCAACTGGCAAATCAAACCATGCTGCAACTGCCCACCTCTAAAAATCACTCCCTTGCAACAACCCTACCACCTTCAAACTGCTCCACACCCAGAAAACTACCTTCCTGCAACTGTCCCACCAGCTCACCAACGGCTCTATGCCCAAAAATTACTGGCCCGCAATTGCCCCCTCCCCCAATAACTACCTCTTCACAACTGCCCTGCCAACGTGCACACTGCCCCAAACCCTAAAAAACAAAACACTCCCTCGCAATTGGCATACTGCCCCCTAACTGCCACACCCTTAAAAATATACCCCCAAAACCTCTCCACTACCCTACAAAATGCTCCATCCCCCAAAAAATTGCCCTCCCCCAACTGGCCAAGCACTTCACCAAATGCCCATGCATCTGGCCCATCACCACATAAACGCCTCCATTCCCAACCGCTAACGCCCTGAAACTGTCCCAGTCCCAAAAACTATTGCCTTCCAACTCCACTAAAAAATCCAATCTGCAACTGCCTCAATTTCAAAAACTTACCTCATGCAAACTACCCCAACCCCAAAACTACCTCCTTCCTACAGTTGTCACCAATACCAAAACTATGTCCTCTGTAAATGTACCACTACCCTCAGCTACCCCACCACAGACACAACACAGACACGGCATAGACAGAACATGCAACACATATGTATTTTATTTATTAAACAGGTGTTTTGATACCACTTTATCCTTTCTGTCAAAGTAGTTTACATTGTAACTTAAACAGGGACATTGACAGTTTGGATTTTTCTGAGGCAATGGAGGGTTAATTGACTTACCCAAGGCCACAAGGAGCGCTAGTGGGAATCGAACCCTGGTCTCTTGGTTCCCAAACCAGTGCTTGAATCATTAGGACACACACACCGATGTTCGGAGGCACCCCATTGCTGCCGCTCTCCAGGACCTGCAGTGGCGGTGATCGCATTGAAATAGTGGCCAATCCAGGCCACAGGTACCTGTCAGGATTCCAAAAACCTCCACAGCTTTCATGTTGCTTACCCTGGAGTAAGCAGTGGATTTCCCTGGTCCTCTTTAATAATGGTTTAGGGCTTTAACAATGGAATGAGAAGGTCAAACTACAGCAATGATAAAAGGACACATTTTGAGCCTGTGCAGGCTGGCACTTTTCAGTCTCTAAAATGCAAAAAACGTAAAACATAAAAGCATAAGATGTGCCATACTGCGTAAGACAAAAGGTCCATTAAGCCCAGTATCCTGTTTCCAGCAGTGGGCAATCAAGATCACAAGTACCTGGCAGGTTCCCAAATGGTAGACAGATGTCATGCTGTTTATCCCTAGGGTAAGCAGTGGATTTCCCTCACCCTCTAAAAACAGTTTATGGACTTTTCCTCCAGGAACTGGCTCAAACCTCTTTTAAACCCAGCTACACTAACAGGTTTTACTATATCCTCTAGCAATGATTTATTTATTTAACAGCTTTTTTATACCGCTTTATCCTTCAGTCAAAGAGGTTTACAATAAACAGAACAATTACACTGAGAAAATTGGCCATTTAGCCCTAAACTCTGCTTTCTATCTGTTAACCAGATCCACAATAGTATACTGCCTCCTATTCTATGACTTTTGAATTTGACCAAGAATCTCTCTGAGGGACTTGTCAAAGGCTTTCTGAAAATCCAGATACACTATATCAACCTGCTTACCTTGGTCTACCTGTTTATACAGACCTTCAAACAAACATAACATATTAGTAAGGGTTCAATTCCCTCCAGCACTTCTTGTGATCTTTGGCAAGTCACTTTACCCTCAAAACCTCAGAGGAAAGGGCCTGACTATCTACTTCCAGTCATACCTTGCTAAGAAAGCCCAGGGGCTTCTGGGTCACCAGGAGTCAGCAGTGACTTGACTGCACTTTAAAAAAAAAAGATACATTTATATTGCTTAAGCTTATTTGGTATAGTTCTTATAAACTAGAAGTAGAAATATGTGGATAAAATTATATTGAAACCCCAACAAGCCAGGATCTGCATGCAGTGTAACACAAGAAATAGAGGAGGCAGGCAACACTACCTCACCTTTGCCGAGCAGTAGCATGAAACACATAGGCCTCTCTGATCCCACATGCAGGCAGCGCAGCCTCTCCCCATAGTCTTCCCCCTCAGTATCACTTGCTTAGAGGTGGCCATGTCGCTAATTAGATGCAGTGCTGGCTTTTCCCCACAGCCCATCTCTAAACAAGAATCACCAGGGGCTGACTATGGAGAGAGGCAGTGCTGCTTGCCTGTGGGATCAGAGAGAACTGTGCCTTATGTTACTGCTCAGTAAACGTAAAAACAGCAGCTGGCAGAGAGATACATGTGACGGGACTTTATTTATGCAGATGTGCAGCCTATAGCTGGCCCCAAAATTTCAAACGTGCTGTGCCTCTTTTGCAGGCCTCAACAAAGTTTGTGTGGATTTAGGACTGAGCCAAGCCAAAATCTCAGGAGCCAACACTGGTGACCTCCTTGTGCCCACCTCACCCCCACTATCTATCATGCTGGTCTCATGTTCTCAAGTCTCACGAGACCAGCGCCAGAGTTCCTATACCACTGAGAAAATTGGCCATTTAGCCCTACTCTCTGTTTTCTATCTTTTAACCAGTTCCTAATCCGCAGGAGTCTCTTGTGTGGGATCTTGTCAAAGGTTTTCTGAAAATCCAAATACACTGTATCAGTCAGCTCACCTCTGTCTACATGTTTATTCACACCTTCAAAAAAAATATGACAGATTAATGAGACAAATCTTTCCCTTGGCTAACTCCATATTGGCTTTCTCGCATTAAACCAGGACTCTACAAGTTGACTAATTTTGTTCTTTATAATGGTTTCTACCATTTTGCCCAGCGCTGACCTCAGGCTCACCGGTCTATAGTTTCCCAGATTATCCCTGGAATCCCTTTTAAAAATCAGGGTTATGTTGGCTATTCTCCAATCTCCAGATATTACAGATGTATTTAATGATAGATCAAGATTACTAATAGCAGGTTTGCACTTGCATGTTTGCAGAATACTTTCAAAAATTAAAAAAAAAGAATTTAAAAGTAACTTAAAGATATCACTATATCTTCCTTCCAGTTTGCTTTGACTTTATAGGTGGGAGAGGGGCCAGTCAGATAGGGCATTTCTATACACCAACAGACTTGCTTTAACTTGGCTTCTTGCTTTCAGCGATATTAATCGATGTAGCTAAACCTACATATGTCTCCTTAAAGAGGGCAATTATAAATAATCATGATACTGTTAAAAAGTTACTCCTCGCTGCTAATCAGACCAAAATATATTCCCAATCTGACGGGCAGACAACTGGAAAAGTCCCTAAACCGTACCGCTTGAAAAAAGATCCATCAAGGGTTAGAACAGCTGATGGATACATTGCCTCCGAGTTCTCTAGGCATAATCAGGAAAGCAAGAAATCTAACGCTAATCAACAAAACGATCTGATTCATAGAGCTGCAGGCACGGAGTATTATTATTTTGGTTTAAATATGGACTTTCCCTTTCAGGACTTTTATTTGTGACAGTTAAAAAGCGTTCAGTTTTCATTCAAAAGGAGGAAATAAGCCGGACTTTTCACGTGTTGCAGATAGAAGATTTATTATCATTGATAATCCTAATTTATTTTTTGAATTTCGGTATAGAAGATCGTGATCTGAAATCCAAATCCGTACATATTTGTACTTTTTGGAAGAGAGGCACGTCTGAATGTAAAGATGCATATTACTAAGCGTGCATGACGTTCAAAAGGAAAGCAGTATTAGAGCAAAGGTTAGCAGCCAGAAAGGGTTGTTATTGCATCCACAACACTGCGAGCTCGCCCCCATCCCTCTTACTCACAGTCACATGCAGGCACTGTGGCATCTTCACCCACTTGCATCGCCCAGGCAGGATCCGCCTTAGCTGCCCTTTCTTGCCATTCACGGCCAAAACTCTCTTACTGCACCTAGTGCTCCGATCTCCAAACATTCCGGACACTTTGCAACCGCTTCCCTGCGGCCCCGGCCCCAGCCCCACATCTGCGCGCGACAGGTTCAGCACCGTATCTGGCCAGCGGTTGCACCCAGTCCCCGACACATCTGCTGGAAGTTACCATCCCCCCCAGCCTCCACTGTCAGCAGCACATCTGGATGCAATTAACCGTTAGCCTAGTACCCGCGCCGCATCCGAGGGCGGGCGTTGAAACGCTCGCGCAAACCCTTTTACCTGCACAGCAGACCGGCAGCCCTGCAGGAAACGCTCCATGGCGGCGGGGAGAAGGCGCGCCGGTCGCAGCCCGCTGTCAGCCCCTGGAACATGGAACCTCCCCTCAGCAGTGAGCAGTGGCCGCACGCGCCACCTCCGCCAGGCGCCGGCCAGGGCCAGAGGGCGGGACTAAGGACGCGGGTGGCGACGGGAGTGGTAGTTTCCTGGGTTTGCGTGGTGCGCCCCGACGTCGCCGCAGGACGTCTTAAAGGGGCCGGAGCACAGACATTCGCGACGAGTGAAACTAGGTGAGGTGTTTTGGGTTGTTGGTGTCTTAAAGTAGCAATTAGTGTTAGCTAGCGCTGCGCTTATGTAACTTGTTTATTGCAAGCATTGCTTGCTGCCTTTCTTGCGCTTTCCTCCTGACCTGGGTCTGTCGTGAGGCAGGCAAGAGTTAAGAGTAGGGCTGCGCCTTTAAAGAGCGGGGCGGGGTGCTGAGTCCCCGCTGGAGCTCTGGAACTTTGTCGCCTTCGTGGGCTCTGTTTGAATCAAACCGTCGCTTCCCGACGGGAGGAGGGGGGCAGGGCAGCAGGCCAGTCTCTGCTGCCGCCGGCGGAACAGGTCAGTGCTGGAGCCCGAGCGGCCCATGTGTCTGGGGCGAGGGCCTCCTGCACGGTCCGACTCGCAGTTTCCTGTGGGGGGGCCCAGCTGCGGCCCTGGCCAGGGGGCCGGACAAACCCTGGCTGCAGGACCCCTCGCTTGTCTCAAAAGAGCCGGGGAGGGGGGCGCTACTCTCTGCCCCTTACAACTCGGGGTCAAAGGAGCCCCCTAAAAACGGAGCAAACGCGCGTACATGTCGTTTGCCTGTTTCCTTTGGGGACTCAGTCGCAGCCGGCCTTCTTGACCTTTCTGCTGCCTTTGACACAGTTGCTCACCAGCTTCTCATCGATACCCTGCCCTCACTTGGATTTAGGGGCTCTGTTCTGCCCTGGGTTTCTTCTTACCTCTCACATTGCATTTGTAGTGTATGTTCTGCTGGGTCCTCCTCTACCACCATCCCGCTTTCAGTTGGTGGACCTCTGACTTCTGTCTTGGGACCTCTTCTTTCCTCTCTCTACACTAAGTCCCTTGGTGCACTTATTTCTTACCATGGTTTTCAGTACCAACTTCATGCGAGGACTCTTAGATCTACCTCTCTGTACCTGAAATCTCTCCAGGCATCCAGTCCCAGATCTCAGTCTGCTTTTCCAACATTGCTGCCTGGATATCACACACCATCTCAAACTAAACGTGGCCAGAGCGGAGCTCCTTATCTCTCCCCCACCCAGTTCTCTCTTTCTCCCTTTTCTAGCTCTGTGGATAGCACTACACTCTTACCTGTTTCCTTGGTGCAACTTTGGGGTCATCTTTGACTCTAGTCTTTCTCTGCATACATCCAGTGGATAGCTAAAACCCATCGCTTCTTTCTCTATAATAGCAAAATTCATCCCTTCCTTTCTATGCATATTACTAAGACCCTCATCCACTCAATAGTTACTTCCCATCTTGACTTTTGTAACTTGCTCATGGCTGGTCTCCCCCAAATCTTCTTTCTCTCCTTCAATCTGTTCAAAACTCAGCTGCACGGCTTATCTTCCACCTGTGTCACTATGCTCACATAACACTGCTTCTCAAGTCACTTCACTGGCTCCCTATTAGTTTCCGCATCCAGTTTAAACTTATCTACATGTGCATTCATTCTGAAGCTCCTCACTACCTTTCCTCTCATCTCATTCTGCATTCCTCCTGGGGAACTTCGCTCCTCTGGCAGATCCCTTTTATCTGTGCCCTTCTCTGCCGCTGCCAACTCCAGACGTCATCCATTCCACCTTGCTGCTCCAAATGCCTGGAACAAACTACCTGAGTCGGTGCATCGGGCTCCTTCTCTGGCCCTATTCAAATACAGGCTGAAGACCCACCTCTTTGAGGCTGCTTTTGGATCCCAGTGTCCCTTATTCTTTTGCCCACTACTTATGTGTATCTTGCCATACTCTAGTCCCCAGTTTTGCAATTTTTTTTCATCTTGATTAGATTGTAAGCTCTGATCAGCAGGTGGGCCTTGTAGTGCTATACAAACCATTAGCAGTGATCTTTAGGTGTGACTAGATGGTGGTCTAGTCAGTAGCTGCTTTTTATTTATTTTTTTAAAATATTTTTTAGTCAAGATTTCCCAAGCATAAACATGAGCATATGTCATTCATTCATTTATTCCCATATACATATTGTAACTAATACAATGTTATACCTTTTATAAGGAACACCCCTAAAGCTTATTGAATGTTACGCGCTGTTACCATTATTTCTTGGTTTCGTGACATAGATCCAAATGTTTATTAGGGATATCTCTAGACTATATTATTCTGTTAACTGTCAGCAGCTTCTGAGGGGTGGCGAAGAGCAATAACAGTCAAAGCAAAACAATAGATGCTGTCAGCCAGCCAGACTCGGAGCCATCAGCATATTTTATCTGCAGGGAGAGTGGGAACCAATAAAATTCTTTCTAACAATTAAAAGTTTAATATCTGTCTTTTTGATAGTATTGTTGTTGGAGGGGTGGTTTAGAGGATCATGACAGTTGGGTTTAATTATCAAAATCTCAGAGGTGGGGGCCGGGAGGAGGTTAACTTGAAGGTCTGCTTAGGGCGCCTATTCTCTTGCATCAGCCTTGAGCCCAATTCCGCATTAATGCCTGCAGCATTTTGGGCAAGACTGGGGGTGAGGGACAGCTATAGCCTCACAACAATGGCTATAAATCAGTAAAATCTCTTCATAAAGGTTTAATAGACCTATGAGAGAATAAAGGGGAGGGAGCTTGTGATGCAGAGCAGGATTTATCGGGAACAGACTGAATTTGTCTGGCTATGTTTTTAAGTCCCTTGCTGCAGAATACTTCTCTTCTTTACTCTCCCCCCTCCCCCACACTTTCCTCCAAATAAGAGCAATAGGAAGATGTGAGGGAGAAAGCTACAGATCAACGGGGTCTTTGACTCTGCACCAGGAAGTGAAAAGAGCAGAATGACTGGGTCTTTGCAATCAGATCCTGTGGTATGTTGCCTTGTCCTGGAGTGGAGGAGTAGCCTACTGGTTAGAGCTCTGACTTGGGAACCAAGAGACCAGGGTTCAATTCCCACTAGCACTCCTTGTGGCCTTGGGCAAGTCACTTAACCCACCATTGCTCAGAAAAATCTAAGTTATCAATGTCCCTGTTTAATGTACATTTACCAAGTTTAAGTTACAATGTAAACCGCTTTGATTGAAATGATAAAGCAGTATAAAAACTGTTGCCCTCCCTCTTTATAAGGATAGTATTAAGTCTACCTTTGCCAATTTTCCCCCTCTCCTCCCACTAAGGGCATGTTACTGTGAAGAACATAGGAGTTAGATTTGCAATATGCTCCTTCAAAGGCAGGATAAAATCTAGGGAAGCCTATGATCACAGGAGCATGCCAAGCACATACCTGTTTGATCATGGACCAGTGACCTAGCAGCTAGCTATCTCATCACTGGGTGAGGACATCTGACTGAAATACCTGATCTTGTAATAACAGTGGCTTTATTGCGAAAGAGAAAAAAGTATTGAACTCTCTTTACTGCTTATGGGCATTGCACAAGTGTGGTGATAAAAGATGTGTATGACGGAGTGTCTAAGCTACTTAAAAAGTGCTTTGTAAACATTTGTTGCCCTTTTGAGGAACATTGTGTTCATTGTTGTGTGTGTGATGAAAGTGGCTGCTGAAGCTCTAGCTGGGTTTTCCCAGTCCTTAAATTCTGACCATGGACAGCACCTTCTCTGGAAGGAGGGTGTGGCAAGCAAAGCTTGCACTTCAAGTTATTTTGCTGTACAGTTAATAAATCTTTGTTAGTACAATCTGAGAGTACTGTGTGTTCGTGTATGTATATATGTATATACACACACACGTATCATATAACCTTGTTTTGTTTATCTCTCTGTGTGTTTGGTTTCAGAAACTAGAATAAGGACCACCGGGGAGACTGTGAAGAAGAGGAATTATTTTCTGGTCTGACTTGTGACATACCAGACAATCGAAGCCAGACGGGGGCAGCTCAGACAAGCCAGAGGAAGCGGCTTTGTCAGGGCAGTACCAGCATGAGTGCCCTCAAAGAAGAGAACGTATTTTAAAAATCCTGCCAAGGAGGTAGGGAGAGAGTGCAGGCCTGCGGACACAGCACTTCTCTGATTCAAAGACAAAATTGGAGAGAACTGTTCATGAGTCATTTTCGGACAGAGGGTGTGTTCTGATTTGCTGCCATTTGACAAAATTGTTTGAGGGGGAGTAGAGTCTTAGAAAATAGCATTTAAAAAATACATTTGTCTATAGCTACATATGAGTCCATTTATACTTTTTTTTTTAAACTCCCCCTCAAGAAGAGGAGGCTGCTTGCCTGGCTTTCCTACTTTTTACAAATCTGTTACTACTTTCGAGCCTTGACACGGAGAAAAAAATATTCATTTTTTGTTTGCCTAGGCTGGAGAAATTGTTCTGTGTGGTTTTTAAATTATAAAACTAGATGTCAGAGCTTAGGTCCCTCCAGGCCAGCGCCCTGACTCCACATCGGAACAAGAGCTGACACAGTTACTGAACGCTTTGCAGGGGTTGATTGGAAAACGGTCATGGGCAGAGGGGGAAAATATCCAGAGCAGAAAGCTTCTCTTATGGTACAAGCTGCGATTCATGGCCTCTAAGACGTCATCGGGTTTCCTGTTGGAAACAGTGTGGATCGAACACTGCCAGGATTAATTCATCCAGGAGCTGCAAAGCCTGAGGAGAGACCACAGGATTCTGTCATAGTAAAACATTTTTATAGCCCTTTTTTAGGGGGAGAGGGGGGAATTGATACATGACGCTCTATTATTATTTTTGATAAGAGAAAAGCCTATGCCTTTTGAAAAAAATCTGTATTCATTCTAGACACAGGCGCAACTTTAGAACTGTACCTGTCCTCACTTTGTCTGTCAGTGGGAGGTGGGGCACTAATTGTGGAGGTGTAAAGGCTTTTTTGTTGGTAGCAGGGGTTTTGTCGCCTACCCCGACTCATGGAGCTTTCTGCTAACGATTTTGAAAAGGCCCATGGGGACAGTGTGAACATGGAAACCACCAAGCCTGAGTCTGGCAGAGTCCCAGCCGATTCTAGACATGCTACTGGTGATGGAGAGATTGCTGAGCCAGAATCTGAAGGGAGGAGCTTGGTAAGGAATGAGGAGAGAGTGCCTGAACCGCTATGCATTAAAGCACCCACAGGTGCCCAGGAGGAAGAATGCAAAACAATTGACGCGACAGAGCCTGGGGTGGAAGGTAAGGTTAGTTCCTTGGACTCTGAGATGGGCTCTGTCAATGAGGGTGAGCAGAAATCAAAATTAGCAGATGTCAGTGAAGAGACTGAAGCAGCAGATGCACCTTCCCCACAAAGCATCTCTCCCTCCAGTGCCAGCACATCGAAGGAGTCTTCAAAAACAGCCAGCACCAGGCCTGCTGGAGGTGAGCCAGAGACAGACTTTTACTTTGTAAAGTGGATCAACTGGCGGGGAGAACGCACCCCCATCATCACACAGAATGAGAATGGACCCTGCCCCCTGTTGGCCATCATGAATATCCTTTTCCTGCGCTGGAAGGTAAGATCAGAAGCTGGATCGCAGCCATGGCATCCTCCCAGAGAGAGAATCCAGATGTGCGGTATGCATATCATGTATGGATTTCCATGGGGTGAGTGATTTCAGATAGAAAGTAGGCCATATTCCTACTCTTATCCCACAAATTAAGATTTCTACATGTAAGACACAGGTTGCTATGCTTATGTGTATCATAGGTTTATCACAGAGGCACAGGCCGAGAACCCCCTATAATTTCATTGCCCTCATCCTTCTAGTGTGCTACTTGGCTCCTCTTCGCTCCCCCATCCAGTAGTTCTGCCTTCCATAGGGAAAATATACACATCCATACATGTGGGAGGGTAGAACCAGACACGGTGAGGTCTAGGGCAGAAATGACATGGGCACTGTTGGTGTTTTTGAGTACCTGGTTCCAATCTTGGTAACATCACTTAGCCTTGACAGTGGAACCTCTTGTGCTCCCAAGGCAATTGCCCTACTTCACTCTCCCCCTCTCTCTTTGTGACTCTGAAGAACTTGGCTGCTGCTGTGATCCCTTATGGCTCAGGGAGAATAAGACCATATTTTGAATCGGATCCTTCCAGTTTTGTTCTTGTGATTTCAGGTGACTCTGCCTCCTCAGAAGGAAGTGATCACCTCCGAGGAACTGATGGCACATCTAGGTAAGTGGTGGGTAGACAGGCTGCATCTCGTGTATAGGCTCTCAGAACCCCACCAGTAATGCTGCAGGCTGGATCCATTCATTCCAGCTGCTGAGAGGGGAGAAGCAGTAATCCTCCCATGCATGTGGAGCAGTAACTGGCCATTGTTGCCCTGCCTGGGAACTTGATAAGATACTAGCTGCCCATGATTGCCTTGGGAAGGCAATGATGCAAAAATCAGTCTGTCATGATATGGGTTACAGTCTGTGTGGGTGGCAAGGACCTTGCTTTCTGCATATGTCATTTGATGCTCTTCAGCTCTTGTTGCAGACTGCAAGTGGAACAGAGATAAATGCAGGAGCATAGCATGCACTAAATTAAAACTGGATTCCCCATGGGTTGTCATGCTTTATATTGGAACAACATGAGGGGATGGAGAATGTGTTCTAGAGACAACCCTGGGCCCTTCTTCAGATGGTGAAAGAGGATAATCTTCAGAGGATAACTCTTGCATCTAAGTATTTTAACCTATGGCAAATCTAGTTTGGTCCTGGTCTCACCTGGCTGCTGGCTCTGGATGTTGTAAAGTTAGGGGGTAAAAGTGTGATCTGGATGGTATGATAATAGGGAACCGTTAAACCATTTGTTCTGTATCTTAAAAAAATAGTCCATACAATGTGTCTGAGAAAAGAGTGGTTGGTATTGGTCCTGGTAAGAAATGAAGAAAAAAATTTACACCCCCTCAACCCCTCAAAATCCCCTTTTGCAATCATGTGAGCTACCCAACATTGCCCCTATTGTCTATGAACAAGGTTTGTTTCCTTTGCGTCCCTCTAGTCCAGTCCCGGAACCATAGAGTTTTTAGAACCTCCACCAGCAGCTTTGGAGACTGAAAGATGTCATCGCTTTGTCACTGGTATAACTAGGCAAACTCCGCCCCTTTCCACCAGTACTTTCAGTCTCCAAGCAGCTTGGAGGTTCTGAGCCCGGGACTGGGTTCAGTGGGAACTAATAAGCAGAGCTTGGTTTTTTGAAATTTAACCTTATTTTACCTTTTTGATTTGGTTCTTTGTTTTTCTTTTAGGTCAGAGCTGCTGCTGCTGAAAGGGTTCCTGTATCTGTGGACCTTTATTTTTTTCTCTCTTCCTCTCTCTCTTCCCCCTCCCTCTCTGAATTGCCCCAGCGTCTAAACGAGCACAGGGGGAACAGTACTAATCAGTGGCCTCCCTGCTCCCGAACCCGCGTTGAAAGGGTGAGGAGCAGGTAGAAGGCAGGCACTTGCAGCAGCAGCGATGCAGGGGGCTTATAAGCCAGTGAAGGTTGTGCCCGGATCAGTCAGAGCAGTAAACCGCCGGAGCTGAAGCCGTGAACAGGCTGTGCTCCGGTGTCCTGGTGGCTCCTCTCCCTCACTCCCCCCCTCCCTCTGGGATCGGTGGCGGTAAGTACCTGCACAGACCTGGTTTGGGGAGATGGTTCAAACTTGGAGGGGAGGCTTTGCGGCGGCTCCCGGGCTTACAGGGTGGCTCGGGGCCTCGCCGCGTGTGGTGAGAGAGTGTTCTTTTTTGAGCGGGAACGCTAACGGCGGCCATTTTGAGAGCCGCGTTTTCACGGCAGGATTTAATTGGGTTTGTAGACAGCCTTGGGAGCTTCGTTTTGCCTTTGGGTCAACGGGGTTCAGCTAGTTGGTTCAGTGCTACCTTGGTTGGTATAAAAGCAAAAGAAAATAGAACTGCACAGTCAGCACCCAGAGGAGCTGGGATTTTTTCTAGCTGTTAGAAGTTGCAGAGATCAGCCTCCAGTGGGTCCAGTCTCTATGCAGCAGGAGGCCTAGCTCCTGGGGGGAACAAATGAGGAGCATTTAGTGGGACAAATTCTATTCTGCTTTTACTTTAATTTACTTTTAAGTTTACTTTTGATTCAGTTACCTTTGATTAATTGGCAATTGGGGATTCGTTTCTTTTTAGTTAGGAGTAAATTTCCTTATTTACAGTAATTTTAATTTTGAGCCTGGCTCTTTAAATTAGTAGCAGCTCTTGCCTTCCCTCCTCCATTATTTTCACTTGCTACAGGCCTTTGCCGGGGCGGATCTCTCTCCCTTGGCCGTATGGGAGAGAGCTTCGAGACCCGTACAGCCACACTGAAGCTGTGTGAGACGGAGTCTCTCCGTTGCGGAGGGATTTTAATTTTTCACTGTGGAACCGGCTGAGCGGTCCTCGCTGCGGCTGCCTGGTGCATCAGCGTGATTTGAGGATCAGAGGTATACAAGGTGGTAGGAGCAGGCGGTGTGGCTTTCTGCCCTGCAGGTAAGGCCTTCAGGCTCTCGGTCTGCTGAGGCCTCCTTTTTGCGGCCATTTTCTCTCTAGGTATTTAGATCGCATGGCGAGGGTTGCAGTGCGATGCCTGTGTGAGGGGCCAACAGGCAGAATAGCTAGATTTTTGGGCCTAGTGTTTCTCTTTTGTTTGTAGGGTTTCTTGAGGCTCAGGGATTTCCTCAGCCTTAAGGGGACTGTTGTCAGTCCTCTTTATTTTTAAGTTTATTCTTAGTTTTATAGGACAGCAGTCTGGCATTGATTCCACATGTTCTTTCCCTCCTAAGCATGCCTCTGAGGAGCATCTGTTAAGTCCAGGATGTTAGGCGAATTGCCAGTTTTTCGGTTCCAGAGCAGAGCCCTAACTTGTAGTTGGAAGGAGGGACAAGCTGGAAGTGTGCCTTTTTATATTCTATAGTGAAAGTTGCCCAAAGGTCTGTGTTTCACAGGGACTGGTTTGGGAAACCTTAGGATATAATACAGTATATAATAGTTAACTGTCAAGCAAGAAGTGCCTGTGCTACGGTCTATGGCCGCCAGAGGGCAGCGGATTCCCTTAATAGGGCCTTTCTCTGACCGTGTGTTTACAGCCATTTCAGATTGCTTATTCTCTGTAATGCTCTGCAAATCATCTTTATATGACCAAGATTGAAGCTCTTAACTTCTGTATCGTTGTTTGGGCTCTGTTGCCCTAAAGGCCACAGCTGCTCATGAATCACATATAGTATTCAGGGCCCCCATCCCTGGGGGGAGGGGGGGTGGTGAATACAAAATTTGTTTTACTCATCAGGTTCACACAGGCAGCAACCTCTAAGACCTCCACTTGCAAGGTGCCTGTGTTTCATAGCTCCACTTAGCGGGACCTTCCCAGGAAGTTCTCATTCTATTTCTAGAGCAGGATTAAAAACAAAAACAAAAACAGACTCTCTTTAGTGAGAGACCCTGGTTCATTTTTGGCTAACACTGTGGCTTTATTCGGTGGCCTTTGGTGTCCTGAACCCCACGATCTGGGCACTGTTTGCTTCCAGAGGTTCTACTCTGTTTCGCTCTTCAGCTTCCTGGCAGACGCAGCAGGCTGGCAGGGGGTGAGCAACGCATCCTGCGACACTGAATCCCTCAGGATAAGGGGGGGAAGGAAAGCTGGGTGCAGCGGGGGATGGTAGCTTCTTGCAAAGATATAAGAGCAGTTTGAGTAATTTTAGCTGATCTGCTTTGATTTCATTAGAGTTGGTGGAAACTTGGTTTTTGGTGTCCTCTACGCCCTTTCCAGGCCGGGCCCAAAACTCTCGGGATCCCCAATTCTGACTTAATATTCCTATCAAATGGTATATAATACATGAACATAGCAGAAGGAGAATCACTATTGGAACATATTGAATAAGACGGGTACAATTTTCCTGAAATATGCAAAAATTAACCCAGCTGCAGAATATGGTTTAAAAAAAAAAAGGCATAGCTATGTTGATTTACAAGAATCTCCTCCTGCTATCCATAGAAGGTCCTATAAAGCGTTAGTCGGTTTCTATGGCAGGGTATTATTTTGGCTTGGCTGCTGTGATATTGCGCTATGCTCTGCTGTAAACATATTCAAGTCAAAAGGAATTATGGTGATAACTCTCTTGGACAGTTGTAACGGGTGCTTGGGGGAGCGCCATGGCCAGTCCACTGATGTGGACTGCTCTGCCATAAGCATTATGTTATGTGTGGTTTCTTATTGGGAAATATTCCCGTTTAGTTTGGCTTTGCTAGAATTATAGGATTTTACGGTAGATTTGTAATGTCTTCGGTTTGACTATAGGTGGTTTTATTTTACTTCTAGAAACAGCAAGCAGCTCAGCGGAGAGAGGTTGCAAAATAGCACTCGGGCCTTTGCTGCTATTTATGTTCCCATTCCCTTTAACAGAGGTTCTCCAGTACGGAGAGTATCTGCTAGTATTCAGCGACTGCCTTGATGGAGGCCAGAAGCACGCAGCCAGGCTAGTTCTCTAGCAGCAATAGCGGCAGCTCAGATTCTGGTAGGCATACCTCATCTGCTGTGTTGGCAAGATGGCTTCCACGCTGCTTGGCATCAGCCAAGATGGCTGCCGGTTTGGACTGTGAATGTGGAGGCAGCCTGGATGAGGGGCCTTGCGTTCTCTGGAAAATAACCTGCATACCCTGAATCATTTAAATTCGATCAGCTATGGGCAGGACACAATGCGCTCTCGCATGGTTTTTTTTTTGCTTCAGTGGTCTAGAGGTGTAGTCTTTACCAGGTGGTATGATAGGAACTTCTCTGCACTTTCTCGGCTTCTTCTTTGTTGACTCAGTTGCCACTGCGGAATGAGAAAGCGGTCTTTTTCTACCACCAGGTGCTAGTTGACCTTAAAATATCAAGTCCATCTTGGTGCAGTAAGACGGAATGGGGTGTTCCTCTAGCAGGAAGGCTGGGGATGACTCTGCTGGTAGTTGGGGGTTCTTTCTGCTTCATATTGTTGGCGCCGAAAGAGCTTCTCAACATATGCTGAAGGAATTTTTCGTTAAGAGATGTCTTTGTGAAAAAAAAAAGTATTCAGCTGTCCCGAATTTGCCTGTTCTTGCTTGACATTGTGAGGCTAAGCAGGGGCAGGCCTGGGTACTACGTGTGTGGGTGCACACCTTGCACTTCCAGGGGATGTGGACTCACTGTCTGGAGGAGAGATCTAGCAATCTTCTTTAACGTACGATAGGAAAGTAGATGGTTCACTGAAGCGATCGTTGGGGGCAATGCTCTGTCCTTACAAGTTCCCATTGGAGTCTGGGGGGACGAGAGCATGCTTCCGGTGGTGGCAGTATTTACGGCAGTCTACTTGCCTGGAGCAGGAAAGGATCAGGGAGTTGAATCGACTAGAGCTTGATTTGCTTTATGTGGCAAATGTGCTTTATGGTTTAATTCGAGCGCTAGCTAGTAGTATTGGCTTCCTTGGGGGTCACCCGGAGGTCTCTTTGGTGGAGGAATGGGGCGGCTGATGGTTCGTCCACGTCAAGGCTCAGTAAGCTCCCAGTTAATAGTTTTTGTCTTGTCCTTTCCCCCTCTGGTAGCCATTTGCTTCGCTAGGAGGATTTCGGAGTTGCAGGCGCTGTCTTGTAAGGAGCCGTATTTGTTCTTTTTTTTTTTTCAGTCACAAGGTAGTGATGCGCACGGTCCCAGCTTTTTGGCCAAAGATGGTTGCGGTTTTTCACGTCAACCAGGTGGTGTTGCTTCCAGTGTTTTCGGTGGAGCAGAAGGATCAGTCGGGCGGTTGGTTACATCTTTTGGATGTTCGGGTGCTTAAGTTGTATCTCCGTAGAACAGCATCTTTCGGGAAGTCCGACAGGTGGTTTGTCGCCTTTGGAGGCCTGTGGAAGGGAAAGGCGGTGGCGAAGTCCTCGATTTCGCGGTGGCAAAAGGAGTCTTTTGCATCGGCCTATCTGTTGGTAGAGTAAGGTGGTTCTGGTTGGTCTTTGTGCGCATTCCACCAGGGCGCCGGCGGCGTCTTGGGGCGGAGTTCAGTTTATTGCTGGTCGAGGACATTTGTAGGGCGGCGACTTGGTCCTCACTGCATTCCTTTGCGCGGCACTATCGGTTTGATGTACAGGCGCGACGGGATGGACGTTTTGGTTCAGCAGTACTTCAGGCTGGGCTTCAAGGTCCCTCCCGTTGAGATTCACTGCTCTGTTACATCCTCTATGGTTCCGGGACTGGACTAGAGGGACGCAAAGGAAGAGAAAATTAGACTTACCTGCTAATTGTTGTTCCTTAAGGAACTCTAGTCCAGTCCCGGATTCCTCCCAGTATATTACGCGGCGTGTAGCCTGAAGTTTAAAAAAAAAAGACGACAGGGAGACGGAATGAGAGACAGGTTTTCGAAGAGAATTTTTCCGGTTATGAACGTGCACAGGAGAGTCACAGGGCAACCCTTTTTTTATGCGCAGCAGTGCCCTGTCGGCTCTGGAGCGCGGTTATTCCGTCTTCAGGGGCTAGACGTTTTTTGCTGAGTTACGGGGACGTGTAGTTCCTGGGCAGTTTTAACTACTTCTGTTCTTTTATGCTTAATTCTGTACCTGCTTATTTGTTGATCTGCTAAGTCTGCTTTGTCAATAGGTACTGGTGGAAAGGGGCGGAGTTTGCCTAGTTATACCAGTGACATCAAAGCGATGACATCTTTCAATCTCCAAAGCTGCTGGTGGAGGTTCTAAACTCTATGGTTCCGGGACTGGACTAGAGTTCCTTAAGGAACAACAATTAGCAGGTAAGTCTAATTTTCTCTTAGGCATTTATTTACTACCTGCATTCTGCTTTTGGCAGTCAGGAGGCATGTTTTCCTTGCTGTCTGCTGCTGATCTGGAATGTGGTGTGTCCTTTCACTTCCTGGCACCGTCCTACATAATGCACAGGGCCCTCGTAACACCTCACTATCTTTGACATACTGAGGGGTGTCATCTGATGACCATGGGAATGCAGTAGAGCAGCGATGGCGAACCTATGGCACGCGTGCCAGCTGTGGCACGCGAAGGCCTTGCAGCTGGCACGCGGGAAGGTCCGCCATCGAAAAAAAAAACAACAACCCTGTCTGCTGCCGTTGTCGGGGCCGCCGCGGCAGAATCGAGCGTGCCGCGGGGCCCCCCTGTACCCACCCGGCAGAGCCTGTCCTCCCCGTAGCAGCTCTCTTTGGAGCTGCAGTCAGACCGCGCCGGCTTGCAGAGCGCGAAGGGAAGAGTTTCCCTTTCGACTCTGTTAAGCCCGCGGGGGCTGATGGGAACTTCCCATCAGCCCCCGCGGGCTTAACAGAGCAGCGAGGGAACTCTTCCCTCGCGCTCTGCAAGCCGGCGCGGTCTGACTGCAGCTCCAAAGAGAGCTGCTACGGGGAGGACAGGCTCTGCCGGGTGGGTCCAGGGGGGCCCCGCGGCACGCTCGATTCTGCCGCGGCGGCCCCGACAACGGCAGCAGACAGGGTTGTTTTTTTTTTTTAATTTTCCCTGGGCTGGGCTGGGCTGGGCTGGGCTGGGCTGGGCTGGGGGGGGGGGTGGGGGTTAGGAGTGGTGATGGGCTGGGCTGGGCTGGGCTGGGGGGGGGTTAGGAGTGGTGATGGGCTGGGCTGGGCTGGGGGGGGGTATTGAGTGGTGATTGGCTGGGCTGGGCTGGGCTGTGGGGGGGTTAGGAGTAGTGATGGGCTGGGCTGGGGGGTGTTAGGAGTAGTGATGGGGTGGGGGGGTTAGGAGTGGTGATGGGCACTGGGCTGGGGGGGTTAGGAGTGGTGATGGACACTGGGCTGGCTGGGGGGGGTTAGGAGTGGTGATGGGCACTGGGCTGGCTGGGGGGGTTAGGAGTGGTGATGGGCGCTGGGCTGGGGGGTTAGGAGTGGTGATGGGCGCTGGGGGGGGGGTTAGGAGTGGTGATAGGCGCTGGGGGGGCTTAAACTAAAAATTGAGTGATGGGGGATTAGGACTGGGAGTGGGCTGATGGGGAGGTTAGGACTGGAAATGGGCTGGTGGGATTAGGACTGGGAGTGGGCTATGGGGGGCTAGGACTGGTAATGGGTGGGGGGGGGTTGCTAGGACTGGAAATGGGCTGAGTGGAAGGGGGCTTGAACTGCAAATAGCTGTTGGGGATGGGGCTTGGAATGGAAATGGGCTGAGGGGAAGTGGGGGGCTTGAACTGCAAATAGCTGATGGGGACGGAGCTTGGAATGGAAATGGGCTGAGGGGAAGTGGGGGGCTTGAAGAAGGGAATGGATGCTGGGTGAGACTGGAACTAGAAGGGAGCTGATGTTGGGGGAGGATTAGAATGGGATGGGGCTGGGAGAGTAATATGGAGAGGGGAAAAATATTTTGTGTAGGAGGGATGAAAAATCTACTATTGGCCAGGTATTGGGAGAGTAATTGGGGATTGAGGATGGAGGGGTAAAATTTGTGTGGATGAAATAGGAATGAGGAAAGAGCAAAAGGAGAAAGATTAGTATGTTAAAGCAGATGTAGAGAGAGAGAGAATGGAAAAAAAACTAGAAGAGAGAAGAAAGGACAAATGGACAGCAGACGATGGAGAGTTAGCAGAAAACATGAAGAAACCAGAAGAAAATGGCTGGACCAATTGCAACTGAAAAAAAATGCACAAAAGGTAGAACGATATCTCTTTATTTTGAATTTATTAACTGGAATATGTCAGCTCTGGGAAATGTGCATCATTAACATCTGCGCTTTGTTTGGTACAAGAGGAAATTCCTATTTGACGTTGCCACTTGTTCTCTTTCCCAGTATTCACTGAAATGTATTGGTTTAATATTTGCAGTGTTGCCTTTTGATAGGTAGGGTATGGTGCTTTGTGAGTCCTGGTAATGCTGTCAGGATACGGCGGGTTTGCTATGGGTTCTAAATGGGCAGCGTTTGTAGTAGTTCCTAATGTGCCTGGCGGTTGGCACTGGATTATAGTAATGTAGAAATCTTTTAGTCTTTCTTTATCCATACACTCATTAAGAGACATGTTTACTAAAAGTTAGTGTATGGTAACATTATGCAAATATTTATGCAAATAAGACCACTTATGCAAATGACGTGCTGGCACTTTGAGGAAATTCTTTGGTTTTGTGCGGCAGTTTGGGCACTCGGGCTCAAAAAGGTTAGCCATCACTGCAGTAGAGGCTCACTGTAGTTCTTGAAAATTTAATAATGCTTTTTTATTTTTGGTTGGGGGTTGTTTCAGGAGATTGTCTCTTGTCCATCAAGCCTCAAGAACAGTCAGAAGCATTGCAACTGAACTTTCAGCAGGTAAGAACTGGCCTGTCTCCTTCCTAAACCCTTGACTTTCTGTGGTTTTCTCCTCCAGAGTGGCACATGCTTCAGGGCCAGTTATAGCCCTGCAGCTCCTCTGTACTTTTACCTTCCTCTCGGGAGATTTTGGGAGCAGGAAGAAAAGGGATCAAAATGATAGTGGCTTATATTCATACTGGCCTGTGATGGGTTCCGGTAATGGTAATTTTGATTTAGAACATATATCCTTACCCTACCATGTCATAGGGATCAGGCAGTAATACAACTCCAGGCAGGACAAAGAATAAACATTAACAATATTGATGATAAATACAAGATAACAATAATAAATAGAACAAATTAGACAATCCTAAACTATTTAAAAAAAAACAAAACAGAATTAAAATTCATAAAGTTCAAAATTAAAAGTAATAAACAGAATCCAAGCTACTTAAACATAGCTAAATTGCCATCCTAAACTGATCCACTTCTACATTTGAAAAATCTACATTTTAGATTTATAAAACAAGCAAAATCAAAAATTATTGTATATACTTGTCTATAAGTTAAGTGATTTCTGAGCCAATAAAGTTTACTGACTGACCTGCAGCATTGTGGATTGCAGAATTTTAGTAGAACCTGGAGTCTGCTTATGAGCTGGTCCTGGACCTTTGATGCCTTGCCTTGATCCATTCATTATTGGATGACTGTGGGAAGGCTTGGTGGTGTGGTATTAGTGACACACTACACCATAGGTGTTGGAAAGGGGGCCCTGGCTTCACCAAAAATCACAGCATGGTAGGCAGCAGGCTGCCCGTGGGTATTCCATCCTCTGTAGTTAGAAGAGACGCTGCAATCGTGGCAAAGATCCTTCCTGTTCTGCCCACGGGGAGATCAGATCTCTGTGGGTAGAACAGGAAGGATCTCTGCCTTTGGGGTGGAGCTTGCCCCCCCCCCCCATTGAAAACAGCATCCTGTTGCCCCTGCATTACACAATGGAGGACTGGTCTGCGAAGGGCAGGGGGAAGAGAGGGTAGTAGGGAGGAAGAGGGTCAGTGATGGGGAGGGGGGAGCATCATGATTGATTAGTCTGTGTTTTTTTATTTAAAAAAATAGCTTAAGAAAATACTGCATTAATCATGCATAAGTGTGCTTGTTGTGTTTTTGCTAGGCCGTTCATTAGGTAGTACTGTGCTACTCACATTTAGGTACAATAAGTATTTCCATGTCCCTGGAGGACTTAGATTTTAAGTTTGTACCTGAAGCAATGGAGGATTAAGTGACTTGCCCAAGGCCCAAAAGAGTATCGGTGGGATTTGAACCCTGGTCTTAGGCTACTGCTATAACCATCAGACTACTCCTAGTTGATGATAAAAACTGAGGATATATTAGAAATACATGCTGAAATTGAAGTCTGCAAATGCTACATACACTAAATTACTGTATTTAAAGATGGCACTGTAGATGAATTGTGTGTAAAATAACAAAGTTGAAGACATCTATTTCAATAATACTACTAAAGCTGTCTTTACCTTCTGTTTAGCACAGAGGAAGCAGGACAAGGATCAACAATGGAAAGGATATTTTAAAAAACCCTAGGTCGGCACCTGACACATGTTTCGGCCGGGAAGCCTTCTTCAGGGGTCAGTGACCTCTACAATAATAATAAAACAGTTAAAAACAACATATGTTTTTTATTATATGATTCTGTTTTATAAGTCTGATGAGAAATATGTCAAAAATAAATAGCCATAAAAAGGTGACCCACGGTTTCCAGGTATCCTCAGTATGGCTCCTACTCGATTTTCTCATGATCTCTGTTTAGGTATGACTAACTGTTCCCTATGATTGAATGTTTGAATTTGATGGTTTTATTTGTATCCTTAAGTGCCAAAATTGTTTTCGTTTGTTTCATTTATTACTATTCATTAAGTAAGTAACAACTCTGGTTCTTAGGAACAAACCAAATACTAGAACAAACTTGGTTTTGATATTTAACTCTATATCCAATTAGGGTTCTGTACTCAATTTTATACTTGATATATTTGTCATAGTTGGCCATTGTAATATACCATATGACACACAGTGTGTGTGTGTATATAGATAATTTTTTTTATCTATCTATTGCCCTTTTAAGACTTATTACATACATATTTCAGCTTTTGATTTTAACAACCTATCAGGAGGTTCTATTTTATGTGTTGTCATTGTATGTTTATATTACATTTACCTTTTTTATGACTATTCATTTTTTACATATTTCTTATCAGACTTAGGTTTCTATTATATGATTCTGGTTTTATATGTTTAACTGTTTTATTACTTATTGTAGAGGTCACTAACCCTTGAAGGCCTCCTGGCTGAAACACATGTTGGGTGACCACCTAGGTGGTTTGTTTGTGTTTGGTTTTTTTTTTAAATCTTGTTTTGTTTTTTTTTAAATAAATATTCTTTCCGTGGTTGATCCTTGTCTTGCTTCCTCTGTGCCCTGTTACGCTGCAGGAAGGGTATTTCCCTTGCTCTTCTTTACTTTCTATTTGGGCCTCCTAGTGAGGGTGTCATATTTTGATGAATTTGACTAAATATGATTTTTACAATAGTTGTTTCATATTGTCCCCTTCAGTCCATTCCAGACTATTGTTGTCGCCCTCCACTCGCAGCTTGGAGTCTGAGCATGCCAAGTCTTGATGCTACTCCATATAGGCTGTTGGCACTCCCATCAAGCTTGGTATTCTCAGTCTCCAAGCAGCTTGGGGATGTTTGGGGATCTTGCTTAATATTATTTGTCAACGTTATTGACTCTTTATGTTCTAGCTGGACTGTTACGGCCTCAACATGGTTATCGTTTGGTGTTACCATCTCCATCTGCTATTATGAGTCTTCTAGGTGTTTGGCTTTTTTTTTTTTTTTTTTGCTGTAGCCCCTTTAAAATGGAATAGTCTTCCGTCTGAGTTGTGTACTATTTTGGATTTAAAGAAATGTAGGTCTTCTTTGAAGACCTATCTTTTTAGGATTGCGTTTGGTGGTGATTGAGGGATTTTGTTTGCAGATAGTTAGTCATTGTTTTTTTTACCTCAGTATTGCTTTTGTTTTCATATTGTTATGTATCTTTCCTATTTTTACTCTGGAGTTCTTTTCTGTTGTGGTGTTTTTGTTTTATATATTGTAAACTGCTTGGCTGATTTGATATCCGGTATATTAAATATAATAAATCATGTTCATTGTAGTCTGGACTCCACTGAAGAAGCAATAAGGAATTGAAATCTTTTTAGTTTTTTGTTTCTAATTTGGCTTCTAGCCCTTTAAATAGGGTGTTTAAAAAAGTTATACCTACAACTCCCCCCCCCCCCCCCAAAAAAAAACCCCTCCCCCTTCCTGAGCGCATCATTGTGCTGGCGGGGTGAATCAGCACTTGGAACAGCTCCTGATCCTGTGCTTGGGAGAGGAGTCTGTGGCACCAGTGAATAGACAGTGCAATCCTTGGCACTCTGCAGGAAGCCCTGCTCTGGCTCTGTACCAGGGGGTGGGGGGGCCGCAGAGGTAGTGGGGGGCTGACAGTGACGGGCAGTGAGTTGACTGCTTCAGCGCAGCCGCTGCTGTCGATGGGAATCGACACAGCATTGGCTGGCTGGAGACAGGCTGCATTTTTGGCAGGCCAGCAGCTCAACGCAGGGCTGCGCAGGCACCATTTTGAACATTACAATGTGGCCATCATGCTGCTTTCTCAGTGTGCGAGAGGAAAAGTAGGCTGCGATCTTTGCAGTGAGGTAAGTGAGCAGCAAGATTGGAGGCCCATTAGCAGCGGATAGCCCACTGACGTAGGGTTCTCTAAAATCGCGTTTTGTTATTTTTGGGGCATCAGTGACTCTGATCAGCATGATGCCAAAGCCATCGTGCTTGCTCTGCAGCACCAAGAGGGGCTCCTTCTCAACCGCAGGATTTTGTTGCAGTTGTGAAGCTGAATCCTACTCTGTGGAAGGCAATTTGGCAAGTGAAAAAGCTTCAGGGGTAAGTGTGAGGGACACCTTGGAGGAGCTGGATATGCTGGTCTTGGACCCGTGAGGGCAGTCCCCCTCCACAAGTCTGGCAAGGGTATTGCTAGGAGGGATGGATCACGCAGATCTCTGGTTTCTCAGGGAGCAGAGACTGGAGAGGCTGTAGAAAGTGTGCCTCAGCCTTCAACTTCAGCAGAGGGCCCCTCCTGGGATGGCCCGGTGTGGCTTTTCACCGGAGTTCATCCTTCCTTCTGATGTACTGGGCTTTTTGCCTGGGCAGGAAGGAGGAGGTAGCACCTCTGGGCTGGAGGTGTTGGCTAGAAAGAGGGGCTCAGCACAGGGGGGTTATGGGCTCGAGGGAGAGTCCAGGGTTAAGCAGAAATGTGTGCCTACTGAAGCGTAGGAGGACATGGGCTTATACATTCGGAGGACTCCAACCCCCCCCCCTGCCTTCCCTCCCCAGAAGGAGGTGCAGATATTTGGAGGAAAAGCTATGCATACAGAATGGAAGAAGGGGAACTTCCACAAGGGGATGAGCCATGTATTCTTTATCTTTATTTAACACTTTATATATCACCCTTGCCAAGACATGAGAGCGGTTTACAATAAAAAAAAAAATAGTATATGCTAGTGCCAGAAGAAAGAAAGGAACTCCAATAAAATAAAAGGAAAGACTGACCAAAGGGGCCACTAGACAGACAGAAAAACAATAACTAAACAAGACTATTGGGAGGGAGGTCATAAGCTTGTTGGAACAAAAGTGTTTTCAATAGGTTTTTGAAATTATGGTAAGAGGGTTCCAACCGGAGAAAAGGTGGTAAAGAGTTCCAAAGTGAAGGTCCAAGGAAAAAGAATGCGGCGTGACATGTCTGTTCTAAATGGGCTTGTGAAGTGGGAGGGAGAAACGGCCAATTGGCATGCAATGTACGGAGCTGGCGATAGGAGGTGTGGAGGGAGACAAGGTTTGCTAGATACAGAGGATTTGATGTATGGATGACTCTATGGGCTAGGATGAGAAGCTTATATTTGAACCTAAAACGGAGTGGTAACCAATGAAGTTGAAAAAGAAGAGGTGTTATATGGTCAGATTTCCGGGCAAAAGTGACAAGTTGAGTTGTTTGGCTATTCCGGAGGGAAGAACAATCGGCACTCATTGCCCATTCCCTGGTAGTACTGAATGTGCCGCAAGGGGTGGGGTGGAGAATTAGCCCCTGGAAGCTCCTCTGTTTCAGGCAGTGCAAAGAACACAGACTGGTTTTTCCTGTTCACCAGGTCATCCAACGGATGATGCATGATGAATGGGAAGTTCCAGAGGCAGGTCTTAAAGAGGTCCACACTATGGCACGGTTATACCCTTTATCGGATACAGAGAAGGAGATGCTGCGGTCCCCGAAGGTAGATGCAGTGGTCTCGTCTGTGGCAAAAGAGATGATGTTTTCTGGTTGAGTAGGGTGCAGCCCTCAAGGATGCACAGGACCAAAGGCTGGAGACTATTCTGAAGCAGGCTTTTGATATCCATGCCATGTCCTTGCAGGCGTCAATCTGTGGGGGCTATGTGGCTCAGGCCTGTTTTGAGGTGAGCGCAAGGTATTCTGGATGTAGACAGGGAGTCTCAGTCGGTGACTGCAGAGGCAGACAAGCTGGAATCAGGAGCAGTGTATCTAGCGGATGCATTTTGTGATTTGAATCAAGTCCCGTCCAAGGGTGTGACATTGGTGGTAGTGGCTCATTGGCTGTTCTGGCTACAGGATTGGGTGGCCAATGGGTCCTCTAAAGCTTGCTTGGCTAAGCTTTCTATCAAGGGGAAGTTTTTGTTTGTTTGTTGAAGCCCTCAGCCTCGTTAAGGAGCTCAGTGATACTGAAGGGGGCCACCTTCCGGAGGATAAGCTAGAACTGGTTCGGGCAGAAGTGCTGGTCCGGGGCCAGCCTAAGGATTTTCATCTGTTCCAGGCAGTGCGTTTTTGCTACTTTCCAGAGAGTCTGTTAGCCCCAGTCAGGCTCAGCCCTTTCTGGGATCTTGAGGCACAGGTCACTACCCTGCTGCTGCCTCTGCAATCAGGAAACCACAGTGAAGCGAGGGAGGGGCCTAGGAGGGAGTGATCCTGGTGGGAGACCGGCTCTGGGAATTTTACTCCGCCTGGGTCCTGATCACTTCTTACCAGTGGGTGCTGGAGGCCGTCCATGAGGGGTATGCCCTTGAATCTGCTTGGCCCCTTCAGGATGCCTTTGGGGCCCTTGATGGGGAAGAGACGAAGGATGCAGGTCATTCGAGACACCCTGGGGCACCTTCATCAATTAGAGGTGGTGGTAGAGGTGCCACCAGACCAGTGCGGGTACAGTTCATATCTAGATTATATTTTGTTGTTCCCAAAAAGGAAGGCATCTATCGGCCCATTTTGGATCTCAAGAGCGTGAGCAGGGTGTTACACATCCCCCCCCCCCCATTTTTAAATGGAAACTTCAGTCTGTGGTAATAGGCGTGAGGGAGGGAGAGTTCCTCATGGCCCTCGATCTACTGGAGGCGTATCTGCACATCCCAATTTGGCCTGAGCACCAGCATTTTCTGTGGTTCGCAGTGCCGCTTGGGCATTTTCAGTTCTGAGCATTGCCATTCGGCCTGGTGACTGCGCCACGCACATTCACCAGTGTGATGGTAGTGGTGGTAGCTGCATTGAGAAAGGAAGGCATTCTGGTGCATCTGTACTTGGAAGATTGGCTGGCTGGTTCAGGCAAAGTCTCGGGAGTAGAGCAGAAGAGACATGGATCGACTCTCTGCAGCAGCTAGGCTGGGTGGTCAATTTTGCCAAGAGCTCCCTATAGCCAAGCCAGGACCTCATGTACCTCTGGGTGCGTTTTCAGACTGACAGTCTGGTCTCCCTGCCTGCAGAGAGAATGCAGAAAATTCAGTCGGGTCCGGCAGTTGATGTGGATGCCAGCTTTGATGGCCTGGCATTATCTGCAACTACTGGGGTCTATGACGGTGGCTATCTGGTTCCCTGGGCATGCGCCCATATCTTAAGCGGCTACTACAGCAGCTCCTCCTGCAGCAGTGGCCTCCACAGAGGCATGCTTTGTTGAGACAGTTACTCTGCCCTTTGTACATGCAAGTAGCTGTCCACTGATGGCTCTGTTTGGACAAGCTATTGGTCAGGATGCCTCTAGAGTAACCGACGTGGATCCCACTGACCATGGATGCCAGCCTGATGGGCTGGAGAACACTGTTGTGCAGGTGGCGCAGGGCCGCTGGACATCAGAGGAGAGTTAGTGGTTGATCAACTGCTTGGAGATGCGAGCGGTGTTCGAGCCTTGCAAGTATTCTGTCCATTCCTTCAAGGGAAGGCTGTTTGAGTGTTCTCCAACAATGCAGGCATAGTAGCATTCATCAGTCAAGGAGGCATGGGCAGTGTGCTCCTCGCAGACGAGGTGGAACCACTACTGGCGTAGACAGAGGCAAATCTGCAGGCCATCTCCATGGCACATGTGCAGGCTGATTAGCTTAGTCTATATCGGCTGGATCCCGCTGAGTGGTCCCTCAACAATGTATTGTTTGCCTGGATAGTGCAGAGCTGGGGTCAGCCGGTCATGGACCTCATGGTGATCTTTGACAACACAAAGGCAATAAGGTATCTCAGTTCTTCAGCAAAAAGAGAGAGGATGTCAGAAGGCCTGGATGCACTGACACAGCCATGGCTGTTGGGGTGACTTCTGTATGTGTTTCCGCCATGGGCTCTGATAGGTTGGCTGGTGCAGAGAATTGAAGCTCATTGGGGTTGGGTGGTCGTGATAGCCCTGGATCGGCCACGTTGGCCTTGGTATGCCAACCTGCTACTGTTGAAGGCAGACCGTCTGTGGCGCCTTTCAGTTCAGGTCAAACTCCTAGTACAGGGACCCATTCGGATGCCACATTTGGATCGATTCTTTCTTACAGCTTGGCTCTTGAAAGGGCAAGGCTAAAGAAGAGAGGTTATTGGCCCCAGTGATTAAGACGATGTTGCAGGCACAGAAGCGCTCCACGTCTGTCTTACATCTGAGTGTTGAGAGTCTTTGAAGACTGGTGTGGATTTCTTTGACTGGGTGATCAGGAAGTTGGACCTAGGGAGAGCCCTAGATGTGGTGTATTTAGATTTCAGTTAAGCTTTTGACACCATTCTGCACAGGTGACTTACAAACAAACTGAGCACCCTAGGGATGGACCCTGAAGTGACTGGTTTAGAAATTTTGTTGAGTGGAAGGCAAAAAAGGGTACAGGTTAATGGAGCTCACCCTGAGGAGAAGGTTACCAGTGGTGTGCCACAGGGATCTGTTCTTGGTCCGATTCTTTTTAACATCTTTGTTAGTGATATTGTGGAAGGGCTGTCAGATAAGATTTATTTTTGTGGATAATACCAAAATCTGCAATAGAGTAGACACCCAGGAAGGAGTAGATTAAATGAGGAGGGATCTAATTAAGCTTGAAGAATGGTCAAGAATTTGGCAGCTGAAATGTAATACTAAAAATACAGAGTCATGCATTTCAGCTGCAAAAATCCAAGGGAGCAGACAGTGTAGGGGACAAAGTACTTCTGTCTACGAAAGAAGGGTGGAATCTGGGCATGATTGTTTGACAAGGTGGCTAAACGGGTAGAAAAGGTGACTGTGAAAGCCAGAAGGATGCTTGGGTGCATAGGGAGAGGAATGGCCAGCAGAAAACGAGGTGATTGTGCCTCTGTATAGGTTGCTGGGCAGCCTCATTTGGAGCATTGTGTTCAGCTCTGGAGACCGCACCTTCAAAAGGATATAAATGGGATGGCACTGGTGCAGAGGGTGGCTACTAAAATGGTTAATGGTCTTTGTTATAAAGCATATAAAGCCAGGCTTAAAGATGTTAATATGTATGCTTTCCAATTCACCCTGCTAGACCAGACCAGACAAGTGGGTTGAATCCTCCTTCCAGCAGATGTTGGAGACGGAGAAAGCAGAACCTGATTGGCTGAGGCCTGGTAGATATAAGGCCTTACTCCTAGGGGTCGCCTTCAGTATTTTCCTGTCTCCAGCAGATGGTTGTCTGTGTCATTTCTCCCTGAGACTCCCTTCTGTGGAGTTTGTCTGGATGCCTCCGGGATACACACGAGGTGTTCCTGAGAGTTCTCAGCACATACCAGTTCTTCAGCAGCTGAGGAGCACATCTCGACTGGAAGGTTGAGCCTCCTGGTCAGGAGGACAAGTGCAGCTCCCCTGCATGAGTTACCAGCCTCTGGGCCACGCGGCCCACCTCAGATTGCTAGGGGGAGCCTTCGCTTGCTCAGGCAACTTGAAAGCATAATGAAAGGGGAAAGTAAAAGATTCTGATCAGTTCTAAAGAGTAGAACAATTTTATACGGCTCTGCCTTGGTTGGTGCCCCTAGTTTTGTCTGCTGCAGTGGGTTACCTGTATGGGTAAGCCCCCCCCCCCCCCCCTCCATGATCTCCACTTCTCTGAAAGAAATAAAACATCTCCCTTTGGTTGCTGCCTTGCCCTCGGTTAGAGGTTTCTCCTGTGGCCCTTCATTCGTTGCTAGCTCGATGATATGTATACTTTAGAGGAAAGGCCGGATAGAGGAGATATGATAGACATTTAAATACCTCCGTGGCATAAATGCAGAAGAGGAGTGCTTCTTTCAATTTGAAAGCAAACTGTGCTACGAGGGGACATAGGATGAAAGTGAAAGGGAATAGACTTATTTATTTAGCACACATTTATATACCGCTCTTTCCCAAGTATCAAGTGCGGTTTACAATGAACAGAAAAAATTCAAGGTACATGATTAATCATATCCTAGTCGTTTACAGGGAACAGATTTAAATTTTTACATTTAACAGTATAATTAAAACATGCAAACATTGTTTACATCCTGAGGTATAGTGAGGATATGGGAGCGATATGCAGAAATATGTATTTACAGAAAGAGTGGTAGATGCGTGGAATAGTCTCCCAGTAGATGTAACAGAGACCAGGACATTATCTGAATTCAAAAAAGCATGGGACAAACACAGAAGATCTCTAAAGGTAAAAAGAGGATTATTGTAGCTGATATGGAAAGGCAGACTAGATAGGCCATGTGGTCTTTTTCTGCAGTCATCTTTCTACATGTGCAAGTTGGTATTTTGCAAACCTGTGTTTAAATGCGACTAATTAGAGGCCACTATCTCATTCCGATTTGGAGGGGGAAATAAAATTGAAGGATTAAGGAGGATAATCCACTTACTATTCCTGTAAAGGACTGGTCAAAATGAGCAGCATCATATTGGCATGCCTTCTTAGCTTTAGGAATACTGTCTAATGTAACCATATAGATATATTTTAAATTCACATTAAATTCCCTGCCAGCAGTGGAATTATTGGCGGCTTTGGCACACTTTTAGCACTTCTAGCTTAAATGTGGTGCTCTGCATGTAGATTCCTGGCTGGGGGGAACTGGCTAGCTAACAGGGTGGTCTTAGGGTTGCAAGCAGACAGGACAGGACACTGTAGAAATGTGCAGGTACGTTTTTATTAACTATATCTCCAGACACGTAGCCAACACAAAGGCATTAATGATATGGGAATAGGGAACTTGAATCCAGAGCCAAAAAGAAGCAAAGCACACAGAGAACAGGGCAGAGCTTTAGCAATTTGGAACCTCTGGAAACAGCAAGCCAGGCAAACTGGAATGATGAGCCAATGGAGGGCAAGCCCAGGGGCAGGGCATAAATATTCTAGTGGCCCTGGATGGATCCTGCTGGGCTAGTCGGGGAACAGAAACAAAACAAAATTAAACCACACTACAAATAGATGGGCTAGGACTAGCTTCCCATGGGGAGAAATAGTCCTTCCTGTAGGGCCGATACCAATCAACCCATGGGAATTCCGATTCAAGGCCACACCATCCTGATGATATGAGATTTGCTTTTGCTTTCTTTTTATCTGTATAATAATTCATGGAAATACATGCATATTTAGTCATCTTGTTTCAATCTAAAATTGACTAGCGGTAAATCTTTTTTGAAATACTTTTAACCTTCCAGTTTCCTGGTGAAGAATCTGAAATTGACTAATTCAAATTACTGCTGATCTTTGTCTTATTCATTCTTACTCAACTCTTCAAAGGAACCTCCAGTTGATTTATTTTCTCTTCAAAACTGTGCATGTTAATGCTTTGCTCATAAGGTAACATGTCATATTGAATAAAGTTGGAAACATCAAATTCTGTTACAGTTGAGGCCTTTGCTAATTCATGCCTGTGTACTGCAACTATACAACTTAGTCAGCCTTGCAAACAACATTTTACCTAAATTTACATTAAAGGTCATGATTTGAGTTTTGTTTTATTATTTTTCACAGCAGTATATGAAAAATATTTACCCTGCAAGAATTCTTAAGTTTTTCAGCTTTAAAATTTAGTATGGCCTGTGCTTAAGTTATACGTAGTTCTTATGGTCAGTTTTTAGGCGTTTAAGTTCTCAACTTATACACGAGTAACTTACTGGTTAGAGCATTTGTTTGGTAACCAAGAGACTAGGGTTTTGATTCCCACTAGCACTGCTTGTGGACTTGGGCATGTCACTTAACTCTCCATTGCCTCGGAAGAAAGGCCTGGCAATCTGCTTCCAGTTACACTGCCAAGAAAACACAGGAGCTGCTGGGTCGCCAGGAGTCAGCAGTGACTCAAAAGGCACACATTGTATTGCATTTGCATATATAGTATTTTACTGTGAAGGATGGCAGTTTAGTCATAGTTATCGGCTTATAAATCCAAGTAGGCCATGGCGATACCACTAGTCATAAGAACATAAATGCCTTACTGGGTCAGATCCAGGTCCATCAAGCCCAGTATCCTGTTTCCAACAGTGGCCAATCCAGGTCACAAGTACCTGGCAGGTTCCCAAAGAGGCACACAGGTTCCACAATGCTTGTCCTGGGGCAAGCAGTGAATTTCCTGGGTCCTTTTTAATAATGGTTTATGGATCTTTCCTCCAGGAACTTGTCCAAACTTTTTTTAAACCCAGCTACACTAACACCTTTTACTATATACTCTGGTAACGAATTTGAGTTTGATTATGTGTTGAGTGAAAAAAACTATTATCTCCAGGAACAAGCAGGAATGTAGTCTTCACATATGGGTGTCGTCGGTACCGACGGAGCCTGCGCGGGAACGCTCCCCAGCGTCCAATAGGAACGCCTTTGGGAGCATCCCTCAGCACATGCATGCTGCCTTCCCGCCTTTCCAACTGTCCTTCTTCAGTTCTTCGTTTTCCGTGGAGCCGACAGGACACATACCCTGTCACCGCAGAAAATTTCTTCTTTAAACTTGTTTTCTTGTGGTCGCGCCTGCCTCCGCACGACACCTACCGATACCGCCGGTTCTTTCTTCTTTTCAAAAAAAAAAAAAAAGAAAGAAATCTCTTTGAACTGTTTCTCTTCAGAAACATTTTCTTTTGGTGCTAGGTGCCATTTTGGGCATTAGGCCCCATTTTTCCCAAAAGATGGAAAAACCATCTAGTGGTTTAAAAAAAAAAAAAAAAAAGTACTAAATGTGGCGGTACCGTCACAGACACCCATTACTGGTGTCTAAAATGTTTAGGCCCTGACCATTCTCCATCTGAGTGTTCCTCCTGTATGGGGATGACTAAAAGAGGAAGACAGAACCGAGCTGCAAAGCTCGGCACCCTCTTTTCTTCAGATACCAGGTCCATTGCATCAATGTTTTCAAGAGCCTCGTCTTCCTCCCATGGATCTCAGGTAACTAAACATAAGAGCCGGTCCTCAAAGGGTAGCTCTCCTTCAAAGCATCGAGAGGCCATTGGCATTGCCCTTGAGGAATCTACACTGGCAAAATAGCCCTGGCGGCGGGGTTCCAGGATGTTCTCGAGGCTTCGACCTCGGCAGAACTACTGGTGCCATGCTCAGGGGTTCTGGCCGCTTTCACCGGTACCAATACCCAGGCATCGTCAGCGTCGATAGATCAGAGATTCCTTGCTATCGAACGCAGTCTTGCAGCTCTTCTTACAGCTGCGGTACTGTTGACACCAGTGGTTCAACGGGCACCGATACAGATACCGGTACCAGCACTGATGGTACTGGGCCCAGTGGGAATCCTTCCTATGCCGACTTTTTTCTGGCATTGACAGATCGTACCGGACCAAATTGATACCGAGACCGTGCTTTGCATGAACATCGAGATCAGAGATATTTCAAATCCTCTGATTCAAAATATCTCGAAATTATAATTCTGCTGGTACCAGAACGTTTTTCTCCTGAAAGACTCCTCCCCAACGCAGAATGTCTCCTCCGGAATACATGTCTCTTCAGGATTTTATTCATGATGTGGCCCAAGGCCTTTCAATCACGGTAGCTCCTGATAAAGAACCTAGAGCAAAGGAATTGGAAATTCTCCAATACCCTAAGGCAGTGTTCCCCAACCCCCGGGCCGCGGACTGGTACCGGGCCGCCCGAGGAACTTTAAATAATTTCACTGTGGGTCCTCCCGCCTCCTGATTGGCCGAAAGGCAAACCCCATGCCATTGGTCGAGGAGGAGGCACCGCGGGAGGACTGAGGACTTGAGGTCGGAGACGCGGGGACTGAAGAGAAGCTCCCATGAGGTAAGTGCACAGAGGAAGTGGGTGACAGTGGTGGGTGAAGGGAATCACAGTGATTGAAACCAACAGCTGAAGAAGTGGGATGCGGCCATTTTGTGGGTGAGTGTGTGGGGCACAGGTGAAGAGGGAGTCCACAAAGTGTAATGCCCACATGAAGTAAGGAGTTACTTTAATGGTAAAGGTGGCACTAGAGTCCACGCTGTCATCTCTGTATTGAAAGAGGCACAATGATCTCTGTATTGAAAGGGGGAACGCTGGCATCTCGGCATTGAAAGGGGGCACAGTCATCTTTTGTGATTTATATATATTTCACAGTTATTTTATCTGGCGCAACACTATTTTATGTTTTTATTGTTTCCGATTGTGAGGTGTGAGCACAGTTAAGTGTATGCTGCCGGATTTGTGCACTTGATCTGATTTTTTTCACTTAATATTTATATGCTTTTTTGATACACTGGTCATATATTTATAACACTGATCACATTTTTGCGCTGATATTTTTTGGATTTACATTCGGATTTAGGTGACGTCTAGAGCTGAGCGGTTGCAAGCAGCAGTGGAGTGAAGAGAAAGAGAAGGTATCACTCTTCTAGCTCTTCTATCTGTTCACCAGTACTCATGTGTGTACTGACGTGTTATTGTGTCTGCTTTAACCCACAAATTAGTAAAAATGAGTATGAAACAGACATCGTTAGAAAGTTTTCTTGGGAAGAAAAAAAGGCCCAGTGAACAGACAGAAGAAGAGCCTTCAACATCAAAGAAATATGCAACCTTTTTTAACAGACAATACCATGAGTCCTATTTGAAATATGGATTTATCGGGACAGGTGATTCCCACGCACCAAAACCGATCTGCATAGTTTGCGGCGAGAAGCTCTCTAATGAGGCAATGAAACCTTCAAAACTGCTTCGCCACTTGACCGCCAAGCACCCTGGCATAAAAGACAAGCCCCTGGAGTATTTTGAAAGAAAAAAACGGGAGCACGAAGCACAGAAGAAATTTTGAGGGCCACCACATCAATAAAGGAGAATGCACTGAGAGCATCATATTTGGTGGCTAACAGCATTGCTAAGGCTAAAAAGCCATTTACTATCGGTGAAGAATTGATCTTGCCCTCCACTAAAGACATTTGCCGTGAACTTCTAGGAGAGGCTGCTGTGGAAAAGGTAGCACATGTGCCTTTGTCAGCTAGCACTGTGACTAGGCGCATTGAGGAAATAGCCGGAGACATTGAGGCACAATTGTTGGAGAGGATTAATACATCACCGTGGTATGCACTCCAGGTTGATGAATCTACAGATATCGACAACAAGGCACTACTACTTGTTTATGTGCGATATCTATATCAGGAGGATGTGCATGAGGATTTGTTATGTGCACTATCTTTGCCAACCAACACCACAGGAGCAGAACTGTTCAAGTCACTGGATGGTTATATATCAGGAAAACTGAAATGGTCCTTTTGTGTCAGCATATGCACAGACGGAGCTGCTGCCATGACCGGACGACTGTCTGGTTTAACTGCTCGGATTAAGGAGGTTGCACCTGAGAGTGAATCTACGCACTGTATCATTCACAGGGAAATGCTGGCAAGCCGTAAAATGTCACCGGAATTTAACAGTGTATTGAGTGATGTCGTTAAAGTTATTAACCACATTAAAGCACACGCACTTAACTCGCGCCTGTTTGAGCAGCTTTGTGAGGAGATGGACGCAGAGTACAGATGCCTTCTCTTATACACAGAAATAAGATGGTTATCCAGAGGAAAATCGCTAACCAGAGTATTTGAATTACGAGAGCTATTGCAAAGATTTCTCTCAGAAAAGAAGTCACCGCTGGCAGCACATTTCAGTGACAAGGTATGGGTCGCAAAACTGGCTTACCTGTGTGACATATTCAGCCTGCTCAATGAACTCAATCTGGGCCTTCAGGGGAAAATGACAACTGTTTTCAAGTTGTCAGACAAAGTAGTTGCATTTAAAGCCAAACTGGAGTTGTGGGGACGGTGCGTGAACAGGCATTTTGGACATGTTTCAGACATTAGCGGGGATTTTAGGTGAGACTGAGCTTGAACATTCATTCTGCCAGTTGGTGCACGATCACCTGTCTTTGCTTTTAAGAGTTTGAGCGCTACTTCCCAACCACAAAAGACCCACGAACTGGTAAGGAATGGATCCGCGACCCATTTGCCAACAAATCAGGCGAATCTAGCATGTCTATGCAAGAAGAAGAACAACTGCTGGAGATTGCAAATGACGGTGGCCTTAAAACTACATTCGAGACAACAACTCTACCGGTGTTCTGGATTAAAGTCATGGCGGAATATCCTGAGATTGCCACCACAGCACTTAAATCCCTATTACCATTTCCGACAACCTATCTGTGTGAAGCGGGGTTTTCTGCAGTGACAGCAACCAAAACAAAACAGAATAAACTGGACATAAGCAACACACTTCGGGTGTCATTGTCTCCTATTACCCCCAGATGGAACCGTCTCGTTGCAAAGAAACAAGCTCAGGGTTCTCATTGATTTGGAATTCTAGTGAGTTAAATAAAATAAATCACTTTATATTCATTTTTTGGTGTAGCTGTATTTTATTTTGAAGGCATGTTTAAATACAATTAAATTAAAATTATTAAAACAAGCGGGCCACGGAAAAATTATCAAACGTTTACCGGTCCGCGGCGATAAAAAGGTTGGGGAGCACTGCCCTAAGGCTCCCAAGGAGGCAGCCACTCTGCCCATTCATGAAATTCTTCATGATTTGATGCTCAGAATGTGGGAGACACCTTTGACCACATCTCCTCATTCTAGGAGACTCGATACCATGTATCGAGTCCACCATGTCCTGGTTTTCAAAAGACTCAGCTGCCACACCATTCAATGGGTAGTGGAGTCAGCCGTGCGTAGGATGAAAAGTGCAAAGAGACATGCATCCAATCCTCCAGGTCGTAAATGCAGGACTCTTGACACTTTTGGGCATCAAACTTTTCAGGCTTCCATGCTTTCAGCTAGGATCAGCTCATATATTTTATATATGGGAATGTTCCTCAAAGAGGTCACAGGAGATTTGGAGCTTGAGCCCCCTTCTCCCTGAGGACAAACGACAGGACTTTCCTACTCTTGTCAAGCATGCTCAAGATGTCTCCAAGTTTATAAACCGTGCAGCCTTTGACTGCTTTGAATGCATCAGCAGAACCTCTGCTATTGCCATTGGTGCACGTCGGATTGCCTGGCTTCAGGCATCAGACTTGGAGATTTGGGTACAGGATAAATTGGGAAACATCCCTTGCACAGGAGAAAACCTCTTTGGCAAGAATTGGCAGGAGAAGGCTAATGATAGATGCTGACAATGTCACTTTAGATAGATTGTCAAAATCTACAGCCACTCCAGCCAAAAAGAAACCCTATAAAAAACCCTTTTTCAGCAAAAAGAGGAAGTTTTATCCATCTTATACCCAGCAAGGGCAAACTCAGGGTCAAGTTGCCCAGAAGGGTCAACAACAACAATCCAGACAAAAGAAGTCAAAAGGCCTTAGAGCTCAACCAGCTCCACAGGCCTAGCCCCCACAAGGGCTTTGACTTCTTCATAGAGAGCTTAGCCTTCCTGCCTCTGGAAAGTCCAGAACCCCTAAATATTCCAGGTAGGTTGTGTCATTTTGCCAACAGATGGCACCAAATAACAGCAGAAAATTGGATTCTGTCCATTATGGGAGAGAGGTACAAGCTTTTTTCACAGTATGCCCTCTCCTACAATCGTAAGACAGTTCAATTCCCAAACCTCTACAGGCAATCTACTGGATCAAGAGGTCTCAACACTCCTTGCTCAAGGAGCAAGACAGGAGGTGCCCATTCTTCAACAGGGTGCAGGGTTCTACTCCCCCTATTTTCTTATTCCAAAGAAAACAGGAGGACACAGATCCATTCTAGACCTCAAGAGAATCGAACAAATATCTGTTCTGAGAAAAGTTCAAAATGATTTCTCTGGGAGCTCTTTTGCCATACCTTCAAAGTCAGGATTGGCTTTGTTCTCTAGATCTAAAGGATGCATATAATCACATTCTGATCCATCCAGATCACAAGAAATTCTTACGATTCCTTTTCAAGGGAAAACATTTCCAATACAGGGTTCTTCCCTTTTGGTCTGGCTTTGGCACCAAGAGTATTCACGAAATGCATGGCAGTAGTAGCTGCATTTCTGCGAACCCTGGGGATATCCGTCTTCCCTTACTTGGATGACTGGCTTATTCGAACCCCCACGGTTCCAGAAGCCAGCTCTGCACTGTCTCGTACAATGTGAATCCTTCAATACTTGGGATTGGTCATAAACCTCCCAAAATCCCAACTTGCTCCGTCTCAGTCCCTAGAGTTCATAGGAGCTCGTCTAGATACCGGACAGTCAAGGGCTTTTCTCCCACAACCCCGCTGTCTTCGTATAATGAAGCTAGCTTCTCAAGCAGCGGTGAAGTCCTACCTAACTGCTCGAGAACTATTACAACTATTGGGACATATGGCATCCACGGTTCATGTGGTTCCCTACGCTCGCCTTCATATGCGAGCAGCCCAGTGGACCCTATCCACACAGTGGCCACAGGACATCTGTCGGACAAGATATCAAACTCACGACTGATCTTGTCCCTACAATGGTGGCAATCACTGGAAAATCTTCTAGTGGAGTCTCCTTTCCAGCAACCCCTATTCCAGGCCACCCTAACAGATGCGTTACAGGTGGGATGGGGAGCACACCTGCATCATCTCTACCCAAGGTACCTGGGCTCCACAGGAGGCTTGTCTTCACATAAACCTCCTGGAACTCAGAGCAATCTATCTAGCTCTTTGAGTATTCCATGCCCAGCTCAGCTACAAGACAGTCCTAGTCCAAGTAGCTATGTTCTACGTGAACAAGCAGGGGGGAACAGGCTCTCTGTCATTATGCAACGAAGCTTTACGACTATGGGCCCTCACCAGAGAGCATCAAATTCACCTTCTCGTGGTATATCTTCCAGGCATTCAGAACCTTTGGGCAGTCAAACTCAGCCGAGTACTACTGCCTCACAAATGGTCTATCCTCCTTGACCAGGTGGCCAAGATATTTCAGATCTGGGGAACCCCAGACATAGACCTATTTGCAAGTCCACTGAATGCCAAACTTCCCTGGTTCTGTTCCAGGATTCCAGCTCAAAATTGCCAGGCAAGGGACGCCTTCCTTTTTCACTGGAGTCACGACTTCCTCTATGCCTTCCCACCCATTCCCCTCATCTCCAAAACACTCTTCAAGCTTCAGAGACAGAGATCGTATGATCCTCATAGCGCCACGGTGGCCACACCAAACGTGGTATCCCCCTGCTTCTACATCTCTCTCAAGCTGCACCTCTGGAGTTAGGCTATGCTCCATATCTCCTCTCCCAAGAGAACGTGATGCTGTGGCACCTGAATCCCCAGTCCCTGCATCTCTGGGCCTGGTTGCTGAAAGCTTAGACCTTCAGGACCTCAACCTTTCCCAACAGGTAAAGGATATCCTTCAAGCTTCTAGAAAACCTTCCACAAGACGCTCTTACGCCTTCAAGTTTTACTATATGGTGTTCACAGAAAGGGTTAAACCCCCTTATGATACCTTTGGAATCGATACTAGAGTATCTACTTCATTTATCAAATTCTGGTCTAAAGACCAAGTCAGTAAGAGTCCATCTTAGTGCAATTTCAGCTTCCTATAAGCCTCTAAATGGACAACCAATTTCCTCTCATCCACTCATATCAAGATTTAACAAAGCCTCCCATCAGGCCACCACCGGTGGCATGGGATTTAAACCTAGTTCTCGGGCAGCTCATGAAACTGCCTTTTGAACCTTTATCCACTACAACCCTAAAGCTTTTGTCCTGGAAGGTCATCTTCCTGATTGCAATCATCTCTGCATGTCACATTAGTGATTTGCAAGCTTTAATGGCTGATCCTCCTTATACTATGTTTCACCATGATAAGGTTGTTCTCAGAACTCATCCACACTTTATGCCAAAGGTGGTTTTGCCTTTTCATTTAAATCAATCAATTTATTTTCCTGTATTCTTTCCGAGGCCTCATGCCTCTAATGCAGAAAGGAAACTTCATACTTTGGACTGAAAAAGAGCCTTAGCTTCTTACCTATAAAGAACACAGCAACATAGAAAGTCTTCTCAACTTTTTATTGCTTTTGTTTCTGGTCATTTGGGACTTCCAGTCTCCAAGAGAACTCTATCCAAATGGATTGCACAATGCATATCCTTTACTTATGAGAGTAAGAGCCATGGCAGTGTCTATTGATGACATTTGTCGAGCAGCAACCTGAGCTTCGGTACACACCTTTACAGCCCACTACTGCCTAGATAAAGTCTCCCGTCGGAATGACTTCTTTGGCCAAGCTGTTCTTCAAAATCTCTTTCAGACCTAATTCAACTCCTACCCACCAACCCTGGTGGGATGCCAGAGATTCATGGGAGGAAGCATGTAGTGAAGACTACATTCCTGCATGTTCCTGGAGATAGCGTATTTACTCATCTGTAACAGGTGATCTCCGGGAACAGCAGGAATTTAGTCTTCACAACCCACCCACCTCCCCTAGGAAGTGTCTCTCTGTCTCTTTCCTCTCTCCCTCTATCCTTTCACTCAGCTACAAACTTAACTGAAGAGGGACAGTTGGAAAGGCAGGAAGGCAGCGCGCATGTGCTGAGGGATGCTCCCAAAGGCGTTCTATTGGACGCTGGGGAGCGTTCCCACGCAGGCTCCGTCAGTACCGACGATACCCATATGTGAAGACTAAATTCCTGCTGTTCCTGGAGATCACTTGTTACAGGTGAGTAACTACGCTTTCTCTTATTAGTCTTAAATGGGTTGCATTGTAGCTTTGTGTGTCCTCTAGTCTTTCTACTTTTTGATGGCGTAAACAACTAATCTACATTTACCCGTTCCACTCCATTCATTAATTATATACCTCAATCATATTCCCCCCTCAGCTGTCTCTTTTCCACATTGAAGAACCCCAGCTTTTAAGCCTCTCATTCTCTCTACCATTTTTGTTCTTCTCTGTACATTTTCTAATTCAACTATATCCTTTTTTAAGATATGGCGACCAGAATTGCACATAATATTCAAGGTGTGGTCACACCATGGAACGATAGAGGTATGATAATATCCTTGGTTTTCCAATTCATCCTGCTAGACCATTCCAGACAAGAAGGTTAAGTCCCCCTTTCAGCAGATGTTGGAGAAAGTGCCAGAAGCATCAGCAAATGGGCACTGGCATATAGAGAGGGTCCCTTAGGTGTCACCCTCAGTATTTCTCTGTCTCCAGCAGATGATGGATGTCCTTTCGTTTGCTCCTGGCAGCCAGCCATTCTTGTGAGATTTCTTTGCCAGTGGAGGTGGTATTTGTGAGGTATTCAGGGTGCACAAGAGGTGTTCCCTTGAATTTGCCCACTAGCAGTCCGGTTCTATTTTCAAAGCAGTTCCTGGTCAAGAGGACCTGTGCAGCTCTTTGAAGGAGTGGGGAAGAAGTCTCCTGATCAGGAGGACCGGTCGAGTCTCTCTATTAATTTAAGATCCAGTAGCTGCTAGAGGAGGTCCCTGGCTGATACCCAAATTTGTCTTTACTGACAAGACTGCAACAGTCTGGACAGTGTTTGTCTTAGGGCCGCCTGCATCGGTCTGTTTTTGAGGGACCTCCTGCTCTTTCCTCCCTTTTCCAGCTTGCCTTAAGCTCCAGCCTGATACGCCCTGCCTTTTAGGGCCTTCCCACCCTTTTCCTCGCTTTTCATGCTGTTAGCAGTGTGCTGCGGTGGCCATCTTGCCTCTGTTTCTGCCTCACGTCCCGAACCCAGCCTACCTTGTGTGCAGTAGCATCACGGAGCGAGAAAGCCCAAGCGATGGATCACAGCAATAGCAATGCCGCACTGCCTGTGACAGGAAACGCCGGATTTTGTCAAATAGGCTGTGCACCCCGTGCATGGATCACCTGGGAGAGTCTTCTAGGGCAGCGCAGGTAGCTCCACTGACACTGTGGGATGAGCTTCAACACCTGGTCCCTGCCATTTCTGTCAGGAGGTGCCTACTACCTCAAATTTGCCTAGTAGAGATTTGTCTCTGGCTTCTCCATTGCGGGATGCCTCCCCCTGCCCCTATTTTGCTGCTTCAGCAGCCTGCCAGATCTGGCTCGGATCAGTATGCTGCATTTCTGTCTTTATTTAAGTAAGTGTGGGATCTTTGGGCATCTTCCTCTTCTCGCGGTGGGTCACAAGGCAGGGGAGCCGCCGCCGCCTCCTCCTCCCTCCCTCCCTCCTAAAGCCACAGCTGAATCAGGCTGGCAAGCGCTCTTCTGACAAACAGCGCCCCCCAGATCCTCTGCATCCTCCTAAGGAAGTTTCTTGGGCTCTTCATGACCGGGCATAAGAGCAGGACACTTGGTCTGCTGAGAATAGTCCATTTATTTATCTGCATTTATATCCCGCTTTTCACCGGGTCAAAGCGGTTGGGGGATACATTTAACACGAGGGGATATGAGACACATACACTAATACTTACAGGGAACATGGGCAATGGAGGGTTTAAGTGGCTTGCCCAAGACCACAAGGAGCACCTGTGGGTCTAGAAACCCCAGTCCTTCCGGCCCAAGGTTGCTGTCCTCTAGTGGGATTTGAACCACCGACCTTCCGGCCTGTAGTACCTTGCCCCAACCACTAGGCCACTCCTCCTTCCTTAGTCCATACGTCCCGGACCGTGAAGATGGGGAATGGTCTCCTACAGATCAGGAGAAGGATCAGAAAGACTCCAGATGTTCGTTTGTTCCGCAAGGAGGAACTCGCTGCCCTAATCAGGCAGGTGGTGGAGGTGCCAGGCCAATACTCTATCCCGCCTTTCTCAGGCAGATCCCGTTTTATGGGGCATCGGGAAACCTTCCAAGGCTTTCCCATTCTCTCAGGAACTGCAGCAGATGGTCTCTCGTGGAACTCACTTGAGGCATCCCTGCACACGGCTCGGCATTTGGGCCGTATTTATTCATGGTCCCTGGAGGACCTTGAAGTGGCTCACATACCCAAAGGTCGACGCAGTGGTGTCTGCCATTACCAAACACACTAAGATTCCTTAGAAGGCGGAGCAGCTCTGCGAGATCAACAAAACTGGAAGGTGGAGGGGCTTCTTAAGACTGCCGCCTTCTCTTCCTTGCATGCCCTTCAAACCTCGGTTTGTGGGGATCTAGCCACTCGTGCTCTTCTTCACTGGATCCAGATTCTGCCAGATTACCCTGCCTCAGCACGCTTTGAGTCCATGATGGCCTTCTTGGTGGATGCCCTCTGATTTGCTTCACCTGGCTGCTCAGACGATAGCTGCGGTTACAGTCATTCGTCGCTGACTCTGGCTCCATTACTGGTCTGTGGATTTGGTGTCCAAAGCTTGTCTCTCCATGCTCCCCTTCAAGGGTAAACTTTTTTTATTCAGCGAAGACCTCGAAGATGGTTTAAAAAGACCTGGGAGAGGTCAAGCCACAACGTTTACTAAAGGATAGGCCAAAGGCAAGTAATCGCCAGTCCGGGCTTCGTTCATCGCCCTTTTCCCCCGCCTGGTCACATTTCCGCGATGCTCAGCATTTCTGCCCAGGCAGGTCTTCAGGTTCCTCGTCCAATAGATCTGCTCCAAAGTCGCAGCCCTTTCGAGGGGTCCAACAGACGAAGGATCCCTACTTCGCTTCTGCAAATTTCTCCAGGCCCATTCTGGGACTCTGCCAGTGGGGGGGGGGGGGGGGGGTGATTGGCCCTGTTTGCCCACGAGTGGAGGAAATCATGACTAATCAGTGGGTTCTCAGTATTGTCCACTACAGCTACATGCTCGAGTGCTGCAAACCCATCAGAGAAGCTTCGTTATCTCCCCTTGCGGTTTAGGGCCAAAGTGCATGGCCATACAGGAAACACTCTACGGCACCTGGAAGAGCTATCCTATGCCTCCTCCGAGCTCACCTCAGGCCATTACTCCATTTACTTTTTGCATTCCCAAGAAGGATGGTTCCTTCTGGCCTATTCTGGATCTGAAGAGCATTAATTGCTCGCTCTGTGTACCTGTCAGACGGCTGCCTGGGTGAGAATGTTCACAGTCTTGGCAAGTGCATATATCAATATGATTTGCAAGGGATTGTGGGCAATGCAGTCCATTCACACCAGACACAGCTGCTCACAATAATTAGTTGTGCTTGAGGTTAAAGCCAATAAGATATTTATTCATGAGGTTATTTCTCCCAACACAGATATGCTTGGTAGCACATAAAATAGGAACTTGCTTTCAGTGTTTAACTTGAAAAAACAAAATCAGGAAAACAACATTTGAGCTGGTCAGTCAATCAAAGCAAAAGAAATAAGACCTGGTTGGTAACAAACTGGTCTTTTCTGTAGGCTTTAGCTAATATTTTCTTAGCAGTGTATCAAACAACCAACAATATCCACAAAGAAGAGAAAAACTGTTCTTTTCAGGTTAACTTCTTATATCTTCCCACATAGATCCAGAAGTGATTCCCTCAGAGCTCACAAGCAATTAGGTAAGGCTCAATTGCTAGCAGTTACCCAGCTGAAACCCCTTAGCTGGCTTGCTTTCTACTGCGTGGCTAAAATGCCTACTCAGGAGCTTTTCTGAGTAGATTAAAGAACAAGTTTGTATTTCTTTGTGATGGTTGCTATACTTTGTAACAGAAAATTACCAAAGGAGTTTAGACAGAGAGCAATCCATGTAAACACATCCTTCATCTGCAATCACTCCCCCTTCTTCAACAATCATGGGTTCAATATCCTGGATTGGCACAGATGAATTTCTCAATGGAGCACTTTCAGGAGAATACTTGTTTCCCTGCTGTCTTTCAAGGTTATAGCTAGGGCATAGATCAGTGTTCATACCTGAGCTCCCATTGCTGTTAGAGTTCCTCTCTATATAGCCTGGCCAGTATGTAGTCCAGTTCTTATGTCCAGCCTTCCAATCCAGATCCCTGGACACTGGATCTCTTCACATACCTTCTGGCACGGGTCTTAGGGTCCCTTCCACGTGCAGCCGTCTCCCTCACAGGTACCGTCTGGAGATTCCTAGCTCTGCAGCACCATTCCTCTGGCTTTCCCCAGTCCAATGGTGTATGCTGGCCCTTGGAATGCCTCCCAGTATACGTACTGCTCCAGACTCCTCTAGACCTCCCAAAGGCTTTTCTCTTCTTTCTTCCAAAGGGTTTCTTGCCCTCTCTGTCCATCCGGTTTGGCTTCTGCTTCTGATGATCCTCCAGATGAAACTGAGGATGAGTATATCCAAGTTGATCATGAAGATGATGATGATGATTCTCCTCTGTAGAATAAACTCTACCTTTATTCTGCTTAGATGAGTGCTCCTCCCTAACACAGCGCAGCTGTGCTGAATCAGGCCCTGCCCTTTGAGATGAGTGCTTAGGGATTACCTCATAGCCCTCCTGATTGAACACACGTTTCCCCACTTCAGCTCCTCTAATGGCTGTTGGAAACCTGGTGCATTCTGGGACTGGTAGTCTTTTATGGGAAAATTCTGTTTTCTTATTTCTACCAGAACTGACAGGTTGCTTGTTCAGAGTCACTTCACCTTTCCTATAGCTCCTTCCTGAGCTATGATAAGCTTCCTTATCACAGTACCTCATTTCCGAATGGAGACCCTCCGGTCCATGATCTTGGCGGTGCGGACAGGGGAGTTCTGGCTTCTCTCAATCTGGCGGAGGCTTACTTCCACATCCCAAACTGCAAGGATCAACAGCGCTTTCTCTGTTTCATGGTGCTTGGCCGCCACTTTCAGTCCACGCCTTGCAACAGTGCCATGTACCTTTTTCAAAAGGTCATGGTGGTAGTAGCGGCAGCGCTGAGGAAGCAGGGTGTATGCATTCATCCTTACCTGGATGACTGGTTAATCCAGAGTAAAATCACATGCAGATGCCCTCGAGGCTGTATCCTGCATCGGCACATTCCTGGAGCACCTGGGCTGGGTTTTCAATCATGCCAAGAGTTGTCTCCACCTCGTCCAGTCCCTAGAATTCCTGGGAGCTTGTTTCGACACCTGGCTAGGCTGAGTCTTCCTTACCGAAGACTGTCAGACGTTTTCCAGCCAACTGCAGGCTTTTCTGCTGCAGGTTCGGCCCAGAGTATGGGATTATCTATAGGTCTTGGGGGCCATGGCAGCAACCATCGAGGTCGTCCCCTGAGCTCATGCTCACATGAGACCTCTACAATGTTCCCTTCTGTCCCACTGGTCCCCAGCTTCATAACAATATGATGTCTGGCTACCCCTCCCGAGGACCGTTCGCTCCATCCTATGCTGGTGGCTCTGTCTAGGCCACCTGCAGCGAGGGGTTTCTCTCGAGGCTCTGCGCTGGGTTCTAGTCACAACGGATGGCAGTCTCTTCGGATGGGGGGTGCATTGTCGGGACCAGACAACTCGGGGCTTGTGGACTCTACAGGAGTCCAGATGGAGGATCAACCGGCTCAAAGGGCGAATGGTCTGCCTTGCCCTGCAGGCATTTCTTCCTTGCCTTCGCCAGCAGTCAGTGTGTGTCCTTTGCGACAGTGTCACTATAGTGGCCTACCTCTACAGGGCAGCACCAAAGCTCCAGGAATGGCCAGGGAAATGGAGTTTCTCTTCTCGTGGGCCGAGAGACATCTGCAGGCACTCTCCGCCCAGCACATTGCAGGTGTGGACAGTGTTCAAGTCGATTTTTCTCAGTCGCCATACTCTGGACCCCAGCGAGTGGGGACTTGCTCAGACGGCCTTTTGGAGCATCGTATGGACTTGGGGTCAACCCAACCTGGATCTGATGGCTACCTGCAAGAATGCCAAGGTCCCCATCTTCAGTCGCCGGAAGGAATACTGCTCTCGGGGGCTTGTTGCACTGACTCAGCCATGGCCTCTAGTAGCTCTTCTCTACCACTTTTCGCCCTAGCCCATGATCTGGGCGGTGTCTCCACCGCATCGAGAACCACCTCAGACAGGTGATCTTGGTGGCCCCCTTTTGGCCCCGGCCCCTGTGGTATGACGACTTAGTCCATCTTAGTGTCACAGTGTCACTCCCTCTCGGCTCACGTTGGGGTCTCCTGTGGCAGGGCCCAGTCCTCATGGACAACCCTGTGCCTTACTTGCTTATGGCCTGGCTCTTGAAAGGAAATGCCTAGCCCATAAGGGTTTTTCGCCTAGTCATGCAAACCATCCTTTTAAGCACGCAGACCCTCCACCTCCGTGGCATACGCCCGTGACTGGCGTCTTTTCGAGGCATGGTGCGCCTGTCACAACTTCTCTCCCTGGAGAGTTACAATACCGCCCATCCTAGTGTTTCTGCAAGAGGGGTTAGACAAGGAATTAGCCCTTAACTCCCTCCGAATCTAGATGGCAGCCTTCACCTGTTTTCGGAGTCCAGTAGTGGGACAGTCTCTCGCGTTTCATGCTGATATCAGCTGCTTCTTCCAGGTATGCACACTTCGACCTCCACGCAGTGCTCTTGTCCCTCCTTGGGACCTCTCCCTGGTTCTCCAGAGCCTTATGTCAGCCCCATATGCCGCTTAAGCAGATTACTCTCGGAGATCTGTCCCTGAAGGCTGCCTTTCTCGTCGCCATTACTTTGGCCTGACGTGTCTTGGAGCTTCAGGCACTGTCCTGTAGGGAGCCCTTTCTTTCGTTCATGTCAGAGGAGGTATCACTTTGTGTTGTGCCCTCCTTCTTGCCAAAGGTGCTCTTGCCCTTCCATGTGAATCGAACCATTTTGCCCCCCTTGTTTCCTAGGGAGCAGGGTTCAGGGATACCGCATGACCTGCGTTCAGTTGATGTCAAGTGGGTCCTGTGCCATTATCTCAAGGTCACCAGTTCCTTCCGAAACTCTGACTGTCTCTTTGTCTTGTTTGCAGGCACTCATAAGGGCCTTGCTGCCTCTAAGGCTATGATTGTGCGTTGGATTAAACGAGCAATTGAGTCCACGTACATTCTGCAAAAGAGACCTCTTCCCGCGGGGCTTCAGTCATTCCACATGTGCTCAAGCAGCTTCCTGAGCGGAACAGTTGCTCGTGTTGCCCGTAGAGATTTGTTGGGCGGCCACCTGGTCCTTGTCCACCTTTGTGCGCCACTATCGTCTCAATCTACAAGTTTGAGCCATGGTGCATTTTGAGGCCAATGTGGTAGAAATGGCACTTCTCGCCAGGCAGCTTTGGTACTTCCCACTTGTCTGGACATGAATTGGAAGAAGAAATTTCACTTACTGTTAATTTCCTTTCCTGGAATCCTGCTAGACCAGTCCAGAACCCACCCTTCACTGTGTTCTTCAGTTACAGCCTTGGCCGATTAGTCATTTTCTCAGACTTATTGAACTTATGGCTGTATTGTCAGGCTTTTCATATTGGTTTAGCCCCGTTGGGCGTTCTGTACACAGTTGCACTTCTTGATGCTTCAACTACATGTCATATCTCAAATTTTGCCAAGGGGCTTCCTCTGCTTTGCAGGAGAATACTGAAGGTGACACCTAGGGGAGCCTTTCTATATGCCAGTGCCCATTCACTGATACTTCTGGCACTTTCTCTGTCTCTATCTGCTGGTAGGGGGACTTAACCCACTTGTCTGGACTGGTCTAGCAGGATTCCAGGAAAGGAAATTAAAAGTGAAATTTCTCCTTATTCTCCATTCCTTTCCTTGTGATTCCTAGCATTCTATTTGCTTTCCTGGCCACTGCTGCACACTTGGCGGAAGGTTTCAACATATTATCCACGGTGACGCCTAAATCTTTTTCCTGGGTGGTGATTTCTAAGGTGGTACCTTGCATTGTGTAACCAAAGTTTGGGTGGTGGTTTCCTAGGTGCATAACTTTGTGCTTGTCCACATTAAATTTCATCTGCCGTTTGGACGTCTAGTCTTCCAATTTATCAAGATCCTCTTGCAATTTTTCACAATCCTCTTGTGTTTTAACAACTTTAAATAATTTTGTCATCTGCAGATTTGATCACCTCATTCGTTATTGCTATTTCCAGATCATTTATGAATGTTAAAAAGCAGCAGGCCCAGCACAGATCTCTGTGGGGTATTCCACTATTTACCTTTCTCCATTGAGAAAATTGGCCATTTAGCCATACTCGCTGCTTTCTATCTTTTAACCAGTTCCTGATCAACAATACTACACTGCCTCCAATCCCATAACGTTTTAATTTTTCCAAGTGTCTCATATGAGGGACCTTGTCAAAGGCTTTCTGAAAATTCAGATACACTATATCAACCAGCTTACCTTTTGTCTACCTATTTATGCACACTTTCAAAAAATATAACTGATTGATAAGACAAGACTTTCCTTTGCTAAATCCATGTTGGTTTTCTCCCATTAAATCATGACTATATCTACATGTTCAGTAATTTTATTATTTATAATGGTTTCTACCACTTTGCCCGGTACTAGTGTCGGGCTCACTGGTCTGTAGTTTCCCGGATCACCCCTGGAACCCTTTTTAAAAATTGGAGTTACATTGGCCACTCTTCTTTCCTCAGGTATTACAGATGATTTTAATGATAGTTCACAGATTAAGTCTGCAATCTCATATTTCAGTTCTTTCAACACCCTTGGATGTATACCATATGGTTCAGGTGATTTGCTACTCTTTAGTTTATCAAACAGTTGTAATAATACATCCTCCCAGTTTATGAATATTTCTTTCAATTCTTCTGCTTCACCACCTTTATATACCATTTTAGTCATGGGTAACTTCTCTACATCATCTTCAGTAAAGTCCGAAGCAAAGATTTCATTCGGTCTCTCCGCTATGGCTTTGTCCTTCCTTAGCACCCCTTTTACCCCTCTATCATCCAATGGTCCAACTGACTCACAGGCTTTTTTGCTACAAAGATACTTGAAAAAGTGTGTATTATATGTTGTTCCACGGCAAGCTTCTTCTCAAATTCTCTCTTTGCATGCGTTATCAATGCCTTGCATCTAACTTGCCAATGCTTATGTTTCTAGTGTTCATCATTAGGCTCCCTTTTCCATTTCCTGAAGGATGCTTTTCTGGCAACAGCCTCTCTGACCTTACCTTTTAAGCCATGCTGGCAGTTTTTTGGCCTTCCTTCCACTTTTTCTTAAAGCATCAATCCAGAGTTGATTCATTTGAGGCAGGCCACATCTGAATAAGCAGGGACAAAACACTAGGAAATGGTACCAGTGGTCCCCCCTGATGACTATAATGGAGTTACTCTGATTGGGGAGGGTTTTGGGGAAAAGCTTCTTCCAGTGACATGCACGGAGTGATTTAATGCATCTCAACCTCACTTTTATAAATCTTTGATAACTTCCCCTCTCTAGTACAAATGAAGAATAATTTTGAATTTAATTCCCTGCCTTTACAAGCCTGTGCTCCAAAGCGTGTTAACGCTCAGGCACAGTAACCATTCCCTTGCCCCAATCTGACTCTTGTGCCTGAGGCAGTGGAGAGCGAAGTGATTTTTCCCAAGGCCACACAGTGAGCATCAATGGGACTTGAGTTCTGATTTCTCTGATTTTTTTTTTTCTCTCTGCTGCTCTATCCAGGAGCTTCTCCTGTACTCTGTCTTGTAATGCATTCCCCTAAAACCAAAATGATGGGTTTTCCATAAAACATAACTACATGTTGTCTGTCTTTTATTAACATATCAAGTGACATAAAACTGAATGCAAGTCTCAGTAGGGGGGGTATGGGGTGTCTCTCTTGGGAGGGGAGGGCCTCCATATCTCCTGTGCATCTTGTTCTCTCCGAGCCCCTTCCATCTTGCTTGAAGGGGAGAGCTCCATTTGATGCATTTTAGAGGTTTCTGTCTTCTCCTCCCTAGAATGTTAGCGATGCTATGATGGTGCTGCCCAGGCTGTCAACTGGTCTTGATGTGAATGTCCGGTTCACTGGCGTATCTGACTTTGAATACACCCCAGAGTGCATAGTCTTCGACCTCCTCAACATTCCTCTATATCACGGCTGGTTGCCAGAGCCCCAGGTGAGAATGCTCTGCCTCTGTGGCCACTGCCCTTACATCACGTGTCTATTTTCAGCAAACTCATTAGAAGCAGCCAGATAAGTAGCTCATACTTGTGTTTTAATATTTGAATGTTCCCATATTTTTGTGGAGACTGGCATTGGGTTACATCAAAATGTGTTTGAGACAGATCTGGAAGACCCTTGTTAAAACTTATGATGTTAAAACAAGAATCCTTTACAAACACGAAATGGAAAAGAATTACAAAGCCTGTGACATAAGAACATAAGATTTGCCATCCTGGGTCAGACCAAAAGGACCATCAAGCCCAGTGACCTGTTTCCAACAGTGGTCAATCCAGGTGACAAGTACCCAGAAGATAGATTCTGTGTTAATTCCCCCCAGCGATGAGCAGTGGCTTTCCCAGAGTCCACCTTAATTTTTTATGGGCTTTTTCCTCCAGGAGGTTGTCAAACTTTTTTTTTTTTTTTTTTTTTTTAAACCCAGGTCCCCACTACAAGCTTTCATCACATCCTCTGACAGTGAATTCCAGCTCTAGTGCTGGAGGCTCCTGCTCTGTGAGTGTGTGAAGTTTGCAGTACTGATGTCTGTTGGGTAGATGGATTATTTTTGGTGCCTTTCTGTCTTCATGTCAGGGCCCAGATGTGCTCCAGGCTGTCGGGAAGCTCAGTTATAACCAATTGGTGGAGAAGATCATTACCTGCAAACATTCCAAGGACACCAACCTTATTACAGAAGGTAGTGCAAAGCCTGTTGGGAGAATGGGCATGTGCATGGAGAGCAATCAAGTGTGAATTTTGTGTACACAATGCACTTTGAAACACATCTTTCACTAATATGCAGGATATTCTTATGCTACCGTCTAAATGCTTCCTGATTCTCTGTGCAGGTCTGATTGCAGAGCAGTTCCTGGAGTCCACTGCTGCCCAGCTGACCTACCATGGGCTCTGTGAGCTGATGACTACAGTCAAGGAGGAGGAGCTCAGTGTCTTTTTCAGGAACAACCATTTCAGCACTATGATAAAGCACAAGGTGGGATGGGGAAGTGGCCGTTCCTCCCATCATGAGTAGGAGTGGTGTCTCCACTCAGCACGGCGGTCTCCCTTTTATAGTGTTTTATGTTGCTCTCTGTGGGAGCATAGAATGCACATAAGACACTGATTAGCCTTGAACTCTCTCTGTCTGTCTGCAATGCACATTGGTGAGGTTACCTTGGTCAGCCTGTTGCTTATTACCTCTCCCCTCCTGCTATGCATATCTGCATATGGGAACTAGATGAAACTTGATATAATTAAGTCCTTTGCTTTGTGGGTGCAGCATTTAATTCTTTCAGCAATGCCAGTTGTAGTTTGAGCCTTCCAATTTCCTTGAGCTTGCAAAGTAGATAACTGCTCATCTGTTTTCTTTTCTCTGCTCCCACAGGGTCACCTCTATCTGCTGGTGACGGACCAGGGGTTCCTGCAGGAGGAGAAGGTGACCTGGGAAAGTCTACACAATGTGGAGGGGGACAGCTGCTTCTGTGACTCCCAGTTCCATCTCAGCCACCAGCTGGAAAAGGGTGCATCCTTCAGCAGCTCTCAGGAGTTGCAGCAAAGGCAGGTGGATGAGGTAGGCACAGGAGTGACTAGGCTAAAGGCTAAGCAGCCTGTCATTTGGTCTCGGCCAAGAGACTGGGGTATGTGCAGAGTGGGCCATTCCTCTCTGGCTGATGTGTGTGTATCCTACTAAACCTTTCACTGGCAGCACTTGCCATAGGTACTCTAGACAAGGCAACAGGACACAAATTAATATAAAAAGGTAGGACCCGATTTTGAGCTGCTGTAGCACTGGTACTTAAGCAGTATCAGCATCCAGTGACCAGGCCAGCAATACCTCCTTCTTTTAAACGTGTTCCTTATCGTTCCTCCAGTGCACCTCCTCCTGCAGCATGGAGACTGGACCAATCAAAATCTTGACAACAGCAGATGTAGCGTACTGGAACTCCCATCAGCCCTCAGTGTGTCCAGTCTCCATGCAGCAGGAGGATTTGTGAGCCTAGGTGCTGGGCTCACTAGGGAATCTGTTATTAGCAGGCTAGTTAGATTCAAGCGTTCAATTTGATTTTTTTCTTCTGTTTTCCTTTCTTTTGGGTTTTATTAGATTGACATTGTAGACTTTCTCTTTAAATTTCCCCTTTGGGCTGTTTGTGGCTGTCCCTTTAAAAAAAAAAAAAAGTATTAAAGGATTAATTTCTGAGGGGTGTCTTTCGCATAACGTTTGGACTGCAGGACTCTGGTATTCGGGTCCTGTCCTTGCCTAGCCACGTGCCTTTTCGGCGATTTCTTTGAGATTTTTCCCCTTGACGGAGCAGGGTTTAAATTTCTAACCGGCAGTCAGTCGGCTCTCCTCTCGCTGTCGGCGGCGGAAGCGGCTCCGCAGACACACAGCTGGCGTCGCGGCAGGCCTGTGCGCCGCTTCGTTCAGTTGATGAGTGCCAGTTTCGAGAACGGACGGTCCGTGAGGGGTTTCTTTTTATCTCCTCGGGGCTGCAGAATCTCCCGCTGGTTCCCGCCTAAATGCTATGTGAAACCGCGGCCATTTTAGACACGCGGTTTCTACAGCGGCGCCTTTATCTTGCTGGCAGGGCTGTTGACTGGCATAGAGGAGTCTCTGGATGCAGGTTAGCAATTTCTTTTGCCTTTACTTTTAATTTCACTTCTTTTCTTTGTTTTTCTTGCGAAATCATTATTTTCTGCGGGCATTTGCTTTGGGCGGTAGTCTACGCAGCACTGGCATTCATTTAAGAGGTTTAAAAAAAAGAAAACAGGGACTAAAGTGTAAAGCTTATTGAGCTGTCCTCAGGGACTCGCTGCTTTCAGTCTGCCTTTTTTGTTCCATCCAAGTCACTCAGTTCCCAGTGTATCATTTGTGGATCCTGGAAGGTGGCACAGGCGTCTGTTCGGGCTGTGTCACAGGGCCTGTCAGTGGTGGACAGCAGATGGAGACCCCTAAGCCTCCTGGGCCCCAGGAAGCGGTAACGGGGACGGAGAGTGATTCTTGGATAGCGGGTGCTTTCGCTCCGGCTCCAGAGGTAGCCTCTGGTACTTCTGGAGCTGCTGCAGATCTTGGTTCTGTTGCACTAATGGAGGAATTTTCCCCAGATTTTATATTGCTCTTGCATCAGGCTTTCTGTCATAGAAGGCAGGGCAAGCTACCTACTTCCCTTTCTGTTCCCGCTCCCACCCAAAAGCCCGGGCTTGAGGAGGGTAAGCCTTTACCGTTAAGAGCGGCCAAGAGGCCGCGGCCTCCAGAGCCTTCTACCTCAGACTTGGGATGGCACGAGGTAGAGGAGGCGGATTATGAGCTTTAGGGAGCTGACAATGAATTAGAAGAGGGCGAGATTCCTGAGCCAGAGGACCAGGCTAGGATTATTCGGGTGTTTCGAAGAGAAGAATTGCCGGCTCTTATTTCAGAGGCCTTGCAAACCCATAGACTGTCTCCCGAGCAGCCGGTCAAGGAAGAGGATATCGCAGATCCCATTATTCAGACAGTACGTCAAGCACAAGTGGTCTATCCTATCCATAAGGTAATAGATCACATGATTCAGAACGAGTGGGATCATCCGGAAGCAGGGCTGAAGGGAATTAGGATTATGAGTAAGCTCTACCCCTTGGCTGTGTGATGGGGAAAAGATATCCTGTGATAGGAAAGAAGTGGAACCTAGGACTAATAGGGCTGTTTCTAGCAGGAAGGAAGATATCAGGACACCCAGTTGCCAAGAGCAACACACATTCCCAGCCACGAGGGAGAGAACCCTGCACAGCTGATAGGCATTCCCCAGCTCTTAGCTCTGATAGCCTTCACCTGGGAGGGGGAGGAGCTGGAGTAGAGCCTCAGCAAACGTATAAGGGATGTTCATTAGAGAATAGGGAGAGAGGTGGAAGCAGCAACAGTAGCAGTGGATGGAGCAACAGCTGTAGCTGGAGAAGGAGATCTAATGTGGGCTTTGGCAGCGTTAACTTCAGAGAAAGCAGTTTTAAGGATACAGTGAGACCAGCAGTTGAAAGCAGGAGAGACGTGTTGGATCAAGACCAGCTGAATAATGAGTGCAAGCTGAGGTCTGAACCTGGGAAACGTCTGCTTTGGGCTGGTAGGAAAACTGATATAACTGACTTTGATTCTAATTGTGAGAGAGGCTGGCAGAGAACAGCTGATAGTGGTAATTGGAGGAGAAAGGAAAGGAAAGCTTTTAACCAAACCTCCAAACATATACCTTATGCTGAAGATAGTTATAAGGGGAAATTACCAGTCAGGACAGCTGGAGAGCCAGTACAAGCCTCAAGAAAGAAAGGATACACAGTGTCAGACATCTGCATGTGGGAAGAGGGTGACAAACAGCTAAAATCTAGAGAAAAGCCTCTGAGATTTAAACCCTTGCTGGAAGAAGCAGTGCCTAGCTTTTCTCCTGACTCAAACCCAAGAGATAGGCTGTTTTACAAGGGTAAAGCTGTGCCCAAGTCTTTTCCTCATAGAGGTTATAAAGGACATAAAGCCCACTGGAATTATATACCAGGATATGCTGACAGTGACCCTTATCTGCTGGAGGAACTAATAGGGAAGTCCAGAAAGCTGGCAGAGGAGAATAATCTGCCAACATATAAGCAGCAATGTATTACAGATGATAGTCAGGTTGAAGCAATGATCATTGATCCTCCTGAACCGGACGTGTCTGACTATCAAATGGATTGTACATTGGCTGTGTTTAATGAAGAAATTTCATTGTGCTGAAGAGATAGTGTTAGAAGTGAGTTAACTGCCTGTTATAAAGCACAAGACTTTATTTTTGTTCTTATTCTTTTTGGCCAGAACATGGCTTATGTTCTTTTGTGATTTGTGTTACAATCCAAACCCTGGGAGGGGAAATAAAACCCTGATTTAAGCTTTACCACTCGAGCTTCAACTACCTTATTGAAAAGGAATCCTTTCAGTAAAAGGTCCCCCTGTAGCCCAACCAGCCTGCCATGCTGCTGGTGGACCAGGGTGTGACAGCTGATAAAGACAAGGAAAGGTTCCGTTCCCCAAAGATAGATGCTGCGGTTTCGGCAGTCACTACAATCCCGGTAGAGGGTAGCGCGGCCCTGAAGGATGTGCAATATACAAAGGTAGATGGTCTCTTGAAGCAGTCTTTCGAAGCTGATGTGATTTCTTTACAGGCTTCTATTTGTGGAGCTTGGGTAGCGAGAGCCTGTCTCCATTGGGTTCAGCACCTAAAGCAGTCGACCTCTTTGGGGCCTGACGAGATCTGGGAACTGCAGCGCTTAGAGTCCGGTTCGGCGTATCTGGCCGACGTGCACTACGACCTCATTAGAGCGTTGTCGAATAGTATGGCTTCTTTCCTTTGCGTCCCTCTTGTCCAGTCCCGGAACCATAGAGTTGTCAACCTCCTCCAGCAGCCTTGGAGACTGAAATACATCAGCGCTTTGCTGGCACCAGTATAAGTAGGCAAGGACCGCCCCCTCTCACCAGTACTTTCAGTCTCCAAGCAGCTGAAGGAGATCCTGAGCCTGGTTCTAGGCTCAGTTAGAGAAATAGGCAGAGCTAAATGGGATACATTCCTTTCTAATCTTTCAATTTCAATTTATATTTTAATTTGCTTTTAGTTAATTTGCCCTTCTGTTTTTTGCTTGCAGGGGCTGTGCTGTTGTAGGAGATTTTTCCTCTGGCTCCATCTGCCCCCCTCCTTCCCTTCTCTCTCTCACTCTCCCTTCTTTTCCTTTACATAGCCCCATTGCTTAGACGAGCACTGTGGTATTCAGACAGCACAAAGGAGTTTATGTGCCTCCCTGCTCCCGAACCCGCTTTTAAGGGTGAGGAGCAGGTTGCAGGCTTACAGCAGTGGCCCGGAGTTTGCAGGGCAGCTGAGGAAAGTGTTGCCGGTGTTGGAGCTGAAGCCGCAGTCGGGCTGAGCTCCAGCGGGGCTGCTGCATCTCTCCCTCTGTTCTTCACCCGATCTTCACAGTGGTGAGTGAGAGGTTCTCCTTTCTCTACTTTTTCAGGGCTCCTTGTGATTTAGCAGGTCAGGGGGCTAGGATTAGATTTTTCTCCATTTTGGCGTGGTCTGCCGCGTGGTGCTTTAGGCGGGAATCGGCAGCGGCGGCCATTTTTAAAAAAAATCCCGTTTTGATTTTTTGGTTTTAATTTTGCTTATTTTGGGCTTGCTAACCCTCGTTTTGGCTGCAGACCATCTGGATTCGACTTGGGGGAGGTCTGTGGTGCTAGTGTGTAAAAAAAAATAAAAATAAAAAAATAAAAAAAATAAAATAAGTACACCAATAAAAACGGGGGTTTGCTGAGCCTGGCTGAAGGCGGCTCTTCTGTGCTTTACTGCTGTTCCGCGGAGCGGGGGTGGCAGTTGAGGCCTTTTTTCTGAGTATGCCTGCGAAGCCACGCTGTGTTTGTGGAGCTAAGCGAGGTTTATTGGCAGGGTCCAGTGTGTGTGTGGGGCCTGTACTCCGGAGTCCAGCGTTATGGAAAGTACGGCTCTGTCTCCGGCCGTAGCCTGTGAGGTGCTTCCACTAGGGGCAGCGGCGGTGTTACCCCCATCTCTGGATTTTCAGGGGCCGGGGTCTTCCCCTGGGGAGGGGTCCTCGGGTTCGCAGGGTCCGAATCCGGTGGCCTTGGCTCCGGGGATTCCGCCAGATTTCTTCTCTTGTGCAGCAGGCTTTTGCGCTCCTGCAACCCGGGATGGTCTCTCCGGCTCGTGTTTCCGAGGGGCTGAAGCGTCCGGGGTCTCTGATTCAGCCTGAAGACGGTGCTCCTTCTGTGAAGGTTGCCAAGGGGACAGCGGATGGTCCAGCGTCTCGTCTGGGGGAGGACCTAGGGGCAGAGGACGTGGACCTTGATAATACCTCGGGTGAGGAGTTAGAGGGGGAGTTACCTGACATGGAGCAGCATAGTCGGCTCGTCAGGGTATTTCGTAGGGAAGAGCTTCCGGCCTTGATTGCTGAGACTCTCAAAACGCTGAATATGCCTGCGGAGGCAACGTCGCCGGATGATGCTCTGGAGGATCCACTGCTCCAGGCGGTGCGTACGTCCCAGCGGGTCTTTCCCTTGCATAGAGTATTTCGGGGTATGATTCAGGAGGAGTGGGACTCGCCAGAATCGGCGCTGAGGGGGTCCCGTGCCTTGTCGTGCCTTTATCCGTTGTCCAATCAGGATAGGGAACTCTTTCGGTCTCCCAAGGTTCATGCGGCGGTATCAGCAGTGATTAAAAAGACTACGATCCCGGTTGAGGGCGCTGCAGCGTTGAAAGATGTGCAGGATAGGAAATTGGATACGCTGTTGAAGCAGGTTTTTGATGTGTGCCCTCTCGATGCAGGCCGCCGTGGCAGGGGCTTGGGTCGCGAGAGGTTGTTTGCGCTGGTCCCAAAGATTGCATGGGGATGTAGGGACGACGCAGGTGGAAGATGCAGTGCGTTTGGAGTCTGGCGCCGCTTATTTGTCGGACATTCATTATGATCTCATCCATAGTGGAGCTAAGTCTATGGCCTCGGTGGTAGCGGCGAGGCGATATTTGTGGTTGCGTAATTGGGCGGCCGATAGTTCCTCCAAGACTCGTCTCAGCAAGCTTCCCTTTCGAGGGAAGTTGTTTGGGGAGGATTTGGAAAAGTTGGTCAAGGATCTCGGTGAGTCTAAAGGGGGGCGCCTTCCGGAGGATAAGCCAAAACAGGTTCGGTCTACCGTGGGGTCTCGGGGGGGCTCCTCGGTAGTTTCGCCGTTTTAGGGCGTCTCGCTTTGGTCAGCCTCTGCGCGGTAGGTTTCCTGCTAGAAGCCAGGGGTTTCGTGGCTTCAGAGGGGCCGGCAGAGGTTTCTCCGCCTTCCAAACCTCATCTGTTAAGAAGCCCCAATGAGATGAGGCAGGCTCAGGTGGACGTAGTTCCCATGGGGGGGCGTTTGCGGGAATTTTACCCTGCCTGGGTCCAACTTACGTCAGATCAGTGGGTTCTGGAGATCATTCGAGAGGGCTATGCTCTAGAACTCCATTGTCCCGTGTTAGATTCCTTTGTTCTGTCGCCTTGCTGAGCTCCGCTCAAGCGGCGAGCCATTGTCGACACGTTGCAACGGTTGTTACAGCTCCGGGCCATAGTTCCCGTGCCAAGGGACCAGTGCGGTTCCGGTCGGTACTCCATCTATTTCGTGGTACCAAAGAAGGAGGGATCCTTTCGTCCTATCCTCGATTTAAAGAATCTCAATCGGTGTCTCCGGGTAACTCACTTTCGCATGGAGACACTTCGATCCGTCATCGCGGCTGTCAGACAGGGGGAGTTTCTGACTTCTCTGGACCTCAGAGGCTTATCTACATATCCCGGTTCGGCAAGAGCACCAGCGCTATCTGCGGTTTGCGGTTCCCATGGGGCATTTTCAGTTTCAGGCGTTGCCCTTCGGCCTGGCGACAGCGCCCCGCGCGTTCACCAAGATCATGGTAGTCGTGGCAGCGGCTCTTCGCAAGGAGGGGGTGCTCGTGCATCCTTATCTAGACAATTGGTTGATTCGGGCAAAGTCAGGCGGAAAGTGCGGAGGCCACCGCCTGGGTGGTGCAGTTGCTACGGAGTCTCGGCTGGGTGGTCAACTTTGCGAAGAGCAGGTTGACTCTCTCGCAGTCTTTGGAGTACCTGGGGGCGCGATTCGAAATGCGGCAAGCGGCGGTGTTCCTGCCGGATCAGCGTGCGCAGGCGTTGCGAAGGCTGGTGCAGCGTTTTCTCTTGCGGGCGGCGCCCACGGCGTGGCAGTATCTCCAGTTGCTCGGCACGATGGCAGCGACGATCGAGGTGGTGCCCTGGGCCAGGGCGCATATGAGAAAGCTGCAGAGCTCACTTCTCCGGCGTTGGTCCCATCAGCGCGATGCGTTGTCTCGACGGCTGATCTGTTCTCCGGAGGTACGTCTCGATCTTCGGTGGTGGTTGCGGCCGGAGAATCTAGCCGCAGGCATCCCCTTGGAGCCTCCGACCTGGAAGCTGTTGACCACGGATGCCAGTCTTCTGGGGTGGGGGGCGTGTTGCGAGGGTGCGTTTGCCCAGGGCCAGTGGTCATTGGCGGAGAGAGAATGGTCCATCAATCGGCTGGAGATGAGAGCGGTGTTTCTGGCTCTGCAAGCATTTCGGGGGAATCTTGCTCGGCAAGCGGTGCGGGTTCTCTCGGACAACGCGGCTACAGTCACCTACATAAATCGGCAGGGCGGCACCGGCAGCGTGGGGTTCGAGCTGGAGGCCGGTCAATTACTCGCTTGGGCCGAATCGAATCTGACGTGTCTGTCGGCGCAGCATGTAGCAGGCGTGGAGAATGTCGCGGCGGATTTTCTGAGTCGCCGGAGGGTGGACCCAGGGGAGTGGGTCCTGCACACCGACGTCTTTGCGCTTCTGGTGAGGCGCTGGGGGGTTCCCCTAATGGATCTCATGGCCACCTTCGAGTCGGCACAGGTGGACCGGTTTTTCAGCAGGCGGCGAGAGAATGTCTGAGGGGCTCGACGCGCTGGCGCAGCCCTGGCCGGAAGGGGAGCTTCTCTGTCTTCCCGCCTTGGGCTCTGATAGGCCGTGTGGTGCAACGCATAAAGCGTCATCGGGGCCTTGTGGTGCTGCTGGCGCCCGATTGGCCCCGACGGCCGTGATACGCGGATTTGGTGCGGCTGTTGGCGGATCGGCCGTGGAGGCTTCCTCAGCGGAGCGATCTCTTGTGTCAGGGTCCGTTGCGCATGCCTCAGGTGGCTTGGTTCTCGCTTACGGCATGGCTCTTGAAAGGGCGCGGATGACTGCTAAGGGATATTCGGCGGCGGTCGTTTCGACCTTGCTTAAGGCGCGTAGGCGTTCCACATCTCTTGCGTACATTAGTCTGGCGCATCTTTGAAGCTTGGTGTACGGAACGTACCGTGCGTCCGTTAGGGGCTTCGGTGTCGCAAATCCTTTCTTTCTTGCAGGATGGCGTGGACAAGGGTTTGGCGGCTAGTTCATTGCGTGTGCAGTTGGCTGCCCTTTCCTGTTACCGTGGAAAGGTGCAGGGGTAGTCTCTCGGGGCTCATGCGGATATTGGGAGGTTTTTGAGGGCGGTGTTGCTCATGCATCCGCCGAGGCACTCTGCTGTTCCCCCGTGAGACTTGAATTTGGTGTTGGAGGCCTTGCTTGCTCCTCCGTTTGAACCGTTGTCGACAGCTTCGCTAAAGGATCTCACGTTGAAAACTGTTTTCCTGGTGGCTATTTGTTCGGCTAGGAGGATCTCAGAGCTGCAGGCCTTGTCTTGTAGGGAGCCCTATCTCTCGTTTTCCGAACACAAGGTGGTTAATCCGTACTGTTCCGGCGTTCTTACCCAAGGTGGTGTCCACCTTTCATGTTAACCAAGTGGTCTCTCTTCCAGTGTTCTCGGATCGGCAAGAGGCCGGATCTGTGGGAAAACGGCATCTTTTGGACGCTCGCAGGGTTCTGAAGCAGTATCTCTCGGACGGCGTCCTTTCGTAGGTCGGATCGGCTTTTCGTGGCGTTCGGGGGACCGCGGAAAGGGGAAGCGGCGGCGAAGTCCTCTTTCTTTCCCGCTGGTTGAAGGAAGCGATTGCGTCGGCCTACATCTTGAAGGGCAAGTTGGTTCCACAGGGCCTTCGGGCCCATTCCACTCGGGCGCAGGCGGCGTCTTGGGCAGAGTTCAGTTTGGTTCCGGTCGGCGACATTTGTAGGGCGGCGACTTGGTCGTCCTTGCATTCCTTTGCTAAGCATTACCGCTTAGATGTTTTATCGGCGGAGGATGGGCGTTTTGGCTCGGCAGTGCTTCAGGCTGGGCTTGCTTGTCTCTCCCGTTGATGTTCACTGCTCTGTTACATCCTCTATGGTTCCAGGACTGGACTAGAGGGACGCAAAGGAAGGTTAAATTAGGCTTACCTGCTAATTGTTGTTCCTTGCGGAACTCTAGTCCAGTCCCGGATCCCTCCCTGTGCTTTGAAGAGTCGCCAGCCTGACTGTTTCGGATCCCGCGGGTACTCTCCGTTACCTGACTTCTTGGAGGCGCGGGATGAAGCCATTGGAGGACCCTCTTGCGTAGCGCTATTGGCTGCCTATCCTCTCCTGAGGCGGTTGTGCCTGGCGTTTCAGTGTAGTAAGAAAATAGTTCAATTGGGCCACGACCTGACAGTAAAACCGGACAAAAAAAAAGAAAAAAGATTTGTATATATCTATAGCTATTACCGATTACTTCCCATCCTTGTTGAATGTATTCTGGTTAATTCTACTTGTTTGTTGTTCTGCTCAGTGTGCTTTGTCAATAGGTACTGGTGAGGGGGGGGCGGTCCTTGCCTACTTATACTGGTGCCAGCAAAGCGCTGATGTATTTCAGTCTCCAAGGCTGCTGGAGGAGGTTGACAACTCCTATGGTTCCGGGACTGGACTAGAGTTCCGCAAGGAACAACAATTAGCAGGTAAGCCTAATTTAACCTTAGTAGCTGCGCGCAGATCCCTTTGGCTTAAGAATTTGGCAGCCAATGGCTCTTCCAAGGCTCGGCTCGGCAAGCTTCCATTCAAAGGTAAACTATTGTTCGGAGAGGATTTGGATAAGTTGGTTAAAGACTTGGGGGAATCCAAAGGCGGTAGGCTCCCGGAGGATAAACCAAAGCAGGGAAAGGTGTTTTCTTCCTTCCGGGGACAGTATAGGGACTTTCGGAGGTTTAGATCTCCCCGTTTTGCAGGGTCCCAAAGAGGGCGATTTGCCTCCCGAGCCCTGGGGTTTTGTGGGTTTCGAGGGGCCAGCAGAGAACATAAGAACATAAGAGATGCCATACTGGGTCAGACCAAGGTCCATCAAGCCCAGTATTCTGTTTCCAACAGTGGCCAATCTAGGTCATAAGTACTTAGCAGTTTCCCCAAGGGACACAGGTTCCACAATGTTTCTATTGGTTCAAGCATTGATATCCTGGGTCCCTTCTTAATAATGGTTTATGGACCTTTCCTCCAGGAACTTGTCCAAACCTTTTTTAAACCCAGCTACACTAACAGCCTTTACTACATCGTCCGGTAACAAATTCCAGAGTTTGATTACACGTTGAGTGAAAAAATATTTTCTTTTATTAGTCTTAAATAGTTTACCCTGTAGCTTCATTGCATGTCCCCTAGTCCTTCTATATTCTGATAAGGTAAACAATCGATCTACGTTTACCCGTTCCACTCCGTTCATTAATTTATAGACTTCTATCATATCTCCCCTCAGCCGTCTCTTTTCCAGGATAAAGAGCCCTAACCTTTTTTTAGCCTTTCTTCATAGGAGTATCCTTCCATCCCCTTTACCATTTTGGTGGCTCTTCTCTGAACCTTTTCTAAAATCGCTATATCCTTTTTAAGATACGGCGACCAGAATTGCACACAATATTCAAGGTGCGGTCTCACCATGGAACGATATAGAGGCATTATAATATCTTTTGTTTTATTTTCCATTCCTTTCCTTATCATACCTAGCATTCTGTTTGCTCTCTTGGCCGCTGCTGCACACTGGGCCGAGGGTTTTAACATGGTATCCACAATGACGCCTACATCTTTTTCCTGGATGTTGGTTCCTAATGTGGAACCTTGCATCGTGTAACCATAGTTTGGGTTGTTCTTCCCTAGGTGCATAACCTTGCACTTGTCCACATTAAATTTCATCTGCCATTTTGATGCCCAGTCTTCCAATTTATCAAGATCCTCTTGCAATTTTCCACAATCCTCTTGGGTTTTAACAACTTTAAATAGTTTTGTGTCATCTGCAAATTTGATAACCTCACTCGTTATTCCACTTTCTAGGTCATTTATGAATATGTCAAAAAGCAGCGGACCCAGCACAGATCCCTGGGGTACACCACTATTCACCTTTCTCCATTGGGAAAATTGGCCATTTAGCCCTACCCTCTGCTTTCTATCTTTTAACCAGTTCCTGATCCACAATAGTACACTGCCTCCTATCCCATGACTCTTTAGTTTTGCCAAAAGTCTCTGACGAGGGACCTTGTCAAAGGCTTTCTGAAAGTCCAGATACACAGTATCAACAGACTCACCTTTGTCCACCTGATTATTCACTCCTTCAAAAACACATAACAGATTAGTAAGACAAGATCTTCCTTGTCTAAAGCCATGTTGGCTGTCTCCCATTAGGTCATAACTATCTACATGCTGAGTAATTTTATTCTTTGTGATGGTTTCTACCATTTCTCCCGCTACTGATGTCAGGCTCACCAGTCTGTAGTTTCCCAGATCACCCCTGGAACCCTTTTTAAAAATTGGTGTTACATTGGCGATCCTCCAATCTTCAGGTATTAGAGATGATTTTAATGATAGTTCACAGATTACTAATAGCAGGTCTGCAATCTCATATTTCAGTTCTTTCAACACTCTTGGATGTATACCATCCGGCCCAGGTGATTTGCTACTCTTCAGTTTATCTAATAGTTGTAATACATCTTCCTGATGTATCGATATTTCCTTCAATTCTTCCGCACCTTTAAATACCACTTCAGTCATGGGTAACATCCCTACATCTTCCTCAGTAAAGACTGAAGCAAAGAATTCATTCAGTCTCTCCGCTATCGCCTTGTCGCCTCTTAGTGCTCCTTTAACCCCTTTATCATCTAATGGACCAACTGACACTCTCACAGGTTTTTTGCTACGAATGTACTTGAAAAGGTCTTTACTTCACATTTTTGCTTCCGCAGCAAGCTTCTTCTCAAATTCTCCCTTTGCCTGCCTTATCAATGCCTTGCATTTGACTTGCCAGTGCTTGTGCTGTTTCCAGGTTTCGTCGTTTGGCTTTTTTTTCCATTTCCTGAAAGATGCCTTTTTGGCAACAACAGCCTCTCTGACCTCACCTTTAAACCATGCTGGCAGTTTTTTGGACTTCCTTCCACTTTTCTTAAAGCGTGGAATACAGCTGGTCTGGGCTTCCAAGATAGTATTTTTCAACAGCCAAGCCTGATGTACGTCTTTAACCTTTGCAACTGCTCCTTTTAGTTTTTTCTTAACTGTTTTTTCCTCATTTTATCATAGTCTCCCTTTCGAAAGTTAAAAGGTAGTACTGTGGATTTCCTTACTATCCCTCCTCCACTAATTAAATCAAAGGCGATCATGCTATGATCACTATTGCCAAGTGGCCCCAACAACCTTATCTCTTGCACTAGATCTGGTGTTCCACTAAGGACTAGGTCTAATATGGCTTCCCCTCTGATCTGTTCATGAACCAGCTGCTCCAAGAAGCAGTCATTTATTTCATCTAGGAACTTTATCTCCCTAGCATGTCCTGACGTGACACTGACCCAGTCGATATCGGGGTAGTTGAAATCACCCATTATTACTGCGCTGTAACTTTTGTTAGCTTCCTTGATTTCTTTGAGCATTTCATCATTCTGGCCAGGCGCTCGATAGTACACCCCCACTGCCTTCCCCCTTTTACATGGAATTTCAATCCATATAGATTCTACAGCAGATTTTGTTTCCTGCAAAACTTTAATCCTTTCTGACTCAATGCCCTCTCTAACTTAGAGAGCAACCCCTCCACCAATTTGATCAGCTCTATCATTTCGATATAGTTTGTACCCAGGTATCAGTGTCCCACTGGTTGTCCTCCTTCCACCATGTCTCTGATATTCCAATCATATCTAACCTTTCATTTAGTGCTATATATTCTAACTCTCCCATCTTATTTTTTAGACTTCTAGCATTTGCATACAAGCATTTTAGAGAATGTATTTTATTCATATTAATTTGGTTATTGTTAGACATGGGTTTCGCAGCGGCATCTTCGGGTGCCACTCGCAGACCACAATGAATGGCGGCGGGTCCCGGCAGAGAGTCAGTCGATCGGAGGTCGCCTTCAGGATTTCCTCTCTGCCTGGACCCACGTGACTACCGATCAGTGGGTGTTGGAGATTATCCGCGACGGCTATGCTCTAGATCTCGCAAAGCCGGTGCTGGACTCGTTTGTGAGTTCGCCCTGCAGAGGGCCGCAAAAGGCTATCCAGGTGCGTCAGACTTTAGACCATCTGGTGCAGCTGGGGGCCGTTATTCCGGTACCGCCAGCAGAGTACGGTATGGGTCGTTACTCTATTTATTTCGTGGTGCCAAAGGAGGATGGGTCGCTTCATCCTATTCTCGATCTCAAAGGGGTGAATCAGTGCCTTCGGGTGCAACACTTTCGCATGGAAATACTGAGATCGGTGATTGTAGCAGTCCGGCAAGGAGAGTTCCTTAGACGTTCCTCAATGTCAAGGAGGCTTATTTTATTTATTTAACACTTCTTATATACCGCGCTATTTCTCATCAGTGCGGTTTACATCGAACATTCAACACTTGGACATACATTTTTGTCCTACATTTACATAAAACAGGTTTATAACATGGAGTTAACTGGAGAGACTATATACATATGAGGATTTGGCTTCAAACATAAGCAGGGTATAACATGGAGTTAAGCCATCATATGTATATAGTTTCCTCAGTTATCTCCACGTTCCGATCAGGGAGGCACATCAAAGGTTTCTGCGGTTCGCGCTTCCTTGGGGGCACTTCCAGTTTCAGGCTCTGCCTTTTGGCCTTGCCACAGCTGCATGTGTTTTCACCAAAATAATGGTGGTGGTAACGACGGTGCTGAGAAAGGAAGGAGTATTAGTCCATCCATACCTCGATGATTGGCTCATCCGGGCGAAGTCCAGGGACGAGAGCGAGAAAACCACGAAAAAAGTGGTAACTTTCCTCCAGAGTCTAGGCTGGGTAGTCAATCCGCTCAAGAGTCATTTGGAGCCTATGCAAGTTCTCGAGTATTTGGGAGTGCGGTTCGATACTCGACTAGGCTCGGTGTTTCTGACAGAGAAGAGAGTCCGTGCTCTCCGGGCTCTGGTGCAGCGCTTCATGACACTGGCTGCTCTGACAGCGTGGCAATACCTGCAGGTGCTCAGGACCATGGTGGCGACGCTGGAGGTGGTTCCTTGGGCCAGATTTCATATGAGACCATTGCAGCGGGCCTTGCTTCGCCGTTGGTGCAATCAGTCCGACCCTTTGAGCAAGCATCTCCCGTGTCCTCTGCAGGTCCGGCGAGCATTGAAGTGGTGGCTGATCCCTACGTCTTTGCGAGCGGGAATGCCCTTGAAGCAGCCAGTGTGGATTCCGCTCCTCACAGATGCCAGCCTAACGGGCTGGGGAGCGCATTGCGGAACGGAGTTTGCGCAGGAATGTTGGTCGGCGGAGGAGAGCGTCTGGTCGATCAACCATCTGGAGCTGCGAGCGGTGTTTCTAGCCCTGAACAGTTTCGAGTCGCTGGTAACGCGTCGTGCGGTGCGAGTGCTATCGGACAATGCGGCGACCGTGGCATACATAAATCGCCAGGGCGGTACCGGCAGTGCAGCCATGGAAGAGGAGGCAGAGGGTCTGTTCTCCTGGATAGAGTCGCATCTCCTAGCAATATCAGCGGCCCACATCGCCGGAAAGGACAACGTGACAGCAGATTTTCTCAGCAGAGTATGAGTGGATGCGGGCAAATGGGAGCTGCATCCCGATGTGTTCGCGCAGTTGGTTCTCCAGTGGGAAACGCCGGTCATGGACTTGATGGCCACCTTCCAGTCCGCGAAAGCGAGCCGATTTTTCAGCAGGCGGCGGGAGCCCATGTCGGAGGGCATAGACGCCTTGATTCAGCTGTGGCTGTCGACGGGTCTTCTATGTGTTCCCGCCAGGGGCGCTCATCGGTCGAGTGATTCAGCGCATCAAATCGCATCGCGGGCGCGTGCTGTTGGTGGTATGCCGACCTCATCTTCCGGTGTCACAGGAGCTTCTCTTGCAGGGTCCGTTAGTGATGCCGCGGGTGGATCGATTCTCACTTACGGCTTGGCCATTGAAAGGGCAGGTTGAGAAAGAGAGGTTCAGATTGGTTGTGTCAACTCTTCTCCAAGTACGGAGATGCTCTACATCGCTTGCCTATGTACGCATCTGTCGAACTTTTGAGGACTGGTGTTCCCGGCATCAGATCCGTGCTGCCACGGCTTCGGTGCCGGTAGTGTTGAGTTTTCTGCAGGATGGTTTCGAGAAGGGGCTCGCCGCCAGCTCCTTGAGGGTGCAGTTGGCGGCCCTGGCCTGTTATAGAGGCAAGGCTCAGGGCGTGCCTCTTGGAGTTCATGACGATGTCCTATGTTTCTTGAAGGCGGTTTCGAGAATGCGCCCACCACGTCGGATTTCCGTTCCGCCGTGGGATCTCAATTTGGTTTTACAGACACTGGGAAAGGCGCCGTTTGAGCCCTTAAGTCAAATTTTGATCAAGGATTTAACTCTTAAGACGGTGTTTTTGGTAGCTATTTGTTCAGCGAGGCGCGTTTCCGAGTTACAAGCTCTGTCTTGTAGGGAACCTTTTCTCTGTTTTTCTAAGGAAAAAGTGGTTCTTCGGCCGAAGGTGTCTTCTCCGTTTCATGTGAATCAGTCCGTGTCTCTTCCAGTTCTGCGGTCGGACGTTGCGCATGCTTCTGATCATGGTTTGAGTAATTTGGATGTAAAGAGTTTTACGTCGGTATTTGGAAGTGTCCGAGGCTTTTCGTAAGTCGGATCATCTGTTTGTATTGTTTGGAGGACCTCGGAAGGGTGAGGCAGCAGCGAAAGCTTCCATTTCCAGGTGGATTGAGGAAACCATTGCCTCGGCTTACATGTTGCAAGGGCGCCAGGCGCCTGTAGGTCTGAAAGCGCACTCTACTAGAGCGCAGGCAGCTTCCTGGGCGGAGCACAGTCTTGTTCCGCCGGTGGAAATTTGTAAGGCGGCAACCTGGGCGTCGCTTCATACTTTCAGCAAGCACTAACGTTTGGATGTGCTGGCGGCGGAGGATGCCTGTTTCGGGTCGGCGGTATTGCGTGCCGGCTGGCAGGGTCCCTCCCGTTAGTACTGCTCTGTTACATCCCAGTGGTAGAGGACTAAACTGGAGGAACGATAAGGAAATGTTAATTACACTTACCTGGTAATTGTAGTTCCTTGAGTGACAACAGTTTAGTCCTCCTTCCCGCCCAGACGTATTGGTTGGTTTGTTTGGCTCGGCACGCATTTAGGAGCGCGCAACACATTTACAGGCAATGTTCCCCCTAATTTTCTGTAGGCTGTGTGCGCATGAAATATCAGCTGTGCAGCTTTTGAAGGAAGGTTAAATTTTTGTGCGCCATGTAACGACACTCGGAGTTATATACTTTAAAATTTGACCACACATCAGAATACAGTATGTACACCACATTGATTACACTAGAAAACATTGTAGAACTTGTGAAAACCATAAATACATAACTTTTAAATTTTAAGATGTCTGTTTTCTATCAGAATCAGAACCGTAATTTTTGTGCGCTCTGTTGTAAAGTATGTGCGCTCGCTTGGTGAGGTGTGTGCGCGCGCACACGCGCACAGCTTAGAGGGAACAGTGTTTACAGGTGAGTTTTTTTGCTCTTGTTCTACATTTCCTTCCTCTAACTCTTGCCTGGCTCGACAGGGGAGGGGGGGAGGCTTCGATATCAGAGACCCCATCCCTTCCTGTTGGGAGGGAGGTTCATATATTGTTCTATAGGTAATTAAAAAAAAAAAAAAGAAAGACGATTGTATAACCTTTGTAGATCTTTTCTTGCTCTTTTGAGTCTGCTTTGTCAATAGTACACTGAGGGCTGATGGGAGTTCCAGTACGCTACATCCACTGTTGTCAAGATTTTGATTGGTCCATTCTCCATGCTGCAGGAGGAGGTGCACTACCCAGTGGAAGAGGATTAAACTGTCGTCACACATGGAACTACAATTACCAGGTAAGTGTAATTATCATTTATTTGACAGGTCTAAACTAAATGAATAGTGTACCTGGTTTATTAGCCTCATTAGAAATGATACCTTGGCCTTTTATGATATCCTTAGAACTTTTGAAAATATATGGCATGGGGATTTATGCACTGGCTGACAGGTGTTGCTCTTAACTGCTTCTCAGCACACACAATAGCCATGAAATTAATCTGAGGGCAACACCACATCAAAGTTGAGAAAAAGATCAGCGTTTAAACACTTGTGAAAAAGAAATGAATGTTAGCAAGTTTTCAAACCTCAAATAATCTGTGGCAAATCTGGTCTGAGCAGGATGTTTATCCCTATAGGAGAGCACAGATAGCTTGGGGAAGGTCTTATTGAACCAACTCTTGCTAAAGGATGCCATAAGGCTGTATATAGATAGCTTAGAATGCAATTACAGTACTGGATAAGATGCCAGAATAATATTTCCACAAGCAAACCTTTCCTGTCAAACAAATAATTCACTGCATGTATAAAAATAGATAGGGAGCATCAGAATGGAACCACACCATACAGCAAATGGTGGTCACCACTTCAGTAATCTGTCCCAAAAATATTGTATATTGACAGTCTGAACATAGCAGAAGTAGTAATTAAATACTAAAACAATTTTCTGTCGTTTTTTGCTTATGCAAATAAAAACTATTTCCAACTCATCCTGCTAGACCAGACTAGCGGGTTATTTCCCCCTGACAGCCAGGGCCGGCCCGTCCATTGAGCAAGAATGTTTTTTGCACAGGGCCCCGCGCAAAGAACATTCTGCTTTTTTAAAAATTAAATTAAAAAAAAAAAAAAAAGCTGGCTGCTGCTGCTGCTGCCGCCGCCGCGGCAGCAGCAGAATGGAGTGTCCCGCGAGGCCCCCTCTGCCCGGCTGAGCCCCTCTGCGCCGGCTTTCAGATACACGAAGGGAGAGTCTCCCTCGCGTCTCTGTTAAGCCCGCAGGGGCTGATGGGAAATTTCCCATCTGCTCCTGCGGGCTTAACAGACACGAGGGAGACACTCTCCCTTTGCGTATCTGAACCCAGCGCAGAGGGGCTCAGCCGGGTAGGGAGAGCTCAGCCGGGCAGAGAGGGCCCCACGGGACACTCCATTCTGCTGCTGCCGCGGCGGCAGCAGCAGCCGCAACCAGCTTTTTTTTTTTTTTTTTTTTTTTAAATTTTCCATTTGCCGATGGGGGGGGGGGGTTAGGACTGGTAATGGGCTATGGAGGGGGTTAGGACTTGACTTGAGGTGGGCTGTGGGCTGTTGGGGGGGGGGGGGGTTAAGACTGGTAATGGGCTGGGGGCTGATGGGGGCTGTCTGGAAATGGGGTGATGGGGGTTAGGACTGGTAATGGGCTATGGGGGGGCTAGGACAGGAAATGGGCTGATGGGATGGGGTTAGGACTGGTAATGGGCTGTGGGCTGTTGGGGGAGGGGGAGGACTGGTAATGGGCTATGGGGGGGCTAGGACAGGAAATGGGCTGATGGGTAGGGGTTAGGACTTGAGGTGGGCTGATGGGGTTAGGACTGGTAATGGGCTGTGGGCTGATGGGGGGGGGTTAGGACTGGCAATGGGCTATGGGGTGCTGACTGGAAATGGTCTGGGGGTTAGGACTGGAAGTGGGCTGAGGGGGGGGGGGGGGTTAGGACTGGTAATGGGTTATAGGGGGGGCTTAAACTGAAAATGGGGTGATGGGGGGTTAGGACTGGAAGTGGGTTGATGGGGAGCTAGGACTGGTAATGGGTTGGGGGTTGCTAGGACTGGAAATGGGCTGAGTGGAAGGGGAGGCTTGAACTGCAAATAGCTGATGGGGAGGGGGCTTGAAATGGAAATGGGCTGTGAGGGAAGGGAGCTAGGACTGAAAATGGGCTGATGGAGCAGCTAGGATATGACTGGAAATGGGCTGTTGGGGGGAGCTAAGATTGGAAATAGACTGTGGTGGGGGCTTGAATTGAAATGGACTCATGGAGGGGCTAGAACTGGAAGTAGGCTCATGGGGGGGGCTTGGACTGGAATTGGGCTGAGTGGAGGGGAGCTAGGATTTGACATGGGCTGATGGTGGGGCTAGGAAATGACTAGAAATGAGCTGATGGGGGGCTAGGATTGGAAATAAGCTGATGAAGGGACTCGGACTGGAAATAGATGGGGGAGCTAGGACTGGAAATGGGCTGATGGGGGGGCTAGGACTGGAAATGGGCTGATGCAGGGACTAGAAGGGAATGGATGCTGGGTGAGACTGGAACTAGAAGGGAGCTGATGTTGGGGGAGGATTAGAATGGGATGGGGCTGGGAGAGTAAAATGGAGAGGGGAAAATATTTTGTGTGGGAGGGATGAAAAATCTACAATTAGCCGGGTATTGGGAGAGTAAGTGGGGATTGAGGATGGAGGGGTAAAATTTGTGTAGATGAAATAGGAATGAGGAAAGAGCAAAAGGAGAAAGATTAGTATGTTAAAGCAGATGTAGAGAGAGAGAATGGGGAAAAAAACTAGAAGAGAGAAGAAAGGACAAATGGACAGCAGACGATGGAGAGTTAGCAGAAAACATGAAGAAGCCAGAAGAAAGTGGCTGGAGCAACTGCAACTGGAAAAAAAATGCACAAAAGATAGAAAGATATCTTTTTATTTTGAATTTATTAACAGGAATATGAAAGCTCTGGGAAATGTGCATCATTAACGTCTGCGCTTTGTTTGGTACAAGAGGAAGTTTATAGTTTTATTTCTACAGTGTTGTTGTACATTCCAAGTTTGGCTTTTGGGGTTCCCAGTTTAATTATTGCCTTCCTGTTTCTAAATTGTGATTCCTTGTTTGGTGATCTGTGTTCTGCATGTGTAACTGAGCTGAGGTATTCTGTTTATGTAATTCCTATTTGACATTGCCACTTGTTCTCTTTCCCCAGTATTCTTTGAAATGTATTGGTTTAATATTTGCAGTGTTGCCTTTTGATAGATAGGGTCTTGTGCTTTGTGAGTCCTGGTAATGCTGTCAGGATACGGCAGGTTTGCTATGGGTTCTAAATGGGCAGCGTTTGTAGTAGTTGCTAATGTGCCTGGCGGTTGCCACTGGATTATAGTAATGTAGAAATCTTTTAGTCTTTTTTTATCCATACACTCATTAAGAGACATGTTTACTAAAAGTTTGTGTATGGTTACATTATGCAAATATTTATGCAAATAAGGCCACTTATGCAAATGAGGTCACGCACTGAGTCTCCGCACATGGCCCCGCACCCCCCTTGGGCCGCCCCTGCTGACAGCAGATGATGGAAACAGAAAACCAATCAGAAGCTTTGGCTACACCCCCTCTTTGGTTCTAACCCTACCTCCCCTAGGGGTCTGCTTCAGTTTTTCTGTCTTCAGCAGTTGATGGATGTCAAAATTCCTTAGCTCCTGATAGTCCCTGGGACAGGGTCTTGTCAGTGTCAGCTCTTACCCTATTTACTGGGTGGATGTCTCCAGGGTGCACAAGAGGTGTGTCTATGGAGTTACCTATGGTCTTCCTGAGGTTTCTGTGCTCCTGATCAAAAGGATCAGTGAAGCATCTCAGAGGGAAGGGGGTGGCACCCCGGCTCAATAGGAGCGGTTTGGCCCTGCAAAGCAATTCTTTCCAACCCTCAGCTTGGCACTATTCGTCAAAAACCTTTTTTTATTTTAGAGCTAATTTAAAAAGACAAAAACGGTTAGTCAAGATGCAGATCCTCAGACCCAGCTTCGCAGTGATTCCACTCTCCCTTCTCTACTCTGGATACTGGATCTCCTCTACAGGGAAAGTCGCCCCAGGCAGCCGACAATGTTATCTTGCCTTCCTGTGCCCCCCCACCCCCCCCCTGCGCCTTTGTTCCGGCAGTACTGCAGGAGAGGTATTGGGCATAGGCCACAGGCCTACGCATCACAAGGGAGCGTCATTGTCACGTCCAGTTCCAGTGCCGCTGTCTCGGTATCACAGCTAGAATCTTCAGCGCTCCTGACTTGGCATTGCGGCTTCAGTTTCAGGCAGGCACATTACTTCCGAGCACAGCTCTTATTGCCACAGCTGCGGTTTCCCACCAAAATCGTGCATAGCGGAGGAGCAGTGCCATTTTGCTCAGTCTCCATGCAGCACCATTTTGGAGCAGGCCATGCCGTCTTGACTCAGCATGTCCTCGGGGCCCCGCTGCCTCTGCTGCAACTGTAAGCAGCATCTCATTAAAGATCAGCTCTGCACCTCCTGTGCAGCAGATCAAGGGACTTTTTCCGGGTCTGAGAGCAATGAAATGATGTGGGGAAAGTCTGCCTTAGCTAGGGAGGAGGTCAGCTCTCCCTTAAATCCTCTGCCAGGTGTTGGGGCCTGTATGCCAGACATGACCCCGCTGGTCCTCTTGCCAGAACAAGGGTTGCTGGTTTCTCAGTCACTCTCCCCGCATGCCAGCCAGATGGGGATGCTCAGTTCATGAGCCTTTTTACACAAGCCTGGAACATATGGTGGTCAGGGACCCCCAGCATCCTCGGGAAGGGCCTGTCGCCATTGGTCGAGCATGGTGCACAGGTCACGAAGTAGGCCAGGCCTAATCCAGATCTACAGGGAAGACTGCCCTATATAGGGGTTGGTCTGTGCCCAAGGAGGGGGCGTGACAACCTGTCAGGGTGTCTGTTAACTCACTCTCTTCGCGTTCAGATGTGCTGCTATCTATGCCAGAAGGCGAACAGGATGACCGAGATGAAGTTCGGGATATGTGCTTGTTCATGAGGGATGAGCTTCCAGCCTTAATCGCACAGATTGAGGAATCTCTACATCTTATTGACCCTCTGACCGTGGCTCCTCTGGCTCTGAAAACTTCCTCAGCCAAGCCTCCTCATAATAGATATTCGCAAGCCCTCAAAAGCTTTTCCTTTTCCTGCGGAGCTGCAGCAAATGGTGTCCATGGAGTGTGTGACTCCCCAAATGCTTCCTTATGCTAAGCTCACCATCTTGGTCAAATCTATGCCTGGTCCCTCATGGAAATTGATAGGTGGCTGCAGTTTCCTAAGGTTGGCGCTCTTGTGACATTGGTCATGAAGCACACGACTATTCCGGTGGAAGGCAGCATGGCCCTAAAGGATCCACTTGACCGGAAAATGGAAGGTCTTTTGAAGATGGTCTTTGCCTCTTCATCCCTTGCCTTGCAGACATCCATGTGTGGGGGCCTGGCGACACGGGTTTTGTTGCAATGGATCCATTTGCTTCCGGAGGATGCCTCCCTTGCACATCTGGAGTCAACCGCCACCTTTTTGGCAGACGCCCTCTACGGTCGTCTTTGCCTGTCTGCGCGTTCGGTGGCCACAGTGATGGTGGCCCATCGTTGGCTCTGGCTTCGCCATTGGAATGCACATCCTGCTTCTCAGGCTCACCTCGCTGGGCTCCCCTTCAAGGGAAAAGCTGGTGAAGGATTTGGGGGAAGTTTAAACCCCAACTTCTCTCAGAGGATAGATCGAAGACCTCCTTCCATAAGTCCAGTGGAGCTGCCTCAGCAGGAGCCTCAGGGTGGGCCATGTTTCGGGATTCTCGCCAGTACAGGCCAGGAAAGTGTGTGTGTTGTGTGTGTTTTTTTTTTTTCTTCGATGCCCAGGCAAAGCTCCAAGTCTGTCTCGGTCTTTTTGAGGGTTTTGCCACTCATGGGAGAACTTCTCCTCAAACAAGTTTACAGGAGTGGGTTGGTCTGCCCGCTGACTGGCTTCAGGCCCATTCCGGGGTACCGCAGATGGGGGGGGGGGGGGGGAGGGGGGGTGATCTGTGCCTTTTCTGCCACGAATGGGCCCAAATCACATCTGACAGTTGGGTGCTCCAGCTGGTAACCTGTGAGTATGCCCTCGATTGCGCCTATCTGGGACACCTTTGTTTCCCCTTGTGGTCCTGCCATCACGCAGGTTGCGGTAAGACTCTCCAGCACCGCCTTCACCGGGGGTGGGGGGGGGGGATCTGTTCGGTCCCGGCGGCCAAGAAGGACTCATAGTAACATAGTATATGATGGCAGATAAAGACCAGTATGGTCCATCTAGTCTGCACAGCAAGGTGGCAAGAGTAGGTGCAGGTCACCCTCCCCATGCCTTTGTTTAGAGGTGTCCCACTGCTCCGTGCAGGTCACCCCTATTTGTGAGATATAAGAGAGAGTTAAGTTTATTTTGATTTTATCCTGTTGCTATAAAGGGATCCACTGTGTCTATCCCATGCGATTTTGCATTCTGTCACTGTATTTGCTCCCATCTCTTCCGGCATTCCAAGCATCTACCACCCTTTCAGTTTACCCCCCTGCAGCTTCATGTTATGCTGTCTAGTTTTACAACTTCCCCATCTTTGAAAAAGAGTTTTTTGCTCATTAATACAGACCTTTAAATACTTAAAAAGCATATCTCCACTGTCCCTCTTCTCTGAAAGTTTACCTGTGATCTGGTCACAATACCTCAGCTCTTTTGGTCTCCTCTTGTCCCTCAAGCAATGAGAAACGCAGCACTCAAACACAAAGTTCCTCTTTCTGTTAGTTCAAAGGGAAGCCAACAAGAAGGTCTGTGGACACAGCACAGTTCCACTTCTGTTGGATCAAAGGTTTCTCCAGGAACAAACAGGAAGTCCAGCCTTCACATATGAGTGACGTCTGCGCTGACAGAGCCCGCGTGGAGCATTTTTCCCCAACTTCCAAAGAAAGCCTTTGGGACATGCTACCACGCATATGTGGTCCCCTTCCCGCCCAAGGGTGCCATCTTGCTCGGTCTCCTTTTTTTCCGTGGAGCCCAATGGACGTCTGTCCTGTTTCCCCAGAAAAAATCCTTGCTATATCCTTAAATGTTAACTTTTCCCAGTTTGCGTACCGGTTCCTCTTCCTGCCTCGAGCTGGCACCAGACCCGGCACTGTTCTCTGCTTGTTTCCCTTTTTTCGATCGAGGCTTGCCTTGACAGGCATTCATACCTTTTTTTGCCTGAGGTCATTGATCCCGACTGGGTGTTTCCAACTGTCTCCTGGTGGGTTAAAAAAATGTGACCGCTGCAATCAAACCATGTCAGTAACCGATACCCATGACTATGCCTATGCTTCCTAGGAACCAGACCATGACAGCATCTCCTGTGCCAGGCCATGACGCCTAAGAGCAATAAAGAGGTCGGAATTGCAGGAGAAACCATTCCCAAGATACCATTCGGCACCGGCTTTCCCGATGCCAAGCTCTAAGCCCAGCACTTGTGATGCCCGAGCATCCTACGAGTCCTGCGGTGGCGGTTCCTCTGAGAAGACCCTGAGAGAGAGAAGAAGAAAATCCTCTCAAGTCTGTCGTAGTTCCACTAAAGAAACCCGGTAAAACTGCTCGGAGGGATTTGGATGGCTCCGAGAAGTGCCCTACCAAGGTTCTCCAAAAAGGATTCCTTGGAGACTTCCGGTGACGTCATCGGGCGGCGTGAGGACGGAGCTCGGCCACCACAGCCTGCTCAAAAGGGGTGAAAAATCCCCAAAGTGGAGGTAAAAAGCGGCGAACTGAAGCGGAGGCAGTGGGGAAGCATTCTGGCTGACATTGACAGGAAGTGAGAGCCATGACACCCGCAGGTTCGGCGGGGCGGGTGCGCAGATAAGCAGCCTGCTTAGAGGAGCACATGGAGGTGCGGCGAGGAGAGGTCTGGGCACCACATGGTGGTGCGATCCCGGCAAGGATGCCAGTGAAGGACAGTGGTGCAGGATCGGCGAGGCAGCAGAGGGGGAGCTGAATCAGAGCAGAGGTGGCGACAACGGGGCAGCTTGAAGGAAGAAGTTGATCCAGGCAAGACATGGTAAGGGAGGGAAGCTCCTAAAGCAATGTAGCAGGCCCCAATGCAATAAAGCTGCATAAGCCAAGAGCAGGCTAACTCACTTATTTCGTCCCTTTATTACACAGCTACAGTGCTCTTGTTGTTTTTTGCTATATATCAACCGGAGGAGATTCAAAAGCAGGAAAGGTCACGGAGGAATAAGCTGTAGCCCCAGGAGACAGAGCACCGAAGAAGCCCTTGGTGCACATTCGGGGGCAGAAGAAGGGAAGATGGAGAAGTCCAAAGGCGGGCTATCAGCGAAAAAAAACCCTGGCAGAATTCAAATCGTCCTATGCTACATTGAGAGGAGGGAAAGAAGGGGAGAAGGAAGGGGAAAAAGGTGGTGGGGCAGGAGACTGAGTCACTGGAGGAGATGGAGGGTCCCTGGAGCCAGGGGGTAACTGACATGATTAAGATGTGGCTGAATGAGCTGAAAGAGGAACTTAAAGTGGGAAATCAACGGCGTAAAAACTAAATTAAGAGACACTGCAATTTCTCAGACAGGATATAGTGGACCTAGGATCCAGGGTAGAGGAAGCAGAAAATCAGTTGGAACAGGGGGAAGAAATGGAGGAGATGCAAAAAGGATGGGAGGGGTTAAAGCAAGCCGAAGAAGAATTGAAAGAGAAGGCGGAAGATCTAGAAGATTGATCAAGGAGAAGTAATATAAGAGTGAGAGGCATACCAGAGGACCCCCAATATAAAAATTGCGAAGCAGTTATTACAAAAGTATTTGGAGCATTGTTACAAGCAGCGGCCCTGGAAGAGAGCCGGGGGGGGGGGGGGGTGATCTCTGCAAATTGAAAGGGTGCATAGGGGGCTGGGGCCCATAAGAGAACGCACCAAGAGACATTGTGGTGTGCTTGCAATCATTCAAAACTAAAGAAAGCCTTATGAAGGCTGCACAGAAACAGGGACATTTTAAGTGGGAGGGACGTGCGGTGGAACTGTTTCAAGATCTGTCCCTGGGCACTCTGCAGCTTCGGAGAGAGATGAAGGAGGTGACAGCCTACTTGTGGAGGGAGGAGGTGCAATATAAATGGCTATGCCCCTTTGGCCTACTAATCACTGTGAAAGGTATGTCAAGAAGGGCGAAGACCAGCGAGGAAGCATGGAGAAGTGCTAAGATTTGGGAATGCCTAACCTTCCAGTGGGACTCGAGGACCAAGCAAGAACAAAGAATGCCACACCTTCTGCGTCTAGGGTGGCCAGCTCCGAGATGGCACAGAGCACCAGCCAATGGTCAGAGACTAGTGAGAGTGAACAAGGGCAGCCAGGGAGAAAAAGCGGCAGCGAAGGACATTGGCTGAGGAGGACCACGCCTGGTATCCTGGCACAAGACAATTAAAAATTGAATTGAGATGATGGACATTGATAAGTGAATTGTAAGAAAAGGTGTCTGATGGGCATGGGAGGAGGGCGGGGGGTGAAGGAGGAGGAGGGGGGTAGGAGGGAGAGGGAGGAGATGGGGGAGGGGGTGAGAGGAAAACTCTGGTTATAATAATGTATTGCATACACAGTTACGTTATGGGGAAGGGAGGTTGGGGGCAGGGCAGAGGGAGGTAAGAGTAAAGGGGGTGGAAAGAGTGTATAGAGCAGCGATGGCGAACCTATGGCACGCGTGCCAGCTGTGGCACGCGAAGGCCTTGCAGCTGGCACGGGGGAAGGTCGCACATTAAAAAAAAAAAAAAAGCTGCCTGCTGCCGCCGCGGCGGCATGGAGTGTCCCGCGGGGCTCCCTCTGCCCGGCGGGACTCTCCCGGCGCTGCTCAGCCCCTCTCTGCCGGCTTGCAGAGACGCGAAGGGAGAGAGAGTCTCCCTCGCGTCTCTGTTAAGCCCGCAGGGGCTGATGGGAAATTTCCCATCTGCCCCTGCGGGCTTAAGAGAGACGCGAGGGAGACTCTCTCTCCCTTCGCGTCTCTACAAGCCGGCAGAGAGGGGCTGAGCAGCGCCGGGAGAGTCCCGCCGGGCAGAGGGAGCCCCGCGGGACACTCCATGCCCCCGGGGCGGGTGCGGGCAGCATTTTTTTTTTATTTTGCCATGAGCCGAGGGAGGGGGGTTAAGACTGGCAATGGGCTAGGGAGGGAGGGAGGTTAAGACTGGCAATGGGCTAGGGAGGGGGGGAGGGGGGTTGAGACTGGCAATGGGCTAGGGAGGGGGGGTTAAGACTGGCAATGGGCTGGGGAGGGGGGTTAAGACGCAGTGGGCTATGGGGGGGAGTTAAGACTAGCAATGGGCTGTGGGCTGATGAGGGCTGGCAATGGGCTATGAGCTGATGAGGGCTGTCTGGAAATGGGGTGATGGGGGGGGTTAGGACTGGTAATGGGCTATGGGGGGGGTTAAGACTGGTAGTGGGCTGATGGGGGGGTTAGGACTGGTAATGGGCTATGGGGGGGGCTAGGACTTGAGGTGGGCTGATGTGGTTAGGACTGGTAATGGGCTGTGGGCTGATGGGGGGGTTTAGGACTGGCAATGGGCTATGGGGGGCTGACTGGAAATGGGCTGATGGGGGGTTAGGACTGGTAAAGGGTTATAGGGGGGGGCTTAAACTGAAAATCTGGTAATGGGTTGGGGTGTTGCTAGGACTGGAAATGGGCTGAGTGGAAGGGGAGGCTTGAACTGCAAATAGCTGATGGGGAGGGGGCTTGGAATGGAAATGGGCTGTGAGGGAAGGGAGCTAGGACTGAAAATGGGCTGATGGAACAGCTAGGATAGGACTGGAAATGGGCTGTTGGGGGGAGCTAAGATTGGAAATGGGCTGTGGTGGGGGCTTGAATTGAAATGGACTCATGGAGGGGCTAGAACTGGAAGTAGGCTCATGGGGGGCTTGGACTGGAATTGGGCTGAGTGGAGGGGAGCTATGATTTGACATGGGCTGATGGTGGGGCTAGGAAATGAGTAGAAATGGGCTGATGGGGGGGCTAGGATTGAAAATGAGCTGATGAAGGGACTTGGACTGGAAATGGGCTGATGCAGGGACTAGAAGGGAATGGATGCTGGGTGAGACTGGAACTAGAAGGGAGCTGATGTTGGGGGAGGATTAGAATGGGATGGGGCTGGGAGAGTAAAATGGAGAGGGGAAAAATATTTTGTGTAGGAGGGATGAAAAATCTACAATTGGCCAGGTATTGGGAGAGTAATTGGGGATTGAGGATGGAGGGGTAAAATTTGTGTGGATGAAATAGGAATGAGGAAAGAGCAAAAGGAGAAAGATTAGTATGTTAAAGCAGATGTAGAGAGAGAGAGAGAGAGAATGGAAAAAAAAAACTAGAAGAGAGAAGAAAGGACAAATGGACAGCAGACGATGGAGAGTTAGCAGAAAACATGAAGAAACCAGAAGAAGGTGGCTGGACCAATTGCAACTGAAAAAAAAATGCACAAAAGGTAGAAAGATATCTTTTTATTTTGAATTTATTAACTGGAATATGTCAGCTCTGGGAAATGTGCATCATTAACATCTGCGCTTTGTTTGGTACAAGAGGAAATTCCTATTTGACGTTGCCACTTGTTCTCTTTCCCCAGTATTCTCTGAAATGTATTGGTTTAATATTTGCAGTGTTGCCTTTTGATAGGTAGGGTATGGTGCTTTGTGAGTCCTGGTAATGCTGTCAGGATACGGCGGGTTTTGCTATGGGTTCTAAATGGGCAGCGTTTGTAGTAGTTTCCTAATGTGCCTGGCGGTTGGCACTGGATTATAGTAATGTAGAAATCTTTTAGTCTTTCTTTATCCATACACTCATTAAGAGACATGTTTACTAAAAGTTAGTGTATGGTAACATTATGCAAATATTTATGCAAATAAGACCACTTATGCAAATGACGTGCTGGCACTTTGAGGAAATTCTTTGGTTTTGTGCGGCAGTTTGGGCACTCGGGCTCAAAAAGGTTAGCCATCACTGGTATAGAGACAGGAAAAGGAATGGTGGGGGGAAGAGTTAGCTGGGGGAAAGGATACAGGTGGGGCAGGGTAAGATCTTGGAGGGGAGGATAGGAATGGGGAGGAGGTGGAATAGAAGGGGCAGGGCAGGTGGTGGTTCGATAGTTTGTCACACATGGAAGATGAGTCTCCAATGAGGGGATGGGGGAAGGGAGGGGAGGATAGGGTGAAGAGAGGGGAGGAACAAATCTTAAAGGTGAGTTAAAAATCGTAACATTTAAACATAAAGGGGCTTAACTCGCCATTTAAACGGCAGAAATTATATAAAGAAATACTGTAATACACCAAAAGGCGTCACTAGTGTTCATACAGGACACACACCTAACTCGGGCAACAGAACACCTGGTTAGAATTAAGGGATATACGGTGTGTGTCCATGCATCAAACACAGTAGAAAAGAAGAAAGGATGAGTTGCAATATTAATACCCAAAACTAAAGATAGAGTTACAGGAAGCGGGGATAAAGCGGGGAGATACATGCTATTACGAATAAAAATAGGGAATGAGTGGTATTGTATAATGAATGTATATATGCCTACAGGGGTGCAAAAAGTTTTGGACAAAGCTCAATAAAGAGGTGGGAAAATTAGGAGAGGGTAAACTCATCTGTGGGGGAGATTTTAATTTAACTTGGAATCCAGCTAGAGACTAGGGGAAAAAGGGAGGGTAAACGGACAGACAGGAGTAAGTATCGCAACATTATTACACAACACTGCTTGATAGATGCATGGAGATTTCAACACTCACGGAAAAGACAATTCTCATACTTCTCCCCAGTACATGGCTCATACTACAGAATAGATGCCATTTGTGTAACTAAGGAGCTGGTAGGAAGGATTAAAGGGGCGGAGATGGATTCAATAATGTGGTCAGGCCATGCCTTGGTGGAGGTTAGGATGACAATAAGGGGGAGGAGAGAGGCACTCGGTTCTGGAGGTTAAACAAATCTCTATTAGAGGGTGAGAGAAGAGAGAGCGGGAAACAAGGGAATATTTTAGCTGGAATGATAATGGTGAGGTGGCCTGGGGTGGAGTTTGGGATGGTTATAAGGCTGTAATGAGGGGAGTGCTAATTAAATGGGGGGCATGTAAAAGGAGGGAGGGAATTCAGAGAGAGAGATTAATGAAACTGGAAGAATTAGATGAGCAAGATAGAAAAGGAACATAGGGGCCAAGTGTTGGCAGTAAGGGCCCAGATAAATGCAATGCAGGCAGAAATAAAGTATTGTATGCAGCTTTTGCGACAGGAATTTTTTGAGGGGGGAAATAAAGCTGGGAGAGATATGGCGTAGAACTTGAAACAACGGAAATTACGATCCCAAATATTGACAGAGATCCTGGAGGGAATTTAGTTTCTAAGGATGGGGACATCCCGGGAGGCCTGTAAGATTTTATCAATCGCTCTACAAAGCAAGAGATCCCCCAGAGAGGGAGAGAGTACAGAGTTAAACTCTACAAAACCTCCGAAGCTAGAAGAGGAGGAACAAAAAGAGCTAAATAGAGCAATAAGGGAGGAGGAAGTCCTGAAAGTGATAAAACAGCTAAAAGTAGACAAGGCGCCGGGACTAGATGGGCTCACTGCAAGGTTTTGTAGAAGGTTTGGGGAGATATTAACTACACCATTGGTGAAATTATTTAATCTACCAAGGGAGGGAAGGGTGTTTTTATTTATTTATTTAACTATTTCTATACCGCTTTTTCTTACAATCTTTTTCTTAGCAGATACTATGGGCTGGGCAGGAATAACAGTAATACATAAAGAAGGAAAGGACTCGCAAGAATGTTCATTGTACAGACCAATCTCATTGCTAAATTTGGATGCTAAATTATTGGCCAAATATTGGCTACGTGTCTAAATAGGGTAATAGGGAAATTGATCCATCAGGATCAAGTGGGATTTATCCCAAGTAGGCAGGTAGCAGACAATATTCGAAAGATACTAAACATTATATGGTCGGTTGAACAAAGTAAGGAGGAGGCATTGTTAGTATCATTAGATGTGGAAAAGGCTTTCGACCAGGTGTCTTGGCCTTTTCTCTTTCAGGTAATGGAAAGAATGGGGTTGGGAGATGAGTTCATAGGTCGGGTACGAGCGTTATAGCGCAGCCCGAAAGCGTGTGTTTGGGTGAATGGAGCTTACTCTGCCTTTTTTGAGCAGGGGAGAGGGACGAGGCAGGGGTGCCCCTTGTCACCTCTTCTATCTGCGCTTTCCGTGGAGCCGTTTGCTGAGAGGGTGAGAGAGCAGGAAGATCTGAAGGGCATAAAAGTAGGAAAGACAGAATGTAGAGTATCATTGTTTGCAGATGACGAGTGTGACTAGACCAGTCTTTTCTATACCAATCCTAACGTGGGAATTAGAAGAATATGGCAGGCTGTCAGGATTTACTATAAACTGGACAAAATCAGAAATATTAAACTTGTCACTAACAAAGGAAGAGCAGGGAATATTACAAAAGAAATACCCGTTTCAGTGGGCTAAGGGGGCTCTTTGGTGCCTAGGGATCCAAATAAGTAATAGGTTGGAGTTAGTTATTATACAATTTAAATTATCCAAAATAATTAGGGCAAATTGAGAGCTTATTAAATGGGTGGGGGCAATGATACCTTTCTTGATTTGGATGCATGGCAGCTGTAAAAATGATGCTTGTACCCCGCTTTCTGTTCTTGTTTCAAACGCTACCGATACTAGTACCGCCTAGAAAGTTAAAGCACCTGCAACGAAGCATTAATAGATTTATATGGCAAAATAGGAGACCCAGGGTAGTTATTTCAATCCTGCAAAGAACTAGGGAAGAGGGAGGGTTAGGGGTACCCAATCTTCGAAAATACTACATGGCAGCACAACTGAAAACGTTATACGAATGGCAAAGGGAAAAACAGAAACACTGGGTCCAAATGGAAGAAGACTGAGTAAGGGGAGTGGGATTGGAAAGGATGGTATGGAGGGGAAGCAAAGCACCCGAAGCCGGCACCATAAACCCCATCATTGTACATGTCTTGAATATTTGGAAACAGAATAGGAAATTATTAATACAAGACAAAGGATTTTACTCGCAGGGGATGACATTGAAGGCATGCTTTGAGAAGGGACAGGGGCCAGTGGTGAGTACTTTGCGAAGATGGGCTAAATTGGGACTTACACATATTTCCCAGATCGTGGTTAAAGAGAGTATTAGGGAATTCGAGCGTATTAAGGACTTGTACAGGTTGTCAGATAATGATTACTATAGCTATATTCAGGTAAGTCACTTTGTGCGTCAACAGAAAGTATAGAAGGATTTTTGGACCAACGGGGTGGTTTGAGGCACTTTGTTCAGGACATTTTAGGTCAAAAAGGAGCATTGTCCAAGATTTATAAAGGGTTAATGGAGGGAGGAGAGAGTAAACTGGAGTTTATAAAGAAATGGGAGGAAGACTTGGAAGTACACTGGAATGAGGAGGTGTGGGATAAGGTAATACAGACAGTGGCAGGCACATCCATAGTCACTCAAATAAGAGAGCGCTATAAAGTGCTATATCGGTGGTATTGGACACCGACATGTAAAAGGCGAGCAGGGTTGGGAAATCTGATCAGTGTTGGAGGGGATGCCCAGAGCGAGGCGATACGCTACACATGTGGAAGTATGAGCAAATTTTTTTTTTTTTTTTTTTTTTTTTGTGGGAGCGGTGGTGGATTTTAGAACATAAGATATGCTATACTGGGTCAGACCAAGGTCCATCAAGCCCAGTATTCTGTTTCCAACAGTGGCCAATCTAGGTCATATGTACCTAGCAGTTTCCCCAAGGGACACAGGTTCCACAATGCTTGTATTGGTTCAAGCATTGATATCCTGGGTCCCTTCTTAATAATGGTTTATGGACCTTTCCTCCAGGAACTTGTCCAAACCTTTTTTAAACCCAGCTACACTAACAGCCTTTACTACATACTCCGGTAACAAATTCCAGAGTTTGACTACACGTTGAGTGAAAAAATATTTTTTTTTATTAGTCTTAAATAGTTTAACCTGTAGCTTCATTACATGTCCCCTAGTCTTTCTATATTCTGATAAGGTAAACAATCGATCTACGTTTACCCGTTCCACTCCGTTCATTAATTTATAGACTTCTATCATATCTCCCCTCAGCCGTCTCTTTTCCAGGTTAAAGAGCCCCAACCTTTTTAGCCTTTCTTCATAGGAGTATCCTTCCATCCCCTTTACCATTTTGGTGGCTCTTCTCTGAACCTTTTCTAAAATCGCTATATCCTTTTTAAGATACGGCGACCAGAATTGCACACAATATTCAAGGTGCGGTCTCACCATGGAACGATATAGAGGCATTATAATATCTTTTGTTTTATTTTCCATTCCTTTCCTTATCATACCTAGCATTTTATTTGCTCTCTTGGCCGCTGCTGCACACTGGGCCGAGGGTTTTAACATGGTATCCACAATGACGCCTAAATCTTTTTCCTGGGTGGTGGTTCCTAATGTGGAACCTTGCATCGTGTAACCATAGTTTGGGTTGTTCTTCCCTAGGTGCATAACCTTGCACTTGTCCACATTAAATTTCATCTGCCATTTTGATGCCCAGTCTTCCAATTTATCAAGATCCTCTTGCAATTTTCCACAATCCTCTTGGGTTTTAACAACTTTAAATAGTTTTGTGTCATCTGCAAATTTGATAACCTCACTCGTTCTTCCACTTTCCAGGTCATTTATGAATATGTCAAAAAGCAGTGGACCCAGCACAGATCCCTGGGGTACACCACTATTCACCTTTCTCCATTGGGAAAATTGGCCATTTAGCCCTACCCTCTGCTTTCTATCTTTTAACCAGTTCCTGATCCACAATAGTACACTGCCTCCTATCCCATGACTCTTGTTTTGCCAAAAGTCTCTGAGGGACCTTGTCAAAGGCTTTATGAAAGTCCAGATACACAATATCAACCGACTCACCTTTGTCCACCTGATTATTCACTCCTTCAAAAACACATAACAGATTAGTAAGACAAGATCTTCCTTGTCTAAAGCCATGTTGGCTGTCTCCCATTAGGTCATGACTATCTACATGCTGAGTAATTTTATTCTTTATAATGGTTTCTACCATTTTTCCCGGTACTGATGTCAGGCTCACCGGTCTGTAGTTTCCCGGATCACCCCTGGAACCCTTTTTAAAAATTGGTGTTCCCTTTGCGTCCCTCTAGTCCAGTCCCTGAACCATAGAGTTTACAACCTCCACCAGCAGCTTTGGAGATTGAAAGAAGTCATCGCTCTGTCGCTGGTATAACTTGGCTAGTACCGCCCCTCTTCCACCAGTACTTTCAGTCTCCAAGCAGCTTGGAGGTTCTAAGCCCGGAACTGGGCTCAGTGAGATCAAATAAGCAGAATTTTTTCTTTCAAATTTAATTTTTAGTTTGGTTGATTGTACCTTTTGAATTTCTTCTAGGAACTGCTGCTGCTGCTCAGAGGATTCCTGCTGGTTGTGTACCGGTCTTCTGTTTCCTCCTCTTCTCCCTCCTTTCTCTCTTTTTTTTTTTTTTTTTTTTCCCCCTTTTTTCTCTTTCCTCTCTTGCTCTTGTGGGCCCCAGCATGTAAACGAGCATTTTTAAAGTTCCTCTGAGCTTCCCTGCTCCCGAACCCGATAAAAAGGGTGAGGAGCAGGTAGAAGGCGGGAAGACTGGGCAGAGGCACAGCAGGGAGTTGTGAGCCGGTGCCGGTTTGTCCCTGACTGACAGAGAGAGCAGCAGTCTTCCTTCATCGCCTCCCTGCTCCCGATTGAGAAGGGAGAGGTGCAGGTAGCAGGCAGTTCGGCAGAGCAGCCGGCAGTAGGAGGCTGCAGGTCAGTGAGTTGTTTCTTAGTCTGAAAGCTTCCGGTACCGCTGCCAGGGCTGCAACCGCGAGGGAAGTGCCCCGAGGCAGGTGGGTCTCAGTGGCGTTTCTTTTTTCTGTTTTTTTTGCCATCGGATTTCGGCAGCAGTGAGGCTTGGCCTGTGGCAGGCTGTGTTGCTGCGCCTCCCATTTATCCGGCAGTTTTCTGCCGCCGTGTGGTTTTTAGTGCGGGTCGGCATTTTGAGCGGGAGGCCGGTGCCGGCGGCCATTTTAGAGCCGCGGTGTTTTTGGACAGGACAGCCTTCGGGGTTTTTGGGCCTAAGGAGCCTCGTTTTTCGTTTTTGACCAAAGGATTTCTTTAGTTAGGCAGTTTCCTCGCTTTCCCTAAAAAAAATTAAAAAAAAAAAAACAAAACCCGGAATTTTAGAAGGAAATAAATAAAGGGCTCATTATAGCTGGGGCTCCTTCTGCCTCCCACAGAGCCGTCATCTCTGTTGTCTGCGGACATACCTTATCGAAGAGACTTCTGCGGAAGATGCCGGCTAAACCCCGCTGCCTTGTGTGTGGGGTGCGCCGTGGCGAGGTCATGGAGTCAGGAGTGTGCAAGGGCTGTTCTTTGGAGGCAGCTGTAATGGAAAAGGCGCTCGGGGGACCGGCTACGGAGACGTCAGCGGTTCCTCAGGAGGTCGGTGACTCCCAGCCGCCTGTCTTGGATCTTCCGGAGCCGATGCCCGGGCCATCTTCCGTGGCAGGTGCGTCGGTGCTGGCAGGAGGCCTCCAGACTGCAGGAGTAATGGGCATTCCCCCGGATTTTTTTCTTGCTCATGCAGCGGGTGTTGGCCTTGCTGCAGCCCGGCCTGGACGCGCCGTCTCCCGGACCAACGGGTCAGAAAAGGCCCGGGGGTCTATTGGAGGGGGAGGCAGGGCCTATAAAAAGGCGAAAAGAGGTCGAGGTGGGCCCGTCTTCGGTGGTAGAAGACGAGGGACAGTTCTCTGTCGAGGTAGAAGGTGTATCCGAGGGGGAACTGGAAGACGGGGAGTTGCCGGACGCGGAAGAGCAGAGTAGGGTGGTCCGGGTGTTCCGTCGCGAGGAACTGCCGGCGCTGATTACCGAAACCCTAAAAGCGCTCAATATGCCCGCGGTGCTACCGTCGGCAGAGGAGGTATTAGAGGATCCTCTCTTGCAGGCCGTTCGGAAGTCTCAACGAGTATTCCCGGTTCATAGAGTATTTCGGGACATGATTCAAGAAGAGTGGGACGCCCCAGAATCGGCGCCGAGGGGCACTAGAGCATTAGCTAGGTTATATCCCCTTTCTGACCAAGATCGAGAGATGTTCCGGTCCCCGAAGGTGGATGCGGCGGTGTCCGCGGTGACGAAGACCACAATTCCGGTGGAAGGCGCCGTGGCGTTGAAGGACGTGCATGACAGGAAATTGGAGACTCTGTTGAAGCAGGTCTTTGATATGTGTGCCCTTTCCTTGCAGGCCTCGATAGCGGGTGCATGGGTCGCCAGAGGCTGCTTACGGTGGTCCCAGCGGCTGCAGGAAGGGATTATGGACACGCAGGCAGATGAGTTGGCGCGGCTGGAATCCGGCACGGCCTATTTGTCAGATATCCACTATGATCTTATTTGCGGTCTAGCCAGGAGTATGGCCTCAGTGGTGGCGGCTCGTCGCTATCTTTGGTTGCGCAACTGGTCAGCCGATGGGTCTTCTAAGGCGCGGCTTAGTAAACTTCCTTTTAGGGGTAAGCTTTTATTTGGGGCGGATTTGGAAAAGCTAGTTAAGGATCTGGGGGAGTCCAAGGGCGGCCGTCTCCCGGAGGATAGGTCTAAGCAAGGCCGTGGGACGTCTGCTTCCAGGGGGCTCTCGAGGGATTTTCGTCGGTTTCGTTCCTCGCGTTTTGGCCAACAGCAGAGGGGACGTTTTCATCAGAGAACCCAGCCGTTTTGGGGATTCTGAGGGGCGGGTAGGGGGTTTGCCCCCTTCCACTCTTCGGCTGCTAAAAAATCACAATGAGATACGGCGGACCTGGGTAGCAGATGTTCCCGTAGGAGGCCGGTTGCGGGAGTTTTACCCTGCCTGGGTCCGAATTACCATGGATCAGTGGGTGTTGGAGGTCATTCGCAAAGGGTATGCTCTGGAGCTTCATCGACCCGTCTTAGATTCCTTTGTCTTTTCCCCGTGCAGAGCTCCCCGCAAGCTGAGAGCGGTCACAGAAACCCTTCGAAGGCTCCGTCTCCTCGAGGCGGTGGTGCCTGTGCCCCGGGATCAATACGGGTGCGGTCGATACTCCATCTATTTAGTCGTTCCAAAGAAGGAAGGAACCTTTCGTCCAATTCTAGATTTAAAAAGGGTGAATCGTTGCCTTCGGGTTACCCATTTTCGGATGGAAACCTTGTGCTCGGTCATAGCGGCGGTCAGGAAGGGGGAGTTCTTGATGTCTTTGGACCTTACGGAGGCGTACCTGCATATTCCTGTGTGCTCCGAGCATCAAAAGGTCCTGCGCTTTGCGGTGCCCATGGAGCATTTTCAGTTTCGGGCGTTGCCCTTCGGGCTAGCGACGGCGCCGCGTACGTTCACCAAGGTCATAGTGGTGGTGGCGGCAGCGCTCCGCAAGGAAGGAATTCTGGTGCATCCTTACTTGGACAATTGGCTCATTCGGGCAAAGTCCAGGGAGGAAAGTGCAATGGCCACCTCTCGAGTCGTCGAATTCTTAGAAAGCCTTGGATGGGTGATCAATTTTGCGAAGAGCAAGCTGCTTCCGGCTCAAACACTAGAATACTTAGGAGCTCGGTTCGAGACAGCGCAAGGAGTAGTGTTTCTCCTGAGCGCAAGGGCTCAAGCCTTGAGGGATCTTGTCCGGAGGTTTTTGACGTACCGGGCTCCGACGGCGTGGCAGTATTTACAGTTGCTCGGTACGATGGCCACGATCGAGGTGGTACAGTGGGCTCGATTTCATATGTGGCCGTTGCAGAGCGCTCTTCTCCGGCGTTGGTCTCATCAGCAGAACGCCTTGTCTCAGCGTCTTGTGTGCCCTCTGCAGGTGCGGCAGGAGCTTCGGTGGTGGCTGCGACCCAGAAGCCTCGAAGAGGGCGTGGCACTGGAAGCTCCTTCCTGGAGGCTGGTGACAACGGATGCCAGTCTCGTGGGCTGGGGGGCGCATTGCGAAGGGTGTTTTGCCCAAGGGACGTGGTCGGATCCGGAACGGCGGTGGTCGATAAACCGCCTGGAGATGCGCGCGGTGTATCTGGCACTGCGGCAGTTGCAGGGGACCTTAGGTCGCGTGGCGGTACGAGTGCTTTCCGACAATGCGACGACGGTAGCTTTATATCAATCGACAGGGGGGCACCGGGAGTGCGTCGCTGGAAGAGGAAGCCGGTCAGCTGTTGAGTTGGGCCGAACAGCATTTAGTGGCGTTGTCAGCACAGCACGTGGCCGGCGGGGAGAATGTCGAAGCGGATTTTCTGAGCCGCCGCAGAGTGGATCCGGGGGATTGGAGTCTTCACCCGGAGGTCTTTGCAATGCTAGTTCAGCGCTGGGGGACTCCGTGATGGATCTCATGGCGCGCTTCGAGTCTGCAAAGGTGGAAAGATTTTTCAGCAGGCGCAGGGAGCGAATGTCAGAAGGCCTCGATGCCTTGGCGCTGCGGTGGCCCGTGGAAGGTCGTCTTTATGTGTTTCCTCCTTGGGCGCTCATAGGAAAAGTGGTTCAACGCATAGAGCGGCACGGGGGAGTAGTCGTTCTGATAGCGCCCGATTGGCGCAGACATCCGTGGTATGCGGATCTGGTTCGGCTGTTAATAGACCAGCCGTGGATGCTGCCGCTGCGGGGAGACCTCTTGATGCAGGGCCCGTTGCGCATGCCGCAGGTAGGTCGATTCTCACTTACGGCATGGCTCTTGAGAGGGCTAGGCTAATATCCCGCGGTTATTCGGCGGCTGTCATTTCCACCTTGTTAAAATCACGGCGGCGTTCCACGTCGCTTGCGTACACCCGAGTGTGGCGGGTGTTTGAGGCATGGTGTCAGGAGCGCGCTCTTCAGCCTTTACGGGCTTCGGTGCCTCATATCCTGTCGTTTTTACAGGATGGATTGGAGAAAGGTCTAGCAGCTAGTTCGTTGCGGGTGCAGTTGGCGGCGATCTCCTGTTTCCGAGGGAAGATTCACGGACAGTTGGTTGGGGCACACAGCGATATTCTGCGTTTTTTGCGAGCGGTACTTCTCCTGCGGCCGCCTCGCCGCTTGTCGGTTCCTCTGTGGGATCTCAATATGGTGCTAGAGGCTTTGATGGGAGCACCGTTCGAGCCGTTAGGTGAGGCCTCCCTTAAGGACTTGACGCTGAAGACAGTATTTCTAGTGGCTATTTGCTCTGCAAGACGGATTTCGGAGTTGCAGGCGCTGTCTTGTAGGGAACCGCTCTTGTCTTTTTTCGCTCACAAGGTGGTTCTCCGCACGGTTCTGTCCTTTTTGCCTAAGGTGGTGTCGGGGGTTCACGTTAACCAAGTGGTGTCTCTCCCGGTGTTCTCTCTGGAACAGAAGTCGCAGTCGGACGGTCGGTTGCATCGTTTGGACGTTCGGCGGGTACTTAAAAAGTATCTCCGTAGAACGGAGTCTTTCAGGAAGTCGGACCGGCTGTTTGTGGCCTTTGGGGGGCCGCGGAAAGGTGAGGCAGCGGCAAAGTCTTTGATTTCTCGGTGGTTGAAGGAGGCGATTGCTTCGGCCTACCTGTTGAAGGGTAAAATGGTTCCAGTGGGTCTGCGTGCGCAGGCGACATCTTGGGCAGAATTCAGTTTGGTGCCGGTGGAGGACATTTGTAAGGCGGCGACCTGGTCCTCGTTGCATGCTTTTGCGAGGCACTATCGGTTGGATGTTCAGGCACAAGGGGATGTGCGTTTTGGTTCCGCGGTACTTCAGGCTGGGCTTCGGGGTCCCTCCCGTTGATTTTAACTGCTCTGTTACATCCTCTATGGTTCCGGGACTGGACTAGAGGGACGCAAAGGGAAATGAGAATTAGACTTACCTGCTAATTGTTGTTCCTTGCGGAACTCTAGTCCAGTCCCGGACCCCTCCCTGGGGTTGTTTGGACTGCGCACAGCCTGAAGATTGCAACTGGGTACCTTAAGAGCCGGAAGGGACAGTTCAAAAATTCTTTCTTTGTCGGGACGATGCACAACCGCTTCGCAGTGTAGCCTTTCTGGAGCAGCAGGACCGAGGGGGCTCGGAAGCGTCCGAAACCTGCTGCGTTTTTTTCCATATATCTTTACATTTTTATTTGGTTTTTCTGAGTATGGTTAGGATCTGTTTCAGATATTGCTTTATTTGCGAGTTACTGCTTATTTGTTGCTCTGCTTAGTCTGCTTTGTCAATAGGTACTGGTGGAAGAGGGGCAGTACTAGCCAAGTTATACCAGTGACATCAGAGCGATGACTTCTTTCAGTCTCCAAAGCTGCTGGTGGAGGTTGTAAACTCTATGGTTCCGGGATTGGACTAGAGTTCCGCAAGGAACAACAATTAACAGGTAAGTCTAATTCTCATTTCCTTATCGTTCCTCCAGCTTAGTCCTCCACGTATGGGTAGTGCACCTCCTCCTGCAGCATGAAGACTGGACCAATCAAATTTCAGCACCACTGGATACAGCATACCAGCCATCCCTTCAACTCCAGTGTGTCCAGTCTTCATGCAGCAGGAAGATGTTAGTGAGCCGGGCTGGGCTCACTAGTTTGTCAATTTAGGTCTTCATTCTATAGCTAACCTTTTTGTTGGTTCTTTTTGGTCCTATTAGGACTTATTTTGATTTGCTATTTTCAGGAGTATCTGTTTCTTTAAATTTAAGCTTTTCAAATCGGCACGCCGTGGGGGGGGGGGGGGGGGGACACCAAAGGGAGGTCTCTCTCCTGCCCAGCCTAAGCTGCTTGTCTTTGCTTACCTGTCCCTATTTACTACTTAGGATCTCTGTCCCAGGGTTATTCGGGGCAGAGCTCCTGCGGCGGCTGTACAGCAGCACACCTCCGGTGAGTGGGGAGTGCGCTTGGGAAGTGCCGGGGAGTCCTCGCGGCTGAGGGCAGTCAGAACGCTGCTCCTGTCCGGGGCTCCTTCGCGTCTGCTCGTGCAACGTTGTTTTAATTTTCTTTATTTTTCGGGGTGTTCCCGGGTCGCTTGAGCTGCGGGTGTGAGGGGGACAGTCGGCAGCGGCGTTTTTTTCATCCGGGCTGTCTTCCCGGCGCCAAGTAAAAGCGCGCCAAAGCTCGTTCTCTGCCGTGGCCATTTTGGGAGCCGCGGCTTCTTCAGCGTGCGGCACACGTGGCGGTTTTTGGTTTCTCCGTGGACCGGGGCAGCGAACTCAGTTTCTCTCCTCGGTTCCTTTTCTTTGCTTTTCATTTCTTCTCATTTTTTTCTTTAGTTTTGTTTTCGGAGTGCGACGGTCCCTCGGCTGGGGGGGAGGGGTCGCTGTTACTCCCTGTCTTCTCACTGTTTAGAGGGGCTGTCTGCAAATTATCAGCTGTTTCTGCCATTAGGCAGCACACGGGCAAAACCATATTGCAGACTATAGAAAGTACAGAACACATAACTCTGAGTCTCTGATTACTGGCTGCTGCCCAGATCCCAGCTTGTGTGCTGATTCTTCTGGGAAAGTGCGGTATTTTCCCTTCAGGATTGAGGGGTCACTTTCTTACGCTTGCGGATCTGTGTGGGTGCGGTTCCATGCCAGCGGGGTCCATCTGTGTTCTTTGTGGATCTCGGAGGGGCGCTGCAACGGAGACAGGCATCTGTCAACGCTGTGCCTCTCTGTCTCTCAGTATGGAGCAGCACCTGGAGAGTTCCTTGGCTTCTTCGGCGCAGCCAGGTTCCACCGCTGGAGAGTTGGAATCGCCCCTGAAGGGACCATTGGGAATGGCTTCTGCTGTTACTTTGGGCACAGGGGAGCAGTCAGACCTCGGGGGTGCTTTGCCCTTGGAGGATTTTTCTCCCGATTTCATTTTGCTGATGCATCAGGCGTTCTGTCGTAGGCGCCAGAGCCTGGGCACTGGTTCCCTTCCTGTTTCTGTGGCGGCCGCCCAGTCTGCTGCGGCGGAGAGTACGTTGTTCGGCGTCAAGGCGCCCAAATGACAACGACTGCACGAACCCTTCCAGTCTGAAGCAGATTGGCCAGAGGGTGAGGATCCGGATTTGGACCTAGAGGCGGATGGGGAGGCCTTAGAGGAAGGCGAACTCCCTGAACCGGAGGATCAGGCTAAGATTATTCGTGTGTTTCGCCGGGAGGAGTTGCCCGCACTCGTTTCTGAAGCGCTTCAAACTCTTGGTTTGGCTCCGGCACCGCCGGTCGAAGAAGCAGACGGAGCGGACCCCATTATTCAAGCGGTGCGTCAAACTCAGGTGGTTTTTCCCATTCACAGAGTAATTGATCAGATGATTCAGGCAGAGTGGGATATTCCTGAATCGGGTCTCAAGGGTGTGAAGATCATGCGCAGGCTGTATCCTATGGCAGACAAAGACCTTGAGCGGTTCCGATCTCCTAAAGTTGATGCGGTGGTTTCGGCTGTGACTAAGAAAACCACGATCCCGGTGGAAGGTAGTGCGGCGTTGCGAGAGCCGCAGGACCGGAAAATGGACGGTCTCTTGAAACAGTCCTTTGAGGTGGACGCGATTGCGTTGCAGGCCTCCGTTTGTGGGGCTTGGGTTGCTCGTGCCTGTCTGCACTGGGTTCAGCGGCTCCGACAGGCGCCCGCCTTGGAGGTCGAGGAGTTAGGTGAGCTCCAGCGCTTGGAATCTGGTTCAGCGTATTTGGCGGATGTCCATTATGATCTTATCAGGGCACTGTCCAATAGCATGGCTTCCGTGGTGGCAATGCGCAGAGCCCTTTGGTTGAAAAATTGGGCAGCGGATGGTTCTTCCAAGTTGCAGTTAGGCAAGTTGCCCTTTAAGGGTAAGCTGTTGTTCGGTGAGGATCTTGACAAGTTGGTCAAGGATTTGGGTGAATCCAAGGGCGGTCGTCTGCCGGAGGATCGCCCCAAAAGAGGGAAGTCCCTTCCTGCCTCTCGGGGTCAGTTTCGGGACTTTCGTAGGTTTCGATCGCCCCGCTTTGGGGGGTTCCAGCGAGGTAGGTATATCTCGAGGTCTTCGAGCTTTCGGGGCTTTCGAGGAGCCAGTAGAGGATTCACGGCTGCAACCCCTGCAGCCGCTCGAAAGTCCCAATGAAGGGCAGCGGGCCCAGGTGGAGATCCCGGCGATCGGAGGACGTCTTCGACGCTTTCTCTCTGCTTGGGTCCAGATTACATCCGATCGATGGATTTTGGAGATCGTTCGGGACGGGTATGCCCTGGACTTGGCCAGGCCCGTGCTCGATTCCTTTGTGGCGTCTCCCTGCCGGGGAGCTCGGAAGACTGCTCAGGTTCAACAAACCCTCGATCACCTGTTCCGGCTGGGAGCAGTGGTTCCCGTTCCTCCAGCGGAATATGGTCTCGAAGGTATTCCATTTATTTCGTGGTGCCAAAGAAGGATGGTGCTCTTCGCCCCATTTTAGATCTCAAAGGGGTGAATCGCTGCCTGCGGGTGCCGCACTTTCAGATGGAAACCCTACGGTCCGTACTTGTTGCCGTCCGCAGGGGCGAGTTTCTCACCTCTCTCGACCTCACGGAGGCTTATCTTCATATCCCTATTCGGGAGGATCATCAGAAGTATCTCCGGTTCGCTCTGCCGTGGGGTCACTTCCAGTTCCAAGCATTACCCTTCGGCCTGGCGACAGCTCCTCGAGTGTTCACCAAAGTCATGGTGGTAGTGGCAGCAGTGTTGCGCAAGGAAGGGGTGCTGGTACATCCCTATCTGGACGATTGGTTGATTCGTGGAAAATCTCGCTCAGAGAATGTCGGCGACAACGAAAGTCGTGGAGCTACTGCAGTCTCTCGGCTGGGTAGTCAACCCAAGCAAGAGCCACTTGGTTCCGACGCAGTCTCTCGAATATTTGGGGGTTCTGTTCGATACTCGCGTGGGCTCCGTCTTTCTTCCCGACCGCAGGGTGTTGGGTCTTCGGTCTCTCGTACACCGTTTTCGACAAATCCCAGCTCCATCGGCTTGGCACTACCTTCAGTTGCTGGGAACGATGGCGGCTTCCCTGGAGGTAGTACCTTGGGCTCGCTTCCACATGCGTTCGCTTCAGAGAGCCTTGCTCCGTCGCTGGTCCAGTCAGTCCGATTCACTGAACAAACGTCTTTGCTGCCCGCAGGGGGTATGTCGGGACCTGAAATGGTGGCTGCGGCCGTCCTCGCTCCGGGCAGGGCAGCCCGACTGGATTCCGCTGTTGACGGATGCCTGTCTGACAGGCTGGGGCGCGCACTGCGTGCAAGTCACTCAGGGTCTCTGGTCTCCGGAGGAGAGCAGTTGGTCGATCAACCGCTTAGAGCTCCGCGCCGTACGGTTGGCGTTGCAAAGCTTCAAGATCCAATTATCACACCGAGCAGTGCGGGTTCTCTCCGACAATGCCGCGACCGTGGTATACATAATTCAACAGGGCAGCACCGGAAGCGTGGGCATGGAGACGGAAGCCCGGACGCTGTTCGAATGGATAGAGCCCCGGCTACAGGCCATATCGGCAGCGCACATTGCCGGGAAGGACAACGTGACGGCAGAATTTCTCAGCAGAGTTCAGGTGGATGCCGGCGAATGGGAACTCAACCCAAAAGTGTTCGAGCAAGTGGTTCTGCGTTGGGGTCAACCGGTCATGGACCTGATGGCCACGTTTCAGTCGGCGAAGGCAGCTCGGTTCTTCAGTCGTCGGCGGGAACCAATGTCAGAGGGCATAGATGCTCTATTGCAGGTCTGGCCCTCGAGGGGCCTTCTTTACGTCTTTCCCCCGTGGCCGCTCCTGGGGCGAGTGATTCAGTGTATCAAGGCTCACCGTGGTCGGGTGCTGTTAATAGCGCCGGATTGGCCCCGTCGTCCCTGGTATGCCGATCTGATGCGGTTAGTGGACGGCTCCCCGTGGCGTCTTCCCCTGGATCCAGATCTGTTGTGTCAGGGCCCTCTTCGCATGCCGCAAGTGGGGAGATTCTCTCTTACGGCCTGGCTATTGAAAGGGCGCGGCTAAGGAAGAAGGGTTATTCGAAATCCGTCGTAGCGACTTTGCTTCAAGCACGTAAGAGGTCCACTTCGCTGGCCTATGTCCGAGTATGGCGTATTTTTGAGGATTGGTGTTCCTGACGTCAGGTTCGGGCAGCTACGGCCTCTCTTCCTGTGGTGCTAGATTTTTTTGCAGGACGGTTTTGCTAAAGGTTTGGCTGCCAGTTCCTTGCGGGTGCAGTTGGCGGCACTTTCCTGCTACAGAGGTAAAATTCAGGGCGTATCGCTGGGTGCCCCTGCTGATGTGGTTCGATTCTTGAGGGCAGTTTCTAGACTGTGCCCGGCCCGCAGGATTTCTGTTCCTTCGTGGGATCTCAACTTGGTCTTGCGGGCACTCAGTGCGGCTCCCTTTGAGCCTCTCTCGGAGTTCGGTGAAGGATTTGACCCTTAAGATGGTGTTCTTAGTGGCGATTTGTTCGGCACGACGCATTTCCGAGCTTCAGGCTCTTTCTTGCAGGGAGCCCTTCCTTTCTTTCTCAGATCAGAAGGTGGTGCTGGGGCCAGTGCCTTCCTTTTTGCCTAAGGTGTCTTCCCCTTTTCATTTGAATCAGGTAGTGTCGCTCCCGGTGTTTCCAGCGTCGGAACAGGCTTCCGATAGCGGTCTTAGTCGCTTGGACCTTAAGAGTTTTGCGACGCTATTTGAAGGTCACCAGCGTTTTCCGCAAATCTGATCATTTGTTTGTCCTGTTTGGAGGTCCCCGGAAAGGTGAGGCGGCGGCGAAAGCCTCCATTGCTCGGTGGATTAAAGAGGCGATTGGCTCGGCCTATCTGTTGCAGGGTCGGGTGCCGCCCGTCGGTCTGCGGGCTCATTCTACCAGAGCGCATGCGGCGTCCTGGGCGGAGTTTAGCTTGGTTTCACTGGTGGAGATCTGTAAGGCGGCGACGTGGTCTTCTCTGCACACTTTCAGTAAGCACTATCGACTTGATGTCTTGGCGGCGGGCGATGCCGGTTTTGGTTCCGCGGTTCTGCGTGCCGGCTGGAAAAATCCCGCCCGTTAAGGCTGCTTTGTTACATCCCATATGTGGAGGACTAAGCTGGAGGAACGATAAGGAAATAGTAATTACACTTACCTGGTAATTGTAGTTCCTTGAGAGACGACAGCTTAGTCCTCCTTCCCTCCCTCGGGTGTTTTGACTCGGCACGCCTTTGGTTCAGAGGTCAGTATTCACAGGTGAGTGTGTCTATTGTTTCTTCTTTTTTCTCCGGTGTTTCCTTCTTTCTCTCGCTGTCTGCTTATGCTGCGGCAGGCGCGGGACATTCTGTTTGAGTTGTTTTTCAATTGACTAATATGTAAAAAAAAAAAAAAAATTTATCATACTCGACAGATGCATTAAGCAGATACAACAATAAAAAAAAAAAATTGAATTATTATAATGATGGCTTCTCTTCTTAAAGGTTAGCTATTTCTTTGAGTTTGCTTTGACAGTAGTTCACTGGAGTTGAAGGGATGGCTGGTATGCTGTATCCAGTGGTGCTGAAATTTGATTGGTCCAGTCTTCATGCTGCAGGAGGAGGTGCACTACCCATATGTGGAGGACTAAGCTGTCGTCTCTCAAGGAACTACAATTACCAGGTAAGTGTAATTACTATTTACATTGGCGATCCTCCAATCTTCAGGTATTATAGATGATTTTAATGATAGTTCACAGATTACTAATAGCAGGTCTGCAATCTCGTATTTCAGTTCTTTCAACACCCTTGGATGTATACCATCCGGCCCAGGTGATTTGCTACTCTTCAGTTTATCTAATAGTTGTAATACATCTTCCCGATGTATCGATATTTCCTTCAATTCTTCCGTACCTTTAAATACCACTTCAGTCATGGGTAACATCCCTACATCTTCTTCAGTAAAGACTGAAGCAAAGAATTCATTCAATCTCTCCGCTATCGCCTTGTCGCCTCTTAGTGCTCCTTTAACCCCTTTATCTAATGGACCAACTGACTCTCTCACAGGTTTTTTGCTACGAATGTACTTGAAAAGGTCTTTACTTCGCGTTTTTGCTTCCGCAGCAAGCTTCTTCTCAAATTCTCCCTTTGCCTACCTTATCAATGCCTTGCATTTGACTTGCCAGTACTTGTGCTGTTTCAAGGTTTCGTCGTTTGGCTCTTTTTTCCATTTCCTGAAAGATGCTTTTTTGGCAACAATAGCCTCTCTGACCTCACCTTTAAACCATGCTGGCAGTTTTTTGGACTTCCTTCCACTTTTCTTAAAGCGTGGAATACAGCTGGTCTGGGCTTCCAAGATAGTATTTTTCAACAACAGCCAAGCCTGATGTACGTCTTTAACCTTTGCAACTGCTCCTTTTAGTTTTTTCTTAACTGTTTTCCTCATTTTGTCATAGTTTCCCTTTCGAAAGTTAAAAGGTAGTACTGTGGATTTCCTTACTATCCCTCCTCCACTAATTAAATCAAAGGCGATCATGCTATGATCACTATTGCCAAGTGGCCCCAACAACCTTATCTCTTGCACTAGATCTGGTGTTCCACTAATAACATTTATTAAAAGAGGGCTGCTACACAGTACCCTGTTTTGCCTTTTGTGCTAAGCTAAATTCTGATTTGATTTAAATTATAGCTCTTAGCTGCTGCTAGGCTCTAACTTCTTATGAAATTTAAACTACAAGCTCTCTGCTGGGTTCTAAATTTAACCAGAAAGCTCTCTTCTGTGTTTTAAATTTAAGCTAAAAGTACTTTGCTGATGCCAAGCCCTGAGTGACTATTACATTTAGACTACAAGCTCTCTGCTGGGTTCCAAATGTAACCAGAAAGCTCTCTTCTGTGTTTTAAATTTAAACTAAAAGTACTTTGCTGTTACTAGGCTCTGAGTGACTATTAAATTTAAACTACAAGCTCTCTGCTGGGTATGAAATGTAACCAGAAAGTTCTCCTCTGTGTTTTATATTTAAATTTAAACTGCTGCTACTAGGCCCTGACTGATTTAACAAAAAATAGTGGGTTCACAGATTAATTAGCTTTAATACAAAGAATTCCTTTTAGAAAATTACCAGAAGAGGAAAATTACTAGAAGAGGTGTGTTTAATTGCAGCTAATTCTTCCCTTAGTGGAGTCAATTCTTTATGCATAGCAGATAACTTGAGGCATATAGGACAAGCTCTTAGGTGCCAAATGATTCTTAGAATGAAAGCACCACAGTTATTGCATTGTATACATGACATGCTGATTAAGACCGTTATAAAACGGTCCTAGAAGAAGGAGAAAAGGTAGGTGTAACACCTAATTAAAAGACAGATATCAATCTATATGATGACTATATAGGCAATGCAACCCTGGTGCAGGTGGGGTGAGGGGTGGAGTGGGTGGGAAGTTAAGTGTCCCTGGCCAGTAGACCTTAAATGAACTGAGGGCACACATAGGTAGCTGATTTAAAAGCTATGCAAGGAGTGTAAGTAATCTATTTTTTCCTAAACGTATAGCCAAAAGTTTACAATTGCCTGTTTTTGTTTTTTTTTTATATAAATTTTAAGTCTGAAAGCTTAGCTTTGTGTAGAGTCTCTTGGAGCTGTGATGGCCAGAACTGGATCAGGTAACTTGTTCAGGCTGCGGAGCTGTGATGGCCAGAACTGGATCAGGTAACTTGTTCAGGCTGCAAAGCTGATTGACTTGGGCCAGTATGCCATCTATTTTGTGGTGCCCAAAAACGACGGGATCTTTCAGCCCATTCTAGACCTCAAGGGCATTAATCGATCCCTTCGCATTCCCCGGTTTCGTATGAAGATGCTGAGGTTGGTCATATAGGCAGTGCGATCAGGAGAGTTTCTCGCCTTCCTGGACCTCAAAGGCATACCTGCGCATCCCAATTTACATTTTGCTGTATTGGGTCAACACTTTCAGTTCTGTGCTCTGCCCTTCGGCCTTGCCACGGCTCCCGCGCCTTTTCCAAGGTCATGGCAGTGGTAGAGGCAGCACTGCGTCGTCAGGGCATTCAAGTTCACTCCTACTTGGACGATTAGCTGATAAAAGCCAATTCCTTCCACGAGGCTTTCTCGGTGGTACGGTGGGTGGTGAGGTTTTTTTTTTTAGAACGTCTTGGATGGGTAGTGAATCGAGGCAAGAGCACTCTGCCCTGACAGTCACTTGACTTTCTTGGGGCCCAATTCGACACACGGAGGGGTCGTGTATTTCTCATGGCGGAACGAGCTCAGAAGCTCTGCATACAGATTGAAGCCTTCCAATGAATGTGATTGCCTACAGTGTAGAACTACCTGCAGGTGCTCGGTTCCATGGCGGCCACCTTAGAGGTGGTTCCATGAGTACATGCCCACATGCGTCATCCTGTCCCGATGGTCTCCAGTGCCTCGGCCGCTGGACGGAGCAGGAGTCGCATCTCCAGATAAATTTACTGGAGCTTAGTGCCATCTTCAGTGCCCTCAGTGTTTCAACAACAACTACAAGGCCACAGAGTCCTTGTCCAGATGGACAATTAGGTAGCTATGTCCTACCTGAACAAGCCGGGGGGGGGGGGGGCAATGGGCTCTTGGGTCCTTTGCAAGGAGGCTCTCCATCTTTGGTCTTTTGCCTTTGCTCATCGAATACACCTCCAAGCAGTGTATCTGCCAGGACAGCAAAATGTCTTAGCAGACAGATGGAATCTGATCCTCCTTCCGCACGAATGGTCCCTCCATCAGGAGACAATCTCCTACATCTTTCAGACCTGAGGAACTCTGGAGATAGACCTTTTTGCTACTCCGCAAAATGCCAAACTACCCCGTTTTTGCATCAGAACCCTGATGTCCAGCCTCCAATAGGTGGATGCTTTCCACCTTTACTGGGGTCAGAATTTCCTGTATGTCCTTCCTCCCATACCCCTGATTCCCATAATACTTTCCAAGCTTCAAGCAGACAGGGGCCACATGATCCTCATAGCCCCATGCTGGCCACGTCAACTGTGGCTTCCTCTTCTACTACGATCACTCAGACATACAAACATTCAGGAAGTAATTAAAGACTACTCTTCATTGAACACTACAGCAACCACAACACTACCAGCACCCAATCACACTACCCCCCCCCCCCCCAAAAAAAAAACAACAACCCACAAGGCATAACCTAATCGGAGGCAAAACTACATACCTCACAAGCTCCCCAAAAGCATATTCAGTACCTGATCAGTATAATAATCATTAAACTGCTACAATGTTGCTTTATGTCTCAATGTAAATACTTACTTAACAAGATACAATGTACATAGTTCAGTTGTTACAATGTATATAGTTTATACTTGATTCTATGTAACTTGTTGTGTTCTATGTAAACCGCCCCTGATCTCTGGAAGGGGCAGTATAGAAAACTGTCCAAATAAAAAATAAAAAAATAAAAGTAAATACTATGTTTGTCCCAGACTTGCCCCCTAAGTATTGGGTCAGCTCCTGATCTCCTCTCACTGGAGGAAGGGATGCTACTCCATCCCGTTCCGCAGTCTCTCCATCTCATTGCTTGACTGCTGAAAGCGTAGTGTTGCAAGATCTTAATCTTCCTCAAGAAGTAAAGTAGATCTTGCTAGTCTCAAGGAAACCATCCACTAGACGTTACTATGACTTCAAGTGGTGTAGATTCTCCACTTGGTGTTCCCAGAAGGATCTTAATCCCTTCTCAGCTCCTGTAGAAGCTCTCCTTCATCTTTCATCCTCTGGTCTCAAGACTAACTCGTTGAAGGTTCACCTCAGTGCACTTGTAGCTTCTCATCATCCTTTGGATGTGCAGCCTATCTCCTCACAACCGCTTGTAACACATTTCATGAGAGGACTCTTATTGGCCATGCCTCTCATCAGGCCACCACCAGTGGCATGGGATCTTAGTGTCATCTTAGGACGGCTCCTTAAGCCACCTTTTGAACCTTTAGCCTTAACCTCACTAAAGTTTCTCTCTTGGAAGGTCATCTTCCTTGTTGCACTCGCTTCAGCTCCTTTCCATCTCAATCGATCTGTTTACCTTCCTGTTTTTTTCTCTAGATCACATTCCTCTAGGGCAGAGGCAGCCCTCCATACCTTTGACTATAAATGGGCCTTAGAATTCTGTCTTCAAAGGACAGCTGAGCACCGTAAAGGCTCTGTTATTCATCTCCTTTGATCCCAGTCACTTGGGGTTGCCAGTATTCAAACGTATCCTTTCTAAATGGATAGCAGATTGCATTTTATTTGCTTATGATAAGACAGGACTGTCCCTTGAATGGCATGTCACTGCCCATAATGTTTGTGCCATGACTGCCCCTACAGCAAGCCTACATTCTGTTGCAATTGACAAAATTTGCAAAGCAGCCATATGGTCTTCGGTGCATACCTTTGCTGATCATTACTGTCTTGACAAGGACTCCCATTGGGATGCCATGTTTGGTCAAACGGTACTCCAGCAACTCTTTCAGACTTAGGGCAACTCTTACCCTCTGTCATGGAATTTTTCGATGCCAGACATCCATAAAGGATCCATGCCCTCTTGAGGCCAGCTCTGAGACAAATCTACGATTCTGGGAGCTTTTCTCTGGCATCTGGGAGCTAGGAGTCCCATATGTGAAGACTACATTCCTGCTTGTTCCTGGAGATAGCGTAGTTACTCATCCGTAACAGGTGATCTCCGGGAACAGCAGGAATTGTCTTCACAACCCACCCTCCTCTCCTAGGAGTTGCAGAGTTTTCTCTATCTCTCTATTCTCTCCTTTTATTTCAGCTACAAACTCAGCTGAGGAGGGATAGTAACAAAGGCGGGAAGGCAGCAGTGTAGGCGCAGTGGGATGCTCCCAAAAGCTTTCCTATTCGATGCTGGGGAGCATTCCCGCGTGGGCTCTGTCAATATCGACGTCATCCATATGTGAAGACTAAATTCCTGCTGTTTCGGAGATCACCACCTGTTACAGGTGAGTAACTATGCTTTCTCTGCAGACCTTTATTGTCCTGTTCTGATCTCGTATGACATTGGGTCTCTCTTGCTATTGTATGTGGCTTTGTGCAGTGTGTTTTTTGATTTGAGAAGGCAATTGATATAAAATTTGAGAAACTGTAAATGAGTTGGCTTAAGGAGACACTTACTTTCTGCCTTGTGTCTGCAGGATTACATGATTGCCCTATCCTTGCAGCAGCAGCAGCAGGGTCCCCCAGCAGTGAGCGACCTGGAGCTCGCCAGGCAGCTGCAGCAGGAGGAGTATCAGGCCCAGGCTCAGGCTCAGCCACAGCGGCCACCACAGGTACGATGCATGTTTCTTTCCAGCTACCAAGACTGATGGCTCTTCATAGTATTGAGAGAAAAGGCCAATGCCATATGAAAACAGTCCTTGCTAAGCAGAAAAATCATTCTGCTCCACCAAATGGGCTGATTCAATTTTGGTTTTGTCCCTTTGCCTGCACAGAGCAGAAGTCCTGAGAATCCCTTTCCTTTCCTTAAGAAAATTCCTAGATTAGTTACCAATACATAGTCTCCCCTCTGGCCTCAGTTCAGCACCCAGGCTATTCATAAAATACCTTGCTGTGGCTGCAACTCACACCACTGTGCCCATTCCGTGCATCTTGGCGATTTCCAGAGAGGCTACCCTTGGCACTGCATGTCACCATGTCCACACTCGACACGTTTAGTTTCATATTCGCGAGTTGGTATCACACCCTTTATATTTTAAGAGATTAACGCAGTTAGTGTTGCTGAATGTCTGTGGGTGCTGCCGTTTCACGCCCTGATGCTATCCAGCAATGCAGCGAAAGTTAGGCTTTTTAAAGGCTGGCCAGACTTTCTGCAAAAGATAACGGGCATCGCTATCCGGCTGACCTGGATATTCAATGCTGGTGGCTGGATATGGCCCTGGCATTAAATATCCAGATCTACAGTTCAGCGGTAACGGCTAGCCACTTTATCAGCACTAGTTCCCCAACCACTGAATATCTGGCCCAAAATTCATAGGACCAAGCCCTATCTGCCAGACAACGGCACTCTCATCCATCTCAACGCAAAGCTGAATGGCTCATGCTTGACATCTACTCTTTGTCCTTCAACTTCTTAAGCACATGGCAGTATTGGTCCACGTCATTTCAGTGGCGAGACTGCACATTCAATCTTTGCAGTGGAATAGCATGCTAAATTTGGAACCAGCACCAGAAGTCTTCTCAAACAAGAATCCCTATGGTCAGGGGCAATGTCCACATCCTACAACACCTGTGATGGTGGGGCACCCACAGCAAGCGGAGGAGGTTTCTCCAGGGCCATCTGCTCATGAGGGAAGGTTTAGGACAGCTGTTAGCGATTCGATCATTAGGCATGTAGATAGCTGGGTGGCTGGACATGAGAACCACCTGGTAACATGCCTGCCTGGTGCGAAGTTGGCGGACATCGTGCGCCACCTAGACAAGATTTTAGATAGTGCTGGGGAGGAGTCTGCTGTCTTGGTACATGTTGGCATCAGTGACATAGGAAAGTGTGTGGGAGGGAGGGTCTGGAGGCCAAATTGTAGGCTTTTAGGTAGGAAGTTGAAATCCAGAACTTCTAGGGTAGCGTTCTCTGAAATGTTTCCTGTTCCACATGCAGGACCCAAGAAACAGGCAGAGCTTTGGAGTCTCAATGCATGGATGAGCCGATAGTGCAAAGAAGAGGGTTTTGGATTTGTTAAGAACTGGGCAACATTCTGGGGAAGGGAAGGGCTCTTAGAAAGGGATGGGCTCCACCTTAACTGGGATGGAACCAGGGTGCTGGCATTAATCTTTAAAAAGGAGATAGTAGGGAAAAGCCGACAGTCTCCCAGGAGCGCATGATTCAAAAGGATGTATCCTTGAAGGATACTAGCAAAACGGGGAAGTTAGCATGTTCCAACAAAGATAAAAGTAACCCAGATGTCCTTCAGTACAGAACCGAAAGATTCCAAATTACACCTATCAACTGATAACCAGATTCATATGAATAAAATACAACCTCCTAGAATGCCTTTATGCAAATGCTAGAAGTCTAAAAAATAAGATGGAAGAGCTAGAATTTCCAGAGCACCACTGCTAAACTAGTCCAGACCAGAGGGTAAACTCCACCAACCAGCAGATGTGAGACAAAGAAACAGAACAGTGCTGTGATGTCATCCCTGTACCTTGCCTAGCACAGCTAGGGGCACTGTTCAGTATTTTCTCTGTCTCAGCAGATGTTGGTTGGTTTCTTCTCAGCTCCTGCCTGCACTTGAGGTCTCTGGCAGTAGCTCTGCTTCTGTGGTCCCAGGGAAGAGTTTGACACATTCCCTACCCTGAACTCTTTTTTGCATGATAGAGACTGCTCCTGACCGAGAGTCAGTTCAGGTGTCTAGCACTTTTGTTCCAGGATGGTGCCTAACCTCAGTTGCTCCAGCCTTCCGCTCCTTTTAACTTTCCAAAAAAAAAAAAAAAAGCCCTTCAGCTCCTGTGGTCCAAGAGCCTCGACTGGCACCACAGCTCCTCTGTCTTATGCTGCTCCCTCAAAGGCCCGAGGTCGGGGTGTTATGCAGTGCATCAGTGTGGATGTCCTTGCCAGCAGCAGTGGAATGTGTGAGTACGGTCTCCGTGTGCCATTGAAGTGATCCATGGCATTCGGCCCTCACATGATTCAGCCTCCTGCCGCAATTCTACTGGGCTCTCCCTTCATCTCCATTCCCGCCTTCTGCACAATAGTTGAGGCCTTTTTCCTGCTCTCCTGCACCGGAGCCACCTTCCCGCCCAGATTCTCAGAGCGCGTGTGTACTCCCCAGCGGCATGGCCTCTAAAGCACCATGATGCCTCAGCTGCGGGAAGCGGAGGCACGGTCTAGTGGACAGAATGTGCACAGCCTGTGCCACAGATCCTGGACAGTCAACACAGACCAGCACCGGGGAGTTTTGCTGCACTGCGAGTCCCGCAACGTCAGCGGACCTGGTAATACATCCCAATTCCTCTCTACAGCAGCCCCTGCCATTCTCAGAGGACTCTGCTGTTAGCGGCTGGGCCTACCTCTGGCAAGAGGGAGGACAGCGATCTGCCAGAACCTCTCCCACAGGAGGGGCAGTTCTAGACTCTGTCCCTTAGGGCTTCAGGGGATGCAACAGAATTTGCATCTTCAAACACGCTTGGACCATTTGGAAGGGACAGCAAGCACCTCCCCCCCCCATCCGGAGCCCCCCTCCACCTGCAGGCATCCAGCAATGGTAGCATCTCATACTCTGCGTGGAAGCGCAGTGGCAGGGCCTTCCAAGCACCAGTGGAAGACACTAGCGTGGGCACTGGGAGACTTAAATTCTCCTGATGAGGAAGAGCTCAGTAGTAATCCTGCTGCGTTCTCTCCCAATGCCTCTAATTTGGAGGAGGGGGAATATTTGCCAACGGAAGGCGAAGACACCTCTTCCCGAGTTATCGGACTGTTTCGCAGAGCTGAATTGCCTGCCCTCATCATCCATGTGGTAGCTGAACTCCAGATCCTGGAGATTCCCGATCCCGCAGATCAGTCTACTTCTGATCCTATCCTCCGAGGGGTTAGAGGGCCCTCCAAGGCCTCTTCCCTTTCCTACCGAGCTTCAACAACTAGTCTCTAAGTCAGACATACCAGATGTCTCTGAAAACAGCTCATCACCTCGGCAGGATTTATCCATGGTTCCAGGATGATTTGCAGCGTTGGTTGCGCTATCCTAAAGTAGACTCCCTGTGACTGTGGCAACCAAGAAGACTACCATCCCAGTACAGGGTGGGAAGGCCCTGCAGGACCCGCAGGATTGCAAGGTGGAGAATCTCTTGAAGACTGCCTTTTCTGCATCCTCCCTGGTGATGCAGACATCCGCATGTGGTGGCTTGGCAGCCCGGGCCCTGCTCCGGTGAATACAAATTTTGCCAGAAGATTCTGATTCAGCCTGCTTGGAATCTGTGGTCGCCTTCTGTAGCCAATGGTTTCTACAGCCTGCTCCGGTTGTCAGCTAATATGACCCAGAGATGGCTCTGGCTCCTCAATTGGTCAGCGGACACTGCATCAAATTCACACCTCACCAGCCTATCCTTTCAGGGTAGCCTTCTCTTTGGGGAAGATTTGACAAAACTAGTAACATGGTAAATGACAGCAGATAAAGACCAGCATGGTCCATCTAGTCTGCCCAGCAAGATGGCAAGTGTATGTGCACCTGTTGCTCTGTGCAGGCCGCCCCTCCCCATGTCTTTGTTTAGGGGTGAATCCACCACTCCGTGTAGGACACCCCTATTTGTTGAGATGTTAGATGGTTCAGAAGTTAGATGGTTCAGTTTATTTTGTTTTTATCCTGTTGCTGTAAAGGGATCCACTGTGTTTGTCCCATGCCGTTTTGAATTCTGTCACCGTGTTTGCCCCCACCACTTCCATTGGGAGGGCATTCCAAGCATCCACCACCCTGCATTGCCTTTCAATTTACCACCTTGCAACTTCATGTTATGCCCTCTAGTTTTACAGCTTCCCCATCTTTGGAAGAGGTTTGTTTGTTTGTTCATTGTTTCTCTTTAAGTATTTAAAGGTCTGAATCATATCTCCCCTGTCCCTCCTCTCCGTCAAAGTGTACATATTTAGGTCTTCAAGTCTCTTCTCATAAGGCTTCTGACGCAGGCTCCAAATTATTTTGGTCGCCTTCCTCTGAATAGTTTCCAGTCTTTTTACATCTTTTTTGCAAGATACGGTCTCCAAAATTGAACACAGTATTCCAAGTGAGGCCTCACCAGTGACTTGTACAGTGGCATAAGTACCTCTTCCTTTCTGCTGGTAATCCCTCTTTGTATGCAGCCCAACATCCTCCTGGCTTTTGCCACCACCTTGTCGCATTGTTTTGCCACCTTGAGATCATCAGAGATATCACACCAAGGTCTTTCTCCTGAACTGTGCACACCAACCTCTCACCCCCTATCGCGTACATTTCCCTTGGATTTCTGCTACCCAAGTGCATGACACTGCATTTTTTCGCATTAAATCGTAGTTGCCAAGCATTAGACCATTCTTCCAGCTTTTGTAGGTCTTTCCTCATGTTATCCACTCTCTCAGGGGAGTCCACTCTGTTGCAAATTTTTGTGTCATCTGCAAAAAGACAGACTTTTCCATTCAGTCCTTCAGCAATATCACTCACAAATACATTGAACAGTGCCGGGCCCAGGACCGACCCCTGGGGCACCCCGCTAATCACCTAGTGAAAGACCTGGGTGAGATTAAGCCAAAGCGGCTACCGGAGGATAAGCTGAAGGCTTCCTCTCGGCATCTCGCAGCCTATGGCTCCCGGCATTATCTGTCAAGTTGGTGCTCTCCCACGTACCTCTCTGACAACAGTCTGAAGCAGTCCTCTCGGGGCACCTCAGGCCTTAGTCTGCCACCAGAGGGTCGAAGAGGTCTTTCAGATCCTCTTCCTGCACTGCCCACTGATGGGCCCAGGGCCCATTTAGAGATGCCATGAATAGGAGGCCACCTCTGCCTTTTTCACCAGGAATGGGCTCACTTCACTTTAGACACCTGGGTGTTGGAGGTCATCTGGAACGGCCGTGCTCTCAAGCTTGCTCGACTCATTCATGACACCTTTATGGTCTTGCCCTTTGGATCTGAGCACAAGCCTGCGGTGGTTCTGTCCACCCTACTTCGCTTATGCTTCCTGGGAGCCCTAGTGCCCATCCGTCCAGCAGGGCCAGTATTCCATCTACTTTGTCGTACCAAAGGAGGATGACCCTTTCTGCCCAATTCTCAGTCTCCAGGGAGTCTATCGCAGTCTGTGTATCCTGTTTTTTCATGGAGACGCTCAGAGCAGTCATCCAGGCGGTCTGGCTAGGGGAATTCCTGGTGACCTTAGATCTCACGGAAGCCTATCTGCACATTCCCATCAGCGCTGAATATCAGCGCTTCCTATGGTTTGCAGTGCTGGGCCAGCATTTCCAGTTCTGCGCCCTTCAGCCTGGTGACCACACCATGGACCTTTTTCCAAGGTCATGGTTGTAGTGGTGGTAGCTCTATGACACAAGGGCATTTGCGTCCATCCCTACCTGGACGATTGACTTATCCAGGTCAAGACACCGAACGTTCCATTCGACAAGTGACTCAGTCCTGGAACATCTTGGATGGGTGATCAACTATTCCATCCTGGGGCCACTATTCTGGCCTTCTTCCATCCCAGAACCTGGCTTTTCTCAGGGCTTGCTTCGACATGCTTTCTGCACCACCCTGTTCCCTGAGCATGGGATTACCTGCAGTTCCTGGGGGCCATGGTGGCGAGACTCAAAGTTGTGCCATGGGCCAGGACGCACATGCACCCCCTACAATACGCTCTACTGAGCCTCTGGTCACTACTCTTGGAGGACTTTGAGATCTGTCTGTCTTTGCCCATGCAAATCAATGCCAGTCTCTGCTGGTGTGTATCACGAGACAGTATACTGCAGGGAATCCCCCTCGAGCAGACTGATTTGGTGGCAGCCACCACCGATGCCAGTCTCTCCAGCTGGAGAGTGCACTGCCTTCATCAGTCTGCTCAGGGCGTATGGTCTCCAGTGGAAGCAACCTGGTCCATCAAACGTCTGGAATCCTGGGCAATCCGCCTCGCCCTCCGCCATTTTCAACTTCTCCCCTGCGGCAGGGTGGTGAGAGTGATGTCCGAGAATACTATGGCAGTAGCATATGTGAACCGCCAGAGCAGCACCAAGTGTGCAGGCATGGCTCAAGAGATGCAATTCAACTTTCCATGGCCAAGCACCATCTCCAAGCTCTCACAGCCCAGCACATCATGGGAGATAACAATGTCTAGGCGGACTACCTCAGCAGCCATCGCCTTGACTCGAGCAAGTGGGAGCTGGCTCCCTGGGCCTTCGATCGTATTTTGTGGTGGTGGGGCTCCCCCCTCTGGGACCTGATGGCTACTCCAGCAAATGCCAAAGTCCCAGCCGCCTTCTCCCGATGCTGAACACTGGGATCAAGGGGCGTGAATGCGCTGGTCCAGCAGTGGCCACGGAATCAGCTCCTATATGTCTTCACCCTGGTCACTGATTCCTGTGGTGCGTGGGTACTGTGGTGCGTGGAATGACACCCCCACCAGGTCATCCTTGTGGCCTCTGGCCATGTCGCCCCTGGTGATCTCATACGTCTGTAGGTGGCACCTCCTGCTTCCCCTGGGCGAGCGGAGGGGGCTACTGCATCAGGTCCCTTCTCACTTACGGCCCCTGTGGTTGTTGCAACACAGTGCACACCACTGCTCCACTTTGCTGGCCTATGTTCATGCCTGGCGGCTCTTAGGTCTCTTTGGGCACGCCAATGCTCAATCATCTTGGCATGCATGCGTACTATCTGGTCTGGCCTTCCTGCAAGACAGCTTCCAGAGGAGCCTAGCATACAGTTCTCTGTGAGCCCAGATTGCTGCATTGTTGGCTTTTTGCAGACCAGTGTGGGGCTGAATCCTAGCGTCGCATTGGGACATCAGACATTTTTTTTAAAGGCGTGTGCGCCCCCACACAGTGTGGCCTGTAGTTCTGCCCAGACGCCTTTAACTCGTTTTGCAGGTGCTGGCTGCCGCACCCTTTTGAGCCTTTGGGGTGTGCTATCCTCAAAGATGTCAGCCTAAAAATGGTGCTTCTTGTCGCGATCACTTCAGTTTGTCGCATCTGAGCTGCAGGCTTTCATGTCAGGACCCCTTTTTGTCTTTTTTGGCAGAAGGCATCTAGTTACGTCCAGTACCTTCCTTTCTTCCCAAGATACTGACGTCCTTCCATGTCAGTCAAATGATTGTCTTGCTGTCCTTTTCCCCCTGAGCTCTGCTCGGGGCGTGACAAAGACCTGCAGAAGTTGGATGTCCGCAGAGTCCTCCATTACTTGAAGGTCATTATTTATTTATTTTTTACTTTTATATACCGTGCTCTTTAAAATCAGTGCGGTTTACAGGTAACATTTGTGCATATCGATATATCAGATATATCTTTACAGAAAACAGGGATACAACTTGGATTTCAACTTGGGTAACTATTTACAATATCTACAATTCTGTTCAACGTAGCTATGAAATGTTTGTGTCATAAACTCTTTTCTGCTGTCCGATCACTTGTTTGTCCTTTTGGCCGGACCCCACAAGGGACATGTGGCTTCCAAGGCTACCCTGGGATGCTGGTTAAGAGGCCATTTCCTCGGCCTATTTGTTTGCAGGTAAGGTGGATCCCCACAGATTGACAGCTAATTCCACCGGCACATAAGCTGCTTCCTGAGTGGAACTCTCCACAGTGGCCACCATCGATATTTGCAGGGTGGCCACCTGAGAGTCCTTGTCAACCTTTTGTATGGCACTATTGCTCAGATGTGTAACCTTGTTCGGTGTGCAGGTGCTGTCGGCTGCATTGTCTTCCCACCCCAGTAGGGAGTAGCTTTGGTCTGGACAGGTCTAACAGTGGGGCACTGGAAGGGGAAATTTTTACTTACCAATTTAATTTCCTTTCCTGGAGCACTGCTAGACCAGTCCAGGATCCTCCCTGTGTGGGCTGAGGCTGCGCAAGCCTGCCATGTGTCTTCCATCTCGGCTAAAACTGTTGTATATAGTTCCCCTATTCAGGTTGTTGCAGGAGCCTCTTGAAGGATTCAGTTGGGTCCATTGTTAAGTACCATCGAGTATGTGTCAATTCATGGTGACCCTCTGGATAGTTGTCCTAAATTGTGTTCAGTCTTCAGTCAGGTGGCTCATTGTTAGATGCTCTTTCACAACCTTGGCTGAAGAATGCACTGCTATATGCATTCCCTTCATGGCCTCTAAGTCAGATGTTGCAGCGGATAGAGAGACACAAAGGTGTAGTGATTCTTGTAGCTCCAGATTGGCCTTGGAGACCTTGGTATGTAGATCTCTTTTCCAGGTACAAACAGGAAGTCAGTGCCGACGTCACCCATATGTGAGGACTGATTCTTGCTGTCCCCAGAGAACACCTGTTACAGGTGAGTAACTACGCTATTCGGCTAGTGCAAACAAAACCACGGAGACTTCCATTAGCAAGGAATCTTCTATCACAAGGCCCAGTGAGTATGCATATGAATATAACCTCCCTTGTATCTGTATATAGGTTTATTGTGCATATGTTACGAACAATCATTTTGTAAATTTCTTTGCCACCTTTGGTTATAATGTTATACTTACGTTCTATGTAACATGTTTTGTTTAATTGTAAACTGTGTTATAGAAAAAGTCACAAATAAATAAATGACCAATTTTCTCAATGGAGAGTGGTGAATAGTGGAGTACCCCAGGGATCTGTACTGGGCCTGCTGCTTCTTAACATATTCCTAAATGATCTGGAAATAGGAATAATGAGTGAGGTGATCAAATCTGCAGATGATACAAAATTATTCAAAGTTGTTAAAATGCAAGAGGATTGTGGAAAAATTGCAAGAGGACCTTAAAAATTTGGAAGACTGGACGTCCAAATGGAGACGAAATTTAATGTGGACAAGTGCAAAGTTATGCACCTAGGAAAGAGCAACTTGAACTATGGTTACACATTGTAAAGTACTGCCCTAGAAACCACCACCCATGAAAAAGATGAAGGCATCATGGATTATTTATTTGATGGATTTTCTAAACCGCCTTTAAACCAAAGCGGTTTACAGAGAACAAACAGCAAACAAACTCGACTGAGTTGTCATTACATAGAACTTAGGTGATAATAACTTGGAGCTAACAAACTGGGTATTTACAAATGTCTGCTGATTTTGGTGAAATCTTATATGAGGCTATGTGATATCATTAGTGCCATAGTGTTCAATGAATAGATGTCTTTATTTTTATTTTGTTTATTTGTATGTTTTATTTTATACTGCTATTTCAGGTAATCATAGCGGTTTACAAATGAACAGATACATAAAACAAGTTAACAATAAAACAATAATAGTTTCTTCAGGTCCTGAGTAGACTGTTTGGATCTTATAGGTTCCTGGAGCGAGTTCCAGATTGTTGGTTTGCTGGGTGCATCTTGTCTTGAGTTGAGGGATGACTAATAGGTTCTGATTCGCTGTTCTTCTTGCCCTTGTTCTGGGTGCTGTACTGATTAGGTCCTTGAGGTAGGAAACTGATAAATTATGTATGATTTTGTAGATGGTGGTTGCTGTTGTGTATTTTATCCTTTGTGCTATTGACAGCCAATGTAAACTCTTTCGGGTGGGTATAATATGTTGACGTCTTGCGGTGTCTGTTAAGATTCTAGCAGCAGTATTTTGCACTAGTTGAAGTGGGTATAATGCTTGCTTTGGTAGTCCCTGTTAGAGTATATTGCCATAGTCAAGGAGGGGGTGTTATGATGGATTGGAATACTGTTCTGTAGTCATTGTATTGGAGTAGTGGCCGTAAATGTTGGAGTGATTTTCAATTTTCAGGTATGCAGTATTGGCTGACCTCCTTGATATGGGAAAGCATGTTAAGGTTGCTGTCAAGGGATATTCCAAGGTATCTGACTTTTTTTTTTTTTTTTTATTGAGATCTCTGCATGTTAGAGTATGAGCTTTGCTAGTGGGTTGAAGGATGCTTCTTGTGACGAGGAGTGCTTTAGTCTTACTTCTGTTCACTATTAAATTTAGTCCTGCAAGTAAGTCCATGATGGCTGAGAACCAATCGGAGATGGCTGAGAAGTCCGGGGTTATGGTGTAAAAGGGCATTTAGCACATAATGACATCAGCATACAGGTGAAAGTGCATGTTGAGGTTTCTTAGCAGATGGGTTGAATGTATATGTTTAAACAGTGTAGATAGGCTGATCCTTGTGGTATCCCTTCTCTTAGGTTGAAAAGTTGGATTTGAGTTGATCAATTTTTACTTGTAGCTGTCTATCAGAGAGGTATGAGGTAAAGCAGACTATGGTGTTCCTGTGAAGGCATATGTCGCTGAGTCTTGTCATTAGAGTGTGAGATGGAGTCAAATGCAGCACTAATGTCCAAGAATATCACATACGTTGAAACCCTCTGCTTGGTGTGCAGTGGCAGCCAAGAAAGCAAATAGATGCTAGGAATCATAAGGAAAGGAATGGAGAATAAAACAAAGGATATTATATTATAATGCCTCTGTATCATTCCATGGTGTGACTGCACCTTGAATATTGTGTGCAGTTTTGGTCACCATATCTTAAAAAGGATATAGCTGAATTAGAAGAGGTACAAAGAAGAGCGACAAAAATGGCAAAGGGAATGGAAGGATACCCCTATGAGGAGAGGCTTAAAAGGCTGGGGCTCTTCAACTTGGAAGAAAGATGGCTAAGGGTGGGACATGATAGAGGTCTATAAATTAATGAATGGAGTAGAATGAGTAAACGTAGATCGGTTGTTTACGCCATCAAAAATTAGACTAGAGGACATGCAATAAAGCTACAATACAACCCATTGAAGATTACGTGTTGAGTAAAAAAATATTTTCTTATTAATCAAACTCTGGAATTCATTACTGGAGGATGTAGTAAAATCTGTTAGTGTAGGTGGGCTTAAAGGTTTGGACAAGTTCCTGGAAGAAAGATCCATAAACCATTAGTAAAGAGGACCCAGGAAATCCACTGCTTGTCCTAGGACAAGTATTGTAGAACCTGTGTACTTTTTGAGGAACCTGCCAAGTACTTGTGGTTTGGTTTGAATGGGATACTGGGCTTGATGGACCTTGATCTGACCCAGTAAGGCATTTCTTATGTTCAAACTTTCTAAGGGCAGTCAGTTTCAAGCTGTGCTTCGCCAGTAAATCCTTAGCACAGATGCATCCACATAAGAATGGATGGGGGGGGGGGGGCAGGGTAGACCAGCACCTTCCTCTATCCACGCAAGGTGTGTGGACAAGAAAAGAACAGATGCTGCACAATAGATTCCACATTTGGATCAGAGAAAAAATATTATGTATCTAGAATGTCAACCAGGTCACCATGTTTCACATTAACAAACAGGATGGTTTGGGCTCCTTCCAGTTGTGTCAGGAGGCCATGAGACTATGGCACCACCTGCTCCTTAGGTACTCTGCTCCTGGGCCACATATCTGCCAGGAACTCAAAAACAATTAGTGGATGCTCTAAGCAGTTGCCTAGCTTCATCCCCCTCCCCTCAGTAATGAGCCATAGATCATGCAGTCCTTCAGAATATCTGCCAAAGATGAAGCATGCCCAGAATTGGACTTGTCTGCACAAAATGCAAAATGTCTCCTGTTGCTCCATTTATCCAAATGAGCACAGAAGGGCATACAATGCATTTGCAATTTCAGAGTCAGTACCTTCTTTATGAATACCTTTCCTTTCCCTGCACCCTCATTTGCCCACATCACATAGGTCCTGCTGAAAATATGGGAGTGTAAGACACAAGTTATTTTTGTTCCTCCTCAATAGCAGGCCAGTGGGGCAATTCCCTATTAACCCAGAATCCCAGATGGCTACTTTATCCTGAGCAGTCTCTTGCTCTTATCCTGGAAATTGAAGAATACATAATGCATGACATCACTGTCTCATAAGACGTTAAGGTTATCATCTTAGTCTTGTCACAAATCTTCCAGAGGCAATCATACCAATGCAAATGGTCCTGCTTTGTCCCATTTGGGCTCTATTACATTCATCAGTTCGTGATTTAACTGCTACATTTGTTGCACTTGGGATGTGCAGACCACTTCAGTCGAATATCTTATATCTGTCATTGCAGTTTACCATCATGCACACCCCTTTTTGGTATCAAGATTCATGAAAGGCCTGAACATAAAACCTCCTTTCAGACCTCTGCTTCCAGCATGGGACCTTAATGTCATTCTGGCAGAACTCATGAAATCTCCCTTTGAGCCCCTTGGTCTGCCCTCTCTTAAACATGTCACATGGAAGACAGTATTCCTTGTAGCCATAATCTCAGCAAGAAGACTCAATGAATTGCAAGTGCTTGCTCACTAATCCCCCTCCCCCCATACTAAAGTATTATACAATTATTTCAAAAAGCAACTTTGAGAGAGCCAATGATGAGCAGTGGTGCCACACTATCCCTCTTTCTGATCATTAAATAGTTTGAATTCTGTGGCTTTTAGTTTTCTTTTAACTTATTTTTGTGGGCTTCTTTCTTCTGTTTACTGTACCATTACTCTCTTGTGCCACAGGAGCATGTGCTGTCATTAACATCTAGTTCCTTGGTGCTTCAGCCTGGTTATATAAGTTTGTTTAATATTTAGCTCATACATTTCCAAGAGTAGTTCAAGGTGAATTACATTCAGGTACACTGGGTATACAAGCTGAGGCCATGTCCTCTGCTTGCCCCAATATAAGCATTACGGAGCCTATGTCTTTTGGGGAAACTGCTAGGTACGTATGACCTAGATTGGCCACTGTTAGAAACAGGATATTGGACTTGATGCACCTTAGTCTGACTCAGTATGGCATATCTTAAGTAGCTCTTTTCATGAATAAGCCACTTAGTGTGCATTCACTGCAGTGGCTCCTCCCATGGAAGGCAGCACCCAGGGATCGTCTTCTAACTGGACAATGTGAAGTGATAATGAAAAGCAGGCAGCTGCTCTCATCCTAGGGAATTTTTTAATCATGGGTTGCATGCTCAGATCAAAGTGCTCATGCTATGCCATCAAGATAATCCAGTCCTGGCTTTAACCCCATTCATGCCTGCATTTGTAGTTTTGATGTCTCTAAGCAAAACGTCTCCACAGGTCAATGTATCACTATGGTAAAACCAGGACTGGATTGGTGTGTCCTGAAAAATGTAACTAGCTGACATGGGCAGCTCTCCCATGGACCTCATCTTACCCCCTCATGGCATTAATTTTCTCCCTTCTTTTTTTTTTCTTTCCCCAGGGGCAAGGACCGAGTTCTGGTCGTCAAGCTAGAGACTCCAGACAGCGACGGAAGCTGGATACAGACTGTGTCCTCCTGTAATGCATTTCCATCCAACATTCCTCCATTCAGCTCTCTGCTATCCTCTAAGATAAAAGTTCAGTTACCATGCTGAGGAAACCTTTCCAGTTATTTTGTCATAAACTTTAAGCGCCCAGAATTGTTCTTTCTACACTTGTTTCTGCAGGATCCAAAGTGCTCTTGAAGCTGAATTGCTTGAATGAATTTTTATTTTCTTTTTAATGGAGGATCCAGTGCCCACTTCCAAATAGTTACCCATGTGTCTATACTGTTTCTCTTGTGTTCCCTGCTGCAATAGGAAGGGGAGGCTGTTCAGTCTCTAGAAACGGAATCAAGACAGGGAAATACAATTCCTTTTTGGCTGATTTTTGCATTCTCAGAAGTAAGCATAGACACACGCCCATGTAATATAATATGACTGCAGCTAAGATCATCATCCTTTGGGGAGGCACTACTGCTACATAACTTGGGGCTCTGACTCAGTCAGCCTTTCTGCCAAGTAAGAGGCAATATGCTTCAGTAAAGCAGCTCTTTGCTGTGGTATTTAATGGATGCCATTAAGCAGGTGCTGGAAGTTGCTGGAGAAAGGAGCACATCACCAGCTTTGTGTTCTATTTTTCCTAGGCAGTGACCAAATCTACATTTTTTTAAAAATATATTGTTTCTCTCCACTGCCTCCCCTCCCCCTTTTTTTGCAGGTTCACCGTTCTCCCCAGCTATTCAAAGGTGAAAGTAGATACTCGGGATTAATTTGCGGAAATATTTCTTTACAGAAGAGTGGTAGATGCATGGAATAGTCTCCCAGTGGCAGTAGTAGAGACAAGGACTGTATATGAAGTCAAAGCATGGGACCAACGCAGAAGATCCCTAAAGGAAAAAAGAAAGGGACTGTAGAACTTTGTAGGTGGTATGGAAAGGCAGACTGGATCGTCAGTATGGGCTTTCCTTATCATCCATCCAGTCCAGCCCTGCCCTTTGGGTTGTCATCTCCCACCAGCAGCTTGGAGACTGAGGATATCATCTTTGATGGTGACGACATCAGTGTACATAGGCAGCTGGCACCAGCCCCAGTAAGCTAAGTCTCCAAGCAGCTGGAGAGATGTGATCCCAGAGTCCTGGACTCACTGAAGGGACAACTAAAGAACATCTCTTTTTCCACTGATTTGGCTCAGTTTGTATGGGCTGGTCTTGGGAATATCTGTCCTTTTTCTTTTGCATGGCCCGACTGATAAAGTGTATTTATGAAAACTCATTTTTATTATTATCATCATCATCATCATCATCATCATAGGGAAATCCACAGCACACAGCGAGAAAGTTGTACATTGCTACAACTTGGTATATCCTGATACAAGAACAAACACTCCCCCTGTTCACCCCTGAGACTCATGTTTGCAGTGTCATTACTTTAGCATACTTAATAATAATATTATTATCTCCAGATTGGTACTAATAGCTTCCAACTGATAACTGATCGCTATATACATACATCATACCTGTAATAATAATAAACACATCACTGCAATCTTACTGCTGAGCAAACTTTCTACTTTATAGCCATAAACTGTAAAACCAATCAACAGTTCCATCCCCCCTCACCTTACCCATCCCACTAAGGGTACCAGCACCTCACACTGCAACTCTCCCAAGACTAAGGGTGCCCCTCAATCCCATGTTGCTTCAGCACAATCTTTCTTCCCCTAGAACACCAACCTTACGCTATGTGCTATCCTTCCCTATCTAACTAATCCCCACTCCCCCTTCCCACTCCCCTTAATCCAATCCCTTAATCCATTCCCTTACCCCGTTACCTTATATCCCCCCTCTAGCCACCCACCCTCTTCTCCCCCCTCTCTACGGCTGACCTGCTACCCCAATAAGGACAGCAGCACACGGGCCGCCCTGATATTGCCTATTCAAAACTGAGCCGCCTCCCCACCGCCCTCAACCACCCCCCAGACTTTATTCTATGATGCTTGACTTGAAAGGGTCACTTACCCCCCCCCCCCCTTTACATCAAGCATTCTGCTTCTCCTCCCCAATGCTGATCCCCGACTTGGACAGGGTCCCAGGTTGCCTTAAACAGTTCCAATCTTTTTGCCCCCCAAAACTGGGCTGATCTTCGTTCCATCAACATCAACGCTATCATTGCCCTCTCCCACACCCCAACCTCTGGGGATCTCACCCCCAGCCACTGCTGCAGAATACATTGGCTAAAATAAATCCCTTCTCACATAATTTCCTGTGATGACTCTGCAAAGATCCACCCCACCCCCGAATCTCCAAACAAGCACCACTCTGGGGAGATCGCCACATGCTGTCGCATCCACCCACTCAGCTTCGCACATATCCCCTGCCAAAAGATTTGAATACAAGGGCACTCCCAAAATCTATGTGTAAGGGTCCCTCTGCACGTCTTGCAAAGCCTACACACATCTGTCTAAGCCAACCCCGCCTTCTGAGCCCACACATCATGGACATATGCGTGCCATAGGAATTCATACTGTATCTCTTGTAATCTTGCCAATTCCGATAGCTTAGGCAGAGCTGAGAACACCCTCTGCAATATTTCCACCGTAATCCCCTGCATCCCATCCTGTCTCCACCTCTCTGCTAACCTCCTCAACTGCTCCAACTCCAGCAAGGGGGAGAGCTTGCCCACAGCCTAGGTTTTGTGATCTTCCCCGACAGGGAGCCCCAAAGCTCCACAATACCTCCTGCTTGGAGAAGTGTCAGATACAATCTCTAGGAACAAGCAGGAATAAGTCATCACATATGGGTACGTCGGTACCGACGGAGCCTGCGTGGGAAAGCTCCCCAGCTTTTCAAATGAAAAGCTTTTGGGGCCTCCCACTGCACATGCGCGCTGCCTTCCCGCCTTCCTGACCAGCTCTCCTCAGTTCTTCTTTTTCCGCGGAGCCAGCAGGTCGTGTTCCTGTCACCGCTGAAGAATTTGTTACTTTTGTTTGTTTCTTTAGACCGCGTACCTGCCTTCCCCATACCGATACCGGTATCGCCGGTCTTTCTTTCTTTCTATATACAAAAAAAAAAAAAAAAAGACTTCAGCACAGCTTGGTACCCGGTGTTAGGCCTTAAGGCCTACACAATTTCTCCTCATGGAGAAGCCAGTCCCTGGTTTCAAAAAATGTACCAAATGCAGTGCTGTTATTTCTGTCACAGACACCCATGAATGGTGTCTCAAATGTTTGGGACCTGAGCACTCTATACCGGACTGCCCATCCTGCACCCAGATGTCTAAACGCGGTTTGCAGAACCGGGCTAACAAGCTCCATGTGCTGTTTCCTTCAGAAGCATCACAGTCATCCAGGTCTTCCTCTCCGGATGGATCTCAGGTAACCAAAACTCCTGTGGGCAAATCCTCTAAAAGCAAATCTCTTTCTAAAGATCGAGAGGCTCTCAGTTCTGAGTTCGAGGATTCTGCCCAGGCCAAAAAACCCCGGCGGGAGGTTCCGGCCTCCAAAGCAATCATGGGGTCACAGGTTGACATCGATGGCACGGCCTCGACAGATCACCTGTTGGACTGCTCTGGGGTACCGGCCCATACCGGTACCGACATCCAGGCAGTACCGACCCCGGTTCCGGTATCTACACCGGAACCGAGACCATCGACTTCTAAACGTCGATCGGTTTCGCATACCGGATTCCGGCTTTCGCCTGGTACCGATCCCATGCCCGATACGCCCGATGTCGATACCGATCGGTATGCGTATCGTACATTGGAAGCACAGAAAGAGTACTCAGATTCTTCTGATGAATTTAATTCCTCTGATGACTGTTGAGCTTACTCTTCCTGAGGAGCCCTCTTCTCCCAAGAGGAGGATGTCTCCCCCAGAGGATTTATCCTTTCAGGATTTCATTGTTGATGTAGCTAAAGCACTTTCTATTACTACATCTTCTGAAAGAGAACCCAGATCAAAAAAATTGGACATTTTAGGATACTCAAAAGCTCCTAAAGAGGCAGTCACTCTGCCTGTCCATGAAATCCTTCAAGAACACTTGATGGATTTGTGGGAGACTCCTTTAACACTGTCTCCCCATTCCCGCAGGTTGGACACCATGTATCGGGTCCCTCCTTCACCTGGGTTCCAAAAAACTCAGCTGCCTCACCACTCCATTGTGGTGAAGTCTGCCATGAAGAAAATAAAGAGTCCTAAAAGGCATTCTTCTACCCCTCCAGGGCGAGAATGTAAGAACCTAGACTCTTTTGGAAGAAAGATGTTCCAGGCTAGTATGCTTATAGCCAGGATCAACTCTTATAGCCTTTATATGGGCATGTATCTTGGGCAACTTGCCCTAAAAATACAGAATTTTGCCCCCTTTATCCCTGATGATCAAAGGGCGGACTTCTTTTCTATGGTGACACAACTTTCAGAGGTCTCCAAGTTCTCCAACAGGGCAGCCTTTGATTCTTTCGAGGTTGCAGGCAGAGCTTCGGGAATTGCTATTGCAGCCTGACGTCTCGCTTGGCCCCAGGCTTCTAACCTAGAACCCTGGGTTGTAGAAGGCCTCAGAAATCTGCCCTGTACAGGTGAGAACTTATTTGGGGAAGACTGGCAGATTAAAGCTGCTCAAATGGATGCAGAAAATGCCACTCTAGATAGACTTTCCAAGTCTACTTCTACCCCTACCAAAAAGAAGCCTTTTAAAAGGCCTTACTATAAAAAGACCAGATTTCCCACAAATACTGGCCAGCAATCTGCTCAGCCTCGCCTTGCGGCTAAGCGTCAACAATCTAAGCAGGTAAAGTCAAAGCCTGCAGTGTCTGCTACATCCCAGCAGGCTCAACCCCCTCAGGGGTTTTGACTTCCCTCTAGAGAACTTGCCGTTTCTGGCTCTAGCACAACCAGAGCCCCTCACCATTCCTGGAAGGCTAGCTCACTTTGCTCCCAGATGGGAGCAAATAACATCAGAGCAATGGACCCTCTCTATTATCCGAGAAGGCTACAAACTTCATTTCTCCAGCCTTCCTCCCCATACCATGGTGAGGCAATTCAGTTCTCCCCCATCTCTTCTGACCCTGTTGGGTCAGGAAGTCTCTTCTCTTCTTGCCCAAGGGGCAATAGAGGAGGTTCCTCCTCCACAACAGGGGTTAGGTTTCTACTCCCCTTACTTTCTCATAACAAAGAAGACAGGGGGCTTCAGACCTATCCTAGATCTGAGAGAATTGAACAGGTTTCTATTCAAGGAGAAATTCAAAATGCTCTCTCTGGGCCTTCTCCTTCCATACCTTCAGAGTCAGGATTGGCTTTGTTCTCTAGATCTCAAGGATGCGTACACTCATATACTCATCCATCCATCCCACAGAAAATATCTACGATTTCTGTTCCAGGGAAAACATTTCCAGTACAGAGTACTACCCTTTGGTCTGGCCTCTGCTCCAAGAGTCTTCACAAAATGCATGGCAGTCGTAGCCGCATTTCTCAGAGGCATGGGAATCTTTGTCTTCCCATATCTGGAAGACTGGCTCATCCGAGCTCCATCTCAGTCAGAAGCCCAGATTTCTCTGGACTGCACAAGGCGTATTCTTCAATATCTGGGACTTGTGGTAAACATTCCCAAATCCCAACTCATCCCTACTCAGTCTCTGGAATTCATAGGGGCCCAATTGGACTCCACCACTGCAAAGGCCTACCTCCCTCTGGTCCGAGGCCAAAGGCTAATAAGCTTGGCCTCCCACGCTCAGTCCAGAAGTCACTTGTCAGCCAGAGAAATGCTGCAACTTCTGGGCCACATGGCCTCCACGGTTCATGTGGTGCCCTATGCTCGTCTCCATATGAGAGCAGCTCAATGGACATTGGCCACCCAGTGGTCTCAAGCATCGGGACTGCTGTCAGACCAGGTACTCACCTCAAAACGTCTGTTTTGGTCTCTCCAGTGGTGGACATCCTCCAAAAATCTGTTGTTGGGGACCCCCTTCCAACCTTCGTTGCCCCAAGCAACCCTCACAACAGATGCCTCCCAAACAGGGTGGGGAGCTCATCTTCAACATCTCTCCACTCAGGGAATCTGGTCTCCCCAAGAGACCACCCTTCATATCAATCTTCTGGAACTGCGAGCAATCTTCCTTGCCCTCATAGTCTTCCATACCCTCCTTGCCAACCTGACTGTCCTAGTTCAGACAGACAATCAGGTGGCCATGTTTTATATCAACAAACAAGGAGGGACGGGCTCTCTGTCGCTTTGCAACGAAGCTCTCCGATTATGGGCCTTCGCCAGAGAGCACCAAATTCATCTTCTGGCAGTATATCTTCCAGGAGTTCAAAACTCTCGGGCAGACAGACTCAGTCGAGTTCTGCTCCCACACAAATGGTCCCTTCATATGGACCAGATATGCAGAATCTTTCAGGAATGGGGGACCCCGGACATAGACCTCTTTGCAAGTCCGTGGAATGCCAAACTTCCCCGGTTTTGTTCCAGGACTCCGTGTCACGGAGCTCAGGCCAACGATGCCTTTCTCCTGCATTGGGGTCAGGAATTCCTGTACGCTTTTCCACCCATTCCTTTGATTCCCAAGACTCTGTTCAAACTTCAGAGGGATCACGGATCCATGATCCTCATTGCTCCATGCTGGCCACGCCAAGTGTGGTTCCCTCTCCTTCTACAGCTCTCCCAGGGCTCCTCCCTGGACCTGGGAGCTGCACCAGACCTTCTGTCTCAGGAGCAGGGGACTTTGTGGCATCCAAACCCCAAGTCCCTACATCTCCGAGCTTGGTTACTGAAGGCTTAAGCCTTTAAGAGTTTAATCTTTCTCAACCAGTGAAAGATATCCTTTATGCCTCTAGGAAACCCTCTACCAGGCGTTCCTATGCTTTCAAATGGAAACGTTTTTCCATTTGGTGTGCCCAACAGGGTCTTGACCCTCTGGCACTTCCATTGAATTCTCTACTAGACTATCTCCTGCATCTCTCCAATGCAGGCCTCAAGACGAATTCAGTACGAGTCCATTTAAGTGCTATTACAGCATCCTTAAAACCTATAAATGGACAATCTGTTTCCTCTCATCCTCTTATTGCAAGATTCATGAGAGGCCTAACCCTCACTAAGCCTCCCATCCGGCCTCCTCCGGTAGCATGGGACTTGAATTTAGTTCTGGGTCAACTTATAAAGCCACCTTTTGAACCATTGGTATCTACCTCCCTGAAATTTCTTTCTTGGAAGGTCCTTTTCCTTATTGCAGTCACTTCGGCTCGCCGCATCAGTGAACTGCAGGCTTTGGTGGCAAATCCACCTTATACCAGATTTCATCATGATAAGATGGTCCTTAGGACGAATCCCCACTTTATGCCTAAAGTGGTCTCGCCTTTTCATCTTAATCAAGAGGTATATCTACCTGTCTTTTTTCCGGCTCCTCATGCATCCAGTGCAGAGAGGAACCTTCATCCTCTTGACTGTAAAAGAGCTCTCGCCTTTTACCTCAATAGAACTCAGCCACATCGAAAGTCTTCTCAGCTTTTCGTGGCTTTTGATCCTTCTCATTTGGGACTTCCAGTCGCCAAACGCACACTTTCCAACTGGATTGCTCAGTGTATTTCCTTTGCTTACCAGAGTAAGAACATTTCTCTGGAAGGCCATGTCACAGCTCACAATGTGAGAGCCATGGCCACTTCTATGGCTCATCTCCACTCTGTATCCATAGATCAGATCTGTCGAGCAGCCACTTGGGCCTCGGTGCATACCTTCACAGCCCATTACTGCTTGGACAAGGACTCCCGCCGGGATGCCTTGTTTGGTCAGGCTGTCCTCAAACACCTGTTCCATACTTAAACAACTCCTGCCCACCTTCCCAGAATGGATGCCTGAGATCCATCCGAAGATGGTTTCCCTTGGAGGGGGATCTCCCAGGCATCTCAGCTAGGGAGTCCCCATATGTGATGACTTATTCCTGCTTGTTCCTAGAGATAGCACAGTTACTTACCTGTAACAGGTGATCTCTGGGAACAGCAGGAATTAGTCTTCACAACCCACCCACCTCCCCTAGGAGTTCTCTCTATTCCTCTATCTTCCTGTCCTCTCTCTATTGTCTCAGCTTTAAACTCGAACTGAGGAGAGCTGGTCAGGAAGGCGGGAAGGCAGCGTGCATGTGCAGTGGGAGGCCCCCAAAGCTTTTCATTTGAAAAGCTGGGGAGCTTTCCCGTGCAGGCTCCGTCGGTACCGACGTACCTATATGTGATGACTAATTCCTGCTGTTCCCAGAGATCACCTGTTACAGGTAAGTAACTGTGCTCTCTGTAGATTCTGCACATTAAAGTGTATTAAAAAAAAAGAAAAGAAAGCAATTTGTGCCTAGTTGGGCAATTGGGGCAAGATGCCTTCCTCAGAGTGAAGGGGAGGCTTGTCGGTCACTTTTGCTGCAGACACTGTGGCTGCCAAACCCATCAGTGGGTGAGGAGCCACTTGTGCAGGGAGGCCTGTAGGTCACGACCCTTGTTGAAAGTCCCTCCTCAGAGCTAAAGCCAGTGAGAAGGGCTGAGCATGAGAGCCTCCAGTGCAGGCAGTGCGGTCTGCTTGGCCTGGGGGGTAATGGCATGTGTCAGGATTTTCTTATTTTGCTTTTTCTGTGCCTTTCTTGGCAGCGCTCACAACTGTGTGCCTGAGGCAGTCATTTTAAGATGGTGGGAAACTGCCATTTTTTGTTTCTTCCCTCACAGTGGTTACTTTCAGCAGGGAAGGGGGGGGGGAGGAGTCTGCTCAGATGCTGAAGGACACTTCCTCTGCATTTTTTTTTCCATCCGATGCCTGTTTTTTCTTCCTTTATTTTGCTTGAATTGGGGGGAAAAATTAATGGGGGCAGTTTCTTTTTGCTTTCTTCATGTGTGAATTGAACCGGCCAGTGTATTGCCCCGCAGGATTGGAAGGGACTTAAGGATTCTTCCCTTCCCCTGGGTCTAACATGCCCTCAAAAGCTGCATGCTTCCATGTGTGGTTCTAGATGAAGCTCTGTCTCAGCCACTGATCTTTGTCATGGCTGTGAGGCAGAGTCCAGGTCAGCAGAAGAAGGCCTGCTGGAGGAGAGTTTAGCTAAGGCCAGGCGAGAGGGACCTGCAGGGGGAGGGGGGGGTCAGAGGTTGACTCCGTCTGCAGGGGGCCATGGTTGCCTGCTGCTGTGATGGTAGCTCAGGCTGTTATGGAGTGGGGTGATAGGCAGCACCTGCCAGTGCTGGAGCATAGGGGCAGGGAGCTTTCATCCCCTTGGCCTTCTATGTCTCAGGAGTCGGCTGTGATTAGTGGCTGGGGGGGGGGGGAGGGGGGGGGAAAAGTTCTTCTGAATTTCTACTCATACATAAAGCATTCTGCATGAAGCAGCAGGGGGGGAGGGTGGATAGAGCCCTCCAGAGCACCAAAGGAGACAGGGCTGCCAGAGACCCTTTCAACTGCGGCAGCTGAGGAGGATCCTGGCCCCAGCCAACAGTGCATGGATGGTGACCCTTGGGAGGAGACCGAGTCCCTCCACTCAGAAGACCCGGTAGACCTGAATGGGGGAGGCTGACCTCTGGGTTGAGCCAAGGGAACTTGAAGTGAGATCCTGCAGGAGGCGTCTCGCATTGTACGTGTATTCCGCTGGGAAAAGTCGGCGGCGCTCATATCCTAGTCCCTGAAGACACTGAACATGACAGCAGGAGTTCCATGAGGAAGATCTGTTGGAGGATCTGCAGTTTTTAAGCAATCCGAAAAGTCCTGGTGGTGATTCCAGGGTTATCAAGCAAATAATACAGGATGAATGGGAGGTTCCAGAGGCTGCCCAAAGAGGTACATGGACCATCTCTATCCTTTCCTGGAGCAAGAAAGAGAGAGTCTATGCTCCCCTAAGGTGGATGCAGTGGTATTAGGGGTCACTAAGAAGACCACTATGGTGGTCAGAACAGGAAGTTGGAGACCTTGCTGAAGCAAGCGTTTGACATTAATGCGCTGTCCTTAACCGGCATCTGTCTGCGGAGCCTTCATAGCCAGAGCATGTTTGCACTGGGCGTAGGGAATATTGGACAGTGTTGGCGATGTGCAGGCTGCACAGCCAGAAGCGGTTAAACTGGACTCTGGTGCAGCCCACTTGGCAGATGCCTTCTATGACCTCATTAGGGGGTCTACCCAAGAGTATGGGTTTGGTAGTAGCTAAGTGCCATTACTTGTGCTTGTGTAATTGGTCGGTGGATGTCTCCTCCAAATCCTATTTGAGCAAGCTCCTTAAGGGTAAGCTCCTGTTCAGAGGCGCTAGATAATTTGGTAAATGAGCTTGGGGGAGTCTAAAGGACAATGGCTTCCTGAGGATAAGCAGAAGCTGGGGTGTTCATTTATGCCAGTGCAAGGCCAGCGGCGTGATTTCTACCACTTCTGCACTGTGTGTTTTGTGCCTTATCCAAGAGGGCTCTTTCCCTCTCGTGGGCAGGCCTTTCAAGGAACAAAACAGGGTTTTTATTCCTCCTCCTCTGCCACAACCAAAAAGGCACAATGAAGCGAAGGGGGCCCGTCCAGAAGTGGTTCCCATGGGAGATTGGCTGTGGGATTTCTACCTTGCCTGGGCCCAGTTCATCGCTGACTAATGGTTCTTAGAAATCATCGAAGAAGGTTACATGCTAAGTTTGCCCATCTGCTCATGGATGCCTTCATTGAGTTTTCCTGCAAAGTGCCCAGCAAGGTCAAGGCTGTGTGGGACACCCTCAATTGGCTTCGGCAGTTGGAGGCCGTTATGGAGGTCCCCCAGGGCCAATGCGGTTATAGTCTATACTCTATTTATTTTGTGGTCCCCAAAAAGGAAGGCTCCTTTCGGCCCATCTTGGATCTCAAACATGTAAATCTGTGTCTGAGGGCACCCCTTGGGACCTTCAGGGAGGGGAGAGTTCCTGACTTCCCGCGATCTCACAGAGGCCTACTTACATATTCCGATTCACCCCAGGCATCAACAGTTCCTTCGCATTGTGGTACCCATGGGGCAGTTTCAGTTTTGGGTGTGTCCTTTGGCTTGGCAACCACTCCTCGTACATTCGCCAAGGTCATGGTAGTGGTCACAGTAGCTCTTCATCTGGAGGGCATTCTGGTACATCCCTAACTTTGCAATTGGCTCATCAGGGCAAAATCCAAAGAGGAGAGCAAACAAGCCACAGCAAGAGTTATCAAGTTCCTGCAGAGCCTCAGCTGAGTTGTCAACTTTGCAAAAAGCCGTTTATCGCCATAACAAGACCTAATGTATCTGGGCGCCTGCTTACAGAAGGATGGACTACAAAATTCTTAAACCTATTCGGTCCCCCGCATATATTAACCAGAAATTCAGAGAGACTCACAAAATTAAAAAAAATTTTGTCGGAACCAGCACCATGAAGAGAAACCTCCTTTTGTGGTGCAGTGTTCCTTTTTATTCTTTTAATTGGGGACGCAACCCCATCAAAGGGTTCAAAGGGGACTCAACCCCTTGCTACCAGACCAGAAGGATGGAGGCAGGGAGTCCTTACTGATAGAGAGGATGCAGACATTGCAACAAGTGAGGCAGCTCCTCAAAATGAAGATTCCCACAGTGTGGCATTACCTTTAAGTCTTGGGATCAATGGCAGTGGTCATCGAATTAGTGCCTTGGCCTGGACCCATATGCATCCTTTACAGAGGGCCTTGTTGCAGAGGTGGTCAGCACAATGCCACCTCTTCAAGCATCCATTTCTCTGTCAGAGCTGCACGGTTGGCGCTCCAGTGGTGGTTGAGGCCAGAGAAGCTCTTAGTCGGGATGCCCCTGGAGCCACCCAGCTGGGTCCTGCTGACTAGGGGTGGGGGGGGGGGGGCTGTTGTCAGGACAGGAATAGCACAGGATTGGTGGGCCTTGGAAGAGAGTGCTTGGCCCATTAACCGCCTGGAGATGAGAGCGGTGTTCCTGGCACTGCAGGAGTTTCATACCCTATTGCACAGGAAGGTGGTGCAAGTGTTCTTGGATATTGCTACTACAGTGGCTTACATCCACTGGCAGGGAGGCACAAGTAGAATGCAAATTGAGAACAAGATAAGCCTGTTGTTGGAATGGGCAGAGGACAATCTTTAGGTGCTCTTGGCGACTCATGTTGCAGGAGCAGAGAACGTAACGGTGACTATCTCAGTTGTTTTTGCCTGTACTCTGGGGAGTGGTCTCTCAGCGAGGTGGTGTTTGCGCAGGTGGTGAACCTTCATCTGCCAAGGCTCCCTGTCTTCTTCAGCAGAAGAAGAGAATGGATGTCGGAAGTTCTCGATGCCATGGTACAGCACTGGCTCACAGACAGCCTGCTTTACATCTTCCCCCGTGGGCAATCATAAGGGTGCGTGGTGCAGAGAATCTAGACACACACCTAGTCATTCTCATTGCTCCTGATTGGCCACGGAGACCGTGGTACCCAGATCTGCTCAGACTGACAGTGGACCATGGTGTCTCCCTTTCTGACCGAACCTCCTTTCGCAGGGGCTGGTCCTGATGCCTCAAGTGGATCGATTCTTGCTTATGGCTTGGCTCTTGCAAAGGCTATTCGGCCCCGGTGCTATCGACATTGTTGAAGGCCTGCAAGCGGTCCACCTTGCTTTCTTACGTGCAAGTCTGGAGGATATTCAAGGCCTGGCGCATGGAAAATGAACATTGTCCTCTGTTGGCATCTGTGCCGGAGGTGCTGGCTTTTCTACAGGTGGGTCTGGAGAAGAGCTTGGCCTGCAGTTCGCTGGGGTACAGTTGGCAGCGATAACCTGTTATCATGGTAGGGTCCAAGAAGTCTCCTTGGGGGCCCATACGGATGATGTTTGGTTTCTTAGAGCGGTTAAGCAGATGTGCCCTCCTGTACAGTCTGTAGTCCCTCCTTGGGACCTTAACCTGATTTTATTGGTGCTGATGGAAGAGCCTTTTGAGCCACTGAGTACTAGCACACTGAAGGATTTGATGTTGAAGAAAATGTTTCTGATGGCTATTTGCTCTGCTAGGAGGATTTCTGAGCTTCAAGTGCTGTTGTATCGGGAACCTTTTCTCTCCATCTCCAAGGAGAAGGTGGTGCTGAGACTGGTATCCTCTTTTCTGCCCAAAGTGCTCTTAGCTTTTCATTAGAATCGGCCAATAACACTGCTAGTCTTTTTAGGGGCGAGGGAGGTAGCTGTGGACCCGCTTCTGCACCTTCTGGACATGTGCCGGGCCTTGTGGTGTTTACTTGAAGAGGAAGGAGTAGTTGTGTTTTTTTGTTGTTTTTTTTTTAAGTCAGAAAATCTGTTTGGAGGACTATGTAAGGGAGAGGCTGCTTCCAAGGCCTCCATCTGTAGGTGGGTGAAAGAATCCATTTCCTCAACTTTTCTTCTGCAATGCAGCAGATAGGTTGCCTGCAGGATTGAGGGCTTATTCGACCTGGGTGCGGGCTGCATCACGGGCTGAGGCTAGCCTGGTTCTGCCGGCAGATATCTTCAGGGTGGCCACCTGGTCATCTCTGCATACTACTTGTGAAGCATTACTATCTGGATATACAGGCGGCAGTGATTCAGGCCAGGCTTGCAGGTCCCTCCTGAGGTTAGTACAGCTATGGTACATCTCGGAGGTCAGAACTTGTCTGGAGGGACGATAAGGAAGGTGAAATTAGGTCTTACCTGTTAATTGGCTTTCCTTGAGTACCTCCAGTCCACTCCCAGACCCTCCTTTATTCTTTAATCATAGCTATGCCAGGTCTGAAGTTCATTTTTAGATTGGTGGCCCGGTGGTCTTGGAAGGATAGCTGTTAAAGTGTTGGAGTTCCCTTGGGAGCCATCGCCTTATTCTTAATCTTCCTTTGGTGTTTTTCTCTAAGGGGGGGGGGGGGAAGAGAAAAAGAAAGTGCTGCAATGCAATGATTGTAGTGTAGTTTCTTAAAAGGCACTTGGCTAAGAGGTCATAACCTCAGAGTAGACATGTCTGCTCTGGGGTGTTGATGGGTAAGCAGCTGCTGCTGCTTCCTTGAGGGAGGGTGGCTTGCCTGGTTTTGGAGGGCTTATAGTATTTTAGTGTTCATTGTATCTCGTCGTCTTAATTGTTGCTCCTGCAAGTTGCTTTGTCAATAGTTTACTGGGGCTGGTGGGTGGTGCCAGTTGCCTATGTACACTGGTGTCATCAAAGTTGACATGCTCAGACTCTAAGCTGCTGGTGAGAGGTGTCAACCCAGAGGTTGGGACTGGATTGAAGGTTCTCAAGGAAAGCCAATTAGCAGGTAAGGCCTAATTTCACCTTATCTTCCGTCATGTTTCTATAATGTGTCCTGGCTGTGACCAATTGCTCAGTGATTTCGAACTGGCACTAGCCATATATGCCAGCCTGGAGCAGTACAGTTGGGTTCTTGCTGCTCGTTGGTTAATTTACTGTTTTGGGACACTGCATTTTACCCACAAGTCTTGTGGTGGGCATTCTTGTCTAGTTCTTTTTACAGGGTTTTATTTTTTTCAATGAAACTTTTAGATCATGAATTTCTTATTTATGTTTTATAATAATGGGACCTTTTAGGAGAGGTCATGGCCTTACCCAGACCCTCCACTTCCCAAGGGCTAGGTAGCAAGAGGGCTCCAGGGGGGGTTTTCTCTTGAGTTTTTGTCCTCCTGTATAAGGTCTTCTGCATGAAACAATGGAGGAACGCAAGACCAGTCTGCAGTGCCAAAGCATGGCATGAAAAGGCTTGCTGCCGTAAGGAGGCATGAGGCAGATGTGGAGTTGGCAAAATGTCCTAGGCTAGAAGGGGACTGGTGGCAGCAGTCTTCCCTTTCAGAAGAGCTGGAGATTTTGGATCTGGAAACTCGGATGCAGATGTAGAGGAGCTGGAGGGATTCCACAGGAGTCGTCATCCTGGAAAGTCAAAGTATTCTGCCACGAGGAATTAGCAGCACTCGTTGCGGAATCCTTAAAGATGCTTTGTATGCCACCTGGTCTTCTGGTGCAGGAGGACATGTTTGAGGACCTGTTATTGCAGGCGGTTCAGAAGACGCAAAAGGTTTTTCCCTTGCATAGAGTGGTCAAACAGATGATCCAGGATGAATGGGATCTTCTGGAGGCTGGGCTCAGCGGGGTAAAGACCATGACCCGACTGCACCCACTGTCAGAGTAAGAGTGGGAGATGCTCTGTTCTCCCAAGGTGGATGTGGCAGTTTTGGCCATTACAAAGAAAACAACAACAACAATACCCATAGAGGGCAGTACAGTGCTCAAGGATGTCCAGGGTAGGAAGTTGGATACCTTTTTGAAGCAATCCTCATTGAAGGCTTCTGTTTGTGATCTGTTATAGGTGCTGGTTTGAGAGGTGGCCCTAATCTAATAGGTAAGGAGGAAGTAAGAGAGGAACACACAGTTTCACATTCTGGGTGATTTTTTTTTTTTTTGCTGCAAGCCTTCATGTGTGCACACATTGTACCTTTGACTCAGCTTAATCCTCGGAAACAACGTTGGCTGGGTCACACTACCGAAGTACCAAAAAATGTGACAAAGATACAGAAATATTTCTTATTGTACTGGGAGCCATAAACTTGCTAAAGAAGAATTTCCAAACGCATCTTGACAGACTTACCTATACATATTACATCTTATGAACTCCAGAAGGAAGCTCTCTTTGGCATGATGCAAGTCCTACACTGATAATTAGCAGTAAATTTGAGAGACTGAGATCATACTCCATGTACCCTGGTTTAGAAGCGAGGTTCATGACTGACATGGTATGCGCAAAACTAACCTATTTGGAGAAACTGCCTATTATTGTTTATCTAGAAATGCAGTACTTGCTATTGAATAACATGGGGGGGGGGGGGAGAGAGGGTAGAAAGGGTGGCCATGTCCTCTCATGCCCACCTAGTTTGCAGCAACAGAACAGTCATGATTTTCACTGCCTTGTTGCCCACCCATATTAATCCCAGGCCCCACCAAAAAAATCAGTCCTCGCCACATCACACCCCACACGATAGCCACCTGGGCACTTGCTGAGTTATTCATAATTGTGTTAAGGGCTATAGTGACACAGAGGACAGGCCTATACTTGATATCTTTACTACTTGAAACTCATTTCAACCGGTGCAGTGCCTACAGTGGTTGCAAAATGCAGTGCAAGCCATTTAGTCAATTTTCTTGGCAAGGTGTGACTGGAAATAGATTGCCAGGCCTTTCCAGAGAGTGAGTTTACAACCCTTGGTGTCCAAGGTGGTCTCCCATCCAGTACTAGCCAGGCTTCAGAGATCAGCTAAGAGCAGGTTCAGGGCCAGCTCAACCATTAAACAAGGCAGTTGCCTAGGTTGCAGTAAAGAGTAGGGCATTCAAAAGTTAACAGTAGAGTCTGACAGCCAGTGGATGTAGGGATTAAGGTTTGCCTAGGCTGCAAACACCTTGAACCACCTCTGGGGCTGGCCCTGAGCAGATTCATTCAAAACAGCTAGACTCCCTACTGCAGTCATCTACCAGGAAATCAGAGTTTCCTTTTCACTAAACCAATCTAGTTTCCAGCTGCTTCAGACTATGCTTTAGTGAATGGACACACACAGGCCTATTCCAATACCGAGACAACGGCCACTCTAGTAATTCTTTATTTCATTTGCAGAGACTATAATTTGCACCTCTATTCTAGCATGAGACCCTTCTTTTGGAGCTGGGCCTGGTGGTTTCAGTGTCACATTGTGTGTTCAGGCTTGATGTTGCCATTTTCTGGAACTGATTGGGGGGGGGGGGCCTCATGGGTAATGATGAAATTGTAGGATTTTTCAAGATTAGAAGTCTATTGATTGTCTGATTCCTGAGTGTCCTTTAGTTATATAAGCCAAGCATGATGTGTCCTTTTCTCTCTGCCCCCCACTAATTGCCTCGTCACAGACTAACAAGCTCTTCCGGTCATACCAACTTCTGTAGTTTGGCCAGTTTGTCAAAAATCAGGGACTTTGAAGGGAAGGGATGTGCTCTGAGTCAGTCTTCACCTCTGCAGAGGGCTAGCAGTGCAGACCGATAATCCCCTTTCACCTCATTCTGAAACAAAAAATATTTGTGCCAATTTCTGGTGAACAGTGCGTTGCAGAACTTTAAGCACATCAATCAGGCCTTAAGGAATAGAAGAAAGGTGTTAAACAAGCCAATTTATTTGGCTTTAATCATGCAGTAGAATAAACAAGCCTACTACTATCTCCTCCCTCTACCAAAGGCTTTCTGGGGTTTGTAGCTATTTGATGATCCTTATCATCCTGCTAGCCCAATCCAGGTGAGTGAGTTATACCCCCTCCCTCCCCAGCAGCTGGAGGCAGACTTGAGCAACTTTCAATGATGTCATCACCTGAAACTTCCTTTGGTAGAGCACTGAGAAAACAGTTATTTACCTGTAGCAGGAGTTCTCTGTGGACAGCAGGATAAGTCGGCCACACTTGGTGTCGTCATCCAACAGCGCTGAGACGGAAGTACTCTCCATAGCTCAGAAGGGCTTTTCACTTTTCTGAGCATGGGCCAACTGGCCCCACCCCCTGCCTGCCCCTAGCTAGCCAGTATGGCACTAGCTGAGCCTTTTGATGCTAGGAGGCGGGCACCAGGATGTAGGCCGATCCCCTTCCCAGGGGAGGTGGGTGGGTATGTGTGGCTGACTTATCCTGCTGTCCACAGAGAACTCCTTTTACAGGTAAGTAACTCAATTTTCTTCTAGGACAAGCAGGATGAGTCAGCCACACTTGGTGACTTCCAAACTGAGATGCGCTGTGGTGGAAGGGGGAAGGCTGAGATGCTGCATCAGGACAGGCATGTGCCCTTGTGGTACAGCCTGTTGCAACATGTGGGCCTGTAGTGGTGAAACACGCAGGTGCAGTAGCAAGGCCTGTAGTGGTGATGCACCCATGTGTGGTGGTAGAAATTTGGGAGGGTGCAGTTACCCGGCACTGTACGATGGCCTGCCGTTGAGATACACGCCTGTGCAGAGTGTATTTACAAGGCACCTGTGCCAGTACCATGAGAGCAGTGCGAGATGCTTCCTCTTTTTTACATGTAGTCAAGTCTGGAACTTATTACCGGAGGATGTTGCAACCGTTAGTGTAGCAGGATAACAGGACTGGGAAATAGTGCTCGGCCCCATACTGCTACTGCTTGGTCTTTGGGGAGACATAGTCTACCAGGCTTGATGGGCTGCTCCTTGTAGCATCGGTTGTGCTACAAGGGTTGCTATAAGCCCACAGTGTCTATAAGTCAGATCCAGGCCTGGGCGGCATGTGGAGGTGGCAGTCCAGATTGTCGGAGCTGCCTGGTCGACAGAACTCATGACCTTATTCTCGATATGGAGAACATAAGATATGCCATACTGGGTCAGACCAAGGTCCATCAAGCCCAGTATCCTGTTTCCAACAGTGGCCAATCTAGGTCATATGTACCTAGCAGTTTCCCCAAAAGAGACAGGTTCTGCAATGCTTGTACTGGGTCAAGCATTGATATCCTGGGTCCCTTCTTAATGGTTTATGGACCTTTCCTCCAGGAACTTGTCCAAACCTTTTTTAAACCCAGCTACACTAACAGCCTTTACTACATCCTCTGGTAACAAATTCCAGAGTTTGATTACACGTTGAGTGAAAAAATATTTTCTTAGTCAAATAGTTTACCCTGTAGCTTCATTGCATGTCCCTTAGTCTTTCTATATTCTGATAATGTAAACAATCGATCTACGTTTACCCATTCCATGCCATTCATTAATTTATAGACTTCTATCATATCTCCCCTCAGCCGTCTCTTTTCCAGTTTGAAGAGCCCTAACCTTTTATAGCCTCTCTTCATAGGAGTATCCTTCCATCCTCTTTACCATTTTGGTGGTTGTTCTCTGAACCTTTTCTAATAACACTATATCCTTTTTAAGATACAGCAACCAGAATTGCACACAATATTCAAGGTGCAATCTCACCATGGAACGATATAGAGGCATTATAATGTCTTGTTTTATTTTCCATTCCTTTCCTTATGATACCTAGCATTCTATTTGCTCTCTTGGCTGCTGCTGCACACTGGGTCGAGGGTTTTAACATGTTATCCACAATGACGCCTATATCTTTTTCCTGGGTGGTGGTTCCTAATGTGGAACCTTGCATCGTGTAACCATAGTTTGGGTTCTTTCCTAGGTGCATAACTTTGCACTTGTCCACATTAAATTTCATCTGCCATTTTGATGCCCAGTCTTCCAATTTATCAAGATCCTCTTGCAATTTTCCACAGTCCTCTTAGGTTTTAACAACTTTAAATAGTTTTGTGTCATCTGCAAATTTGATAACCTCACTCGTTATTCCACTTTCCAGGTCATTTATGAATGTCAAAAAGCAGCAGACCCAGCACAGATCCCTGGGGTACACCACTATTCACCTTTCTCCATTGGGAAAATTGGCCATTTAGCCCAACCCTCTGCTTTCTATCTTTTAACCAGTTCCTGATCCATAGTAGTACACTGCCTCCTATCCCATGACTCTTTAGTTTTGCCAAAAGTCTCTGATGAGGGACCTTGTCAAAGGCTATCTGAAAGTCCAGATACACTATATCAACCGACTCACCTTTGTCCACCTGTTTATTCACACTTTCAAAAAAACATAACAGATTAGTAAGACAAGATCTTCCTTGTCTAAAGCCATGTTGGCTGTCTCCCATTAGGCCATGACTATCTACATGCTGAGTAATTTTATTCTTTATGATGGTTTCTACCATTTTTCCCGGTACTGGCGTGAGGCTCACCAGTCTGTAGTTTCCCGGATCACCCCTGGAACCCTTTTTAAAAAAATTGGCGTTACATTGGCGATCCTCCAATCTTCAGGTATTAGAGATGATTTTAATGATAGATCACAGATTACTAATAGCAGGTCTGCAATCTCATATTTCAGTTCTTTCAACTACTCTTGAGTTTATCTACTATTTGCTACTCTTGAGTTTATCTAATAGTTATAATACATCTTCCCGATGTATCAATATTTCCTTCAATTTTTCTGCACCTTTAAATACCACTTCAGTCATGGGTAACATCCCTACATCTTCCTCAGTAAAGACCAAAGCAAAGAATTCATTCAGTCTCTCTGCTATCGCCTTGTCGCCTCTTAGTGGAGACTGACTGAGGCGCACAAATTACTTCTGGTGTTCTTGAACGGTGTGTACCGGTACCTGGGCGGCGTGATAGTCCCTATTGCAAAGTCTTGGTGGCCTTGCAGATGTGTGCTACATGAGCAGGACCTAGGGAGGACCTCTGGGGATGCGAGCATCGTGTGTGCACCACTGAACTGTCATGAGCCCTTGCCTGTATCCGGGCAGATGGTAAAGTGATTCTCTCCCAGGCCACAAGGAGTGCTAGTGGGACTTGGGTAGTAGGCTGCTGCACTGACCACTAGGCTGCTCCTCCCTTAATGGGGATGCCGGTGGAGTCCCTAGGCGGTGTAGTCTGCTGAGACTGGGCAGCCAGGCTTGTGCACTGTTCAGTGTATGTCCAGGTTTGTGCGCTGTCTAGTTTCTGTCCTGGGCATAAAGTTGTGTAGGGTCATGAAGCTTTCCGGAGCATCTATGTGAGAGAACATTTTCATGGGGATCTATTTCAGATCATATCGTCATGGTCGAGGAGGCTCCCTCAGACTTGTGGGAGTGACAGCTACTGCCCAGTCGTGGTACATTGGAGGTAGCAGCCATTCAGTCGTGGTGCATTGGAAGGCAGAAGACCACAGGGTCATGTCTGGATTGCAGTCTGACAGCAGGGTCAGGCTCTTGGAGAGAACCTACTGATTCCAAGGGGAGAGACTGCCTGGGGCATCCGTTCTCTCACAATTCAGGCCATGGAGTTCAGAGCTGCAGGCATTGCAGACTGTGGGGATGCGTCGCAATTCCCCCCCTTTATGGTTCATAGCCAGGTCTGTGACCCATGGTCTGATACCGCTGCCTTTGTGCATGCTGAGGCAGGGTGCTGTCCTTGAAATGATCATAAGGAAAAAAAAACTCAGACTGGAGCAATGAGCCTGTCATTCTGCTTTCATGCACTGTGACATCAGGCATGATGCCACATAGCTTAATGGGGCAGGTGCTCTCTGATGGGCGGAAAAGATGACCCAGGTCATGAAGATGATGATGATGGTGTTTTTCCCGGTTACAGGAGGATTTTCTGGGTCTTGAAGTATTCACCCGGGGGCTCAAGTGTAACAGGCGGCAATGTGGGTCACAGCAAGGGGCTCCCGAGATGGCAAGGTAGAGGTGGGCAGTGGTGTCTCGTGTAGAAGGTACGAGAAGACCAATACCCTTTCCACAGAGGTTAAGGTTCTGAGGGCACGGCCTGGGCCCATTCATCTGGATGGAGTCTGGAAGGGTAGGGACCCCATGGGTCATTCATCTGCTGGTTAGCAAGGATTGATGGGAGCGTGCGCGGCTCTGGCCGACATGAGAGAGGCTGTTCCTTGGTAGAATGGTAGCGCTGCTGGTGGATCCCAACATGTCAGGTGAGGATGCACAGGGGCCATTTAAATGTCCCTTGCTTATGTACAGTGCCCTGACCTTTAGGCGACCTGCAGCTGCAGGATATATCCTGCGCATCAAGCGGCTGTTCTAGGGCTGCCAGAACAATGTGCCCAAGATCAAGTTGAAGCTGCTTACTGGGTCTTGAGGTTGTGAACTAACCAGTGGGCAACGGGGTTAGTCCTCTGTGTACCCCTTCTGTGCCTGAGGGGTTGTGAATGTCGTCCTTCACACCCCAGGTGCCCAGAGGGTGGCTGGTCTTGACAGGTCATGCCTGAGGACCATGAGGGGTTCTTAATCTCCTTGGTTGAAGCAGGGGCATGTAGTGCAGGATTCACAGCTGGGATATGAACCTGTGACCTGTCCTCGATGACACATTGACTATGTATACTGCACCTCCCTGTTGTCACTATGTATACTGCACCTCTGTGTTGGCAGGGCTTCCTCTGGGGCCCATGAGGAGTGTGTCCCATCCATGTCTGGTGGACTGCCAAGTCTGCCCTGGTAGGCTGTTCTACAGAGGCTACGAGGGGATGTAGCTCAAGTTTCCTGGAAGGGAGTGGCAAGGTGTGCAGCTCACCCAATTTCCTGGTAGGGAGTGGACCCTTTAGTCCTGGACTGCTCCTCTGGCAGGCACTCACATGCTACATTGAACCGAGTAGCCTGTGGATTCTTGACTGACCAGGGCCACGAGGGGTGCAAGGGGATTTGAACACTTGTCCTGTAGGTTCTGGGCCGCTGCCCTCACTACTAAGCTACTGGCTAGCTTGTTTCTTCAGGATTCTTCCTTTTCTAGCAGCTGTCCTGGGTACTGTTGGTGGTCAGTCAGCTGAACGCATGAACTGTTCTGGAGCAGAAGCACGTGCAAAAACGCCAAGAGGACACGTGGAGTCATGTGTTGGAGTGACTTGCTCTCAGAGTGATTTGCTCAAGGCCACAAGTGGTGACAGTTGGAATCGAACCCCGACCTCCTGCACGGTAGGCTGCTGCTGGAGGATGGTGATGAAGACGTTCCCAAGGCCACAATGACGACATTCCCAAGGTCATAGACGTGACAGTGGGAATGTTGCTGGGGGAACCCGGTAAATGTAGGGACATGGTCTGCATGAGCCACAGCTGGGACCTGAACCTGTGACCTTATGTTCCAAGACACACTGTGTGTACTGCACCACACTGTTATATATATGATTGCTTAGGGAGTGACCTCCGTTCTTCACACAGGTTGAAGAGCAGTCTCCCTTCTTCCCCCAAGCAGAAGAGGAGGTGCTAGGAGCTGGGGTTTCCTGTAACCCTAGGCAGGACTGGATTCTGGCGTTGCCAAGCTGGCTCCATTGAAAGAGGCCGTGGCTGCTGGCCGGCGGAAAGCAGAGGCAGAGTGTTTGCGTACCAAGCTGGCTCTGGCATTCGGGCTGTAGTTCCTAGGCTTCGAGTACCTGTCCTCTGACTGAGGCCATGGTTGTTGGCTGGCGGAGGACAGGGCAGCGTGCTCATGTCTGTTCTCCAGGAGCTGAAGTGTGCGGTTTTGTGGGGGGCTTTTTTTTTTGGAGCTGAGTGAGATCCTTGGGAGCGGGCCTCTGGCCATGCTGTTGTAAGCCACTGCCCCCCCGGCAGCGATACAGCATCAGTGCAAGCTGCTGCCCCATGGCAGGGACTAAGCCGCAAGCCACTCCAACCCTTGGCTAGCGTGTTAAGATCTGGCCCCCATGGTGCCATTGGCTGGCGCTGCGTCGAGTCCCAGACCTCACGGTGATTGGTATTGGCGGGTACCAGGATGTGGACTTCCTCCTCTGTGATGCGCTCGAGCAATAATGCAAGCAAAGAAAATGCAAGCCGGGGATGGCAGATGAATGAGTCAGTGTCTTCAGCTGAGTCTTGGACCGTAGCCCTAACACTGCCACTGGGTAGGACAGACTGAATTGCCTTTAAATCATGGATAGCTCGTTGTGTCATAGAGCGCAGCTTTGAGGACAACACGCCGATCCCTAGGAGTGCTCCTAACAAGGGATGGCACAAGACCGGGAGGCTGACGCTACCTTTGATATCGAAGTCGAAGGGAGGAACATAGCAACATCGGTGCCAATCGCGCACTTGGAGTGATCAGTGGCTGCTCTGGCTAGCCGGCGCTGTATGTTGGAGCGAAGCCCCGATGGCGCTGTGGCCTCTGCTGCGAGTAGCCTCTGGGGGTCCCGGCCCCACAAGAAGGGTGGATTTTTCTTCTCGGCAGCTGTTCTGTCGTTCCGGCACTGAGCGGAGGAGATCCAGAGTAGGTGTGGCTCTGCCCCAGAGTCCCCCTATTGCCATGGTGGTAGCCAATGGCATCGCGGGGCAGGTCAGTTTCGGCCAATGGAGCTGAATCTCAGTAGAGGGGGCAGCGGCTTGCAGGGCAGCATGGTCAGAGCAAAATGGCCGCCTCCATGGTCCCCCACGTGAGGAGGTCCTGGGTAGAGGAAAGGAGCGCTGGAGCTGCAGCTGGCTGGGGACGGAGGCCCTGTAGGCACATCCTGGGCTGCCGAGCCTCTCTGGAATGGCTCCCTAAGTCTGGAGTTCAAAGGACCTCTATCAGCGGCATCCGCTTGCACAATGCCGGCTGGGATTAAGGCTGCGGCCACAGGAGGCCTGAATCACCTGCACTGCATCGGCAACTGGGAGCCTGCAGCTGAAGATGGAGGCCCTGAGGCACATCCAGAGCGATGCCAGCTGCTGGGGCGGTGTCCTTGAAATCACGAATGAGCAGTGTTTGACCTGATCTCTTGTCCGCGGCACATGATGGGGCACTTCTCCATGATGAGGCTCCTGCAGTGAATTTGCTGCAGGCTGAGAGCACATGGCTGGTCAGAAGTGAGAATGCTGGAACAGATCTAAAACAAGAACCTTGGACAAGCATTAATGCAATTTTATATACATACGTAAAGCAAGGTGAGAATTATTATTCTTGTTTTAAACAGTTTCTATAGTGTAAATTTCAGTTGGAGAGTAGAAAAAAACCGTCTTGCTGGCAAGGCGGAAGAACTGAAAACTGGCTAGCTAGGGGCGGGCAGGGCATAGGGCCAATTTGCCCATGCTCAGAAGGGTGAAAAGCCCTTCTGAGCTATGGAGAGTACTTCCGTCTTGGCGCCGTTGGATGATGACACCAAGTGTGACTGACTCATCCTGCTTGTCCTAGGAGAAAAGCCAATGTTGTCTTCCTCCAGCACTGGCAACGTGCGTGGACTGGTTCAGCAGAGGGGATAGGTCTCTGTCTAGTTGTCGTCCTGATGGTGTAGAAGTCTTAGATTGAGTCTTGAAGGACTCAATGGCTTGGAGCTGCCCTGTGTCCATGCTATTCCCTATGGTTTACGAGTGCTGGTGGCCCAGATGAGCCCATGAGGGGGGTATGTAAATTGGGCCCAGGCTTCGCCTTCCCTCCTGCTGCCTTTAATCTGATTTTGGCTATTTTGCCAATTTTTTTTCTAAGTTCCTGTTTCCCCATTGCTTTCAATGAGCATTCATTTGGCTCTCTGCTGCTTTGAATAAAGCAGCTTTGATTTCAACAACAAAATCTTCTTCAGCTGGGCCTCCACAGGCCTTTGTGAGTGACCAAGACCTCCCTAATTAGGGTTTCCATGGTTAGTCTAATTTGGCCTCATGATTCCCTTTTTAGGACTCTCATTTTTGAGGCCCTGTTTTACCTTTTGGCATAGTTTATCTTATTGCCGCAGTGATTTGTTTTTAATGGCCAAATGCAGCTGTGACCCCTAGTGTGGTGTTTGTTTTCACAATAGCTGTAGTTTTTTGTTTTTTTGGCCCCGGTTGGACTGCGATGCCCAGAACACCTTTTGGCCAGCTTCTGGGCCCTCCCCCCCCCCCCCCAACAGGGGGCCCAGCGTCTGCCTGTGGTTCCTGCTGCTTCTTTCCTCTTTTGCTACTGGTGAGCTCTGCGGCCACTTTAGTGGGCTACTTGGGCCCAGTGGGAGTAAAGCATGGCAGGATGGCACTAGCTGCATGCCTAGGGGCCCTTTGAGGATCCAGGTTCTTGCTTGTGGGCCAGCTTGCACTGCAGCTCCTGAAACAGCCTTCAGGCTGTATTCAGTTGGCTAGCTGCTTTTCAGACCCCTGTAGGGGGATGTGGGGCCTAGTTGTACCCTCTAGGGCAGGGGTTTTCAACCCAGTCCTCAGGGAACCCTAGGCCTTTCAGGATTCCCAGAATGAATATGCATGAGAAAGATTTGCATGCAATGAAGGCAGAACATGCAAATCTATCTTATGCATATTCATTGTGGGAATCCTGAAAACCTGACTGGCCTAGGGTTCCCTGAGGACTGGGTTGAAAACCTATGCTCTAGGGATCCAAAACCACTGAGCAGTCTTCTTACAGGCAGTTAGAGAGGGCTGGGCCCCTGCCTTTCCTTTGCTCCTCAGCAAACTCAGCTTTCCCCTAAGAGGGTTGTCTGAAGTACTCTAGTAGTGAAATCCAGCCACCAGAAGGTAAATCTCAGGAGGGCGGTGTTGGTGATGGTTTCCCCCATGGGTCAATAGGAGCCAGGTAAGATTCCTCTTTTCTCAGCCATGCCCTGTTTATGCTTTAGGGGATGTTATGGTGGCTCTGTATGTTTCAGAGCTGGCTTTCAAGATATGGTAACAGATTGGTCCCCTTTGTCATTGGCAGATCCATTGCTCTGTGATGTTCTCCTTTCTCCAGGTCCCTAGAGATAGCATATGGGCTTTTGGGGTAAAAACCCTGAACTGAGGGCCTAAAGTCCCAGCTCAGCTGCTTATTTGGCCTATGGTGAGTTAGCTCTGCCCTTTGGGCCCCCTGGGGTGGAAGTTCAGTTCTCAGCCATGAGAAAGCAAATGACCATCACTGGAAGTAGGGATTGCTGCATGTGTAGAATATCATTCTGGAAGGCTAGAAGTCATTAAAAAAGCCTTGATGGTAGCCACCTTTTGACTTTTGGGTGTTGCTGAAGACACACCTGAAAACTAGTCCTCTGAGTGCGCCACTCTCTTGGCGGCCTATGGCTCTGGTCCTTTGCTCCCAAGGTTTCAGGTTTTTTCCTAGGAACGTCTGGCTTGGGTCAGGGCAGATGGTCATTGAGGCCAGGCTCCTTCCAGAGAATAGCAGGCTTGCAATAGCCTCCCCCCCCCCCCCTTCCTCTCTTCATGTTGGTAGCTATGGATTGAGGCTGATTCAGGGTTTCTCCAAGCTCCATGGAGGTGGTACTGGCCAGTTAGTAGTTCTGGCATTCTTCCAAGGATGGCTTAGACCTTTGGCAGAGCAGTTTTCACTCCGAGAGAACAAGCACAGAAGGATCAGCAAACCTTTTAAGGTTATGCATATAACCTGAAGTTGCCCTCTAGTGAGGGGGAACCCTTGGTGCCTTCCATTGTGGTAGGGGCAATCTTAAGAACATTAGATATGCCATACTAGGTTGGACCAGAGGTCCATCAAGCCCAGTATCCTGTTTCCAACAGTGGCCAATCGAGGCCACGAGTACCTTATCAGCTTCTCGTGGCTTTCAGGGTCTTTTGGGAGCCTGTAATACCACTCAGTGGGTGCCGGTGGACCCTTCTTGGGTGCAGCTAGTTGGAATGTTACTCAAATCTATTTCTTCTGAGCCCACCCGTACTATGTTAAGCTATTGAGATTTGAGGTCCTTAGGCAAAATCAGAGTTTGGCAGCTCTGCTGACAGGTGACCTGCCTTTGGTCTCTTAAGTTGCAGGTCCAGACCAGCTGGGACTTCTTGAGTGCATAATTTGAACTGCAGTAGCACTTACATGATCTCCCTAGGAGAATCTTCTTGAGATCCTCTGCTCAGGAGGAGGACTTTTGTGGATGCTCCTTAGCACCTTCGGCAGTGACCATTTTTTCTTTGCCATCCCTCTTCACGGCAGGACCAGTATTAACCTTGATACATGTGGATCCGGAAGGAAGGTTCCTTCTTGTGCTAGAGCTGGTTGTCTTTGGACTCAGAATCTCCTTTTCAAATGGGACCCTCCAAGTCTGATGTTGCCTTGATCTGTTAGGGTATGTTCACACCTCCTGGATCTTGCTAGGGCATTTGCCACTTTGTGGCTACCTGTACCTTTCCAAAGGTAATAGTGGTGATAGCAGTGTCTTTCTGTAGGCAGAGGGCCCAGTTGCCCATGCCTGGATATTGAGCTGGCCTGGTTCATGTCCTTGGTGACAGTCACAGATGATACAGGCCTGCAGCGCTCAAGCTGGAAGATCTGGCATTGAGAAATGGCTGTCCTAAATCAGGCTGCTCTATCTCCCAGGAAGTTGGGTTCTTGGGCAGTTGGATCCTGCTCTTCCTGAGTTAAATTTTTCTCTCAATGGAGAGTTTGTTCAAGCCACAGTCAACTTGGAGCGTTTGATGTTTTGTCAGCTCATGGTGCCCCATTGCCCTTGGGCATGTAGCACTGATGTTTTATGGCCGGATTTTTGCTCTAGTGTGCACAGAAGCTCTATTCAGATGTGCTACATATTCTGATTTCCAGTATTCCCTGTCATTTGACCAGGCTCTTCCTCTCTCCTAGGAGATCAAGGAACAGGGGAAATAGTGGATGCGGTTCCACCTTCTGAGCGGGAGATTGTGGGAAGGGCCTTAGGAGATGCTTGTCAGTCTGGCTTCTTGCCAGAAGGGCTGCAGGTCTGAGACTTGATCTAGTTGGGCCAGGGACTGTCCTCTCATGGGGCCCCTAGAGGATCTTTTGCCTGGAGGTTGAAGTGGTCACATTGACCCTAGGGCAGCTCATACTTCCATTAAGGGAAAGAGATAGTCCTGGAAGTCGCACATGTCTTCTAGAGCAGCAGAGCTCATGGGTTTTTGTGGCCATACAGCTGGGATTTTGGGCAGAGCATTGGATTGCCCTAGCTGCAGTGCATATCACAAACTTCATTAGCATGTGGCCTGACTGTCTGTGTTGGAATTCTGTGAGGCCAGGTGAAGTGAGAATTCAGCCCACCTCTTAGGGCAAAAATGTGGCCTTCCAGTGCCTCATATTTTGGCCATTCCCATGGATACTGGTTGTGGAGCTGCTTCTGGTGCAGGAGGATTCTGCAGATAGTAGGCTGGGAATTCCTTGGGATGGCCTAAGGAGAGGGGTGCTGTGTGGCTTCCTCTCTGGCCCTGGCTGTGCAGTCTTCTGCACAGTTTATTGGCCCAGCTGGTCCTGGTGATCCTAGGGTCCTGGATTGAGCTCATGTACAGTGTTACGTGGACTCTTTGGACAAAGTAATGTATGGTTTTTTTCTTCTTCTTCCTTGTCAAGTTAAAGGCCTACAGGAGAAGTATGCTGAGGGCTCCTAGGAAGGCAGTTTCCCAGCACCATAGCAGGCCCAACCATTAGGCAGACTCCTAGGGCAGTAGCTTCTTTTTTGGTGGGGTGGGGCAGTAAAAAGCAGAGCATTCAAACTAAACAATAGAGTTTGACAGCCAAGGGGGGGGGGGGGGGGAAATAAGGCTTAAGGTCTGCCTAGGGTGCCAACACTTTGATCCAACTCTGGGGCTGGCTGTGCCTGACACCTTTTTGCTTAGGGCCCGGCCTGTGTGATTTAAGCTGCTTGGTACCTGATGAATCTAGGCCCTTAGCAGAGGTTAGAATCTTAGCAATTCAGCCCTGACCATGGTTTGGCCTGGAACCCTCAGGATTCAAGTGATGGCTTGTTCTGCTACAGGATTTGCCTTCAAGGGGGGGTGTCTGGGCGAGACTTCCTTTGCAGGAGTGAAGAGGTTCTGCCTGAGTGTTCTGTTGGCTCCTGTTTGTAGAAGGCCTTAAAAAGACTGTTCTTGGTGTCTGTGTAAAGCCTCCCTGGTGCATTGGTCCCTCTTATGATTCATTCTGGTGGTCTCTCTCTGGTGTCTGAAGCTCTGGGCTTCAGATTCACCTTTCTGGTTCTTTGGATGGCTCCTTTCACTGTGAACCCTTTGCCATCCTTTCTTCCAGGAGAGTTCCCTTCTCCTTTCTCATTCTAATGCAATTGTGGTCCTGCCCCCCTTCATAGGGAAGGATCTTCAAGTAAACTCCTCGCTTGCTCCAACTAGTGGAGGGTGTTGCTTCAGTTCATAGCAATTTCTCCTGCCTCCTGGGCCTTCCCTGTCCTTGGCTGTTTGAGAGATGTGCTGGCAGAGATTAATTCCGCTGTTGCCTGTTCATAAGAACATAACTTTAAGATATGCCATACTGGGTCAGACCAAACGTCCATCAAGCCCAGTATCCTGTTTCCAACAGTGGCCAATTCAGGTCACAAATACCTAGCAGGTTCCCAAATGGTAGACAGATTCCATGCTGCTTGTCCCAGATATATGCAGTGGATTTCCCTAGTCCAGTTTTATAATGGTTTATGGACTTTTCCTCCATAACTCGTCCAAACCTCTTTTAACCTCAGCTATACTAATAGCTTTTGCTACATCCCCTGCTAATGAATTCCAGAGTTTGATTACGCATTGAGTGAAAAAATATTTTCTCCCCTTTGTCTTAAATGTACTACATTGTATGTCCCCTAGTCTTTCTACTTTTTGAAGGTGTAAACAACTGTTCCCCTAGCCTCCTTTGAGAATTTTGGGGGGGCAGGGTCCATCCTGCCTCATAAGCACATTCAGGAGTGAGTCACACTCCACGAAAGTGAACTGCAACTCTCTTGTGTGGAGCACGTTTGGGGGTTCCCTGAGGGTGGTGCCTTAGGGTGCTTGTGACGGTTATTCAGGTGGCTCCTCTGACGGTAATCTGTCTTTGTTATCTTCCTCCCACCCTGGATCCTGACTGCTTGGCTATATCTTACTTGTCTGAACTGGTCTAATAACATAGCAAGAAAGGAGAGATTTTATTGTAGCTGCTAATCTTGGAGTGCCATACCTATAAGAAGTAGGAGTAGTGTTAACCAGGATTGAGATGACAACTCTAGGGTTTCATAGTTTTCTCTCTCCCTCTCCCTTCTCTTCCTCAAAAGTTCTGAGCATCATGTATAAGAGAGGCTGACCTGAAGGGCTGTGTACAGGGACTGGCCATATTTCTTTTTGAATGCCACACGGATACTAAGAAGATCTGTCTCACTGTGAGAGATCAGGATTCGTGTCAAGATTTTATCATCCGCTCCCATTCCCTGTGGAAACAAAAGCAGTCCATAGACATTAAATGAAGTATTTTGTCTTGCCAATTTGAACATTCAGCCAGAAAATAATTGAAACATCTGCCCCTTGCTGTGGTTTCCTTAACAGTCAAGCTTTCTGATCCAAAACTTGGATCCTGGTGACCTAAAGCCATTACCTCTAGCAAGAGAGTTACCAGGCCTGTCTATAACTGTCCTAGCAGATTGATGTGTCCAGGATCACCAAAGACCTCTTTGTTGTTTTTTCTTTATTGTTAATCTATTTCTGAAGTAAAAAAAAAATCTTTGAGTTTTGCCATTATCGTAGTATTATAATAGGAAAATGTGGCCCATTTATATACTGCATGGTTTCAAAGGGTGAATGTGATATTTTAGCCCAGTGTTGCAGTCAGGGAGGGCTCAGTCCTGTTCTCTTCCCCTATCACCTTTATGTTTTGGGATTTGTATGGCACCTGCTAGGGTGGCTTTTTTTTTCTTTTGTATTTATTATTAAATACATTGAAACCTACAGTTCTTGAGATGGGGTGGTGGTGGTAAAACCAAGAGTGACGCAGTCTGCCCCTTGTGACTCCAACCTCTGCTGTCTTATGGTAGCTGTTAACTGCACCATTATTGCTAAGGTGCTGTCTCACCTACTGCCTGGAAGATGACTGTATTCTGGGGTTTGAGCTTAATTTTCTCTCATGAAAATGTATACACTAGTTCATCCTGGGATTTGTAGTGCCTGCTTCTTCTCTTTGAAGTCTTTAGTTACAGGTACCAGACTGCATCAGGAATGTGGGGAGGAGTTCATTGAGCAACTCTGCCTCTATTAGTGTATCTAACACCTTTGCAGGTGCACATGTAGTTTCTCAGAAAGATCTTGCCCACGCTCTAGTCCTCTCTGAAGCCCATTCCATAAGGCCAGTTGGAAGAACCATGAGATTCTTCCCTACTGCTGTGAGGAATCCTACCTCCCAAGAGCTGGTGCTGACTATGGCATGGTCTTGGCGTTTGGATTTGATGCAGTCCTTTCTAAATCTGATCTTGAGTGCTGTTGCCTTACACCAGAGGGCTACAATGTAAGATTTGTATCCAAAGTGAGAAGGGTGGTCAGGCTTATCCAAGGAAGGCGAGCAGACTTTGAGCCCTGGGTTTCAGGCTGCTGCTCCTCCTCCATGACCAGGCCACGCTTTGTTGCTGTAAAGTGTCAGGATTGGCACAGGCAGCTTATGAACACACCTTTGCTAAAGGAGTTAGATGTTAGGGTTGGGATTAAAAAAAGAAAAGGCTGAACCTTTTCAAAGGTGTTAATTTCCTCCCTCTTTCTTGACTCAAAAATTACTAATAGTTTTTCTATGCTGTCTCCCTCATAAATGCCCCCTGATCCCTGCATTGGGGGGGGGAGGTAAAGCTAATCCTTCCTTTTTCTTCAAAACACCCCCTCCCGTTCTTCAGGAACTGTCAGGGATCTTTAATTTCAAATAAGGGAAGGAGTAGTTCAAAATGAAGCATAGCCTATGGTATTGTGACAGACCAAATGGGCCTTTTGGGCTTTGGCCATGACTACTACTGTTTATCGTTCCCTAGCCACTAGAACATCTCTTTTTTTACACATTTAGTAAGCATTTGTCTGGGGGGGGGAGGGGGCTGTCCTCCAAGGAGCATATCAGCGATTACATGTCACATGGTTGCCCTCTGTCAGAACTGACCTTCATGGCACTATGCAGCTTATCAGCAAAGTACAGCGGCGTGTTCCTGATGACAGACGCTGAAATAAACAAGCAGAAGAAGTTTAAACATCTCTGGGACCACATGTGCTTGTCCCTGCCACTTCTTGGCAGATGGCAAAGGCCCAGCAAAACCCAAAGCAAATACTATTAAACCCAACTGAATCTTTTAATGTGGGGTCAGTTACTAATGCACCAGTCCCAAGTAAACAAATCTCTAGCCATCTTCTCTATAAAGGCAAAGATGTGCATATAGATGTATATTTTATATTGGATCCATGGGAACAGAGACAAAGGGCTTGTGCTACGTCATCCCCTTTTTGTGTATAAATGAAGATTATTGATCTTTTTGAAAGGAGAAAGCCTTTATTAAATAGGCTCCTATGTTTATACTTGAGATAGAGCGTGAAGTGACTCTCCCAAGCTCACAGCGGACCTTGGTGGGACTGGAACCCTGGTATTCAGCCTGTTACTATTATTAGACTAGAGGGGTGATTAGGGTAACATTTTGTATTTCTAGACTACCTGTGCAAACTTTGGTTCAAGGCAGTTCACAACTTTTTTTCAGGTGTATATTCTTGCTCCAGTAAACTGTCAATCTAACTTTACTGGTTGCACACCAACTGAGTGGCTTGTAGCCACTGCTCCCTTCCCCCCTACTTCTGTGAGTTCTGAAATTGACTAAGTATTTTGTTCTTGGATGCTCTTGGGGGAGGAGTCCTAGTGAGCTAACAACAACCCAGACACCACAGGCAAAGAGGAATGCTTACCCAGGGATAATAAAGCCTTTTCAAAGTCTCCTTTGAAGTGTTTTCGGATGCTATCCTCCACCTCTGTTGAGTTGACCTTCTTGTACTGGTCAAAAACTGTCAGAGAAAAGGGGGTTAGTGGAGGCAACCTTCACAGCCCTGCTACCATGATGGCTAACATATTCTTGGGGATTTTCCATGATGTGTAAGAGGGACCCACTTAGTGGATCATCACTTGCCTCTCTTGAGGTGGTCCATGCTGCGTTCAGAGAGAATGCTAATCCATCTGCGAATATTTGGGCTATTCTTTGCTCCTGTGTCACTTAATGCCTGCAGTGGAAGTGCAATGGTTAACATTATCAATGAAGAGCTCAGTCAAGGTGAAATCTGTGATAAGAGCACTAACCCTCACCAGTTTTTTCTCTCCTATAGCAGCCTTTGGCCAAGCAACTAGGGGGGAAAAATAGAGAGGGGCTCTGAGCATTTGAAAGTACAGAGTAATGCCTCTCAATGGTCTGACTGCTGGGTTGCCAGGTTTTCAAGGACAGACCAAGGTAGTCCTGGTTCCAACTATGGATTTGGCTTTTCTAATAGAAACTAGAACTTTATATCCATGTGGACGCTGGGTGTAAAACGATAACTGGCCTAGCCTGTCTTTGAGGATCCAAAGACTCGTTGGCCTTCATCTACACAGGCATATTTTCTTTAGGAGCAGCTAACAGGTTACAGCTGCCTCGTGCGCTCAGTCAGGTTGTGTAGCCAGGGCCTGGCCTAGGTCCCTAGTTTCTAATCCCTGCCTGAGCTGAGTAGATATTTGGGGATTTGTTTGATCTACTCCCCATAGTTGAAGTCTGTCCTAAGATAAGTGTACTGGGTCTTCTTTCATTTGTTTGAAGACTGTGAATATGAATGTACTTATTTGAGGTTTTTGGATCTATGATGTGGTGAGCCCTGGTTGGCAGTGGTGGTCTTCCTATCAATTGATTGAGGCATGTGAGTACCCCTGATATCCTTTTCCTCAATTTGAAATAGTTTTTTCTTCCAGTGTTATTGGAGTGTATGCATTATATATTTTCTTTCTGTGCCATTGTTTCACTCTGTTTTTGATTGGGTTGTGTCTTTTTGAGCTGATTGAAGGCGGTAGCAGCAATAACCCATGGAATGGAAAGTTTCCCTCTGGTCCGGTATCTAGAACTAGGACTATTGATCTGCTGAAACATCACCTGAAAGACAGCATTCCTGTGAAGCTATGTGGGAGTCCTCCAGCTGCGTTGCTGCAATATCATACTTTCAGTTGTGAGGAGCAGACAGTACCTGCTCCTAGTGACTATCTTTCGGATCTGGTTCATTTTCACTGCCCCTCTAGAGTTCTCCGGTCGATTCATGCTAATCGCCTTTTTCTTCCACCTCCTTCTAGGGCCTGTCTTGAATCTACATGTTCCTCTGCTTTCTTTTTTCTCGGTCCCCGTCTTTGGAATTCACTCCCTTTGGCCTTACATTTGGAATCTTCCTTCCGCTCCTTTAAAGCTTCACTCAAGACCCACCTCTTTTGCACAGCTTTTGACATCCCTCCTCCTCTTTCTCCTACTGTTAGCGGCTGATTGGTCCTCCCCAACCTGTTTTGTACTTTTTTTTTAATTTAAATTCTCTCTCTGTCTCTTTCTCCTTTGCTATCCCTTTTTGTAAATGAATTGGCGTTCTTTTCTGTTTCCGTCAGTAGTCTCCTTTATTTTATTGTACACCGCTGCATGCCTCTTGGTTTAGGTGGTATAATAAGTTTTAAATAAAGATAAAGAAAGAAACACAATATCACAGCACCTCTCCCTATCAGCAGCAGCAGTGTGGCCAGAGGACTCCAACACAGCTTCGTAGGAACACTGCTGCACGGTTCCTGCTCTAGCTGGACCCAAACTGGTCTCAGGCCTCTTCCCCCCTCTAACTTTATAATTACGATGGCTAATGGTGATATGTTGTATTTTGAGATCATAAAGTCCTTCGATCCTGTCCTGCCCAGATGTACTGCTTCCGCAATGTCTTCTAAGTTCATTAGGTCTTGAACATTATGTACAGAGGAAAGCTATCACATGCTATGCCTGGGTTATAGTATTGGGGGAGGGAGTGGTTCCAGGTTGTGGAAGATATCTGGGTTTTTGGGGGTGGGATAACAGTCATGCCAGAGTGCTGAAACAGAATTGCGCTTGTCTGCAAGAACTGGGATGGCATGGGAGGTGGGGCTCCAGACTTCCAAAACTCCCCTCCTACCTAGTTCCCCCTCCCCCACCCCCTGTATACTTTGGATCCTGGAATTTCTTTCTTTCCTGTCTGCATGGAATGAGCAGTAGTAGAACTTACTTTGGCATCCTGCGCGATCAGTGCATAGTCAATGATCCCTGAGTCTCTTTCACGTTTCCCCTGTAAAAATGGGAGGGCAAAGAAAGATTTACCAACTGAAGGAAAATGAGAGAAAGAGGGGAACGATGCACCCAAAAAACCAACAGACAAGAAGAGAAAAAACACCGGCAATACAGTCTACCTTCACTAGGGCAAGAAGGAGTTCTTGGAAGTGGCCACTCGTTTCTGCTGCAATGTCCTTCTCCAGCTCTGCTTTAAAATCTGCAGTTGGGAAGGCATCAAAAGAGGCAAGTAAGTGATCTGGAATCAGAAGTGGTCTACATGCATCTCTTAAGTAGGGAATTGGGTTAGAGGAAAGAATAGAAGAGCACTGCTGGGAGAGAACTGTCTGGAGGGAGATGGTGAAAAACTGAGGGAGTTATGGTCTCCTTTGAAGAAAGACCGCTTCAAGCTCATCACCCAATGCCAACAATGAGGAGTCTGGTGTACATACTAGATTAGGGTGAAATACCTTTTGGGACAGAAGCCCTTAAACTCATGGAGTGGAGCCCCTGAAAAGAGAAACATACTGGTGGTATATGCTTTAGAGAGTGCAACTGGTTGGGGAGAATTTGGGACATCTTCAGTTGTAATCAGTGCGCCATATCAGAAACCACTTCCTATCCTAATAGCCTGCATTGGCTATTGTCAGAGACTGGACGATGCCAGAGGAACTTCACCAGCTTCTTCTATCCTATAGAAGCCTTTGGCCAAGCAGCTATGGGAAAAGGAATAGAGAAGGGTTCTGGGCATCTGTGATTTCCTTTATTTGACCCTGCATGGCATATCTTTTGTTTTATGTTTGAATAGTTGCTAGATACATAAATGAATGAACAGATGTAAATATGAAGAACTTGGTATCCAGACAAAAGAAAAGACACACGTATTGGCAGATGTTAAATGTTCTACCACTTTGATTGAAGGATAAGGTGGTATACAAATCTGGCTAAATAAATCAATAAAGATGTATGGATACTGAGTCTATTCATATATACATCTGTCCATCCATGTATATGAGCGAATTTGGGCTTTGGATGGATTCAATTACTTGTCTTTTCAAGGCCAAACTCAATGTAAAGTATATTCAGGTACATTTACTTTCCCCAGAGGACTTACAGTCTAAGAACACTATTTATGTTTGTCTTTATTTGATATACTGCACATATTTAATAAGCATTTTTCCCTAAGACACAAAATGGGAGAGCTCCTTTATTAAAGAGGTTCCCAAGTTTGTACCTGAGGCAAAGGAGAGTGAAATGGTGAAATGAAGAAATGTCAGTGGGCTTGGAACCCCGGCTTCCCTGGTACTCGGCCTGCTGCCTTAATCACATTTTGTATTTATAGACTACCTTTGCAGATTTTGGCTTAAGGCAGTTCACAGCTTTTTTTTTCCTCCTTCAGGTACAATATGTCCTTACTCCAATGAGTTTTTAGTCTAAGAGGGTACCTGAAGCAGGACCGTACCTAGTCCTTTGTGAGCGGTGCGGCCGCACAGGCTTAAGGGGCGCATTTCAGCTGTCGGCTGTTGCCTGCCACTTTTTCTTCTCTCAGTGGCGACAGGCAACGGCAGACAACCGAAATGCACCCCTTAAGCCTTCTCATGGCATTCTAAGCAGATCTGGACTCTCCTTCCTCTGCCGCGACATCAGAGAAGGGAGGGACAGATCTGCTTCGAGTGCCACTATCACAAGAAATGTCAGTGGGAGAAATGGGCTTTAAATCCTAGTTCCACCAATTTGCATGCCCCTCCTTCCCTGCATAGTCTGTATGAAGATGGGTGGATGAGTATATGAATAGATAGGCATAAGGAGAGACACATGTATGAACAGACTACTGCATGTATCACATGTCTAGATGGAAAAATGGTAAATAGATGTTCTCATGTTGATGGATGAGAAGGAAAGTTGTGTACAAAGTGTATGGTATACAGATATATGAACCACACATTCCTTTGTTGCTGTGTGTGGTCCATGAAAGGCTGTAGTGTTAAAATATAGGCCCTTGATACTCCACCTGCTTTTCTTACCTTCTCTGTAAAAGGTTCCGATTTCTCGAAGTTGCTGGTTGGATCTGGTGGAAAGGATTTCAGTCAGTGTGTCCTCATCCGTACCCAGGCCCTGCAAAGAGAAGGGACACCGGGCAAGAGAATATTGACTGTAGGCTACTCTATGGAATATCATAATGCAGAAAGGGTGGCCAGCAGCTAACCAAAGAGAAGGAGGATGGGTCCTGTGATCATAACTAAGCAAGCCGGGTACACGTTGCTTTCCTAAAGCATCCAATGGGTATGCAGTATATATGGTTTCCATACCAGATGGTCCTGCTAAACACACTTAGAATTTTATTCAATTCTTTAGCCACATTTTTTAAAATATATATTTACTGATGGAGCCCCCTAAGATCCAAAGAATGTTTTTAGTGGCCTACAGGTCTAGTTACCTTCATGGCAGCTTTTAGCTCATGTGCATCATATTCAGCTGGTGGTTTCAGCAATCCCACAATAACTTTCTCCAAGCTCCCGGAAAGAGCTCTCTCAAGGCTTTTCACTAAATCCTGCAAGTACAATCCCCACCAAGAAACAAACAATTTATTTCTTAAACCAAGATATCATTCATTTTTTTCTCAGTGTAATTTTTTTCCCTGGGGAAGCACCAGGATTTTGCTAGCATTTCCAACTTTTGAAGACCTTCAAGTACAATTCGTGTACCCAGCTTTCTGCAATGGCAACAGACCTCAAGTCAAATAAAATTATTAACTGCTTTCCTGCAGAGAGTTGGAGAGTGTCTATAATACCTGCTTCTGACGGTAAGGATCATGACAACTGTAAAATAGTCAAGAAGCACTACTTATTCACAAGTACAGACAAAAGAGAAAAAGTCACTACTCTGATCTAGTCTAGCTGTAACTGCCTGGCCATTTGTCTCCCACCTCATGTCTTGGGATCTCAAGTTTTGTTTTTAAAGATTTGGATCTGGGAATCTTAAAACAGATTTACCCTTTTTTATTGTGATTTGGATCATTTTATTTGTAGTAGTTTTTTCAACTTGGCAGTTTCCTCCTCTCCCTATAGGCTTCCAGCTGAACTAGAATTGGCCTGGTAGGGGTTTTCAGCACATAGTCTCACATGTGGTCCAGCCGTTAAAAAGACAGTCCTTAGCCAAGGGACTGCAGCGTTCTCCAGATCTGAGGCTACGCATACCCCATCAGCAGTCATCACCACTGAGTAATCGATGAGTCTCTCTGACAAGAGCTAGGAACTGAACCTGGGTCTATGACAGTGTTGGCTCTTGAGTCACTGGGCCAATCTGGTCTAGGTCATTTGAAAGTGTTGTTATGTGGAAGGATTAACAGCTACTGGCCCAGAGATGCCAGATTCTTGAAAGAGTGTCTATAGATACAATTCCTTTTCCTCTTCAGCAGGAAGGTTTCATTTGTATTATTTATACACGCCTATCCTGTTACTTCTAGACAGTTCAAATTAGTACACACATAGGGTTTTTATTGAATTATATGTTGTTATAGTCTATGTTAATTGTAAACATCATATGAAATAACTATTTCACCTGGAAGAAACTGAAAGTAAATTCCTTTCAGAAGCTTTAGGGCTGGCCATTGAAATGCCCCACTTTATTATCATCTGTTTCAATGATTTAAGTGAAGGAATGTCCAATAAACATCAGTCATTTGAGCGTAGCTCTCCCTGCCACATAGGGCTGCTATGGATATTGTAGGTAGGCTATTACTACCCCATGTCTACAGCATTCAGTAATCAGGGGTTCTCAACCCAGTCGTCTGGGACCCCCAGGCCAGTCAGGTTTTTAGGATATCCACAATGGATATGCATGATATAGATCTTCATACAATGGAAGCAATGCATATTCATTGTGGATATCCTGAAACCCTGACTGGACTGAGAACCACTGAACCAGACAAAGGGGTATGTTTACTAATCGGTGGTAGTGGTTTCCGTGCAATATTGGAGCCACGCCCCCACTGCATGGAAACCGCTACCGCCGATTAGTAAACATACCCCAAAGAGTCTTAGATTGGATGTGATATGTTACTGGAAGCCGATGCAATTCAGCCAGAACCAGTGATATGATCATGGTGACTCTCAGGCTGGCTATTGGTCTTGTAACAGTTTTACGCTTTCCCAGTCCTCGGGACACACCTAACCAGTCAGGTTTTCAGGCCAACTACAATGAATATACATGAGAGATTTGCATACAATGGAGGTAGTGCGGGCAAATCTCTCTCATGCGTAGTCATTGTGCTTGTCCTGAAAACCTGACTGGCCAGGTGTGTCCTGAGGACTGGTTTGAGAACCCCTGGCCTAAAGAGTGGTATATTAAATAAACCTAGACAAAATGTTATTAACTATTCCAGTGTATATCCAGGCCTATTCGGCCTGGAACTCTCCCTGATGAACAAAGTATGATAAGGCTTGAAGAAAACCAGTATAATTAGTAGCAGACATCAGTATTCTCTTGTGCCTCCATCCCTACCCCCCCCCCCCCAGTTCTGACTGCACACTCTGCCTCCCCTCCCTGTCCCACCCACACCTTTCCTCATACCTGTTTGGCAATGGTTGGAAAGTGTTTAACAATCTGTTGCCTCTGGATATTGGAGCGGCTAGTCACAATGTCAAGGATAATGTCCTTCCTTATATCTGTTAAGGGCAGAAGGGACTGACATGAGTATCTCTGGGGCACTTTTCTGTTATCTGTCCATGTGTACCACACTGGAGCAAGGGGGCACAATAGGTTTGCCAACTGGTTCCAGATTCACCCGACAGACTTGATCCAGTCCTGGGTTTAATCTATTGTATGCAGAGACATATATTCTGATTTCTCTATTGCATTCCATAAGAAAAGCAGAACTACAAGTTCCTGCATGTAATGGGATAACCCCAGGACTGGATCAAGTCTACCGGGTGCATCTGGAACCAGCTGGCAACCCTACGGCACAACACCACCTAACCACACGTGGGAATCGTTTTTTAACTTTTTCATTGACTCTTAACCCAAAACATTCTGGGACTTGTTAATGACTTTTCATAATATCATCATGCATTAAAAATGTGTTAAGGTATAGTGACTATGAGACATCCCGGGTCTCATAAAATGGTAACCACTCCTGGACTGGCTGTGGTGGGAGCTTGTTCAGTTGGCTTGGAGTTCAATGACAAAGTCAGACATCAAAGAAGGGCTGTTCCGCTGTGGGTTTATTCCCATTGGACCGGGTCAGGCCGTCTCTGGTGCCTCGGAGCTATATGGTTGCTTTAGCTGTCGGGCAGGTGATACTCATGAAGAACTTGCCCATTGGGCCTAGTACTCCTGAATGCATAATGAGATTCAAGGTTTGGGACACGTGGTTGGTATTGATCATTGTGTGGGGAAAACCAAGACAACATTATGCCTGGTTATTGCTCACTTGCCCACAGGGCAAACAGATTAAGCCCTTCACTGCCACCACCATCCATTACCAAGACTGTCTGTAGATTAGAGGATCAGCGTACCTTTGCCTGCCATTGCTGTGCTGAGTATTTCCACATCATTCTCTACATCAAAAGATGGGTGTGACTTAATGGTGCCCAGTGTTCCCCAGATGGCACACTGTGAGAGTAAAAGAAAATAAAACCAGGGGTAGCAGAAGTTTCATGCCAGTCAAAGAACTGCCCACAAGGGTACTTCCACAGGACACAAAGAGGCTCAGCCTCTCTCTTACATTACAAATCCCATTGGCACCCACCTTGTCAGCCAGGTACAATTTACTGAGGATTTCCTGAGCTAGAGACATTCTTCTGCTTCACAGACCTGCGAAACATAGAAACATGATGACAGATAAAAATCTTATGGCCCATCCGGTCTGCCCTTCCAATCCAACTACTAAGCTTTGCAGTCCATTTTTTTCCTTTAGAGATCTTCTGTGTTTGTCCCATGCTTTCTGGAATTCAGATACTGTCCTCGTCTCTACTACCTCCACTGGGAGACTATTCCACGGATCCACCACTCTTTCCGTAAAGAAATATTTCCGCATATCACTCCTGAATCTATCCCCCTTCACCCTCATCCCATGTCCCCTCGTAGCAGAACCTGCTTTCAATTGCAAGAAGCTCTTCTCCTGTGCATTTATGCCATGGAGGTATTCACAGTAAACATCATGAATTTATCAGATCTCACCTCTCTCATCTTTCTTCCAGAGTATATATACTGAGATCTTTAAGTCTATCCTCATATGCCTTAGACCACTGATCATTTTTAGAGCCACCCTCTGCACCAACTCCATCCTGTTCATATCCTTTTGAAGGCGTGGTCTCTAGAATTGCACACAATACTTCAAATGAGGTCCCACCAAAGATTTACACAGAGGCACTTCTTCCTGCTGGCCATTCCTCTCCCTATGCACCCAAGCATCCTTCTGGCTTTCGCTGTTACCTTTTTACCTGGTTTAGCCACTTCAAGATCATCAGAAACAATCAATCACCCCTATGTCCTGCTCTTCTTTTCATGGACAGAAGTACGTCACCCCCTGTACTGTACTTCCCTCCCCCCCTTGGATTTTTGCTGCCCAAATGCATGACCCTGCATTTTTTTTGCATTAAATATCAGCTACCAGATTTGCAACCATTCTTCAAGAAAGACACAGAATCAAAAGGTGAAGGTGACCGCTTTCTAAATCCCAGGTCCAGTGTTTCTCATACAACTGTAGGGTTGGATGCTCAGGAATTAGCAGAAGATGCAACAGTGCCAGTCATCCAGCTGCAGGCGCTCCTTTTCCAACCTGAACCCGGCCTTGAAGTGCCCAGTGGTCAGAGTAGGGGACTGGAAAGCAGGTACAAGCTTGGCTTGTAAGCCCTTCAGAGACAGAAAAAGGCGTGAACAAAATCCCTTCCCTGTTTCCAATGCATGTAGGATTTGAAGTCTTGCTTTCACCACCACTCAATCTGTTTAATCATTGTGCAAAATTCATCTGCTGCCATACTTCCAGGCAGAAATGAACTCCCTATCCTGAGCCATTATCCACCGTCTTCCTGGTAACTCCTTTACCTGGATCTGCTGTCGTCCCCCCCCCCCCCCCCCCGGAGCTCCTTCCTCCAGCCACTCCTTTTGCACCCCCGTGTTTCTCTTTCCTGAATCCCCAGATCCGCAGGTCTTCTGCAGTCTGGGCCCAGTGGCTTTAGCATGCCTAACTGGTTTGTTTGGTTCTTGTGTAAACAATGAGTTTAATTCTGTGAAGAGAAATCACAATGCTGGTAGTGTCTGCATGCACTAACCATGTTGCTGGTATGTGAGGGGGGGGGGGGGGAGGTTAACCACAGGAGCTTTGAGCAGGATGCCCTGTAGTCATTGCACTGCTAGATTCAACATAGCCTCAGCAGTTGGGCGATTAATGATGATATGGACAGCACAGATCCTTCAGGATAAATGTCCCTGATGCAGACAGGTGTAAACCCATCGCGGCAGGAGACAGGCCAGAGGAGCTACGAAAAATCAAGAGGTCTAGACGCAGTTCCATGGATCCCCGAAGACAGAAGATGAATTACTGCTGTACCGCCCAAACATGAAATCAAAGACCAAGGAAATGTGGCAGAAAATGCAGAACCTTCCCCAGTTATATTAGCTGCTACCAGCCTGATTGGAAAGATTTTGCAAGTGCACATCCTTTGATCTGCTGCTTTTACACACGTCATCCAGCGGGTCCCAGAAGGAGGCTGCCTTTGGCACAGAGCAAGAAAGAAAAGGATTTAGTTCACGCCTTCTCAAACGTGCAGTTCAGTAGGTTATTTTCCTCTCCCGCAGGGCTTATAGTCTAAGTTTGTACCTGAGGCACTAGACTAGAGGATTAACTAACTTGCCCAAAACCTGAGGAAGCAGTGGTGGGATTTGAACCTGGCTTTCCTCAGTGTCAGTCCACTGGCTCTAGCCATGAGGCGACCCCCCAGCCCTGCACTACTGCAAGTATTGACCAGCAGTAAATCTGAGAGGTTGTAATTATATCCAACACAGCATTCCCTGATTTACGAACGAGGTCCCTTCCTGTCATGATCGGCACACATCTAACCAATTTGGAGACGTTATTTAGGTGTCAGCAAGGGCTGCACTTACCCCGAGGTGAGCCTGGGTCAGCGCGCAGTGAAGTCTTCTCCTGCCTGTGCGCGCGATTCTATTGTACTAATCTAAAGGAGGCGGGACTACCTGGAAAATAGCTGATCAGGTGACTTCCCCATAGTATTTTATACAGGTGAAGACGGCGATGGGCAGGATTATATGAATAGCAGGAGCCTGTGTCCTCTCCCTTTCTCGCCAGGAATAGTACTGTACCTACGTGCCTGCCCCTCCAAGCCCACGTGAGGCTTCCTTCTATCCCCAAGCTTTCCTGGCTGCTTTCATACTCTCTCCTGCTCAGCTCAGGGCTGGATCGGATGCAGGTAGGTAGTGGGAGCTAAGGAAACAGATCGCCATGTCATGAGATTCCTCAAGGCGAAAGAATGAAAGGAGGGCAGATAGTACACAGGAAGAAAAACCTGCTGGTTCGCATGCCATGAGGTGGGAAACGGGGTGAGGGTTCAGCTTGTGATTGCCACCATGGGGGGCGGCTATGGCATGCGAAGTATGTTGCCAGGCGGATAAGATTTAACACGCATAAGCAGACACCCAGTGAAAAGCTCAGCAGAGCAACCTCATCCCAGGGCGCGGTCTCTGGACGTGTAGCACCTACAGCAACAGAGACTTGGAGCTAGACTGCGCGCTTTAGGAAGAGGGCCTCGCCTTACTGCGCGCTCCTTCTTCCACTTTCGCAGTGCCTGGCATCGGGTCGTAGAAAGTAGCGAATGAAATTGCTTCTTTGAACCTTTTCGACCTTGTAAGGTACCAAAGAAAATCTTGGATAAAAGCAATGCGGTTCGTCCACTTTTATGAGCTGATGCGTTTTTATTAGACTAATTGAATAGATCAATTATGAAGCTAGTCCAACATCTTCTTTTATTTTTGTTTGCTTTTTCGATATGAAACAAAAATAAATCTTTCATAGAGAAATAAAATGCAAAGTTGTGAGCCGTGGATTTCCAGAATCCTAGTCCCGCCCACCTTGCTGCAGGACCTGGTCTCTAGCCTGTGACTGTCTCTTCGCTGGGCTAAAACGGATCATAGAGGGCCCGAGGTCAAATGCGCTGGGGCAAAAGCACTAGACTTTCAGATTGAGAATAAACTGAGCTGCCTCTGACCTCCGCTTACCATTCAGCAATGACCAGCAAATAACGGGGACAAACGTTTCATTTTTTTCCTCTTATGTTTATGCACATTTTACATAACTTGCATGGTAACTCCTGTTGCACAAATGAAATAAGCCAAAAAGGGGGAAAAAAGAAGGGATCGCTTAAGAAATCACACTCGGACACATTTAAGGAAACAACAGAGTTAACAAAAACCTCTCAGGGAAAAAAAAAGGTGGGGGAGACCAAAATTCACTACATTGGAAACTACTTCCTTCAGACAGGATTCAGCAACCCATATATTATGGTACTATTATATTATATTACTTTTCAGATTTAGTAGCTGTCCATTGTCAAGGAATTTTCTATCCATTGGCATTTTGTTACCTCTGCGAAGGTCACAAGTTTACAAGTATGCTAATTACTATAATATTCCAATGTAATTAACATTACTACTACTTATCACTAGTATGGAGGAATAGCCTAATGGCTAGAGCACTGGCTTGGTAATCAAGGGACCAGGGTTTGATTCCCACTAGCACTCTTTGTGACCTTGGGCAAGTCACTTAACCCCCTCCAGAACCTCAGAAGAAAGGTCACACTGTCAAGAAAACCCAGAGGCTGCTGGGTCAGCATTGACTCGACGGCATACAAGGTGCTGTATGTGTGGCTGTAAAGTGGGGACTAGAATAAGGTAAGATACACACAAGTGGTGAACAAGAGAGTGAGGGGCATCAGGACCCAAACACAGCCTTAAAGAGGTGGGTTTCTAGCCTGGATTTGAATAGGGCTAGAGAAGGAGCCTGACATACTGCCATAGATAGTTTGTTCCAGGCATATGGAGCAGTGAGATGGAATGGGCAAAGTCTGGAGGAGGCAGAGAAGGGCACAGATAAAAGGGATCTACCAGAGGAGCGGAGTTCCCAAGGGGGGATGGATCAAGATTTGCTGTCACACAGCTACTGAGTTTCAAGAAAGAGATTTTAAGCTGATCTTAGATTTCAGGTAACCCTACCCTGAGGCATTAAAGGACCCGTGGCATTGATTTCAAAGGGGTGGAATCAAGGTCTATAAATCCCACACTACTGGTATGTTCAAAACCAGGACTGGCCAAAGAGTCTGTCTCCTGGAATTGGGTAACTTGGCAGCTCTGCTCTCATCCTGCAGTTTAGTTTCAGTCAGCACAGGATTGTAAGAATAGGCCCATGGTTACCCAGTCTCAAATCCTTCAACTGCCCCTTCATTCATCCTTGTAAATTAGAAAAAACACTTTGATCATACAGGCCCAACAATGTGCCAAGTTATCCAGTTCCAGGAGTGAGATTTTAAGCCAGTCCTGGATTTCTGACAAGCTTATTCTGATGCATCATGGGATCTGCAGCACTGAAGCCAATGGGTAAAATCAGAGACTACAAATACCATATTGCAATGCAAATTTAAAACCAGAACTGGCAACAAATCTCACTCTTGGAACTGGGTAGCTTGGCAACTCTGGTGTTGCCAAATTGCTTTCCTCAAAGTCTGGGCAGGGAGAATGCAATTGAGACCCCTAAGTTCTTGGAATGCGGTTCAGAAAGGCGAATGATCTGTACCTTTTGAATATTACAAAGACACATTTTGCATTTAGTTGCGTTTATCAAGAGTTTACTGTTCAACCAAAGCATTACACTAGCCGTGAGTTCCACAGCTTTGACTCTGAAGAAGAGTTGAGCGTTAATGCCATAAGCATGGCATGGAAGGAGCCCGAGCTTCCCATCACAGGTGGGGGACTACCACTGCGAAGCCATGAGCTGGAGACAGTGGGAGCAGATAAAATGAAGAGGTAACTGGTATTTATAGTGCTACAGCCCTCACAGCAGCCTCTTCACCTTTCCATAAATTACCACTATCCTTCCCTAGAGAAACTGAGGTTATGTACCTGTAACAGGGTTTCTCTAAGGACAACGGGATAAGTCAGCCACACATGGGTGACGTCAACCAATAGTGTCAGGATGGAATTGCTTTCCTATAGCTCAGAAGAACCTCTTTAAAAGGTCCCTCTGAACATGTGCCAACCTTCTGCACCACAGGGCCAGTCCACTTCCTGCTTCAGTCTGTTCTATCTGCTCGGCCATGTGGATGGATCTTCCTGCTGTCCTTATTTTGTTTTAATTTCTTGGTTTTAGTTTGCTTTTCCTTTATTTTTTTTTTCCTTCCCCTACCTGGATCTCGGACTACCAGCCATGCCTTCAGCCTCCCTTGCTGACCCACACTTGACTCCCAGTTGGTAGCAGCCATGGCAGCTTGGGCTGATCTGCTGGTCTGATGAGGGAAGACCCTGTACCAAGCTCACTTGGCAGTCAACCTGGTAAAAGCAGAAGGGCTTGGATTGGGAACCACTGCAGGCAATCCCTGCAGTGCCTCTCTGTACCGAACAAGCACAGATGGGACGGTCTCTCTCCTGCAAGGGTTGGCCATGGTCAGCGGGAAGAACATTGGAGTTAAAGGTGTAGATTGCCTGAGACTGCGCTAAACCGTTGCAGTGCTGCATCTGTGAATCTTTCCTTTAATGGCATAAGTTCCAGTGAGGGGCCCCATTGTAGCAGTGACATATGCCCCCCCGCTGGCCTCCCCTCCTGCGGCAGTCCCCTCGGTGTCTGGACTCCAACCCATGCGGTGGCAAACTTATTTTCTCATCTTGCCGCACTGCCTCGTACGTTTGCCGCAGCTGTTTCCCGCCAGGCTGAAGTCTTGCAGTGTGGCTGGGGAACAGCCACTGGACCTGTGCCAAACTTACAAGAGTGGAGGCAGGACAGCAAGATGAGAGAGTTGCCATGCAGCTTCACCACAGCTGGGTGGGCCCCCTTTCTGCCTGGGGTCCCCCTACATTGCAGGAGCTGCTTGAGTGGAATTTACAGTGCTGCCTTCCCCTCATCTATTGACTCCACAGGTAGCATCAGCCCATTAATTGAACCTGTTGCTTTATACACCTGAGCAAACGGAGAGAGCGGAAGCAGGCGAGAGAGAAATATACAAAGAGATAGGGAGGGAGACAGGGTCAGCTCCAGAGTTGGTTTATAGTGTTGGCACCCTGGGCAGAACTTAAGCCTTATAAAACACACCTTGGAAGTCAAAATCTATTGTTTAGCTTTCAATGCCCTGCTCTTTGCCATGCCTCCCCTCCCCCCAGAAATTTACACCTTAGGCAACCACCTAGTTTGCCTAATGGTTGGCCCGGCCCTGGGGAGAGAGACACATACACAGATAGGAAGGGAGGTAAACAGGCAGAGAGAGCGAACGAGAGGGTTCAAGGAGGAAAAAGAAGCCAAACAGCAAGATTGCTTACCTGTAACAGGAGTTCTCTGTGGACAGCAGGACAAGTCAGCCAAACCATCAGTTTTAAGACCATACCTATAATAGAGAATTACATGCAGAGAGAATTTATCTGGAGAGGGGTGGCCTGCAGTTTGTGTTGACTCTGGGCCAGGTCTTTATCAGGGGATGGTGAAGCTCTTCTGGCAGGAGAACGGGAAAACCTATCTGTGTCTCACAGCTGCAAAGCACGTGCAAGACTAGAAGTGTCACAGCAAGAGAATATAAAAGCAGGCCAAAGTTATACTGCCAATACCATTTAACAACTACCCAGCAGACAGTGAAGGAGCCAAGTGAAGGAATCCGGTTTGCTCCAAGATTGGGCTAAGTGTTTAATATGTGTCTCTCCAAAGAATCCCACTGAACTTCAGACACACTGTAGCGAGGGAAGTAACATAGGCAGGGCACCTCCTCTTAGCTTAGTTTGAAACATGGGGAGATGAAGACTGGAAACTACAGGCTAACCGAATACCTGACCTCGGTCACACATGCAGAGACCCTCGTCAAATACAGAATAAGGGACCACGGAGCAGAAATAGAAAGATGTGGGAAAAACTGAACTGCACCCTCCCCCCCCCCCCCCCCCCAAGCAGCCAGGCCGTGCGTGCAGCGCAATACTGGAGAAACTTCTCCTGCACTGTTCAAAATTTCCCATGAGCAGGAACTGGCCCATCCCGTCTGCCTGGGAGGGATTTGGGTAGCTGCTGTATACAAATTCCCATGTGGAACCAGCACCAGGCTCTTTCTCCTGGGTCCGTGACTTTGTGGGCTATGGGAACAGGAATAGGATTTGTGCAGGGTGCCTGAAGGTTTTAGCATTGTAACTGCTGTGCTGTGCATGTCCCCCCTCCCTCACCCCAATGATTTCTCTTAGAGAAATACCGGGGAAGCTTCAGACAGATAAGTACATGGGGGGGGGGGGGGAGCACAGGGCAGCATAGTGGAAAGTGCTTCAATGGATGGAAGATTTGCACCCTGTGGGCCTAAGACCACCTCCAAGAACTGCTCTTGGCAACCACTGCGTTTACTCTCGCTGAACTGAGCTGCCAGGTGAGATGGAAAGAAGAAGGATGATCGATGTCTTTAATGAGGAGGACTGGCATCGGCATCTGGTGTAGACCTGGCAGCTGTGATGGCTGCTGCTGCTGCCGCTGCCGCTGCTGCTCTGGGCTCTAGTCCCAGCTGCCTTGGCACAGATCAGAGCCCTTGGTCAGGGAAGGGATTTCCCTGGCCAGTGTCTAGTGCATCACAGTTTCACAGCCCTTGCAGAAGCACAGACCCGACAGCATTGTTGGGAGAAAGCTGTGGAATTTGCAGACCCTTCGTTACTTCTTTGTGATACTGGGTATTTGTTCTAGATTTTGGTCCTAACTTATTTTATTTCTCATATAAGTACATGGCTGAAACTTTAAAAAAAAAAAGCGAATAGTTTGTATTCCAATCTGCCCTCAGTGCCTGATTTTGGAAAACCATTCTCAGAATCCACTCTGCAGTTTGGTATCACACTTAGGGTTTGTGATGATGATTACCTGGGACTCTAATGAGGATTCACGCAGCAGGTACTCCTCATTTCCTTCTGAAATATGAATCCCTCATCAGCAAGGAGAGAAAGATCATGAGAAGAAAGGGGAAGGATTACGATTTTGCTTTAACTCTGAAGTTAAACTATCTAAATGGTTTTTTCCCCTAGAAGTATTGTTTAGTACGGAGGCTCCCAGCCTTTTTTGTTGCGTGTGTACTAACCTCCATAAAGTTGAAGGACCCCAGTTCATCCCGACCCTCGTCCCAGACCACCTCCCCTCTGGACCAAGTTTGTCCCTCTCTCCTTCTGGCCAGTCCCCACCAGTCTGTGAGGCTGATATAGTAAAGAGTGCTGGGCTTTGCGCATGCTTTAGCTCACTTTTTGCATATAAGTTTGTGCCCTACTAATGCAAAAAAGGAGTTTTGTACACGAGCTAAGTGTATGCTAAGCCTCGAGCAGACAGAAGCGCATAGCACATTTAAATCCATGGTAATGAAGCAACTAGCTATTCCGTGCAAACGCAGAGGTGCAGAGAAGACTAGAAGAGCTCAGCTCAACACTGGGGTTTAACGCAAAGTTTCAGGAGGCGTAACGCATTAGCTCAGATGTCTATGGTCAGCGCCGGTGAGGAATTTATGCCTGTTTCTTCTCTCTCTTGAGTGTACAGCACCTGCAACCTTTTTCTGGCTTTGCTGAAGGAGTGGTGAAAAAGCAGCAGGGGAGATTGTTGGACTGCTCTCGGGCATATAAGCGCACATCTTACTCTGCATAGGATTTCGGGGCAGAGTAAAATCTGTGTTTGTTTTCTGAGCAGAATCTCTGCACAGGACACATCTTCTACATTATTTATTTAGACAGTTTTGTATACCACCTTATCCTTCAATCAAAGTGGTCACAACACAATTGGGGGATACATTTAACACGAGGGGATATGAGACACATACACTAATACTTACAGGGGACATGGGCAATGGAGGGTTAAGTGGTTTGCCCAAGACCACAAGGAGCACCTGTGGGACTAGAAACCCCAGTCCTTCAGGCCCAAGGTTGCTGTCCTCTAGTGAGATTTGAACCCCTCCCCCCCAACCACTAGGACACTCCTCCCTCAACATTAGACTCCCATTAGAAAACGCTTCACCAAGCTTTAGCACAGGACTGTAATGCAAGATTTCTTTCTTTCTCCCTCCCTCCCCCTAGCATGTTCCCTCTAGTTTTTCACTCTCTTCCCTGTAATGATTTCATAGATCCCCCTCCCCAGGGTCTAAGACCATAGTTTGGGTACCATTGGTCTAATACAACTTATTGCTTTCAGGCTAAATGATTCTCCTTCCTCTCCCCCCACCAACAGCTCATGGGGGAAAGTGTGAAAGTCACTTAATCTTTCTCAGCTCACATTAAGCTTTTGGGGGAAAGCTGAGTTACTTACCTGTAATGTGAGTTCTCCAGGGACAGCAGGATAAGTCAGCCACTAGTGGTGATGTCATCCGACGGCGCCATATGTTTATGTTTATTAAAACTTGATTGACCGCTCTTCAAAATAAAATCAAAGCGGTTTACAATAAATAAAAACCAATAAAAGCAAGGCACAAGGCCGGAAAAGGAAAAGAAATTACAAATTGTAAGAGCAAAGTGGGTTAAGGAACAGTAGAGGAAGGAGAGTAGAGCTACAAGGGGGGAGGGGAAGTGGGGAGGTTAAAGGCTAGGGAAAAGAGGTGGGTTTTTAGCTGTTGTTTGAATGCTGCGTAGCAAGGTTCAAGGCGGAGAGAAGTGGGAAGGGAGTTCCAAAGTGTGGGGCCTATGAAGAAAAAAGCTGAGGAGCGGGTGGATTGAAGATGAGCGGCGGAGGGGGGGGGAAGGGTGAGACGGTTTAAATGGAACGAGCGGGGGGTATGTCTGGGGGTGTGAAAGTGAATAAGATCAGCTAAATATTGTGGGGTACTGGTGTGTAGGGCCTTGTGAACCAAGGTGAGTAGCTTATATTGGGAACGAAAGGGAACAGGTAACCAGTGTAGATGGATGAGAAGAGGGGTTATGTGGTGATAAGGGGATGAATGAGAGAGAAGGCGAGCTGCGGTGTTTTGGATTCTCTGAAGGCGGTGAAGTTGGGAGGAGGCCAGACCGGTTAGGATAGAATTAGAAAAGTCGACCCGGGACATAACTAGAGAGAGAAGTAGAGTGGAGAGAGCAGAAGGGGAGAGGAAGGGACAAATGGCGCGAATTAGACGTAGGAAATAGAAAGAGGTTTTGGTAATGTGAGAGATATGAGCATGAAAGGTAAGGTCTGAATCAAAGAGGACACCAAGATAGCAGAAGGTGGTGACCAGGGATATGGGAGTGTTGGAAAGGGACGGGGCTAGAGAGGGGGAAGGATGACCGTGAGGGAACCAGATGGCAGTGGTCTTGGCAAGGTTGAGGTGAAGGCAGTTTTGGGTCAACCAGTGAGTGACAGCTGTGAGGCAGTTATTTAAGGGAGTGAGATCGGGGTGGGAGGGGGACGTGTGGTGAAGGAGAAGAATGTCCGCATAGTAAAAGGCAGAAATCCCGAATTGTTGAATGACTAGTGTGAGGGGCACCAAGAAGAGATTGAAGAGAAGAGGAGCCAAGACAGAACCCTGGGGGACCCCACAGGGTAAAGGGAAGGGGGCAGAAGGCGGTGTAGAGGAAGAGGCAGAGAGGACTGAAGCTGATCGGGCATAGAGAAAAGAGTGAAACCACCTGTAGACAGTGCCATGAATACCAGCTTCACGGAGACGGGCTAGAAGAAGGGAGTGGTCAACCAGGTCAAAAGCCGCTGAAAGGTTGAGTGCTACCGCAACCAAAATGTCACCACGATCGTGTGCCACATGCAGGGAATTAGTGAAAGCAAGGAGGGTGGTTTCGACACTGTGACCTGGCCGGAAACCTGATTGACGAGGGTGAAGGTAGTTGGTGGAATCGAGATGGTGCGAAAGCTGTGCAAAGACGATCTTTTCAAGGAGCTTAGAGAGGAATGGAAGGTGTGAGACGGGGCGGTAATGGACTGGGTCAAGAGGGTCAAGGGAGGATTTCTTGAGGATTGGGCGGATTAAAGAACGTTTCCAGGGGTTGGGGAAAGTTCCAGTGGAGAGACTATTATTTAGTATGGAAAGAATAGGGGGAAGGAAAGAAATAGAGGGTGTAAGTAACCATGAAGATGGGATGGGATCGAGGGGGCAGAAGGTCTTGTTAAAGGTAGAGATGAGTTTGTGAATTTCAGCTGAGGAGGTTGGAGCGAATATTGACCATGTGTGGGAGAGGTGGGATAAAGGAGGGGGGGAAGCTATAGGGGGTGGGGAGGAAATGGGTGGGGGACAGGCTGGCAAGGACGCTCTTAGAGAAGTGACCTTGGCGCTGAAAGTAGAAGCTAGCAAAGAAGGGGCCGGGGTGGGATGAGTAGTCGCAGAAGAGGAATTGGGACGAAGGGAAGTGAGAGACCGGAGTGTAGAGTAAAGGTGTCGGGTCTGATTTGGGGCGTTAGTGATGGCATTGGAAATAAAGGTGCGTTTTGCCAGGAGAGTCTGGGAACGGTAGAAGGCATGATGAGTTTTAAAGGAAGACAGGGTAGTCGGGGAGGGGTTCTTACGCCAGTGGCGTTCAGCTCTGCGAAGTTGAGAGCGGAGGAGGCGGAGACCGGAATGAAACCAAGGTTGTGAGATACGCCGTTTTGCTAGGCAGGGGCGAAGGGGGGCAATGGAATCAAAAGCGGAAAAGAGGGAGGAGAACCATGTGGATGCTTGGGTGTCGGGAGATAAGGAGGAGAAATCTGGGGGGAGAAGGGTGGTAACCGGGGGAAAATTTTGAACCGTATCAGGGGTGACTAGCCTTGATAGTCGAGGGGGCGAGGATTGCAAAGGGGGGAGTGAAGAAAGGGGAGGGAGCAGGAGACAGTGAGACAGGCATGATCGGTCCAGGGGAGAGGAAGAGCTGCTAGATTTGAAAACAGGAGCTGGGATGTCGCAGGGGTAATGAGGAGATCAAGAGTGTGACCGGCGGAGTGGGTGGGAAAGGGAACATGCTGGGTGAGGGAGAGATCTTGAAGGAGAGCAAGAAAGGCATGATCCCTTGGGGAAGAGGGTGAATCGAGGTGAAGATTGAAATCCCCGGCAATGAGAAGGTGTGGAAAAGCCAAAGAGAGGTCTGAGAGAGTCCGAAGAAGAGAGTCCCAAAGGTCGGGATGAAGGGCAGGGGGGGGGGAATAGATAAGAAGGATGTATAGTGGGGGTGCAGTGTGAAGATGAACCAAAAGGGATTCAGAATAGTAGAGTAGAGGAGAAGAGACCTGAGAAGCGGGAAAAGCGGGGGATAGGATGGCTGCCACCCCGCCGCCAGAGCGACCTATGCGAGGGACTGAAATTGCTGAGAAGCCAGGGGGGAGGCAGCAGGCGAGAAGGGCGTCCTCACCGTCCTTTAGCTAGGTTTCGGTGAGGAGGGCAATGTCAAGAGAAGATTGAAGAAGAAGATCCTGGACAAGAAGGGTCTTGGATCTCAGGGATCGACAGTTCAGTAGACCTAAATTGAAAGAAATGGGGGAAGGAGAGGTAGGATGGGTGAGGATGTGAGTGGAAGCTAGACAAGGGCGGAGGTTAGCTAAACAGCGAAGACGTTTGGAGGGAGCCTTGATTGGACGTCGACCCCATAAGATGGGTATGGAAGCCATAGGATGATAAGCCGAGAGGGAAGGAAGAGAGAAGTTTGAAACAGTGCACTGTACCTGTGGTAGCTGAGCAGAGACGCAAGTGGTGAACCCCGAAGAGGAGATGAAATAATCCAGTCCAGTTAGCGTGGAAAAGGAGAGAGCTAAAATGGAGAGAAACAGCGGGACAAAATTAAAGACATGGCTTCCGCTGCTGGAGCGGCCCCAAGGAGCGCACCTAAGGAGCATGTCATGCTCCTTAGGTGCGCGCCTCTGTCGCGCGCAGGCACTCGACTTTTATAGAGTGAAGACAGGATACCTCTAGGAGCGCGGCCTTCTGGGCATGGCTAGTAGCCCCACCTCTAGGACCACCCCTAGCTAGCCAGATCTTCCCAGCTGAAGCACTGCACTGCCACGAGCTAGGAGGCGGACATGATGTGGAACGGCCCCCCCCCTCCCTGCCGGGGAGGAGGGTTGGAAAGTGTGGCTGACTTATCCTGCTGTCCCTGGAGAACTCACGTTACAGGTAAGTAATTCAGTTTTCTCCCAGGACAAGCAGGATGAGTCAGCCATTAGTGGTGCCTCCCAAGCTACACATGCAGCGGCAGGGAGGGGCTAGAGGCCGGTCAAATAAGGAAGGAGAACATCCATTGAGGTGCAAGGAACCAGGTTTATTAAGACATAAGCGCATCCCAACATCGGGTGCGAATAGTGAGGCATATATGGATATACGGCAAAGGACTGTGCAACAGAGCATGGAGCAATTAATCCATACATTGCGAACGGTGCAAACAAGTAATATGTGCAACAAGCAATAACAAGTAATAGTCGTGTGAAAGAAACATGTGGCTGGGAGGTCATTACAATGGCACAACATTCTCATGAGGGGGCGTCACGAGTCATAGAGTATGACCAGAGCCCACAGTACACATTATCATGAACATAGTGTCATGAGTCATTAGGTTCCAGGGGGGGTGGCTGTGGACAACACCGCCCGTCCGAAGGCAAAGCCACCCTGATCCGCTTGATCCAAGTAGTAGTGTCTTTGGAAGGTTTGGACGGAGGCCCACGTGGCAGCCCTGCAGATGTCGGGCACCGGGATGGAGCATAGGTTGGCAATAGTGGTGGCCAATGCTCGCAAATGATGCACCCTGACTCCCGGAGTGGGCTGGGCCCCTGCTTGTGATGAGCAAAAGGAGATACAAGAGGAGATCCAGATGGAGAGTGTTCGTTTGGACACCTGTCACCCCGGTTTGTTGGGGTCATAGGAGACAAAGAGTTGTGACCCTTTTCTGCAGGGAGGCGGTCGGGCGTAGGTAGCATTGTAGGGCCCTGACGCAGTCCAGGGTGTGGAGCCTCTCTTGCTCCTGGTTGGAATGTGGCTCTGGTTTGAAGCAGGGTAATTCAATAGTCTGGTTAATGTGGAAGGCCGTCGCCACCTTGGGAACAAACTTGGGGTGTGTCCTCAGGCAGGCGCGTCATGGTGGAGTATGGTGTAAGGAGGGTAGGCCACCAGGGCATGTAGCTCGCTGTTATGCCTGGCTGACGTGATGGCTATGAGGAATAGAGTTTTCCAGGAGACAAACTTGAGCTCTGCTGACTGCAGTGGTTCAAAAGGCTCCCCTGTGAGCTGGTTGAGCACAACGTTCAGGTCCCATGCCGGAACTGGTTTTTCGATAGGGGGATGGAGGTTGGCCAGGCCTTTCATGAAGCGAACCACCAGTGGCAGCGCTGCTACTGACACATCTCCGGGACAGTGGTGGAAGGCCACTATGGCAGACAGGTGGACCCTGATGGTCTGGGTTTTTAATCCAAGTGCAGAGAGCGAGGCGAGGTATTGGAGGAGCTCCGGTATAGGACAGGAGAACGGATCCAGGTGACGTGATTGGCACCAAATGCTGACGCGGCACCATTTCAAATAGTATGACTTTCTAGTGGATGGGCGACGAGCCACCAATATGACCTGCTGGACTTTGGCAGACAGGTCAAGGGATGTGAGAGTCATCCTTTCAGCTTCCATGCCGTTAGTGCTAGCATCTTCAGGTTGGGATGAAGAGTTGTGCCGTTGTCCTGGGAGAGCAGGTCCAGCCTCAGGGGCAGGCGCTGCAGGTAGGGGAACCAGACCTGCCTGGGCCAGTGTGGGACTATCAGGATGGCCAGAGCCCTGTCCCTGATCAGGCGCTGTATGGTCTGCGATATGAGCGGAGTGGGGGGGAAGGCATAGATCAGTGGCCACTGCCCCCAGGTCACATTGAAGGTGTCTGCTGCTATTCTCTTGAGTGTGGGTCTTTTGGAGCAAAACAGGGGGCACTTGGTATTCTCCTCGGTCGCCCCATCTGGTGAAGAGGGACGATGACACTTCCTCGTGGAGCACCCACTTGTGGGGATTCAGCTGTCGGCTGAGGCGATCCACGAGTACGTCCTCTACTCCTGGCACGTAGCAGGCTTGGAGGCTGCACTGGTGGGAGAGTGCCAGGTGCCAAGTTCGAAGCGCCTCTCTGCACAGGGGACGTGAGCCCGTTCCCCCTTGTTTGTTTGTTTATGTAGAACATGGCAACTTGGTTGTTGGTTTGGATTCTGATGGTCTTGGCCGTTAAGTGATCTTGGAAGGCTAGAAGTGCGTAGCGGACAGCTCTGAGTTCGAGGACGTTGATGTGGAGGGCCTTCTCTGTGGCCGACCAGGGGCTTCCTTGACTGCTACACGGAGCTCTTTCGGGGAGGGTGCAGCAAACAACCAATCGTCCAGGTAAGGGAAGACACATACACCGTGTTTGCGGAAATGTGCAGCTGCCACCGCAACACATTTGGTGAAAACCCGTGGGGCAGGAGAAAGTCCGAAGGGGAGGACTCTGTATTGGTAATGCTTCCCCAGGATCAGAAAGCGCAGGAATTCGTTCAAAATATCAATTGACCCTTTCCACAGCATGAAAATGTCATCTATGAAACGACACCACATTTTTAAGTGAGATTCATAAGGTGATGATTTAATCCATTTTTCTTCATAAGAACCCATAAATAAGTTTGCAATGGATGGGGCACAAGTGGCCCCCATCGCTACCCCTGATGTTTGATGATATAATGTATTGTCAAACATAAAATAATTCTGATAAACTGTCAATTTAGTGAGTTCTGATATGAATAATATATGCTGTGTTGATAAATCTACCCTACCAATTAACGATGGAACCACGCTGTCATATGCGGCTACTTGGGGTTTACTAGTATACAACGCAGTTATGTCTAACGTAACGAAAATGATTTCTGGCTCTATTGCCCATTGCGTCTGTTCTGACAGTTTTTGTAAAAAATGAGTTGTGTCTCTGATATACAATGATATCTCTTTTATTAATGGTCTTAAATAGGAATCTATATATTTTGACAAAGGTTCCAGAATCGTTCCTCTAGTGGACACTATAGGTCTACCTGGCGGATTTGATAAACTCTTATGTATTTTTGGTACTAAATATAGTTTAGCTGTTGTTGATCCAGGTTCATTAAAAAAATTCCATTCCTTCTTTGTTATCAAATCTGCCAGGGCTCGAGATGTGATTAATTTTATTTGTTTCTGCAGCCCCATTGTTGGATCTTCTGTTAATTTGTTGGATGTTTCTGTGACTGATAACTGTCTATGAGCTTCTTTTAAATATTGATCTCTATTTTGGACTACAATTGCACCGCCTTTATCCGCCCTCCTGATCACTAATTCAGATCTCGATTGTAGGTCTTTTAATGCTGCCTTTTCTTCTTTCGAAATTGCACTAGTTGTTCGACTTTTTCTCTTTTCCAACTGTGTAATGTCCTTTAAAACCATTTCTCTAAAGAGTGTTAAAGAGGAATGGACTGGCCCTGGAGGAGACCATGTCGATTTTAGTGGTAATTGAGTCCTTCTAAGGGGCAAATCAACTGTCATCTCCGTCTTTGATGTTTGAGATGCAAAATAAATCTTCAAATTTAATTTACATATTAGTCTCTTCAGATCTATTCTAAATTGGAATCCATCAAAATAAGTTTCAGGGACATAAGAAAGTCCCTTATTGAGAAGCTGAATTTGCACATCCGATAAAGGATACCCTGACAAATTAATTACCAGTGGAGTTGATTCTTCTGTGATTAAATTAATGTTATTTAAGGTTTGCACTGTATATTTGTCCATCCTCGGGATTTTCCTCCTCCCCCCCCCTTTCCTTCTCTTTCTTTTTCTTCTTTCCTTCTGCATCGTCTGAAAAATCCTCTTTCGATCTCTTGCTGGAATCCGTCGTGCTGGCTTCATCAGAAGATATAACAAAATCTACTTGTTTCCGAGATTTATTTTTCCTCTTCATATTCATCCATGGATAAACATAACCCGTTGTATAATCTTCATAATCTCTCCTTAATTTTTTTTATTTAATTTTCTTTACATCTTCCCTTAATGTGTCTGATTGTTTCATAAACCCTTCAGTGGTTTCTTTCTCCTTTAATTTATTAAAGGAGATTCAACTTCTTTACTTAGAAGTTCCAAATTGCTTTTAGTGGTATCTATTATCAACACCATTAGGTCCAACGAACATTTATTTAAAATGTATGGCAACGCCAAAAAAATTTAAAAGAAAAACTTAGCCCGAGAGCTTTACGACCTTTATCAACTTCACCAACAAATGATCCAGTGGGACATAGTAAATGTGGAGACTGTAGGATTTGTGGAATTACTTTAGAAACTATTAGTTTTCAATATCATGGAAAAACGTACCAACTTAAGAAAAAAACATTGTGCTATACCGATTATGTGGTCTATTATATTCAATGCCCATGTGGCTTGATTTATGTAGGTAAAACAATTCGTTCCTTTAAGGTTAGAATGAATGAACATCGCAGTAGACTTAATTGTAAAATGAGGGAAGCACCAATAGTAGACCACTGTTTGAAACAAAACCATGGCTTTGAAGAGTTACTCTGTTTCTGTATAGATCAAGTGACTGGCGGTACTAATGGTAAATCAAGAGAACAAGCTCTGCTGATCTGTGAGCAAAGATGGATTTACACTCTGCAATCGGTAACCCCAGGAGGTTTGAACGCCCAAATAGATTGGGGCATCTGTACATGAAGGTGAATGTTGACAAGACGTGGAGTAACATCAGAAAAATAACAACAAGAAGGGATTGACGTCAATCGAGAGTTTATGGGGGAGGGGGTGAAATTTGGATCGCGCAGATAAGTGGAATGGAGGTAGATTGTTGATGACGGTTCGTATGCGCAATGCAACCTGAAGTCGATTGGCGCGGAGAACGAGAAGTATTGGAGGAGGTAAAAAAATTAAATCGCACAGGTGGAAGGTACGAGATGATTAGTACCATTTAAACGTAGAACGTTGAGGGTGTTTCGCGTGCACGACATAACTGGGAAGCAGTTTGGCTCAGAGAAAAGCAGAGGAATATGATGTGAACAGCGTCCGCCGCACATTGATAACGGAGGTAACTCAAACAAATCCATCTGTGGCAGTAAAGTTATTTTAGTTATAATGATAGTAATAGGCATAGAGGTGATTAATTTTTTTTATAAAAAAAAGAATTTTCTCAATTGTGCTTGTTCTCCGTTTGCAGCTTATACATAACGGAGTGCTTCAAAGAAAAGAAAACCCCCTGAAGAAACTTAACACAGTGAAACGCAGAGGAGGCGCTAAGACATGGCGTTGGGGAAACTATTTAAAAGCTAAGCACAGTTTTATAAAGCACTGTTTCACGTTTGAAAATATCAGTAAAATAGAACAAAGCTTGGATAAGACAGAAAATTAAATTAGTGATGTGAGCACAGAGATCATTGATGTGAAAATGACGCACAGCCACTAGACATGTCAAAAGTCTGAAAGTTGGCGTCTTTAAAAGTCTGAGATCTCTGAGTCACAAATTATTTAAAATTCATTATTCTAGTAGTGAAAAGGTTAATTATGTATTGAGTAGCAAGAGGATTAACGATCTGAAATTCAAATTATCTCACGATCTAAGAATACAAGTAGAGCGTTTACAATCAGGGTTTAAACAGTATTTCCGCTCTGGTAATTGACCACACGAGACACACAGTTTTTATGCCCATGTGGGAGTAGGCTTGAAAGTTATGCTGAGGATGGCATGTGGAGATTGGATGTATAATTTCCAGAGGTAATATTATAAAGTATTTTTGATACATAAGCATATTTTACATGTGAAAAATGTCTCTAAGATTGTGCCCCACATTCAGGGGTGCCATGGTTTTACACAGCTTGTTGGTGGGCATTCTCAGGGGTAGTGTTTGGCTGGAACTGGGGCAGACTTGTGAGATATGCATGTCTTTTATAAACTATGCACATATCCACATAGAGTGCACACACATAGCTGCCCCATCCTCAGAGCAGGTGTATAGATGTTCTTTGGCATTTGTGTGCCTAGTTTATAAAAAGCACATATGCACCTATGAAATGTTCAGAGTGGTAGCCATGTTAGTCTGAAGTAGCAAGAAGACAGAGGCAGGTGGCCCCTTATAGATTAACCGGTTTACTGAGGCATGAACCTCAACGACAGACTATGACGTGCAGCATAGCACTTATGTTACTTTTATATTTTCCAGTATTTTATAGGTTCCCTGTTATAGGATCACCTCCACATGTATAATTTTCACCCATACTTCTGGATAGATCTGAGTACACATGCTGTGGACATATGCCTAGTTTCACCCTCAGAGAGGAGAGGGGGCAATAGTCAGCCTACAATTTTATGAGTGAATACAAGGTGAAGAGCATTAAGAACATAAGAACATAAGACATGCCATACTGGGTCAGACCGAGGTCCATCGAGCCCAGTATCCTGTTTCCAACAGTGGCCAATCTAGGTCATACATACCTAGCAATATCCCCAAAAGACACAGGTTCCTCAATGCTTGTACTGGGTCAAGCATTGATGTCCTGGGTCCCTTTTTAATAGTGGTTTATGGACCTTTCCTCCAGGAACTTGTCCAAACCTTTTTTAAACCCAGCTATACTAACAGCCCTAACCACATCCTCCGGTAACAGATTCCAGAGTTTGATTACACGTTGAGGTGCTTGGTTGGGTTTTAGGGACCTGCACCACAGGCCCTGTGCCAGGGTTAGTGAAATACGTGGCAATGAGACCCACTACCTGCCTGAGTCTGTGTCATGCACCAGAACTCTATAGCCACCAGGGGGCAGTGTCTGCACACATCTGTTACCAATCTCCACAGATCACTTCTGTACCCATCCTCTGCTCTATTTTTGTCCACCTGGGAAGGGGACTTGGACAGCTGTCCGAAATCAGTGACCAGCCCATATCGCTTTTGCATTCTTCCCACCTGCTCCTGTCCTCGGTAATGATCATTGACCCTCCCTTTCCTGTTTACTTGTAGAGCAGAGAAACTAAAAAGATAAGAGCCCCAGCAGATCAGAGGAACTGTAGGCATAGACCTTTAATTATTATTGTCACTGCTTTGATCTGCCCCCTCAACAGTGGCAGAAGTCAATATTCATAGTCAGACTTGTGTTTCTTTCCAGCCCTTTCTCCTAGGACAAGCAGGATGAGTCGGCCACACTTGGTGACGTCATCTGATGGCGCCAAGACGAAAGTACTCTCCATAGCTCAGAAGGGCTTTTCGGCCTTCTGAGCATGGGCCAACTGGCCCCACCCCCCTGCCCGCCCCTAGCTAGCCAGTTTTCAGTTCTTCCGCCTTGTCAGCAAGACGGTTTTTTCTACTCTCCAACTGAAATCTACCTATACAAACCTGTTTAAAACAAATAAAAAGAATTTTTATCTTTGCTTGCGTATGTATATATTGCGCGCTTTGTCCAAGGTTCTTGTTTCAAATCTGTTCCAGCGTTTTCGGCACTTCTGACTAGGGACCTGGGGCTTGGGCTTCTAGGCCTACCAGCCATGTGCTCTCAGCCTGCAGCGGATCTTTTCATGTGAGGAGATTCATCACTGAGAAGTGCCCCAACGGATGCCGTGGCCCAGAGATCTGGGGCAAATGCTGCTCACCTTCAGCCAGCTTCGTGCCTTCGAGGGACACTGCCACCAGCCTCCGCCGTTGCTCAGGATGTGCCCTGGGGCCTCCATCCGCAGCTGCAGGCTCCTAACAATCGATGCAGCTCCTAATGTCGATTTGGACACACGCTGCATTCGAGGACACCTCTGCCAGCAGGTGTCGCCGCTCTGGATGTGCCTCAGGGCCTCCATCCTCAGCCACTGACTCCCAGTGGTCGATGCAGCACCAGGTGATTCAGGCCTCCCCCCTCCGGAACACCTGGGGCACCATCCCTGTTGCCGCATAGCAGTTTGGGAGGCAGCCTCCAGAGCCCCTGGCCGCCGCCATGATCAAATGGATGAGGCATCACTTCTAGCTCCGCCCCCTTATGGCACCATGTGGTCAACACGTCAAGCCCGCCCCCTATGGCACCATAGGCCGACGCCATGACAACGAGGAAAGCCCAAACATCGGAGCCCCCTCCCTGCTCCATCGTCGGCGCTGAAGACCCTGTCATCGCAGTGCGGATTCTACGGGAGCTGAAGTGTGGCCCATGGGGGCAGTCATCTTGCTCTGCAGTGATTGGACATCAGCGCAAGTCGCCGCCCCTATGCAGAGATTGAACAGCAGGCCATTCAAGCCCTTGGCTGATGCCACATCAAACTCAGGCCCCATGGCGCCATTGGCTGGCACCGCGTCAAACTCCAGCCCCCATGGCGATTGGTATTGGAGCATGCTCCCCAGTGCATCTCTGTGCCTATTGGTGAACGGTTCTGGACTTCCTCCTCTGCGTGATGTGCTCGTCCAATGCCGACCAATAAATGCCGACCTATAAATGCCTATATCTGCCGTACCATAAGCGCAAATACAATTGTATATTACTGCCATTTTAGCGGGTTACTTTGGTTCAAGGAAGCCCTCTTGGTACTCATCGGCTTGCTACATAACTGAAGAGTGCCTTTAGCTGTACTGGATATAGTACCAAGGATGATGTCATTGCATTCTTCTGGTCTTTTCTCTGTCTCACATCTGCAGGTTGGGGGAGGCAACCCTATGGTCTGGACTGGTCTAGCAGAGCTCCAGGAAAGGAAATTATCAGTAAGTAAAATTTCCCCTTATCCTGCTAGAACAGCCAGATGAGTGGGGTTATGCTCCCTTGCCAGCATGTACAGGCATACTTGAGCATCTTTCAGTGATGTCATCAGGAAATATAATGATTAGTGCAGCACTGAGATAAGCCAGTAATGTCTGCTTACAGCTGGTGGCAAGGTCTTTGTGTACTGATACAGCAGTGCTGACAGGCCAGGCATGGGATGTGCCATAGAGCACAGCTTGGAGGACATCCGGGCTTACAGCCTGCCGGTCCCTGGAAGTGCTCCTACATAAGGATGGCGCGAGGCTCCACCCCTATGGCGATGGGATGACTCCATGACTCAGCTCCGGTCCTTGACTCCTTCAAGGCCGAGCCCAACACAGCGTCATCGGCTCCAGCTCTGCTGCTGAGGACAACACAGCCATATACCATGCCGTGGGACTGGAGCACACTGCCTCTGTTCTCCGCCGGCCAGCAATCATGGTCTCAGACAGATGGAAAGTACTTAAAGCTTAGGGGCTACAGCTGGAACCCCCCCTGAGTGGGTCAGAGCCAGCTCGGTACTGAAACACACTGCCTCCCGTTAACTGCCGGCCAGCAACCATGGCCTCAGACAGATGGCAACTACTTAAAGCCAGCTTGGCAACGCCTGAATCCAGCCCTTCTGCCTAGGGTTACAGGAAACCCCCAGCTCCTAGCCCCTGCTCTTGTGATTGTGGGGAGAAGGGAGTTGCTCCCTAAGCAATCAAATATATATTCTGGGCTCCCCCCCCCCCCCAAAACCGACCAACACAACGGGCACCATTATGCGCTAATGCTTATTGGAGGGCCAGCATTAGGCTCCTCCAGCAACAGCATCAGGCTCCTCCAGCAACAACCTACTACTCAGGAGGTCTGGGGTTGGATTCCCACTGTTACTTCTTGTGGCCTTGGGCATGTCATCATCATCCTCCAGCAACAGCCTACTACTCAGGAGGTCTGGATTCGATTCCCACTGTCACCACTTGTGGCCTTGAGCAAGTCACTCTGAGACATGACACCGTGTGTCTTCTTGCATTTTCGCACTTGCTTCTGCTCCAGAATAGCTCATGCGATCACCTCTGACTGACTAGCAGCAGCTAGAAAAGGAAGAATCCTTACGAGACAAAACAAGCTGCTTCATGGCACTCCTTCATTTCAGAGCCTCACGTCAGTAACAAGAATGTACAGGTCACTCTGTCCAATGTAGCACTTTGGGTTCCTGCCCGAAGAGTGGTCCAAGAACTAAGGGGTCCACTCCCTACCAGGAGACTTGGGTGAGCTGTACCCCTTGCCGCTCCCTACCAGGAGACTTGGGTGAGCTGTACCCCTTGCCGCTCCCTACCAGGAGACTTGGGTGAGCTGCACCCCTTGTAGCCTCTAAAGAATGGTCTACAATGGAAGACTTGGCAGTCCACCAGACATGGATGAGACGCACTCCTCATGGCCCCAAAGGAAGCCCCGACAATCCACCACCGGTTGCAGTGGCAACAGGGTGGTGCAGTATACATAGTCAATGTGTCCTCGAGCAGAAGGTCACAGGTTCAGATCCCAGCTGTAGATCTTGCACTGCATGCCCTTATTTTCATCCAAGGAGATTAAGAACCCCACATTGACTGCAGTGTCTTACTTCAACAAAGGCTAACACCTTGTAATGAAGACGTGCAGTTTATTTACAAACAAAGTAAGAAGACATTCAGAAAGACAAGTAATTCTCTTAGTTACACATGAGTAGTTAGAAAAGATAACTAGAATGCACACTTAATTACAGTACTGAAAGAGTTATGAGAGAATGCAGCTATGTACAAAGAATATACTTCACCAAACTTGTCATAACCCCTTTACACATCAGCTGGGAGCGCTCAGCGAGAGGAACTAATGACAGTCTAGGATACTTCATGCTTGGCCAAGCAGATCTACGCTCTGTCTGTTCTGGATATTCTCTGTACTTATATAGGCACAAATGTGTTGCAGCCAGCTCTCACCCATGAGCTTCTCTCCACCCCATCCACCTTTTTTGCTTCGGTTTCCGGGCAGGCTTTTGATTACCCCCCTTGGTGTTAGAAGCTCAAACTTACACAGTCAGACATGGTCAGACATCTGAGAATGCTCAAAGGACACATCCTCCATGGCCTAAGTGTTCTTTTGTTATCATTAATGGGTCTCTGTCAAGGGAGACACCCAAAAGCATCTCAAAGCTTTTACATTATAATTGATGAATTCTTATCCTGTCCAAGAGAATTGTTCAAAGGCCAAGGGAAGAATTCTGTCTCCCTCTCTGGCCTCTTAACACTCCCCAGGCTAGATGTGCAAAGATCTCTCATCTCTGGAGCAAGTTGGCTCAGATAAAGTACAATATCCTTTGCTGATCCAAAAATCCATATAAATCTTTAATTAGTAATACATGCAGGTATGACCCTCTGGGCACCACCTGCATCTGGGAGTGTGAAAGATGACACTCACAACCCCTCGGGTACAGAGGAGGTACCTCCATGGCCTACTGTTCCCACAGAGACATCCAGAGGAAGAACCCCATTGCCCACTGGTTAGTGCACGACCTTAAGAACCAGTAAGCAGCATCAACTTGATCTTGATGCACATTGATCTGGCAGCCCCGGAACATTCGCTTGATGCACATTGTGGATCCTGCATCTGAAGGTCGCCTAATGGTCAGGGCGCTGTCCATAAGTAAGGGACATGGGTGTTCTCTCTACCACAGTTTGCATGGGTCCCTGTGCACTCCCACCTGACAAAACAAAAAGTCAAAGCCAGGCACCCGAGGTAAGCACCAACCCACCATCATGTTGGGATCTGCCCTTCCACTTCTCAGACTCAGCAGCGCTGCCATTTCTGCCAAGGAACAGCCTTTCTCATGCCAGCTGGGGCCAAGCAACCACATACCCCTCCCATCATACCTTGCTGACTACTAACCAGCAGAGGAAAAACCCACGGGATCACTACCCTTCCAGACTCCATCTGGGCAGGTGGGCCCATGCTGTGCCCTCAAAACCATAACCATGTGGTGGAAGCTCACCTCTGTGGAAAGGGTATTGGTCTTCTCACACCTTGTAGACAAGCCCGCCACTGCCCACCTCTGCCTTGCCATCTCTGGAGCTATATGCTGTGATCCAGCAAACCATGCCTTACCCTTGAGCCTTCAGGTGAACCACCTCAAGACCCAGACAATCCTCCCGTAACTGGGAAAAACACCATCATCATCATCTTCATGACGTAGGTCATCTTCTCTGCCCTGCGGAGAGCACCTGCCCCAGTAAGCTCTGTCAAATGTATTATTCACTCACTCTATGTGTATCTCTCAAAGGCTTCCAATATTCAAAAACTCCTGTGATGTTGAAAGCATAACATGATCTTTTCTATCAGAGTATAGAAGGTCTCAGACTCCACAGCACTTATTGTCAGACTTCTTTCATGTCTATCGGTAGTGCCTATTAGCATCAATGACCTTCTAACTTAATTCCGCATAAAATCATAAAGTGTTTGAAAAGTGCTTATCTTTTAGTTCCCAACGCCTCTTTCCAGCGCTTATGTTTGTGTTTCACTTTTCCTAGTTTCTTCAGGGGTTTCCACAAACGTTTCTTAACACTGTCCTCTACAAATACAAACAATACATATAACCACAACTACTAAAACCATTCCTTCTATATTCTACCTCAGCCCTAAACCACTTTTGATAAAACTATCCAAATATTTATCCCCACCTACTACTTACAACTATGCTGCAGACGTTACACTTCATGAGGCATACCAGCTTCTTGTCGGTTACACTCCCCAAGAAACGCCGCGTATGCGTACCTCTGCCACTAAGCCCTTTAAATACACCACTCTCAAGCACACTTCCCTCAGGAACCTGCCCTCACCTAGGGCTAATCATTCATTTATCAAACCATCCCCTCTATCTCTTCTCCTTAAGTTAATTTAATCTCAATGATATCCACACCAGACATTAATGAATACCCCTTTCACTCATCAGGATTGCTACCACCTTCTATTAAAACAATCTCCCATAGGCTCACACTCAATCCTATAATTTCTTCCAAAATTTTTATCCAGCAATTTTTCTTTTAAATTATCCTATACACAAGACGCCCAATCTATTTGCATATTTAACCCTTTTGGGGTCACCATTTGTAAATTAAAAATCCACCCCTGTTCCTGCACAATCAAGGTTTGTTCCTGTGTTCTCCTTCCTCTTCCTGACGAAACCCTATCAATACAAAAGCATGTAAGGTTTTCAAATTTATCTTCTTTTCCCAAACATAGGTGCTTCCTTGATTTTACATTTTAGACGACTCTTGTGTTCCCCCATACGTTTTTTAAAAGGTCGGGTTGTTTTTCCTATGTAAATTTAAATTGCAAGGGCAGCGAGCTATATAAATCACAAAAATGGTGTCAGAAGTTGTGGTTTCTTTCAATCTATAAGTTGTTCCATTGTGAGTAAAACAATTTACTTCACTAGTGATCTCACAAATCGCACAGGAGCCACATTTCCTAGGCCCTCTATCTACTTCTGCACCTACAGATTCACACGATCGCAATATTGCCGGACTTAACCGTTCTTTACGATTTTTATCACGTTGCCATACACATCTGATTTTTTTATATTGTAGACCTGGGACATTACACAATACATTTGCATGTCTAGCCAATATCCGTTGTATTTTAAAACTTAATGGGGAATATTTTGTAATCAAATTTATATTTTCCTTACTTTCCCTCTTTTCTAGACTGTAATAATAACCCTCTGTTATTATATAACGCTCTAGAATATGCTCGCTGTATTATTGATTGAGGGTACCCCCTATCCCTAAAGCTATGTAATAATTTTTTTGACTGTTTTTTAAAATCCAGATCGTCAGAATGATTTCTTCTATATCTTATGAATTGAGAAAAAGGTAAACCATCTTTCAATTTCGGTGGGTGAGCACTTTTATAATGCAAAAATATCTTGTGATCCGTGGGTTTTCTAAAAATTGATGTGGCCCATTTGTTAGTATTTCGATTAACTTTTACATCTAAAAAGGTCATCGTGTCTGTATGGTATGAGTAAGTAAATTGAATATTTTTTATCACACTGATTTATCCAGATGAAAAACTGTTCTAACAATTCTACCGACCCTTGCCAGTCAAAAAAATTATTACATAACTTTAGGGATAGGGGGAAAAGTAAGTAAGGAAAATATAAATTTGATTACAAAATATTCCCCACGAAGTTTTAAAATACAATGGATTATAGTGGAACATAAAAGTTGTGTACGAAGAAAGTTGACTGATAAACCTATTGTACAACATTGGGTAGACATGGGACACACATTGGCTGACATAAAATTCTTTGTTCTAAAAAAAGTACAACTAAATTGGCGAGGGGGAGATTTAATTAAAACCACTGCCAGGTTGGAATAGAAATATATTTTTTTGTTGAATTCCATGGCGCCACATGGGTTAAACATGGACCAAGATTTGTCTGTGTTCCTATAACTTGGTAGGGTGTTTTAATAAAATTGAGTTTTCAAGATATATATTCCCCCTGCTTTTAGTTTTTCTTGTAAAACAAGTTGTGTCTGGTATGTCTTTCAGTATTCACAATGGATCCGCAATTTTTTTGGTTTTGGCCCTTGCCAATAGTAATTGTCAGTTTCCTTCATGCATTTAAATTTTTTTGATTGTCTGATTTTCAAGTACACAATGTTTTATTTTTTATTATTTTTTTCAATTATTTTTTTCATTTAATTTGTTTCCCCCAGTTTTATCAATTCCACTCCTTTTTCAACACAATCACCATAGTGATAACATTGGCAAACAGTATGGATTAGTGGCTGGCACCGATAGTTCCCGCCAAAAAGTGGCGTTTAAAAGAGCACGCATGAGCAGATAGCTGCACTGTGATATTCAATGTGAGGTGATCGCTGACGGCGGCTCGATTACTATTCAGGTTTGGAAAATCGGTCTGCGTTTTTGTTTCATTTTTAGAGGTGGTTTCCTAGCCAATAGTATTTGCAGTCTCTCTCATTTACTCTAGTTGATTTTTAAGCACAATTTTGAGTTCGTTTAATTTATCCCCTCGGTTTATAAAACCAACACAATTCTTTTCAGTACAATTACTTACAGTGATTATAATGGATGACAGGGTGTATTAGTGGCTGGTTTTATTTTTGTTTTCGTTTTTGTTTTTCCCGCCAAATAGTGGCGTTTAAAAGAGCACGCATGAGCAGATAGTTGCGATGCGATATTCCATGTGAAGTGCCCGCTGACGGCGGCTTGATTGCTTTTAAGGTTTGGAAAGTTGTTCTGCATTAGATGCGATATGATTTATTGAATATAAGGGCGTTTCACAATTTGTAGAGGGAATTTATCTTTACACTTTGTCATGGAGCGGTAGGCACATGATGCCAGTATGTGCTCGATTATATTACGTCGGTACTCTCGGTGCAGAGCTTTTTAGGCACTCACAATTTCCGCCCCGGAGAAATTCCTTTTACATTTTTACATTCTTACAAGTTTTTCAGGTATCTCCGCCCCGGAGAAATTCCTTTTATATTCTTATATGCTCTTCAGGTATGAAACGTCTAAATTTCTGTTCCCACATCAGCGACCTTACAGTATCGTGCAGGATTAAAGATCAATTAACCCTTGCATAACAGATGGTAGCACGAGCATCCGACATTTGCAAGTTTTCATTGTGCCCTGCAACAACACCTCGCGGCACCTCACAGTTTACAGATAATGGAATTTGCATATATCTGCTGACGTGGGCCGGTCTAGGTATTATTAATATGCGTGTGTTCAGTCCCGTGGAGATGGGGCACTTTCATTTTACCTAATACATTTATTTTACTTCGGCGGAGGTTTCTTCCGGTTTTTAATCTCACATCAATATAACAGTGTGAATAGTGGCACAAACAGTTTTTCCTTTGTTTTTTCTTTATATTTCCCGCCCAAAAAAAGAGGGTTTGTTTTTTTTTAATAATCACACATACGGCAGCATTTGCGATGTAGAACTCTATGCACATAGTGTTCTAATTTCTGTTACACAAATTAGATGTCTTTTGATCTGATATAAGAATAGCTTTACATTTTCTATAGTTGTTTAGTTTTATAACTAATAAGCGTGTTTTTAATTTACTGTTAATTTTATTCATTTTTTTATTCTTTTAGATAAATTCATGGGTGAAATAGGGCTCCTGTCTAATCCACAACAGGGATTTTTTTACACAATACGATAATCTGTGATTTTCGTTCAGACAATAGTTGAGCCCTTTCATTTAATTCAAATATTCATCTATGTATACTCGGTCTTCCTCTTTATTTTATTTGCCTTGGGTCCGGTGGTCCCGTTATTAGTGCTTTCGAAACTCCTTTTATATTACGTATTGCTGTGTGACACTTAAATGGATACTAGTTTCAAATAATGACAGTCATCGTCTTTATAATAATGAGAGGGTTTTATAACCCCTACACTTGCTTTGTTTAGTTACATTTTACTAATTCAAAGTTTTTTTTTCCGGTGTGGTCACTCAGTTCACCACATGATGATACAAAGTAGATAATTTTCCCCTTCAAACTCAAAGATTTCTTTAAGAATTGAGATTTGTTATCCTTAGAGTCACAGTGTTTGTTTAGTTTATTATATCCTTGTTGGGGGGACACTGGCCTCTCCCTATTTTATGACAATAATTCCTCAGGAAGATATCGTCATTCCATGATGTATTTCAAATTGTTTTAATTGATTTTATATTTTTTATACACAGTTTAAGTTACATCACGCAATAGAGGCAGGTGGGTTCCACGCTTCTGCCAATCCAAAGTTTTTTCTCATATTGGCTTGTTACTGTGGTAGGTTTTATCATTATTATTATTATACTACTATCATTTTATTTCATTTTAGTATTTATTATTATGTATTATATTTTTATATTATTAAATATTTATTATTCATAATTTGTGGTGTATGGATAGATGTTTTATTATTTATTTATATTTTTTATAGTTCACATTATTTACACAGTAACACCATTAGCCAAAACATTTTCAAGTTTTAATTTTTAATTTTTGCTTACCCTTCATTTTAATTATATATATTTTTTATTTATTATTTTATATTATCATTTTATTTTATTATGTAATTTTTAATATTTTTAATTTTTGCCACCATTATTAGTTTTTAATTTTGATGAAGAATATCATGTAGTTGCTTTCATTCCTATATTGGTTTCAGAGTTAATGTTATGTCCCTCCAGTCCTCCTCATCTCTTTTGTTTTCTCTCCTGCTACTAGTTTTTAATTGAGATTTGCTTGTCTCATACATACATGTACATAGTTGTTGCACTGAATTTTCAATTTTTTCTGTTGTTATTATTGTTATTATCATTATGTTTATTATATTGATTATGATTATTGTTTTTATTATTAATATTTTTAGTGTTTTTCATCAAAGTTTTTTTCAAATATGGATTATCAATTATGGTTTTATTAAGTGAGTTAGCATATATTGGTTATCTATGTATGTATGTATTTATTTATCTAATTAATTATTTAATTATTATCTTTTCATTTTATGTGATATAATATAGTTCATTCATTAGGCTTGGTTAATGTGGTTATATAATAAGTTGTTATTTTTTATTCTTTATTATTCATTTTTTATTTGCTGTTGTTTTTATTTAATATGTTTTTATTTAATATGTATATGCATGTTTTATAGTGAGCCCTTAACCCCTGAGGAAGTGGTATACGAAACACGGCCTGTGTTGGGTTTGGCACACCTGATCCGTGGAACAATAAAGGTGACTTTAGAACCTCCTGCCACGTTTTCTGACTGATTCCTGTTGCCCACGTGGCAGTTTGCTGTTTCTTGGCACACATCTGCAAGGCCACCAAGACCTTGTAACAGGGACTGTCACATCACCTGGGCACCAGTACACACCGTCCAAGAACACCAGCGGTAATTTGTGCACCTCACACAGTAACCATATCAAGAAGTATAAGGTCGTGAGTTCTTGTTGACCAGGCAGCCCCAACAATCTGGACTGCCACCTCCGCATGCCGCCCGGGCCCAGGACTGACTTATGGACACTGTGGGCTTAGGGGTCAACCTCATACCACTCTTGTAGCGCAGCCGATGCTGCCTTGCTATCCCTGTGTGCAGCGATCACCTCACTGATAACATAGACCGTAAGATATGCCATACTGGGTCAGAATGAGGCCCATCAAGTCTAGTATTCTGTTTTCAACAGTGGCCAATCTAGGTCATGTCTCCCCAAAGACACAGGTTCCCCAGTGCTTGTATTGGGCCAAGCAGCGATTTCCCAGTCCCTGTTATCCTGCTACACTAACGGTTTTACAACATCCTCCGGTAACAAGTTCCAGAGTTGACTACACGTTGAGTTAAAAAAAAAAAGGCGAAAAAGAGAAGCCTCTCTTATTAGTGATGTATTAATGCTCCATTTTGCACCACTCTCGTGGCCAGCGATTTGATGCCATTGCTTCTTCATTGGGGTGACTCCCGCACCACTACTGATCGATGTGCCTACATCTGTTACCATACCTACATCTGCCTACACCTCTGTTACCTCACCGGTGTGCCTTGTAACTACACCCTCTGCTCAATGTGCCTACATCTCTGTTACTGCACAGGTGTGCCTTGTACATCTCTGTTACCACACAGGTGTGTCTTGTAACTACACCCTCTGTACATGTGTGCATTGTGACTGCAAGCTGTCGTACGGTGCACCCTCTCACAACGCTGCTACTGCACATGTGTGCATCGCCACTACAGGCCTACATGTTGCAACATGCCGTACCACAAGGGTGCATGCCAGCCCTGAACAAGTGTCTCGGCCTTCCCCCATCCACCACAGCACATGGCAGCTTGGGAGGCACCAAGTGTGGCTGACTCATCCTGCTTGTCGTAGGAGAAAATTGAGTTACTTACTTGTAACAGGACTTCTCTGTCGACAGCAGGATAAGTCAGCCACACATACTCGCCCACCTCCCTGAGAAGGGGTCAGCTTCTGTCCTGGTGCCCGCCTGCTAGCGGCAAAAGGCTCAGCTAGTGACATACTGGCTAGCTAGGGGTGGGGCCAGTTGGCCCATGCTCAGAAGGGCGAAAAGCCCTTCTGAGCTATGGAGAGTACTTCCGTCTTGGCGCCATCGGATGACGTCACCAAGTGTGGCTGACTTATCCTGCTGTCCACGGAGAACTCCTGTTACAGGTAAGTAACTGTTTTCCATGAAAGCCTGAGTCAAGGTTACCAGAGGGTGTTAGGTGATCAAGGATCCTGACAGTCAGACAAACTTAAAGAACCATCAGCACATTCTTTTACTCATGGGGAATGTGCTGCATTTTCAAATAGCCCATCCCAGTAAATGGCTTTTGGAAGTTGCCCTTATTATTTGTGTGTGTGTTTTGTATATATCATACATTCCTACAGGATTCTTTGGGGGTAGTGCTGGGATAATTATTATTGTTGAATTTAATTACAACATTCTCAGGGGGAGGGCCTAGGAGCTTGAAAGTTAACTCCGTGTGTGTGGGGGGTGGGGTGTTGTAAAACTGAAGTTTATCTAGAACTCTGCACGTCATCCCATGACCCGAAGCCCTGCCCTGGTGCCTGTGAATGTAATACATCACAAGCCACTTAGACAAATGTGGCCATGTGGAATTAAGGAAACAGGCAGCAGCTTAAGAGAACTCAGCCCCTGAGGCACTGCATACCAAAGGACTTCAGACCCAAACCTTCAATGATGCCAATTGCAGGAAGAATAATTTATCATGTGCAAACAGCCTGGTAGTGCCGCTTTCACTGCCTCGAGATAGGAAAATCTGATTAGCCAGGCCTAGTGTAACTGGTAGGCACTTCCCTCGGGCTGACTCTATTATTCTAGGGATGGTGTGAGGCAGTGTGTACTGTCTAATATAAGCTTGTGCAACTTAGGTTTATAGGTTAGGTTTGTTAAACTTGATTAACCGCCTTTTGTATAATAAAACCACAAAGCGGCTCACAGTAATAAAATATATCAATCACCTCAGTGAATTAAACAAGATTACTGTTACTGCCACCCATCATTTGTGTAGCGTTATGCACGGTGCAAAAGGTAAAGAATGCAAATTGCATTTTCCCATCTAACATCCCCCCCCCCCACCAAGAAAAAGAAGGATACATTGAGGGTCTTAAAGCAGAAGAAAATCTAGCAACCACCAACCATAACAAGACTGTTAAGAAGCAAAAATGTCTTAAGACGTCTGGCAAAATAGCCATGTTTCCAGGGCTGACTTGCGTTGAGTAGCTTTCTTCCACTTGCAGTTCTGGAGACAATGTATTCCACCCAGTGGCAAAAATTCAAATAGAGGGGTCCCAAGCAAAATATCAGAAATCCCCCCACCATGGAGCAAGGGGGGATTCACCTCCGAAGATATGCGAGCAGCTATCAATGGGGCCCCTCTTCCTCTGGCCCCCCTGCACCACTGATTCCACCATGAAGCTGTTGGCTAGGAAGATGGTCTACGAGTTACCTCGGGGAAAACTTCTTTTGGAGAGGGTAAACGTAATAAACCTTGGTGTAAAGATATAGCGGCCATACTGATCTATACGGAATAAGGTATGATGGCTTTCTCTTGGGGGGTAATTTCTCCAAAAGGATTAGTTTTGGACATTGCTAAGCCAGAGGATGTGGAGTATGATCTCCAGGGCTGGCAAAACCATCAGGTAAACTAGGCAGCTTCCTAGGGCGACAGCTTCTAGGAGTGACGAGTGACAAAGAGCTGGGGGGGGGGGGGGCATAAGGCTTATGGTTTGCCTTGGGAGCCAACAACTTAAATCAGCTCTAGGGCTAGTCCTGATGATCTCAGTCTCTCATGTTTACTGCCAAAGTTCGCCATAGTACTTGCATTGTGCCTGAGAGCTTCCTTCTGAAGTTCGTAAGATGCAACATGTCAGGCTAATTTAGCAAGATGTCATTGGAAATTCCACATAATCAGGGCTGTGGCTTTCATGTATGAAACACCCAATGAGTTAAGATGGGAAGTTTAAATTGGATCCTTGCAAATATAGGCAGATGGCATCTGCTGATATCATGTAAGAGCCTGACAGCTGTAGTCAGGGGCGGCTCAAGGCAATCTGCTGCCTGAGGTGAGGGATGAGATGGTGCCGCCCCCCCTCCCCCCCCGGGTGGGGATCTTTCTCAAAACTTCAGTCAGAGACTGAACCAAAATCAAAAAACCAATTAGATAATGTGGAGCAAATGCAAGATGTTCACACACCAAGGAACTAAAAGAAAGAACGAGAACCACAGCAGTTTATAATTCCAAATTATAGTTCATTTGTATTTTGTTATAAACTGCATTATGGTGCTTGCTTTTTCTTTTTTAACATACATTTTGCATTCACAGAACCCCCTCCTCAACAATGGGTGCAGAGCAGAGGTAGGACATTCACCCACAGAACTCAATATATATATATTAAAAAAAAGCTGATTCTGATCATCTCACCAACAAGAAACATTCTCCAGTACCAGGCATATAGGGAACTAATATAAAACCCTACTAAAGTCACTAAGATCTGCAAGGCCAAATCTACCATACCATACCAGCATACACTTCCAAAGCTCATACAATAAGGGGCCTACCAGGAAAAAAGCAGCACTATAAACACTGCAATGGGCCACAAAACATCTATACACCTATTTGAAAAGCTGAACAAGTCAAATTACTACAGTACAGATCCCTACGTACAAACTCCATGTTAACAGAACACCTGGCCTTGGTCGCACACTCAGAACACAGACCCTCACCAAGTACAGAATAAGTGACCACAACCTAAAGCAAAAATAAAAATATGCAGACAAAATTAAAATGAAACCCCAAGAAGCCAGACTTCGCATGCGGTGCCACACCAGATAAGAGAGACAGTTCCCCATACTGTGTGAAATATAGATAGCACAAAGTCCAATCACTAAATTGAAAATAAAATTATTTTTTCTACCTTTGTTGTCTGATGATTTTTGATCTGAGGTTTCCGTTTTCCTCTGTCTTCTCTTAGCTCTTTTTCTATGGTCTATAGTCCATCTGCCATTTCTTGTCTCTCCTTTTGCTTTCTTCATTTGAAGAAAATGAACATCAGCATTTTTTCAGTCCCAGTAACTTTCCCTAGTATCAGTCCCCTTTACAGCCTCCCCTCCCAGTACCAACCCCCTTGCCTTTCCAGTACCACCACTGGTGTCTATTCTCTTCCAGTCCCCCTCCTTCCCCATCGTCCAGCCCATTCTAGTTAAAATACCAGCCCAGGTATCAGCGAACCTCCAGTCCCAGTGTCCCCTCCCATGTCAGCTCCCTTCCAGTTCCCCCTCTCCCCTGTCCATCTGCCTGCCAGTGCCATCCCCGGGTGTCAGCTCCCTTCTAGCTCCCCCCCCCCCATGTCTGCTCTGCTCCTTTCCAGCTCCCCCCACCGTCTGCTCCCTTCCAGCTGCCCCCATGTCTGCTCCCCTCCAGCTCCCCCCCCCATGTCTGCTTCCCCTCCAGGCCCCCCATGTCTGCTCCCTTCCAGGGCCATCCCCCATGTGTCTGCTCCCTTCCAGGCCCCCCCCTTGTGTCTGCTCCCTTCTCTCCTCCCCCCTTCACCTCACTGATTTATCCTTTAAAATAAAAGCAACCGCGGGAACATTTCTCCATTCCCGCGGCTCTGCTTTCAAACTGCTGAGTCGCTGCCTGCCTGCCTGCCTTCAATCTTCCTGGAGCCGGTGGAGTGGGAGGGGCCCGAGGTCATTGCTTCCGCCGCCCTTCCGCTTCCGTTGCTGAAGCAGCCAGCAGCAACGGAAGCAGAAGGGCAGCAGAAGATGACCTCGGGCCCCCCTGCCGGCTCCAGGAAGACTGAAGGATGGCAGGCAGCGAAAGCGACCCAGCAGTTTGAAAGCAGAGCCACGGGAACGGAGAAATGTTCCCACGGTTGCTTTCATTTGATTTTAAGTTATCGGCGGTTCTATCATAGGCAGTTTCTAAGGAGCGGCAAATAGTGCCGCCCCCTAGAAACTGCCGCCTGAGGCGATGTCTTACTAATCTGTTATGTTTTTTTGAAGGAGTGAATAAACAGGTGGACAAAGATGAGTCGGTTGATATTGTGTATCTGGACTTTCAGAAAGCCTTTGACAAAGTCCCTCATGAGAGACTTTTGGCAAAACTAAAGAGTCATGGGATAGGAGGCAGTGTACTACTGTGGATCAGGAACTGGTTAAAAGATAGAAAGCAGAGGGTAGGGCTAAATGGCCAATTTTCCCAATGGAGAAAGATGAATAGTGGTGTACCCCAGGGATCTGTGCTGGGTCCGCTGCTTTTTGACATATTCATAAATGACCTGGAAAGTGGAATAACAAGTGAGGTTATCAAATTTGCAGATGACACAAAACTATTTAAAGTTGTTAAAACCCAGGAGGATTGTGGAAAATTGCAAGAGGATCTTGATAAATTGGAAGACTGGGCATCAAAATGGCAGATGAAATTTAATGTGGAGAAGTGCAAGGTTATGCACCTAGGGAAGAACAACCCAAACTATGGTTACACGATGCAAGGTTCCACATTAGGAACCACCACCCAGGAAAAAGATTTAGGCGTCATTGTGGATACCTTGTTAAAACCCTCGGCCCAGTGTGCAGCGGCGGCCAAGAGAGCAAATAGAATGCTAGGTATGATAAGGAAAGGAATGGAAAATAAAACAAAAGATATTATAATGCCTCTATATCGTTCCATGGTGAGACCGCACCTTGAATATTGTGTGCAATTCTGGTCGCCGTATCTTAAAAAGGATATAGCGATTTTAGAAAAGGTTCAGAGAAGAGCCACCAAAATGGTAAAGGGGATGGAAGGCTACTCCTATGAAGAAAGCTAAAAAGGTTGGGGCTCTTTAGCCTGGAGAAGAGACGGCTGAGGGGAGATATGATAGAAGTCTATAAATTAATGAACGGAGTGGAACGGGTAAACGTAGATCGATTGTTTACCTTATCAGAATATGGAAAGACTAGGGGACATGCAATGAAGCTACAGGGTAAACTATTTAAGACTAATAAAAGAAAATATTTTTTCACTCAACGTGTAATCAAACTCTGGAATTTGTTACCGGAGGATGTAGTAAAGGCTGTTAGTGTAGCTGGGTTTAAAAAAGGTTTGGACAAGTTCCTGGAGGAAAGGTCCATAAAGCATTATTAAGAAGGGACCCAGGATATCAATGCTTGAACCAGTACAAGCATTGTGGAACCTGTGTCCCTTGGGGAAACTGCTAGGTACGTATGACCTAGATTGGCCACTGTTGGAAACAGAATGCTGGGCTTGATGGACCTTGGTCTGACCCAGTATGGCATATCTTATGTTCTTATGTTCGCCTCAGTTCGCCTAATGATAGAACCACCCCTGGCTGTAGTTTGTACCATTTGCCTGCTTTTCAACAACCCTCTGCCTCCTGCCCGAAGAGCAAGAACTACAAAGGTTTGAAAAGTGTTATGCTGGATAAATTGGCAGATCAGGAGTTCCAGGCAGTTCGGTCCTTCAGGGTTGCAAACAGGCCAGATTTTCAGAATATTCTTAATAAATATGCATGAAAGATCTGCATTCATATTACCCTTGCTGAATACAAATCTATCTCATGCATATTCATTAGGGATAACCTGTTTGTTGCTCTCAGGGAGTGAACTGGGACAAGCCAGGTCTATGTGTGTGCAGAGTTGCCAAGTCTCCTAAATTCAGGAGTGAGATTTTAAGCTAGTTCTGGTTTTAAATTTGCAGTGCAGTAGGGTATTTGTAGTCCCTGATTTTACCCATTGGAATCAGTGCTGTAAGTCCTATAGTGCATCAGAATGAGATTGTCAGAAATCCAGGACTAGTTTAAAAGTTCACTCCTGGAACTGGGTAACTTGGCAACTGTGTAACGTGCAGGACTTGCTTGACAGGTTTTTTTTCTATGAAGGCAAACCAGTCTTACAAGTTTCTCTAATGATAAGCTGAATTAAACAATGGGCTGATTTGTAAAACCAGAGTTGTCACATTCTCCAGCTCCAGGAGTGAGATTTTAAGCCAGTCCTGGATTTCTGACCATCTCATTCTAATGCACTGTGGAACCTGCAGCACTGATTCCAATGGGTAAAATCAGGGACCACAAATACCATACTGCATTGCAATTCAAATTTAAAACCAGAACTGGCAAAAAATCTTACTCCTGGAACGGGGTAACTTGGCAACTCTTATAAAGTGCAGGAATTGCTTGACAGTTTTTTTTTCTGTGAAGGCAAATCAGTCTCACAAGTTCCTCTAATGATAATCTGGGTTAAATAGCAGGGTTGCCAAGTTTATCCCATTCCAGAAGTGAGATTTGTTGCCAGTTCTGGTTTTAAATTTGCATTGCAATGCAGTATGGTATTTGTAATCCCTGATTTCACTCATTGGCATCAGTGTTGCAGGTCCCATAATGCATCAGCATGAGATTGTCAGAAAGCCAGGACTGGCTTAAAATATCACTCTGTATTATGTGTAAGTGATTTAGGCCGACTGGACGGTTTTGTAGAAACATGCTGGGTTTCTATGAGAACTATTGAAGTGGTGAGATATGACATAGTGACAGGTCCTGATGGTTATAATGGGATTTAAAAATGTTAGGGCTCTAAAGTGTGACCAGATAGTGATGTGCTCCCATCCACTGCTCTTCACTACAAGAATTCCTGCAAGCCATGAATATATTGTATACCCATCTCTACGGAGACTTTGTCTCTTCCCACTGACCTTGTGCAAGTCACTGGGCCCTGCTTACTAAACTGGGCTGATGGTTAGCAGGCACTTTTTGTAACTACATCCCACTCACTGTGTCTCACTCAGTTCTAATCCCAAATCGATTGCACACTTTCTCCATGTGATCATGGCAAAGTCATTGCATCTCCCAGCTTTGCCTCGGACTCTTGGTGTAAGCGTGACTTAGGGCAAATCTTGGTTCCACTGGTTTACTCACCACTTGAGAAAAGCTGCCATATGTAGCTGAGCGATTGCACACTAGCTGTGCCATAGAAACTTGTGCCCCTTGTGCATTTTATCCCCTTCCTGTGACTCTGGAAATTAGCTTTGATAATCGCAGCAAGAGTGTCTCACTAGGGCGATAATTACCAGATACCAGATGGCTCAGAGCATCAGGGACCCGGGTAAACTGCTGTTTGTGCCCTAAGGGAATGTGGATGCGCTAGGACTCACGGGATGCAGCTGCCCTCTTCTCTCGTTGCTGGAGCAGTGATTCATCTAGTGCAGGAGAATGAACTACCCGGCTAACTCCCTGTGGGCGGAGCACGGTGCCCACTACAGCTGATGGTGCAATGCAGAACACAGAGTACAAGGCTTCCAGTTCATGCATCAAAACGTGTGAGTATTCCATAGAAGGAATGGAGGAGCAGCAAACGGGTTTTTCCACTTTTCACACTATTCCTTATAGCCCAATACAACGATTTCTCTACTGTCTTCAAGGTGAAGGGAAGGGAAGGGAAGGGAAGGGAAGGGAAGGGGGGGGTAAAGCAGTCCATTTCTGAGCCGAGTGCACCTTGCTGCCGAAGCTCGGGCTGTGCAGCGCTGTTCCAGGCTCAGCGTTCACTTTAGGAAGAGGTGGGAGCCAGGCTGGGGGTTGTGTGGTCCTGTCTCCCGTGCGAGTGCACCTTGCTGCCGAAGCTCGGGCTATGCAATGCTGTTCCGGCTCCAGATTTCACTTTGGGAAAGGAGATTAGCAGAGCCGGGCCGGGGCTTGTGCTGCCGAAACTCGAGCTGTTCCAGGAGCAGATTGCACTCCGGGAAAAGAGGGCTGTGCGAGTGCACCTCGCTGCCGAAGCCAAGGCGGCTCAGGGCTCACGTTTCTCTTCGGGGCCGGGCTGGGAAAGTTTGCGCTCCGCCTCCTCGGGGGCTGAACCCACTCCCGGCCCTGCGGCCTCGGCCGAGCTAGAAGACGAGCACCTGTGTGATGGCAGCGGCAGCAGGATCCGACAGGTACGCGCGCTGTGCTCCGCTCCGCGCCCTCCCCGAGGGGGTAGCGCGCCTGCAATCTGTCCCCATGGGGGGCTTGAAGCAGCTGAGCTCTAGGAACTCCGCTCTGGAGAGTTGCCTCGCCCGCGGCTCCCCGGCGCTTCTGGTCGGAGAAAGGGAAACCGGAGTGAAGCCGGTTTGCTCGCGACGGAGTCTGGATGCCGAGGCCACGTGGGGGGCTGGTGGCCCCTTCCAGGCGGGGACGTGGGGCAAGGGTCCGGGTCCGGGTCCCTGCTGCACCTGTCCTGTGCTTGGCTCTGCACCGCGATGGGGCGGGGAAGTTCCACCTGGTCACCGGCTGTTAAGCGGCTTGTTGCACTGTGGCACAGCGAAGGAATAACACTGGGGATTTCTGCAGCCCTTGCTGATGGGGGTCCTGCAGTGTGTGCACCCTGTTGCTTTGCTGGGCAGGAGGTACCCGGGTACTATAGTCTTTCGTCATGTACTAGCATGAACCAGTTTGACATCATCCCACTGCTGTTAAATGCAATTAAGCGACACACCCAGGTTTTCACAGTTGTTCAGAGCCTCCACCTAGGAAAGCCGCCTGTGAAGACCTGAGAAAATATCCGAAGAGAGCTGGGATCCCTCGGAGAAGGTTCAGAGGCTTATGAGAGAGGCTTTTGGCAGAAATGGCAATGACAAAAGTCAGAAGGATGCTTGGGTGTACAGGGAGGGGGGGGGGGAGGAGGAGAAGCTGCAACCCCAGCCTTGCCCTTGGGAAGGTTGCTGGAGGGGCCCTGGGCAATGTTCCCTCTAATTTTCTGTAGGCTGTGTGCCCATAAAATATCAGCTGCAGCTTTTGAAGGAAGGTTAAATTTTTGTGCGCCACATAACTACACTCGGAGATATATACTTTAAAATTTGACTACAGGTCAGAATACAGTATGTACCCCACATTGATTTTAATCAAATTAAATGAAAATAGATGATTACTAAATGAAGCGGAAAATTTCTAGTAATTACAATCCAACTTTTACATTTTAAGACGTCTGTGTTGTTTTCTATCAGAATCAGAACCGTAATTTTTGTGCGCTCTGTTATAAAGTATGTGCACTCGCTCAGCGAGGTGTCTGCGCGCACAGCTTAAAGGGAACAGTGGCCCTGGGGAAAGAGGCAGGTCCTACATCCTTCTTGTGCTATTCTCCTTTAAATATATTCACACCCTCTTTGGAAATAATTGGCACCTCATTATTTTTTTGAAGGTAGCCTTTGCTTCTTTTTTAATTGTAAACACAAGCTGAAAGGGTGGAGGTGGGTTGTGAAAATAGGAAGTCTGAGGTAGAATTGTAGTTTTCTGAACTAGGCATTGGGTAGTGTCTCCCTCCCTCCAGACTACAAGGCCATGGGTCTCCTGGGACAAATTAAGGGTGCTTTGGGCTTCCAGGGCGTCACTCAGCCCCCCTCCTCACATTTTTCATTACTCAAAATCTGACCTTGTATGGGTCCCCCCCTTAAGCTTGTGCCCTCCACCCCCAGTCCATGACAGCTCAGACTCTATTTATGACGTCTCTTTCCCCTGTCTCCTCGGGCCTTCCGTTTTCGTGGCTGGGCAGGGACATGGATGTGCTTCCTTAAGGCCGGACTTGGGAGAGTCAAGTTTTGCCTCCAAGGGTGAACCAGGAGAACTGCCTGGGTCAGGTCAGAAAATGGAGTTCACGAGAAAAGTAGGCCCAGAGGAGCTCGGGGAACTCATAGGATCCTCCAGCAATACCTCCATAAATGGGTTAAAAGCAGGTGATTTCAGCTAATTCAAGAATGTATTAAGTGTGGTACATCTGTCTGCATGCAATTAATTTGGAGGCAAACTAGCAGACATGCTCTTTATTTAAGGGGATAGTTGATCAGGCAGCGTGTTTTTAAGACTTTCCTGCCCCTTTCTTTATAAAACTTCTACCCTGTCCTCTTAATTAAAAAAAAAAAGCCATCTAGAACAGCTTGCAAAAAACACAAGATGGTTTAACAAAAGCAAACAAAATAAAACCACTCAATTAAACCAGCAAGGCAGGTAAAACCCATAAAATCACCCCAACACACAGTGCAATGTGTATGAGAGTTGCTTTTCCAGTTTTAAAAACTGTGGACATGGTGTGCCCCTAGTTCACCCTTGGACATTTGACACTGGGAGCAAGGCTGCGTTACTTGTGGATGAATCTGTGTCCCTTTTGGGACCCACAAGCCCTGATATGATTAAATTGTGTGTGTGTGGGGGGGGTGTAATTAATACTGCAGAAAGAGTATTACTGGAGTTAAATTTTAGGACATCTTGAACTTCAGTCCTTTTCATAAGGAAAGGGATGGAGAATAAAACAAAGGATGATATAATTCCTCTGTATCATTGCATGGTGCAATCACACCTTGAATATTGTGTGCAATTCTGGTCACCATATCTTAAAAAAGATATGACCGAATTAGAAAAGGCAGAGAAGAGCAACAGAAATGGTAAAGGGGATGGAAGGATACTATATGAGGAGAGGCTAAAAAGGTTAGGGCTCTTCAACTTCTTGAAAAGCAAACCCACCCACTTTCTTACCAATTCTCCCTTCACTTAACCAGCAGGACATAATCCCCAGGTCAACCCCTCCCAAACCTTTTTCCATGACACCCTAGTGAGAATTCATCACCTCATTGAATAACAATTCCACTTTACTCCTTATAGCCCTAGCTTTCAGTAACACCATATTCTTTGCCAGCAATACCTACCACACCTTCCTCCACCACCACCATTTCTCCTTGCCCCACTACGACGGGAATCAGAATCCTTCTTCCTTACCTCCATTCAACCCCTATACCCCAAACACAGCTAACAAAATCAGTCACCCACATCAAGTTCTCAGCCAACATCCCCCCACACCCCTCTCATTGAATCAAATAGGACCCCTTCCTCCATTCAACCAAACCCACCCAATCTTACAAAAATATTCCACACTTTTAAAACAACCACAAATAACACACAAAATGACTGAAACCCCAACCTACAAACCAAATACCAAACAGAAACAATTCTAAAGCCCTCCAGTTGCATGCAGGGATGCAGAAAGAGGACCAGCTGCACCTCCAGTGCCTTTTATTGGGGTCTGGAGTCGCACTTGGACATCAGTGGGGTCATGGAGCTCATGGGATCAAACACCACGACCAGCCTTGTGCTGGTTTCCAAATCAGTTTGAAAAGTATAACATGTGAAGATGCTCATGGATGTAGTAAAAGCTATCAGTATAGCTGGGTTTAAAAAAGGTTTGGAGAAGTTCCTGGAGGAAAGGTCCTTAAACCATTATTAAAGAGGCCCCAGGAAATCCACTTCTTGCCCCAGGACAAGTATTGTGGAAGCTGTGTACCTTTTTGGGAACCTGCCAGGTACAATAGTTGTGACCTGGATTGGCCGCTCTTGGAAACAGGATACTGGGTTTGATGGACCTTGGTCTGACCCTGTATGGCATATCTCATGTTCTTATGCACTGGAAGGCTGACTGGATTCTTGTATAAAGAGAGCATCTCTCTCACGAGTATGAATGAACAGCGATGGGGACAGCTTCAGTTCCCTTTTATTCTGGTTCTCGGTGGCATCAGTCCAACTCCACGCAGTTGGTAGGCTGTGCTCCGTGCCAGGTTTTCTGAGCTCCAGCTCCTGCTGTCCAGTGTCAGCTGAGCGCACTGGGGATATGCTTGGCTTTTGTAGGATTGTCTTCTCCAGCTTTTTGATAAGATGGAAAACTGGCATCAGCCTGGACCTTGCTGTTCTGCTCGTGGTTAGGCAACATTCCTATCTTTTGGGTGTAGAAGTCTAGTGCGTAGTAGCTTTCTGGACTTGTTGAAAATTATTGCTAGCTTTTAAAGGACCAGCAGCGAAAATGTCATAGCACATGCAGCTCTCTGCAGGTATCGTGTTTCTGTATTTCAGACATGTCAATTCACAGTGCAACGTTTTCGTGGTATGGGTGGGCAGCACCAGAGGCTCTCCAGCTGTGTCCTTCATGCTAACAGTCAGCGCACCCATGGTGCCATCCAGGTCCACTGCTAGTTAACCATTAACCTGGGACTTAGTTTGTACAAAGTTCTCATACAAGATCTTTGTTTGATACTTGATTCCAGTGTTTGGAGCCTGCAGAGAAGGACCACCAAAATGCTCAGTGGGCTTCATATACTCTGGAGGAAAGGTGGAATAGAGAAGATTTGATAAGAGACATTTAAATACTTCCGTGGTATAAATGCACTGGAGGAGAGCCTCTTTCGATTGAAAGAAAGCTCTGCAATGAGGGGGCAGAGGATGAAGGCGACTCAGGAGTAACATGTAGAACTATTCTTTTATGGAAAGAGTGGTAAATGCATGGAACAGTCTCTCAGTGGAGGTAGTAGAGATGAGGACAGTATCTGAATTCAAGCATGCATGGGACAAACACAGATGATCTCTAAAGGGAAAACTAGGAATGTAGTAATTGGTATGGAAGGGCAGACTGGCCTATGATCTTTTTCTGTTGTCATGTTCCTGTTTCCCTCCAAGGCAAATGGTTGCTGTGCAGCCAGCAGGGGGTGCTAAAGAAGAGCAGATGTGTGTCCTTAGTGGAAAGGTGTCCTCATTCAGGGTCAGCAGGAAGGGATTTAGACTTTCTATAGTCTTTTGATCTGAGATACACATATATCATGGAGACAGGTAAAAGGGAGAGCCATTTGTCCATGTTTTATCAAACTCTGCTTTCCCCTCTCCCCACTGTGTACTGCTGCCTTGGTTCCGAGAAGTTGGAAGGGCAGACTGAATCCTACGTGGTGGGGAGGGGGAGCAATATATTTCATACATCAGAATCCATTTTAGAAATGTTGCTATTGTATGTCCTCTTTAAACCAAACTGTGCCCTTTTAGGAGGTTTCTTCCAGAGTGCAGGCACCCTGGAAAGCCACTATTTGGGGGGGAAAAAAAAGCGTGTTTGGTGGATGTTGGTCTGAATTACATGGCACAGGGTACCGTAATGTTGGGAGAAGCATTTTCACCTCCTGAAGAGGCCAGCTACCTGGTTTTGTCATGGATCTTTACTGGGCCCTACACAAGGGGTGGGGGGTGGGGACCCAGAGCTCAGAGGACATGGGATGCCGCTGTCTGGAGTGCCCCTAAAGTTGGAACAGGATAACTGGTACATCTCATGGTTCACGAGCTGTATTTCCTATTGATTCATTTAGCATCATTCTCTCTTGCACACTTATAGAAACATCTCATAGCTTGGTAGATGATGATGGGGCTGGAAGGAACCTCCTGGTCCTACTAATTGTATCTGCCTCCAAGCAGGGTCAACTCTCCTTCCTTATACCATCCCAAACAGCTCTTGGTTTGGCCAGGATCCAGCTAAGCAGATTTCAGACAAATAGATGTTTGAGCTGTTCTTAAAGCCCCTTCAGAGAAGGAGGTACCGGCTCCTCCCCTAAGTTTGTTTCCCCCCCTCCCCCCCAGAATTTAGTTACCTCTAAATTTATAAAGTTCTTCAAACATTGACCCTCCTGGCAAAAAGATTGTTTTCTAAATGCCATTCCCTCCAAGCTTAAACTCTCATTTGGGGAAAAAGGTGTTTTAAATGTGATCATTGCCATATGTAAATCCGGATTTGTTTTAGAATACCCTCAGGTTCATTTCGGTCCACAGGTTTGACTATAGTAAGTGAGTTTGCACAGGCTTGCAAGTTAACTCAGACTGGAGCTTCTGTTTTAAAAAAAAAAAATCTCTAAATACCTTGCCAGGTACCCCAGGCAGAGAATTGGTTCAAAGTATTTGTGCCCTAGGCAAAACTCAAGCTTTACATGCCCTCTCGCTGTCAAAATCTGTTTAGCTTTGAATGCCCTGCTTTTTGCTGCCCTCTGGAAGTTGGTGCCCTAGGTGACTGCCTAGTTTGCCTAGTGGTTGGACCAACCCTGACCCCAGGGACAAATGGACTAGCACAGAGCACTGCAAGAGAGAATCAAAAGGAAATGTCTCACAGCAGGGGACAGCGTGGCCAGAATAAAAATGGTGCCCAACTTCTATTCCAAAAGAAAGTGAACAATTAGGAGAAGTAAAATATGCCAGGAACAGAGAGAGAAGAATGAGAGAACCCCTGGACCAGATGGTACCTGCTAAAGCACCCAAACCTAACATACACACAGTCAGGCAAGGCTTTATTCTTTGGTGTTGGGAGGGAGAGGAGAGACTCATCTCTCCTAGAAACTTCTCTTCTGTTGGCCTTGTGTGTTGACACAGGAGGGAGTGGAGGTAAAGATGGTCCGGCCCTGGTTACTGGCATTACACCTTTTCACGGAGGAATTTGTAATTCTGAAGCCTGGATACTGCTTCCTTATGACTTACAACACCCAGGCTGTCACTTTCCTCTCAGTGTGCTTATGGTAAGCCATATGGAATAGGAAGACTTCAGAGTTCTGTGTTGTGGCTCTGGAGTACACAGCATTTACTCACCTGGCCTCCTGTTTGCAATCTCCTGTTACTTGCATGAATCCTGCAGAGTGGAGAGAGAACGGAAAGCTCAGGATGTGCACTTTTATTAACACATCCCTGACAGCCTTGCTGATTATGCTTCTCTGGTATTACACCTCAGGCTAATGGCTCCATGATGCTTGAACTGCCCAGACCTACTACTGGTAGTGACAAATGCATGGGCTGAAGGCCTGAGAGGTGACTGCTCTATCGTTCTACCTCCTTCACATGTACGTAGGTGGGCCGTATTTCTTTGGTGCAGGCAGATCTGATTAAACTGGCCTTTCCTTCCCTGGAAAATCTTCCTGCTTCATGTCCTTTCCACCTGTATCTGAAAAACTGATCTTGTTCTCAAACTGTAACACACTAGGTAAATCATGGGCAATCCTGTCATGTACTTCCCATTTACAGGTGGACAAACCGCCGAGGTAGAACTCTCTGAGGAAAAATATTGGGGAAAGTGTGGAAGATGCTGTTTGGGTACCAGTTGCTGGGGGTGCTGTGGGGTAGGAGTAAGGGACACGGGCAGAGCTGTGTGTGGGAGGGAGGGAGGGGCTCTTGGTATTGGAATAGTGTGGGAGGGAGTTCTGCAGGGTAGAAACAAGGTCCATATATAGAGATGTGTGTGGGGAGGGGGGGTGTCTCAGTACTGGAGTAGCAGGGGGTGCCGCAGGGCAGGAGGGAGGTGCATCGGCAGAGCTGTGTGTGTGTGTGTGTGTGTGTGTGTGTGTGGGGGGGGGGGCTTTATTAATGGAATAGCAGGGATGCCGCAGGACAGGAGGGAGGTGCATCGGCAGAGCTGTGTGTGTGTGTGTGTGTGGGGGGGGGGGTCTTAGTACAGGAATAACAGGGGGTGCCGCAGGGCAGGAGTGAGGGGTATTTACAGAACTGTGGGGGGGGGGAGGGTCAATACTGGAATCATGGGGTGCCACAGGGCAAGAGTGAGGAGTGTTGGCAGAGCTGTGTGTGTGTGTGGGGGGTCTCAGTACTGGAATAACAGGGGGTGCCGCAGGGCAGGAGTGAGGGGTATTTGCAGAGCTGTGGGGGGGGGGAGGGTCAATACTGGAATAATGGGGTGCCGCAGGGCAGGAGTGAGGTGCATCGGCAGAGCTGTGTGTGGGGGGGGGGGTGTCTCAGTACTGGAATAACAGGGGATGCTGCAGGGCAGGAGTGAGGGGCATTGGCAGAGTGACGTGTGCTGTGTCTGCTGAGGGGTGTATTGGTACTGGACCAGGTAAGGCTTTCTTTTGACACATTTTAGACAGTCACATGCTGTGCCCACTGCACTTCAGTTCATTCACTCCTATGCTCCCATGGCTAGTCTGATCCGAGTTTCTAGCTTTTTTCCAACTTTCATTTCACAGGATATTTATTTTTTCAGCTCAGAAATATGATGCTTGCCAAACAACCTTTTGTTCTCTCAGAGTTGGCTCCTTCTTGGTTGTATTTGTCTTCACAGAGAGTCAAACTGTGTGCTAACCTCACATTGGAGTCACCCTATGTGGGGATCATGTTTGTTTGTGAAATGTCAGATTTGTAATAGGATCCCAATAGGCTCAATGTGGATCACATGACTAAAAGCAGATGGAGATATTGCCCTCTCAAAAGTGATGGGCCATACTTGACAAAAGGGTGTACTTGGAAAGTATTTCTCCTCTAGTTTCATGAGGGATGTGAATCATTTTATATTTTTCTGGTATTCAAAGCATCAGATTATTGGTAGGAAGCAGTATGAATATGATTGGACTAAAAGACAAGAGCTTGGTGGAGTCCAGCCTGTTAGCTTGGAGAGGTTTGGTCTTGGCGGTTGGCCTAGTGATGCTCTGGCTCTTGAGAAACCAGAGGAGAAGACAGTTTATAGCCTCCCCATGTTTCACTGCATCTGCTGTCCAAGGTGACCGCCTGGTTTGCCTAATTGTTGGTCCTGGGGCCTCTGAAAAGTGCAACCACGTTCAGTCATGCACCTTCCAGAGGCCCCAGAACCAACAATCAGGCAAACTAGGTGGTCATCTTGGACAGCAGATTCTGGGGATGGAAAAACGCAGGGCACTAAAAGCTAAACAAGATATTCTGACAGCCGGAGGGCAGAACACCTTGAACCAACTCTGGCTCTGGCCCCGAGTGACTCTTCAGCTTACCTTTGGCACACAGGATACCTATATTAGGATTTGTACACCGCCTTGGGGCTTACTATGAGGAGAAGGGTGTTACCAGGGATGTGCCACAGGGGTCTGTCCTTGGTCTGATTTTTTGATATGTGGAAGGGCTGTCAGGTAAAGTTTGCCTGTTTGCATATGATATCAAAATCTGTAGTAGAGTAGACACTCAGGAAGGAATAGATAACATGACGAGGGATCTCGTTAAGCTTGAAGAATGGTCGAGAATTTGGCTTAATGCTAAAAAAAGAAAATGCAAAATCATCCATTTGGACTGAAAAAATTCAAGGGAGCGGTACAGTAGAGGGGGTGACGTACTTCTAACATAGTATATGACAGCAGATAAAGACCAGCATGGTCCATCTAGTTTGTCCACAAAAGAAGAACGGGACCTGGGTGTGATTGTTTTTGATGATCTTAAGGTGGCTAAATAGGCAGAAATGGCAATGACAAAAGTCAGAAGGATGCTTGGGTGTACATGGAGAGGAATGGCCAGCAGAAGAAAGGTGATAGTGTCTCTGTATGTGTCTCTGGTGCAACCTCATTTTGAGTATTGTGTGCAATTCTGGAGACCGCACCTTCAAAAGGATATAAACAGGCTGGAGTCGGTACAGAGAGTGGCTACTAAAATGGTTAGTGGTCTTCATTATAAAGCATATGAGGACAGACTTAAGGATCTTAATATATATATGTTAGAGGGAAGGCGGGATAGAGGAGATACGATCGAGACATTTAAATACCTTCATGGTATAAATGCACAAGAGAAGAGCCTCTTTTGTTTGAAAGCAAGTTCTGCTATGAGAGGACATAAGATGAGGGTGAAAGGAGTAATATGTGGAAATATTTCTTTATGGAAAGAGTGGTAGATGCGTGGAACAGTCTCCCAGTGGAAGTAGCAGAGACAAGGACAGTATCTGAATTCAAAAAAGCACGGGACCAACACAAAAGATCTCTAAAGGGAAAGAAGGGACTTTAGTATTTGATATGAAAGGGCAGACTAGGTAAGCCATGTGGTCTTTTTCTGCTGTCATGTTTCTATGAATGGAGGCCTGCCATCCTAATAAGGAGTAGGTGGGAACTGTGGCTATGATTCAAGACTTTCTGGATCCTTCTCACATCGAAGGTTTTGAAGATGTTACAAACTGTTTGAGAAACATCTTTGCAGTTCACAAAGCCTGTGAGAAGCAAGTTGCTGGAAGAACTGTCCCTGTCAGCAGAAGGTGTCACCCAAAGACTCACTGGTGTCTGTCATCCACACTCGCTCTAAGTGTTGATACCAATTTCCGCTGCCCCATTGGAAATTTTCTTCCCAAGCACAGATCATGTTGGTGTGCCTCTCTGCTAATGTAGGATGGAGGCAATGGGTGTTCCAGCATGTAATGAAAATTCAAACCATATGAATGGTTTAGGTCAAAAGTGTTTTGTTGGAGCACATCTCAGAAAGTGAGATTTCGCCCTGATCTGCAGGAAGGGGTGTGATTTCCAGATGCCAAACTGTCGTTTAAGGAGAGTGGTACAGTTGAAGTCTATGGAGGCCAGTGGTGTGATGAAGGTTGGAGCTCACCGTATGCCCAATTTTTCTCTGGACTTTTGACTCCTTACAGGTCTGTGGGTTTCAGCTGCTTCTGCCAGCTGAGGGTAGGGTTTGGTGAATGCCCTGTTCCTGTGGTATGCTGGGAATTTACATGCTTGCATAATCCAAGGCTGAGGCAGTCGGCACCTGAGAGAGGGAGGGAAGGATGGAAAAGGAGAGAGAAAAGACAGTTGCTTACCAAAAGACCTGGCAAACAAAGTCTTAGTGTGGTGAAAGAGCAGAGGGAGAGGCCCCAACAGCTTATTGCTTCCCTCCAAGCCTCAAATGACCCTTAATTTAAAGGGGTTGTTACTCAGGTGTGAGATGTTCTCATGGCTTACGGGATGACTCTATGAGTAATAGGATGAGTCAGCTACACACTGGGACTGCATCTGACGGCACCATAGATGCATTAATTCTCCTAGAGCTTGGAAAGGCCTGCACAGTGATCCCCACATTCGATCTCTGTGTGTGCAGTGGGGGTGAGAGGGTGCTGGGGAAGGAAGTGAATGCATACGTCATGTCCAGACCCCTCAGTACAGAAAACATTCCAGGGGTGTCCTGTAGCCACGGAATGGTGATAGTTGCCCACCTGAGCTGTGTTCACAATCTCCAGCTATTAACGGCCACCACCTTAGTCCTCTTCTCCACCCTCTTCTCACACATCTTTCTGCTAGCACTTTTGTACAAAAACCAACACAGAGACATGAACTAGGGCAGGGGTTCACCAACCTGCGGCCCGCGGGCCGCATGCGGCCCACGAGGTCCCTTCGTGCGGCCCGCGAGGCTCTACCCCGGTTAACATTACGTGCGGCCCGCCAAGGATTCCCGTCATTGTATCTGCAGCCCGCGGCATGACTGTGAAGTGACTTTGCAAAAGTGCACTTTGTGCACAAAATATCTGCATTTAGGAACTTTTACAACGCGACCAATAGCCTATTTTTGAAAAGTACACAACTGCAGCATCTCCGCAATGCCACACACTGCACTTTTTTTCCACCAGCTGCACCAACCTATTTTAAGGACCTGCCTGCAGGTGGAGAGCTACCGAGAAAGGCGGGGCAAACCGTGCCGATTGGACCTATGGAGGCGGCTCGTTGACGCCAGGTGCCCTCTGATTGGTCATTCTTCCAGGATGCTCTAGAACTGGCAGCCTCTCCATTCTGGATGGTAGCGGAGGGTGGGGAATGAAGGATATGAAGATGGAGCAAGAGGGGAACGTGGGATAATGCCCCACTGCATTAGGAAAGTCGCTGGTGTGGGCGGTTGTCAGTGCCTGAAAGACGCCTCCCCCCTTTGCTCTTTTCAGCAGCGTTTGCAGGTAGATTTTTCTTCCCTCAATTTCACCCCCCTCCTCCTGCATCTGGGAGCCTCACAGCGGCCGGCGAGTAACCGGCTCCCTCCGACTTCCCGCGGCCCCGCGCTCCTGACATTACAGGCGGAGGTTTGAGTGAGTTACTTGCGCTGCCCTTTTCCCTTCTCGTTGTGCGCAGCCTTCCTTCATGGTTAAAGATCATCTCGACCGCTCGTTGGCGCACCCCGCAAAGAAAACGACCACACCGCTTGGAGAACCCAGGTACTCCCACACAGCATGCCACCACTCCTAGCCCCCATCTATCTCCTAACACCCCTCCTAATCCTCCACCCCCACTCAGCCAAACCCTGCAACCCGCTCTGCCCAGACACCACAACAGCTCAACCCACGAGCACCCACAATCATGCACACAACCATGCACACAAGCACACACACTCACCTTGCACACCAACCTGCACCACTGACCCCACAAACCACCACCACCTCTCCATTTCACTCATAAACGCCCGCTCAGCCGAATGAAATTGATAAAGTCATCCACGCGCTCGCAGCTCACTGACGACCACCTGCAAGCGTCCCTTCTCCTGTCAGTGTCATCTGTGAAGCCGGACTTTAACCGTTTGTCTGCTAGCATGAATCATCAGCCATCTCATTAAATTCAATAAAGGTGATCAGCCATTGTTTTCATAATTTTGCGTTTGTTGTTTTTTTTCGCGGGGGCGGGGAGAAGGGGGGTGCGGCCCGCGAGGCTCCTGGTAGTCAGCTCTGCGGCCCGCGGCCCTCTGGAGGTTGGTGACCCCAGAACTAGGGTGTCTTTCCATAGTCACTGTCATGCTGGAACTATCTGATTCTGAAGTTTGGAGGGCCTACCTCTCCAAAGCTTGGCAGATAGAGAACCTGTGTCTAAGCGTCTGTGGACTTGGTTGCACCCCAACAAGCTTTCTTGAGTTGGGGTTTCTCTTGTGTCCTGGGAGCCCCAGGAATTCATTCCAAGCTTTCTTGATATATTTTATAGTACAGCTCATTCTAGCAACATCAAAAGCAGAAATTCATGTTTACCTTGGCACGAAAATGTTTAAAATATACAAGAGAAGTGGCTTAATTATTAATGCAAAGGGCGTTGAACCAACTTTTAAATCCACTTCCCCCAATGACACTCCCTTTGACCTTGAACAAGTCGCCTTTTTTTCACATTTATTTATTTGTGAGTTTTATATACCGCTATATCACGGAATCAAAGCAGTTTTTACAATTAAAACAGGTACATTACATGTTTTGACAATAGAACTGGTGATGAAAAAGGCAATCAAACATTTACATAATTCCAGAGATAATTTATTTACAAATTATTTACAATTCTGATGACTACATATCATACAAACAGAGGGTATGTTCAAATGAGAATGCAAAGGGGCTGTTAATAATGTTAAAGGGTTGGTTAGCTTAGATAAAGGCGGGGGGTATTTATTTAAATAAAGGGGATGGAAGGTTACCCCTATGAAGAGAGGCTAAAAAGGTTAGGGCTCTTCAACCTGGAAAAGAGACGGCTCAGGGGAGATATGATAGAGGTCTATAAATTCATGAATGGAGTGGAACGGGTAAACGTAGATCGATTGTTTACGCTATCAAAATATATAAAGACTAAGGGACATGCAATGAAGCTACAAGGTAACCTATTTAAGACTAATAAGAGAAAGTATTTTTCCGCTCAACGTGTAATCAAACTCTGGAATTTACCGGAGGATGTAGTAAAGGCTGTTAGTGTAGCTGGGTTTAAAACATTTTTGGACAAGTTCCTGGAGGAAAGGTCCATAAACCATTATTAAGAAGGGACCCAGGATATCAATGCTTGACCCAGTACAAGCATTGCGGAACTTGTGTCTTTTGGGGAAACTGCTAGATACGTATGACCTAGATTGGCCACTGTTGGAAACGGGATACTGGGCTCGATGGACCTTGGTCTGACGTAGTATGGCATCTCTTATATTCTGTATCAGTTGCAGTTTTGTTCTGACCAAAATGCTCAATGAAGAGGTGAGTTTTGAGGTGTGAGTGGAATGAAGATAAGTCTGAATTGTTTCGGAGGCTAGGTGGTAATGAGTTCCAAAGCACTGGGGATATCTATTCAAATGCTCTGTTGCTTGTGCATTGTTTAGTCTTACGTAATTCAGGTGGGGTAGTGAGAGTGTTGGTCATCTGTCCTCTTCTTTGCCGATCTTTGGGTGCAACTTTGTCCCTCCCACCCTCTTACAATCAATCTTTTTAATGATTTTGAAGGTAGTCATCAGAAACTTGCATTTTATACGGCTTTGAATGGGTAGCCAATGCAAATCATCTAAGATTGGAGTTATATGATCAATCCGGCGTGAGTTGTGAAGAATTTGTGTGGCTATATGTTGTGTCATTAAAAGTGGGTGTAGTGTTATTTTAAGTAACCCATGAAGTAGACTATTGCAATAGTCTGTATGTGATATTATCATTGCTTGCATTAGTTCTAAAGTCGGAGAGCTGTAGTAGAGGTTTTATGTGTTGTAGTAGTCGGATCTTGTTGAATCTTGTTTTTGTTACATTTTTAAAGTGGGACTGGAAAGAGAGGTGTTTGTCTAATATTATATCTAAGTATTTTACCTCATCCTTGACTTCTAGTTCAGTGATTCAATGCCATCAATTGATATGCTTTGTGATGGGATGTAGGTTTGGTTCCTAGTGATTATTAGAACCTCAGTTTTATTGTAGTTGATGTTTAAACCAAAGTTCTTAAGCCAGATTATGATTTCCTTAAAACAGGATATTATAGAGCCAAAATAAGGTGTGGTAATATTGAATGGCATGACCAGCATTGCATAGATGGCAATAATCAATCCTGAATTTTTTTATGATTTGATAGACTGGTTGTGTTTGTGTATATGTGTGTGTATTTAAGTAAGAGTGGAGAAAGGGTAGATCCTTGAGGGAGGCCAGTGGTTTGAGAGTAAGTGTTAGAGAATATGTGTCCTGTGCTAACCTGTTGGGATCTTTCGGAGAGATAGGATATAAACCATTTTAGTGTTGTGTTGCATAGACCTATTTGTTTTAATCTTTGTATCAAGAGTGAGCGGATGACAGAATCAAGTGCAGCAGCTATGTCAAGGAAAATTAGAATGTAGGCTTGATTACCGTAATGAACTTTTTATATAGGACTGGCATCAGTGTCTCAACACTGTGGTAGGGTCTGAACCAAATTGGTTATCATCAAGCAGAGCATGGAGGTCAATGTGGTCTTGCAATTGCATGTAGATGGTTTTTTTTTTTTTCAATTATTTTAGCAAGGAAGGGTAGACTCAAGATGGGTCTGTAGGAAGATGGACAGATTTTGTCAAGGGCTTTGTTTTTTAGGATTGGACGTTTTTTGAGTTTGAGGCATGTAATCTTGAGAAAGTGATTTGTTGGCAATTTCTAGTATGATAGAGGCTATTCAGTAATTGTATCTCTGATCCATTTAACTGGGCATGGATCTGCTTTTGATGTTGTGGTGGTCATATTTGCAATTGTCCTTTTAAGAGATTCTAGATCTATTGGATGGAACTTTTCCCAGGGTTCAGAGGGCGGTAATGTGCTATTGGTCCATGGGCTGATGGGATGTACTGTGGGGGTTATTTTAGACATATAAAAGTCTGCTAGTGTTGTGGTGAGATATCAGGAGATGCAGAGGGGGAGTTTGGCTGAGATGTAAGGGATTTTACTATAGCAAATAGGTCCTTTGGCATGTTGATCTCATGAGAAGCTTTGTGTGATAGTCTTTTTTGACTAGGTTAATATGATGATGATATCTGAAGAGCATAAGCATGTATTTCTCTCTATTATCTGTTTTCAAGGCTCGCCAGGAACGTTCTTTCTAACTCCTTTTTCATAAGTCTTAAATCATGGGAGAACCATTGCTTGGAAGGGATTTTAGACATGTTTTGTGAATTCTGTGGTTTTGTAGCTATATCATTGATGGAAGTGTTCCAATTGTTTCCGAGTGCATCCAAGTCATTTGCAATTTAAGTCAATGGACTTAAGGAGCTCTTCAGTGAAGGTTTCCTTTTCGAAATGTTTGTATTAGTTTGGGGTGATTTTGTTCTGTATTGGTTTGCAATTGTTTGATCTCAAGCGTGAATTCAGTAAGGTGGTGAATCGGACCAGGGAATAGGAGTTATCAGAGGTGGGGTATTATGTAGTAATTGGAACTCATGGGGTATAAATGCAAGGTCAAGAAGGTTTCTCCTAGGACAGTGATGGCTAACCTTTTTGAGCCCGAGTGCCCAAACTGCCGCACAAAACCAAAGAATTTCCTCAAAGTGCCAGCACGTCATTTGCATAAGTGGTCTTATTTGCATAAATATTTGCATAATGTTACCATACACTAACTTTTAGTAAACATGTCTCTTAATGAGTGTATGGATAAAGAAAGACTAAAAGATTTCTACATTACTATAATCCAGTGCCAACCGCCAGGCACATTAGGAACTACTACAAACGCTGCCCATTTAGAACCCATAGCAAACCCGCCGTATCCTGACAGCATTACCAGGACTCACAAAGCACCATACCCTACCTATCAAAAGGCAACACTGCAAATATTAAACCAATACATTTCAGAGAATACTGGGGAAAAAGAACAAGTGGCAACGTCAAATAGGAATTTCCTCTTGTACCAAACAAAGCGCAGATGTTAATGATGCACATTTCCCAGAGCTGACATATTCCAGTTAATAAATTCAAAATAAAGAGATATCTTTCTACCTTTTGTGCATTTTTTTTCAGTTGCAATTGGTCCAGCCACCTTCTTCTGGTTTCTTCATGTTTTCTGCTAACTCTCCATCGTCTGCTGTCCATTTGTCCTTTCTTCTCTCTTCTAGTTTTTTTTCCATTCTCTCTCTCTCTCTACATCTGCTTTAACATACTAATCTTTCTCCTTTTGCTCTTTCCTCATTCCTATTTCATCCACACAAATTTTATCCCTCCATCCTCAATCCCCAATTACTCTCCCAATACCTGGCCAATTGTAGATTTTTCATCCCTCCTACACAAAATATTTTTCCCCTCTCCATTTTACTCTCCCAGCCCCATCCCATTCTAATCCTCCCCCAACATCAGCTCCCTTCTAGTTCCAGTCTCACCCAGCATCCATTCCCTTCTAGTCCCTGCATCAGCCCATTTCCAGTCCAAGTCCCTTCATCAGCTCATTTTCAATCCTAGCCCCCCCATCAGCCCATTTCTACTCATTTCCTAGCCCCACCATCAGCCCATGTCAAATCATAGCTCCCCTCCACTCAGCCCAATTCCAGTCCAAGCCCCCCCATGAGCCTACTTCCAGATCTAGCCCCTCCATGAGTCCATTTCAATTCAAGCCCCCACCACAGCCCATTTCCAATCTTAGCTCCCCCCAACAGCCCATTTCCAGTCCTATCCTAGCTGTTCCATCAGCCCATTTTCAGTCCTAGCTCCCTTCCCTCACAGCCCATTTCCATTCCAAGCCCCCTCCCCATCAGCTATTTGCAGTTCAAGCCTCCCCTTCCACTCAGCCCATTTCCAGTCCTAGCAACACCCCAACCCATTACCAGTCCTAGCCCCCCATCAATCAACTTCCAGTCCTAACCCCCATCACCCCATTTTCAGTTTAAGCCCCCCCCCTATAACCCTTTACCAGTCCTAACCCCCCATCAGCCCATTTCCAGTCAGCCCCCCATAGCCCATTACCAGTCCTAAACCCCCCCCATCAGCCCAAGGAATTCCCTTCCTCCTCTGAAAGCTCATCAAGTAAAGCTCCAAAATCAGGAAAGGATAAAGAGGTGAGGAAAGACAAAATCGCGAAGAACCAAGTCGGTATCAGCAGGAAGGAGGTGAGCAACTTGACCGCAGAGAGGGGCTGAGCAGCGCCGGGAGAGTCCCGCCGGGCAGAGGGAGCCCCGCGGGACACTCCATGCCGCCGCGGCGGCAGCGGGCGGCTTTTTTTTTTTTTTAATGTGCGACCTTCCCGCGTGCCAGCTGCAAGGCCTTCGCGTGCCACAGCTGGCACGCGTGCCATAGGTTCGCCATCGCTGTCCTAGGACAAACAGGATGAGTCAGCCACATGTGGTGACGTCATCCGACGGCACTGAGACGGAAGTACTCTCCATAGCTCAGAAGGGCTTTCGCCCTTCTGAGCATGAGCCAACTGGCCCCACCCCCCAGCCTGCCCCTAGCTAGCCAGTTTCAGTTCTTCTGCCTTGCCAGGAAGACGACCTCTCTACTCTCCAACTGAAATTAAACAAATACTACGCTTATTCTGAAGAGGAATTCCCTTACTACTCCGTTAAAATGTGTCTAACGTTGTCTCTGATTCTTCCCCTTTTTCAGATCTATTCCAATGCTGTTCAAGGGGAGATGGCTGGATTTCCTGTGCCTGCCAGCCATGCGCTGGAGATGGCTGGATTCCCTGTGCCTGCTGGCCATGCGCTCGCAGCCTGCGGATGCCGCTAATAATACATCTTCTGAACTCCAGCCGGAACAGGCTGCACGAGGGCTTATGGCAACACCGCTGTTGCTGCAGCTGCTGCCACTCGGGATGTGCCTCTAAGGCATCCATCCCCAGTCACAAGCTTCAATCGTCGCCTCCCAAGGCCTTCGACCCTGGAGCCTAGGCTGACTACGAGGAGGTTGACAATGTCTCGCACGGCATGGGATGCGCCTCCGGGCCTCCATCCCCGGCCACAGAAATTCGACCCTGGATCAGCCTCAGCTGACCACGAGGAGGCTGGCCATGAGTAGACATTGACTCATGCGGCACGGGATGCACCCCTGGGCCTCCATCCCCGGCCGTGGAAACTATGATGCCGCCGCACCCCACCACACGCCAGACACGGAAACTCTGATGCTGCTGCACCCCACCACACGTACTTGCTTGCAGTGGATCCCCTTGCAAGGCACATGCCAGCACTGAATGGGATTGAGGCGGTGATAACTTCACCAAAGCAAGCACCCTCAGCAGTGGGATGGTGTCCCGCCCTGCTCAGCCTCAGCAGTGCGACGGCAATGGCATTGACTACACCTGGACGCCATCTTGTTGGACACAACCCTACCCTGCCATATTCTGGCGGTGAGGCCAGTATGGCACCATTGGCTGAAGTCTAACCCCGCCCCCGCGGCACCATTGGCTGAAGTCTAACCCCACCCCCGCGGCACCATTGGCTGAAGTCTAACCCCGCCCCCGCGGCACCATTGGCTGAAGACAAACTCTGCCAACCAGAGCAGTGCTGTGATGCAAAGCAAAAAGCCTCCATCTCCCGATCGTCAGCCCCAATGGTGGGAGTGTCTGCGCCCGCTGATGTAAGCATTCTGGCTCCTGAGTCGTCTTTCGTGCGCCCTCCGGTTGCTGTGTCGGCACGGAGAACGGGACCGACAGCCTCTCCGGACACTCTGACGCAAGACATTGCCTCTGCGGCTCCACTGTGCAGACCTCTGGGGAGTAACCTAAAGGTTACAGACACGATTGGCTCCCCAAAGTCAGCTGAACTTTCTTTAACAGGCCGTCATTGCTTCAGGAAAGCCTCCCTCTCCAGTTACCCTGCTCTTCATCACCTCCTAGTGAAGCCTCAGCTGTGGGGCTGCTAGAATGGGTCAGGCACTGTCCTTGTGCAGCTTGTTCCTTCCTCGATGGACAGAAAATCTGCCATCTTATACTATGTTTTATGTCCGGATGACTGCAGTTGACAGCCTCTCCATGATCAGTCTACTCTTCAGCCTTGCACCAAGATCCTTGGCCCGGATCCCCGTATGGGTGAATTTAGTCTCATAACACCAGACTCTTATGGGAAGGTTAGACATGCATAGACCTCGTGCCATCCCTACCAAAAAAAAAAAAAAGAAGGGGAGTTCCCCTCAATCTTCCACAGGAGACATTCAGGTGATGCTGGCACATGTGGCACTTCCGTGCCTATCCGGATACAGGCCCAAGGGGCTGAGGCACTGCCCCTGTACCCTAGAGCATGATCCCAAAAACACCCCTGCACTCCTAATGGCCTCCAAGGAAAGCGTGTCCTCCATCTCAGGTCATATGACTCAGACTGTGGGAAATGAAGCCAGTAAAAATTCCTTACTACCTCTGTGCTTTCGCAAAGAAATAAGAAGGGCTATGGGCAGTTAAAATACCCCTCAGTGAACGACACATGAGCTATTCGCCTACCCAGTCAAAGCTTCTGTGTCCTCCAGTGGAAGGCTTGGCAATCCACACCCATTCTCGGGGCACCAGCTGCATCTAAGTGTGCGAAAGATGACATTCACAACTACTAGACTGCAGAGGTAGCTCCTCATATCCTACTGTCAACGCAGGGATATACAGAGAAAGATCCTCATAGCCCACTGGTTAGTGCATGAGCTTCAGGAAACAAATCAATTCCCAACCTCCTTTCCCTCGCAGGTGAACAGTCAACATGGCCAAGGCAGCCCAGGGGCATCCGCTGATTGCACGGATGCACAGGGGCATCCCCTGCATAGGCAAGGGTTGGGGTTTGCTCCTGCTTGTTCCCCAGATCCCGCTTGTTCTCCCTACCACAGGTTGCATACGTCTGTGCACCTCCACCACAGGAAACCAATCGGAGGTTGTCCAAGGAGCAGATGGCCATGCCAAAAAAAAAAAAAAAAAAAGGTTCATGGACGGTCAGAGGGTCCGTGCCGTATACTTGCCCAGTGACAGCAGCGGAATTCCATGAAAAGATATCTGATATCGGTGCCTCACCACATCTCGAGAATGAGCCGATCTCTGCCTTGCCATCATGAGTGGCCCAGGCAACAACCCAGCAAACCATGCCTGTCCCCTTGGGCTTCCTGGTGAGCCACCAGAGGCCTCACAGCACCACGGCACCCGAGACGATCCTCCCGCAACACTGGAGGAACACCATTCATCGTCATCATCATCATGACACGGGGCGCCTCCCCGACCCTGTCGCAGCCTCTGTGCCTGAGAGCACAGAGTCACAGGTCCAGGTCCCAACTGCAGATCTCAGAGAACATGTCTCTACATTTACCTGAATATCATGGCCTACCATGTGAAGCCTGCATCTTGGCAAAACTCCTCAATGTCAATTACAGAACCAAGATCCGCATCACAATGCCAATGGCAGAACCAAGATCCGCAGCTCCCAGCTGCGCTCTGTCTTCTGGAACAGAAGCAACAGGTTTCACCTGTCCTCCAGAAACAGGGGCAATGGGCTACCACCAGGATATCCCCACAGAGAGAATCCTGCACAAGACAGGCCCTCGCAGAGAGAATCCTGCTCAAGACAGTCCCTGGCTTGGTAACCACGCAACCAGGGTTTGATTCCCACTAACTCCTTGTGGCCTTGGGCAAGTCACTTAACCATTACCTCGGAAGAAAGGCCTGGCAATCTACTTCCAGTCACACTGCCCAGAAAACCCAGGAGCTTCTGGGTTGCCAGAAGTCAGCATTGACCTGAAGGCACATATTACATTGGTGTACAAAACTATGAATTAGTGCATGCCAACTTACTGCCTTGTGCCCTTGAATGCACAATGTATTAACAGTTGACAGGTGGCAATTCACACCTGACCTTGTTGTCTCTCTTCTTACCAATGCGGTACGAATGAACCTATACCATGCAAGTCCTACGATGCGTAGCAGCAACATGCAAGGTGATCATGGCTTCCGATGACGGCACTCATCAGCCTCGCTGCTACCCTACTCAGTTTGCTAAGGTGGTGAACACCTCGAGGACTCCCCTTATGACAGCCACGCAACGGAGTCTCTGCAGGCAGAACTGGGGTAGCTGAATCACTGTGGGCAGCACTGGGGTAGACCGCCAGTAAGATTATGGGATAGCGGTCAAAGCTGCTAGTCCTATGGCATCTTGGATAGCGCTCCAAACTGCTAATCCTGATGACACCCCTGCCACGCACACTATGCTACTGCGACCCAGCCTCCCTTGGGACCCCTGAGCCACATCAGCCAGGCCTTCGAACTAAAGGATCCCTCCCTGGAGGAGCAGCAACCCCATACTCTGGATATCTTCACAACCCTACGCAGCTACATGCCCAGAACATGCACATAACAGTGCATCAGCAACAACGGACCCAACCCTTCATCGCAGGTGACCCCAATAAACCTGGCCACCCGGTCTCCTCTAGAGATCCCGCATGCTGCTCCATCCCTCTAGGAATCCCCACATGCTTCTCCACTGGCCCGAATCTGCCAGAGGCACAAGCAAAGGCTCAAGCCATGCCAAGGGCGAACACAGGACTCTAGCTGTGCCAAAGGGTCCATCACCAAACTGTGGCCTGTACTTATAGCGGGGCCTCCTGCTAACACTACAGGTAACATGGACAAATGCATCGCTTACAGTCTCAGGATATAGACTGCTACCCCCTGCCTGGTCACACCTGACCAGGCCAGCCGTTGCGGTATCGATGCTTGATTTGCATCACTCTGTAGCTCTGCCGATGTTGATGCTATTCCTGCTTGCCAATTGCACCACTCTTGTAGTGTGCCCAACATTGATGCTGTGGCTATCCTTGCTCACAGTGACTACCTCAGTACTACTGCTCATTGGACTCCCATCTCTGCTGCTGCATCTCTGCGGCTGTCCATTGAGATCATACACTCACAATCATGCGGCGACACCTGCGTGCATTGTGACTGCATGTTACACTTCACTGTTACCACGCGCTGCATCTCATGCACTGCGGGCTTGGGCGTGCACGTTGCAGGTGGGCACCCCCCCCCTCCAGGTGCACTACCTAACGGTGATTTTCCAAGGTGCTCCAGCACACACTACAGTGTTGCTCTGCTTAACGGTGATATTCCATGGTGCTCCAGGGCACACCAATAAAACTTCAAGCCCTGGTAAAGTGTCACTGAACCTGACAAAACTGTCACGAACCTGATCTGGCCCTCGGCCTCCCCCTTTCCACCGCATCACTTGTCAGCTTGGGAGGCACCATGTGTGGCTGACTCATCCTGCTTGTCCTAGGAGAAAGCGAGGTTACTTACATGCAACAGGGGTTCTCTGAGGACAGCAGGATAAGTCAGCCACACATACCCACCCACCTTCCCTGAAAGGGGGTCAGTCTACGACTGGTGCCCGCCTCCTAGCGGCTAAGGCTAAGCTAGCAACGAACTGGCTAGCTAGGGGTGGGCCGGGGGGTGGGACCAGTTGGCTCATGCTCAGAAGGGCAAAAGCCCTTCCGAGCTATGGAGAGTACTTCGGTCTTGGCACCATCGGATGACGTCACCACGTGTGGCTGACTTATCCTGCTGTCCTTGGAGAACACCTGTTAAAGGTAAGTAACCTTGTTTTCCCTTCTTGTGTGTGGGATTAGTGATAATTTGTTTATAGTTTAAATCTTCCATTGCTGTGGTGAAGGAAGAGGATCATAAGGATTGTACTGATGGGAGATTGAAATCAAGGAGCAATGTCTTTTTGTTTGGGGCTAAGTTAACTATTTCATCAATAATGTTTGTGAGGCCACCAGGGTTGGAAGTTGGTGGTCTGTATATGAAGCAGAATGCTAAGTTTCCACGGTTGATTATTAGAAGGTCTATATCGGACGCAGTGTGAGAACTATGTAGTTGTGGTCCCAATGAGTCTCTTATTATTAGTAGAAGTAGTACACCTCCACCACGTTTACTTGTTCTAGGGCTATGAAATATTTTGTAATTGGGGGGCATAGTTGAGAGTACGTTGTCTAGTTCACTGAGCCAGGTTTCTGTTATAAATAATATATCTGGGCTGACTGTGTTTGCGTAATCAATAATGATTGGCATCATCTTTTTTTTTATAGACTTTGCATTAATGTTTGCACATTTAAATGTTGAGGTTTTGTCAGGATCCTTCTGTGTCTTGTGAGTGACTATTGGAATGGGGTTATTGTACATTAGTCTATGGGTGCGAGTGTTATTTGACGCTCTGTGCTATGACTCGGGTACCCATTTAGGTTGTAAGCTCTTTGGGACAGGAGGTTATCGGACCTGAATATACATCACCATTATAGAGCAGTGCATTGTTCCAGTGATACTATAAAAATACACAATGTCGGTGCTCCGCTATTACAATAGCCTGCTTGTGCAGATGGTGCAGAAACTCACAGGATTTCCAGCCATCTTTGTACAAATATTTGTTTGCTGCACAGACTGCCACTGATCATTTTCATGTGTATTTCTGAAACTTGTGCAAACTTCACTCCAGGCACAGATTTGGTGCTCAGCAACAAGCAATTGCGTCTGGCAATTTCAACTTCTAGAAAGACTGATGAAGGCTTTTGCTGGTTCGTAAACCTTTTTTGGAGCTAAAAAGATCTTTTCAATAAATGGTATTACTAGCGCCCCCTCCCTGTCACCTGCCGAATCCCAGTAGGAAATAGCAGGAAAAGCTCCTCTAGAACACTGTTAGCTGGGCAGATGGGTTGCAGCTTACAATGAACAGCTTATCTCATCTCTCGATGTTCTGTACTAATCCGTTTTTTCAGCACTGCTGGGCATATGCAGCGCTGTAAAGTGTCTAAGGATCCAGGTACCGTGTCCCTTCCACAGAGAGCTTACAATCTAAGCAAGTACCTGAGGCAATGGAGGATAAAGTGACTGACTTGCCTAAGGTCACAAGGTGTGTCAAAGGCAGGAATGGAATCTAACCTAACTTCACTGATTGCTTTTGGCAAAAAAGGAAGTGCTGTAGTGGTTCGATTTATTTATTTAACAGGTTTTATATACCACCTTTTCATAGATTCAAAGCGGTTTACATATAACAATTGTAGCAACAAGCTTTACATAGAACAGGGAGGAATAACTTATTGGGTTACATGGAGTATATAACATTTAACTTCTTAAACTATGTACATCTGCATTCTTGCATGAAAGTGGGTGTTGTGGTTACATTTTATAATTGTTATCTAGAGGCAACATTGTTGCAGTATGGATTGAGTTCATTAATTTTTGTTGCAGGAGAGGTCAGTGAGATTTAAAGTCATTTTATTAAATCACAAGTGGGGTAGAGATGTAGAAAGGGATGGAGAGTGATTAGCAGGTTATTAGGTTACTCCAGTGAGTTCTTATAGTTCAGTTTCTTCCATGGTGAGGCCATAGTATTCTAGGAAGAGGTGTGTCTTTACAGCTTTCCTAAAATCCAGTAGGTCTTTGGTTGCACGCATAGATCTGGGCAGTTCATTGCATAGATGGGCGTAGAGGGAGAAGGCTCTATTACTGGTGGAATGCTTTGAGGTTCTGAAGCTAGATGGAATTTCTAGGGTGTTGTCATCTGCTCTTCTTGTTGTAGATGGATGCGTTTTTTTGATCAGTGGTTGAAGCGTGGGTGGAGATAGGTTATTTAGTATTTTGAATATTATCATTATATTCTTATATTTAACACGTGTTTTGACAGGGAGCCAATGTAGTTGGTGAAGGGTATGTGTTATATGGCTGTACTTTGCTGTTCCAGTAATGATTCTTGCAGCCGTATTTTGTACCAGTTGCATGAGAAGTATTGTCTTATTAGGTAAGCCATGGTAGATAACAACAATACAATAGTCCAGTACTGGTGTTGCTATGGCTTGGCATACTGTTCTAAAATGATAGTCGTCGAGTAGTGGTTTAAGCTTATGTAGGGTTCTGAGTTTGTGGTAGGCTGATTTAGTTATTCTTTTTATGTGGGGTTGAAAGTTGAGGTGCTGGTCAAAAGCTATCTTAAGATATGTAACTTCCTGTTTGTTGGTTAAGGTGTCATCTTGTATTTTTATGTAGTCAGGTGGAGAGAATGTGGTGTTCCTGGTTATAAACATGAATGCTGATTTTTTGAAGTTTATGTATAGATTCTGTTCATTGAGCCATTTTGCCATGGCTTCAAGGCATGATGTAATTCAGGAGTAGTCTGGGTTGTTGGCATTTATAGAGGTAAATACCATAATATCATCTGAATATATTTTGTATATATGTCTTATGATGTTGCATAATGGTTGTATGTAAATATTGAAGAGTAATGCAGATAAGGCCGAACCCTGGGGGACACCCTGGTGTTATGTGAAGGGTTTGGACTGCTGGCTCTTGATTCTAACTTGGTAGTGGTGGTGGGATGGGTATGAGAAAAACTAGCTTAGAACGGTTCCACTTAATTCCTATATCATGAAGTCTTTGTAGCAGGGAGTAGTGGTTTACAGAATCAAAGGCTGCTGTGATGTCAATGAAGCATAGAATGTCTGGAGACCAGCACCTGATGTTCAAGTGTGGCTTCTATCTTAAATCTTTGGAGAATTTTGTTGGATCCTCTGCCCCCACGCACCGTGCACAGACTTGAGGCTTAAATTAATGAAACAGAAAAAATGAGAGGATGTTAGCAGAGGAAGGTTGTCTGCTGGGCAGAGAGAAGCTGGAAATGAATGCCAATGTCAGAGGAGCCACCTGGTGTGGGATGTCCCTCCTTCCCAAACCAATCAAACTGTAGTGCTGTCATATTGACTGAGAGCAATCGGAGGTTTCATGGCTTCCAGAGTTTCATCTGAAAAGAGTCCTCCATAAGCTTTCCTCATACTGTCTGCTGGAGGGCCCCCTCCTCCGTCTCTGCCTGTACCCACTCTTCAGAGCTGGAGAGAAGAGCCATCCTACTTCGGTCTTGTGAGCCTTAGATGAAGCTGAATATCTACGGTTGAGGCCATGGCTCAGCGTGTCAGCAGATGACACTCAGTCAGCATCTGAGTGACTCATTACTGCAGCCATGTGAAAAGCAAATGACTTGTGACCTCCAGGATGTTCCGAAGAGAGAGGCAAGTTATTTATTTATTTAGCCAATTTTGTATACTGCCTTATCCTTCAATCAAAGTGGTTAGGGATATAACAAGGGGTCTACATTCAACATAGGTGACAAGACGTACATATATTTCTGGGGGTTGAGTCCCAGGTCTGAGCTGTTGGTGTTTGGTGGATGTATCGACATGGCTGCGTTGATTGGGAGTTAAGGTACTTGTTCATATGCGGTCATGAACAGGTGGGTTTTGAGGGATTTGCGGAAGTCCTTGAGGTCCTTTTGTGCTCTTAGTTCCTCAGGGAAAGAGTTCCATAGGTCCGGCGCCGAGAGTGAAATCGCTCTTCTGGAAGTTGCTTGCTTCGTTTTGTGGTATCTGGCTGGGGTGAGGAGTCTGTTGCTGCCTTGGGTTCGCCTGGGTCTGCTGCTTGTGTCTTTGGTTATTGCGGTCTGTAGAATTTCTGCTGAGCAGTGGTGTGTGGTCTTGAAGATGATTAGTGCTGTCTTGAATTTTGCTCGTGCCATTATGGGTAGCCAGTGCAGCTGTCAGAGTACTGGTGTTATGTGTTCGTATTTGGACGTGCTTGTGATTATGCGTGCTGCAGTGTTTTGAACCAATTGTAGTGGGTGTACAGAGTGTTTGGGTAATCCCTGATATAGTGAATTTCTGTAGTCAGTATGGGGGTGATGACTGCCTGGCATACTGTGCGGAAATGTTCTTGGCTGAGGATTGACTTGAGTCATCTGATGATCTTTAGACGGTAGTATGCTTTTGCTGCAGTCTTGTTTACGTGGGATTGGAGATTCAGGTTCTTGTCTATGGTGACACCGAGATACTTTACTTCGTCCTTTGTTGTGATTGTCCTGTGTAGGATGTTGATTTCTTGGGGTGGGTTGAATGTTGTGTTCCTGGAAATAAACATTGCTTCAGTCTCATCAAAGTTTACCTTCAGGTTATTGTCGGCGAGCCAGCTGTTCATATGATTGAGGTTATGTCAGGGGTGCTCAGGTCGATTGGGTTGTACACCATTATATCGTCTGCGTACAGGTGATATTGTATGTTGTGTTGTCTGATGATGCTGCATATGGGCTGGATATAGATGTTGAAAAGTATTGATGACAGGGGACGATCCTTGTGATATTTCTTGCATGGTGATAAATTGAGCTGATTTCTTTTCCCCGCATTTTACTTGCTGTGTGTGGTTGTTTAGGTAGGAGGTGAACCATTTCAGGGTGGTGTTGCGTAGTCCCATTTCCTGGAGGCGCTGTAGGAGTATGGGGTGGGATACCGTGTCAAAGGCAGCTGAGATGTCGATGAAAACTAGTATGAAACCTTTCTTTATGTTGTCTGTTCCTTTCAGTAGGTTGTCAAAGAGTGAGGTGAGCAGAGTCTCTACATTGTGATGTGGTTTGAAGCCATGTTGGTGCAAGTCCAGTGGAGCATGAAGGTCCACGTGATCCTGTAGTTTTCTTTGTACTACTTTCTCAATGATTTTGGAGATGAATGGCAAGCTTGAGATCGGCCGGCAAGATTTCGGGTCGGAGGTGTTTAGCAAGTTTCCCTTAAGGATCGGTCATATGGTAGCTTGCTTTAGAATCTGTGGGACGTGCCCTTGCTGGAGGGACTGCTGTACGATTTTGTGTAGGTGGTGGCTTAGTTGGTTCTTGGAAGACTTTATCCACTCCACTGGGAATGGGTCCATAGGTGTGGCTGTTGTATTAATGGAGCTCACAATGTTTTTTATTTGCTGTGTTGTCGGTATAGAGAAGTCATTCCAGTTTTGGTAAGATTCTTTGCAGGTCTGGTTGTTATCCATCAATGTTAGGGTGTGTTCCGCGGTAGGCATGGTGTTTGTTGGATTTGTGTTCTTGTTTATCAGATAGTTTGTGAATTCTTGGGGGTCTAGTTGATATCCATTGGGTAGTGGGGTGTCTCTTGTGAGTTGTTGTACTATGTTAAATAATTCTCTTGGTTTGTTGGCTGATTTCAGGATGAGGTTGGTGTGGTGGTGTTGCCGGTGGTGGTTGTTTAGGTTGTTGTAGGCTTGTTGTCCGGTTCTGTATTAGAGTGCTGCCTCATGTGACTTGGTACGCCTCCATTTTCTCTCCAGCTTTCTGAGCTTGCGTTTTGTTTCCCGGATCTCATCTGAGTACCAGGGGGCATTGGTTTTCCTTTGGGTGTGTCTTTTCTTTGTTAGTTGCTGATGCAACTTTGGATAGGTTTGAGTTCCATTTGGTTATGGCTTCATCAATGTCATTGCAATCGTGTTGTAGTTGTGGCATTATTTCCTGAAGGAAGGTTTCCTTGTGGTAGGCTTTGAATCTTCTTGGTTTGGTTTCTTCTTTGGCTTGCTGTGTGGTGGTTTTAAGAAGTAGGGTGAAGGAGAGTACGTGGTGGTCTGACCAGGGGACCAGGGTGAGCATAGGGGTAGTGGTTTGTTTCTGCCTTATTAGCGGTATTGGCATGAAGATCAGGTCAGGTGTGGTTCCATGTTGGTGTGATGGGGCTTCGACTGTCTGCTGGTAATTTAGGGAAGTCATGGCCTTGAGAAATGTCCTGGCTTCTTTAGTGGGTGAGGAGGTTAGGTTGTAGTCTCCCATGGTGATCAATGGCTTGTGTTGTGTGCTACATGCACATATGGACTCAAGTACTTCTGAGAGATGGTCCTTCATTGTGTTGGGGGGTCTGTAGGTGAGGCAGATGCTGATGTGATGGATATGATGATTGTGTTTGCCTCATTTGAGGTATTGGTGATGATTGTTTTGAATCTGTAGCTTTTTTCTAGCTATAATGAGGGTTCCTCCTCCTCTCTTGAGTTCTCTGTGGCAGCAGAATGCTGTGAAGTCTGGTGGGGTCACTTGGTTCAGGATGACCTGGTCTCTGTCTGTGAGCCAGGTCTCAGTGATGCAAATGATATCCAGCTTTTGGTCTATAATGTAATCAAATATGGTGTTTGGTTTGGATTGATCTCGCATTTATTAGTGCACAGTTGATGGTTGCTGCGAGTATGGGGTTGACTGTAGGTGCCTGTGGTGGTGGGGCGTGCAGCCCATTGGGTAGTCTGTTCACTGGTCTCTTGGGCCGGTGGCGCCCTTGTGTGGTGGCAGTCTGGTCAGTGGGAGGCAAGAGAGGGTGTATAGGTGTTGGTATATACATGTTTGGCTGGCCTCTCTGCATGAGAAGGAGTAGAGAGTAGTATGCAATTAGGTACTGATAGATTGCATGCATGTTTGCCGGCGTCCTCTGGTCTGTCCCTCGCTGGTGATACCGGTGCTGGTGCCCTCTGGTCTGTCCCTCGCTGGCGATCCCGGTGCTGGCATCTACGGTCTTGTGTATGCCCTGCTACTGTTGTTGGAACTTCTAGTGCTTTGTTGCTGGAGCGTCCCCTTGTTGTGGATGTCTGTCTCTGTCCCAGTGTCAGAACTTCGTTGGAGTGTTCTGTGTGGCTCTGTTCTTACGGTGTTTTTTTTTCTTCCGCCTCCGTGCCCTGCCTAAGGGCCACGCCAAAGGGCCCTCTGGCGTGGGCACGCCTGCTGGTGGTGCTGGCTTTATTCTGCCCCGGAGGGCCCTGATTAGCCTCACGGCGGTGAGCGGGAGGAGGCGTTCTGGTCTCCTGCTCTCTGCCCCGATGTCGATCGGGGCTGCTGCTTCTGCTGTGCTGTGTCTGCTGCCGCTGAACTCGGGGCACAGTTGCTCTGTGTCCACAGACAGTTATTACCTTCTAATCTTTTATTCTTCTTTCCCTTTGACCAAGCAACGTCCTCTTCACCTTTGTGCTTTTAGCTCAGTCAGAACCAAGGGTGGGATTTGCATCATGATTTTTCCCTCTGTCTTATATCGCTCCTACCCCACTATCGCACCTAGTTTAGTCATTGCAGAGATGGTTCTGGGCTGAGAGCTACTTTCAGAACCCTATAATTATGGGCCCTGATTCGAACCCACAAGTGTCTCACCCTTAAGCAAAGACCTGCCTCCCATCTGGGCTCTGAGCAGCTCCAACCGCAAACCTGATGGAGCCGTCAAGCTGCAACTTTCTGCACGGCAGTACACAGCTTGCGCCATCTGAACCAGCTCTGATCCCTGACCACTTAGTCTTAATTTGTTGTTCTATACAAATGCTCAGTAGTAGCAGTAGTAGTTGTTCACACAGCAGCAGTGATCATTATCCTCTTTGCAAAGATCTCGTTTCCTTTCTCACATTATACAGCCGTGCTGAGGAGCACACAGAATAAATGATCTTGCCACCTGCAATGCAATCCCTCTCTTATAGCAGTGCTGAAGAGTACACAGCATCGATTCATTTTTAGCTGCTCCACAGTGATAGCTGCTTTTATCTTTTGTCGTCTTTTCAAACTTCCTAAAGGCAAATGAAGAACTGGTAGCCTGTGGAAAGGGGGTGGCTTGTTCATGTTTGATTGGCTCTGCTGCCCATGAAGCTTGGTCTTTGAGCTCTCTTGTCTCACGTCTGTATTATCTCCCTCTTCCTGAAAGATGCTGGGGGAGGGTTTATGAAGATGTGGGGGCAGAGATGGAAAGATTCAGCTATGCTTTGCTGACAGAATTGTGCTCTTGTTCCTCACAGCATGTTCCAGACCATCTACAGCTACTTCTGGTGGGACCGGCTTTGGTTGCCCAAAAACCTGACCTGGGCAGATGTGGAGGATCATGATGGGCGGACCTATGCCAAGGTGTCCGATCTCTACATCAGCATCCCCTTTGCGTTCCTCTTTCTTGTGATGCGAAGCCTCTTTGAAACGTGAGTCGTCTTCCCAAGTGATTAATGGTGCAATGTTCAGGTTATTTCCTGTGTCACTCAGTGAGGAATGCACATATAGAGAGACTGTAGAATGGAAGCTAGATAATTTAACATGTTTGCAGCTATCCTTCCTCTTATGAACTTATTCTGTACTCTCTTTTTTTTCTTCCTATCCCTCTGTTTGATATTGTCCTTAGTATCTGCATCCCTATAACTTTGTCCAGGTCAGGACTGTGAGTGATCAGTGCTGTCTTTGTATGTTTTCAGGGATATTTCCAGTTCTCAGTGCAATAATGGGGTGCTGAGCTGAGGTCCTTTCCCCCTGTATAGAGTACACAAGTAGAGCCTGTGTCCTGCTCCAGGGTCTATTACATGCTGGGCACTGTAACATGGGGACCGCAGATCTAGGTTAAGATTGCTCTTGTATTGGACTGAGCTAGAGGTCAATCTCTCTCATTGATCAGTGGACGTTTTTCTGCCTGTGTGTTCTGGGCAGTGTTCATTCTTTCACTGAAAACATTGCATAGATGTCCTTTGAAAGTTGGCTGACAGTTAACCATAATCCTCATCTCAAGGGTAGACACAATCAGCCTCTGCTGTTTCCCCCAGCATGACACTGAGGAGCATTCAAGACAGTGAGAAGTGCATTGATGAGATGCTTCTTGAAACATCCAAGCTCTCCAACAGAGGTGAAGATGGGAGCCTACAGAATGATGAAAGTTGGACACGAGTCACCAGGGCCTGCAGAAATATCAATCCAATTCCTCCAGCCCTTGAATTGAAGAACCATTATGCAGCCCTGGAAGTGGAAGAGGTGAAAGTTTCAAAGGAAAGGGAGGAATTAGAGCTCAAGCATCCCAAAGTTGCAGAATTGGTGACCACAATGAAGTGGTAGTGGTGGTTGGTGACTGTCTTCTGAGGGGTACTGAGGCGTCCAACTGCCAACCAGAATTGATATCCAGAGAGGTATGCTGTCTGTCGGGTGCCAAAATCCAAGATGTTATGAAGAGTTTGCCGAGACTCATCAAGTCTACTGACCATTACCCAGTGTTGCTCATCCATGTTGGCACAAATGATACTGCCAGGTATCCCTCTGAGCATATCAAAAGTGAGTTCATGGCTCTGGGCTAGAGGGTGAAGCAGACAGGTGCTCAGGTGGTGTTCTCTTCAATCCTCCCTGTTGAGGGTAAAGGCCGAGGCAGAGAAGCTCGCATCCTGGAGATAAATGCATGGCTGTGTGGATGGTGTCATAGAGAGCATTTTGGTTTCCTGGACCATGGGATGTTGTTGCAAGGGTTGCAGAGCAGAGATGGCATCCATCTGCCCAAGAAGGGTCAACATGTCTTCAGTAGCAGACTAATAACAACACATATAGTGAACCAAAAAAGGACAGTATTCCCTCAAGCCACCATTTTTTGTCGGACCGAAATTCCTCACACCGGAGCTACCAGCAGTGAAGCTATGGTGATAGAGAAAAAGTGTCCATTTTAATCAAAAGGCAGTTAGATGTAATAACCAACAGGAAATGCACCCAGTCAAAACATCCATACACTTATCTGCAATTTTGGCGTAAAACGATGAGGAAGGTGATAAGTAGACGACACAGTCCTGCGTTTCGGGTATATCCACTTTTCACACCCTGCTTCAGGTTAGCTTCATCACCCAACACGAACGCCATAAAACGGGAAGAGAAGGGAACACCCCTTTTAAATGCCTGAAAAACTGACGTTCACAATCAGCACATGACTATCGCGGCTCCAATCCAAGGGAGAGGGGAGCCTTGCCCCTTCTAACCTCAAGGAAAAGGGGAGCCTCACAATAGACTATGCCAATCTAATTCCACACCCCTTGGTAAACTAGATTCATTGGAGATAGGTGAAGAAAGCCCCCAGGTAAGTGAAAGCCCCCAGGTAGGTGATACCCATTTCCATAAAGGTATTTAATGTAACAGGGGTAACATATGGAAAGCAGTGTGTATAAATGCCCGTAGCATGGGAAATAAGATCCCTGATGTTGAAGCTTTGGTGGGAGTGGCTGACTTGGATTTAGTGGCAGTTACAGAAACATGGTTCACAGAAAACCATGACTGGGATGTAACTATACCTGGCTATACTTTATTCAGAAAGGACAGGGTAGGAAGAAGGGGAGGAGGAGTGGCACTATATGTAAAAACGTCTATTAAAGCTTTGGAATTACAGAGCTTAAAAGGGAGAGAGGAGGCATTGTGGGTTAAACTAGAAAGAGGGAAAGAGAAATCTATTTGCATTGGTGTGATATACAGACCTCCCTCACAAGAGGAAGAGGTGGACAGAGTTAATTGAAGACATACGCAGCATTGCTAGGAAAGGGGAAGTGCTACTGATAGGAGATTTCAATATGCCAGATGTTGATTGGCACATTCCTGCTGCAGTATCATATAGAAGTAAGGAGATCCTGGATTCTCTACAGGGAGAACTATTCAGGCAATTGGTAACAGACCCCACACGTGAAGGGACCATACTGGACTTGGTGCTTACCAATGGTGAAAGTGTTTCTGATGTTGTAGTGGGAGATCATTTTGCATCCAGTGATCACCAGATGGTGTGGTTCAGTATTAGGACTTTGGCTGTTAGAATCCATTCCAAGGTGAGGATCTTAGACTTTAGGAAGACTAACTTTGCAAAGATGGGCCAATACCTCAGGGAGTCGTTAGTGGGATGGAAACAGCTGGGGTATGTAGAAAAACAGTGGGCAAAACTGAAAGGGGATATTTTAAGGGCAACCAACCTTTTTGTTAAAATGGTAAATAAAGGCAAAAGGAAAAGGAGACCGCTATGGTTTTCTAAGGAAGTAGCTGAAAAAGTGAAGAAAAAGAGGGAGGCCTTCATGAAATACAAGAGATCACAGAGAGAGGAAGACAGGCATCTGTATTTGGAAACATTTAGAGAAGCTAGCAAAGTAGTCAAGAAGGCAAAGATTCAAAAGGAGGAGGAAATAGCCAATGCAATAAAATAGGGGATAAGACATTTTTCAGATATAATAGTGAGAAGAGGAAGGGCAAGAGTGGTATTGTCAGACTCAAGGGTGCAGGGGGGGAATATGTAAAAGCTGATAAGGATAAAGCGGACTTGCTTAACAAATATTTTCTTCGGCAAATTCGCTCAATCCGTCCTTTCCTTTCTCCTTCTGCTCTGTCTACACTGGTGTTGTCCTTAGTCATGTCACGGGTGGATTTTTCTAATGCTCTATTTCTCGGTCCCCCAAAAACCAGGTGGTTAGGCTTCAAAGACTACAGAACACTGCCGCACGTCTTGTCACACACTCCATTCTTCAAGACCATGTCACTCCCTTACTTTTTCATCTTCATTGGTTGCCAGTTTCATTCCGTTCTCAATTTAAGTTATTGACCCTGCTTCACAAGGCCTATCACACCGGTACTCCATCCTATCTGACCGATCTTCTATCCTTTCATTCCCCTCGGTACACTCCCCGCTCTTTTCACCTTAATCGTCTTGCCCTTCCCTCCCCTCCCCTTCCCGTGCCCATCTCCAGCTCACGCGCCATTCTGCATTTTATTTTGCTGGTCCTGCACATTGGAACTCCCTTCCCTCTTCCCTCCGCCTGGAACCACAATTTACAGTCTTCAAACAAAACCTCAAAACTCACTTCTTCTCCATAGCATTCAACCTTCCCTCCCCTTTTCAAAAGACTGTGTTCGTGAGAAACTAGCTCAACTTAAAGTAGACAAAGTGATGGGACCGGATGGGATACACCCTAGAATACTGAGGGAACTTGGGGACGTTCTAGCAGCTCCACTGACTGACCTTTTCAATGCCTCGTAGGAGTCGGGAGTGGTGCCAAAGGACTGGAGAGAGGCTCATGTGGTGCCTTTACACAAAAGCGGAAGTAAGGATGTGGTTGAAAACTACAGGCCGGTTAGTTTAACTTCGGTGGTGAGTAAATTATTGGAAACGCTGCTGAAAGAGAAAATAGTGAGGTTTCTGGAGTCCAGCGGATTACAGGATCCGAGGCAGCATGGATTCACCAGAGGCAGGTCTTGTCAGACAAATCTGATTGATTTCTTTGACTGGGTGACCAGGGAGTTGGACCGAGGGAGAGCTCTAGATGTAGTGTATTTAGATTTCAGTAAAGCCTTTGACACTGTTCCTTACAGGCGACTTATAAACAAACTGAGCACCCTAGGGATGGACCCTAAAGTTATTGCTTGGGTTAGAAATTGGTTGGGTGGGAGACGACAAAGAGTACAAATAAATGGAGCTCACTCTGAGGAGAAGGATGTTACCAGTGGTGTGCCCCAGGGATCTGTCCTTGGTCCGATTCTTTTTAACATCTTTGTTAGTGATATAGCGGAAGGGCTGTCGGGTAAGGTTTGCCTCTTTGCAGATGATACCAAAATCTTCAATAGAGTAGACACCCAGGAAGGTGTAGATAACATGAGGAGGGATCTAGCTAAGTTTGAAGAATGGTCTAGAATTTGGCAGCTGGGATTTAATGTTAAAAAATGTAAGGTCATGCATTTGGGCTGCAGCAATCCAAGGGAGCAATACAGTATAGGAGGTGAAGTACTTTTGTCCACTAAAGAAGAGCGGGACCTAGGCGTGGTTGTGTCTGATGATCTTAAAGTAGCTAAACAAGTAGAAAAGGTGACGGCAAAAGCTAGAAGGATGCTTGGGTGTATACGGAGAGGAATGGCTAGCAGAAAAAAGGAGGTGATAATGCCTCTGTATAAGTCTTTGGTGCGACCTCATTTGGAGTATAGTGTGCAATTCTGGAGACTGCACCTTCAACAGGATGTGAACAGGATGGAGTCGGTGCAGAGGGTGGCTACTAAAATGATTAGTGGGCTTCATTATAAAGCATATGAGGACAGACTTAAGGATCTTAATATGTACACCTTAGAGGAAAGGCGGGATAGAGGTGATATGATTGAGATGTTAAATACCTCCGTGGCATAAATGTTCAGGGAGAGAGTCTCTTTCAATTGAAAGCAAGTTCTGCTACGAGGGGACATGGGATGAGGGTGAAGGGAGATAGATTCAGGAGTGATATGCGGAAATATTTCTTTATGGAAAGAGTAGTGGATCCATGGAATAGTCTCCCAGTGGAGGTGGTAGAGATGAGGACAGTAACTGAATTCAAAAAAGCATGGGACCAACACAGAGGATCTCTAAAGGTAAAAAGTGGACTGTTGTAGTTGTTGATATGGAAGGACAGACTAGATAGGCCATGTGGTCTTTTTCTGTCATCATGTTTCTATGTGACGGTGTTAAGCCGAAAGATCCATCTTTGTTCAGCATATTGTAGCCTCCTGATACGGTCCCCCCCCCCCCCCAAATCCAAAGGCGGTATCCAATCAATAGCCCTCCAAATAAACTGTTCAAATTTATGGTGACATGCCAAAGCATGTTGAACCAGCGGTACTGAAAGGTTCTCTGTACGGATACGTGAAGCATGCTTAGCCAGACGTATTCTTAAAGGGCAAATAGTACGTCCCACATAAACCAGGCCACATGGGCAACAAATCAAATAAACCATAAAAGACGATTCACATGTGGTAGTGAAATGAAATGTCCAGGTTTCTTTGGATTGTGGATCCGTCCAAGTAGTGCCCGTTAAGGAACCAAAACAATAGGCACATGTACCACAAGGAGAATGCCCATCATGGCCAACAGAAGGAAGGGGTTTTTGGACCGTATGAACCAGTCTATCTCGCAGATTTTTTCCTCGGGTGAATGCCACGAAGAATCTTTTTTGAAAACATGAATGTACAGAAAGCACTTTCCAATGTTTTTGTAAAATAGCTTTAATCGCCTGAGCGTGAATGTTAAAAGGTAATACCCCAACAATTTTATCCAATTGGACTTCAGATCTTGAAGCTGAAAGAAGCCACTCTCTGTGATTGTGCAATGATCGTTTATATGCTTTTCGAATTACAAAAGGTGGATATCCCCACTCTTGTAAACGGTGGGTCAACTCCACTGCATGTAATTTAAAATCAGACACAGAAGAACAAATTCTCCGAAGTCGCAGGAACTGACCAAAAGGTAATCCCTTCTTTAAAGGCATAGGATGAAAACTTGAATAGGCCAATAAAGTGTTCCTCTGTACCGGCTTTCTAAAAAGCGTAGTAGAGATTGACCCATCTCACAGAGATACCAAAATGTCCAAAAACTCAATTTGATGAGCATCAAATTGAAAGTAAACTTAATATGAGAATCCTGATGATTCAAGATATCAACAAAACAATGTAACTCAGAAATATCCCCATTCCACAAAATAAAAATGTCATCCAGAAAACGTTCCCAAAATAAAACATGAGAAAATAACAGGGAGGAAGAAACACAACGAGACTCAAAATCAGCCATAAAAAGAGTGGCTATTGAAGGGGCCACAGATGCACCCATGGCTATACCAAACATCTGTAAATAGAAAGAATCTTCATACAAAAAGTTATTCCTTTCCAACACCAGTTGTAACAATGACAAAACAAAATGCTGTGGTATACGAGCCGGTAACTGAAGGCATAGATTAGAAATCACCCGCAATGCCTGTTCTTGCGATATATTGGAATATAAGGCCACAACATCCAAAGTGGCCAACCAGACAGTGGTCACTGGAATAGAAACTGATTGAAGCATCAATAAAAAAAAATGAGAGGTATCCCGGACAAAAGAGGGAACCTCAGATGCCAAAGGCTGCAAAAAAAACATCACTGAATTGGGATAAAGGTTCAAGAATAGAACCACAGCAGGACACTATTGGACGACCAGGAGGATCCAATAAAGATTTATGAATCTTAGGAACAGTATAAAATACTGGAATCCTAGTATGATCTTGTATTAAAAATCTACATTCCCATTTAGTGATCCAACTCTCTGACCAGGCATGTTGACATACCCCTCTTATTTTCAGACTTGAGTTCCTCCGTGGGATCCCGAGATAATCGTCGATAATTGAGTCAAGCATTGAGTGTGGTACTGATGACGGGACAAGAGAACCGTAGCTCCACCCTTATCAGCAGTATGAATCAGTAGCAGACTGGCTAATCTACTGAAGAGGGCTTTAAACTAGATTCATTGGGGATGGGTGAAGAAAGGCCCTGGGTAAGTGAAACATTAAATACCTTTATAGAAATAGGTAAATGGGGCAGTATCTGGAAAGCAGTATCTATAAATGCCCGAAGCATGGGAAATAAGATCCCAGATGTTGAGATTGACTTAGATTTAGTGGTGGTTACAGATACATGGTTCATGGACAACCATGACTGGGAAATCATTATACCAGGCTATACTTTATTCGGGAAGGAAAGAGTAGGAAAAAGGGAGGAGGAATGGCACTATATGTAAAATATAATATTGTGTTTGTTAGTGCCGTCAAGTCAGTGCTGACTCCTGGCGACCCAGCTGCCTCTGGGTTTCTTGGCAATGTATTACCGGGAGTAGATTGCCAGGACTTTTCTTTAGAGACAATGGAGGGTAAAGTGACTAGCCCAAGGTCACAAGGAGTGCCAGTGGGAATCAAACCCTTGATCTTCTGGGTACTAGACAGTTGCTCTAACTACTAGGTGGCTACTCCACTCCAACAATAAATAAATAAATAAATAGATAGATAGATATATAGATATAGATAGATATATAGATATATAGATATAGATAGATAGATAGATAGATAGAAATGCAGGGCTTTAAAGGGAGAGAGGAGGCGTGTGAGGTAAACTAGAAAGAGGGAAAGGGAAATCCATTTGCATTGGCATGATATACAGACCTCCTTCACAGGGAGAAGACGTGAACGGAGATTTAATAGAAGACATACGCAGCATTGCCAGGAAAAGGGAAGTGCTACTGATAGGGGATTTCAATATGCCGGATATTGATTGGCAATACCTGCTGCAAGGTCATCTAGAAGTAAGGAGATCCTGGATTCGTTATAGAAAGTGGTATTCAGGCAACTGGTAACAGAACCCACACGTGAAGGGGCCATACTGGACTTGGTGCTTACAATGGGGAGAGAGTTTCTGATGTTACAGTGGGAGATCATCTTGCATCCAGTGATCACCAGATGGTGTGGTTCAATTCTAGGACTAAGGTTGATAAAATCCATTCAAAAGCGAGGATCTTATACTTCAGGAAAACTAACAGTCAAGCTTGGACAATACCTCAAGGAGTCGTTAGCAGGATGGGAACAGCTGGAGGATGTAGAAAAACAGGGGGAAAACTGAAAGGGGAAATTTTAAGGACAACAAACCTTTTTGTTAAAATGGTAAATAAAGGGAAAAGGAAAGCGAGACCGCTATGGCTTTTGAAAGAAGTAGCTGAAAAGGTGAAGAAAAAGAGGGAGGCCTTCATGAGATACAAGACATCATAGAGAGAGGAAGACGGGCATCTATATTTGGGAAAACTTAGAGAAGCTAGCAAAGTAGTCAGGAAAGCAAAGATACAAAAAGAAGAAGAAATAGACAATGCAATTAAAAGGCAGGATAAGACATTTTTCAGATAACTTACTGAGAAGAGGAAGGGCAAAAGTGGTCTTGTCAGACTCAAGGGTGAAGGAGAGGAATATGTAAAAGCTGATGAGGATAAAGTAGAATTGCTTAACAAATATTTCTGTTCTGTGTTTGCAGATGAAGGGCCAGGAGCAAGACCTCAGAAAACACCCACAAACAGGAACAGAAGTGACAGGGATCTTGAACGATTTTCAGAAGACCACATTTGTGAGGAACCAGCTAAACTAAAAGTAGACAAAGTGATAGGACCAGATGGGATACAATATTGAAGAAACTTGAGGATGGTCACTCCACTGACTGACCTTTTCAATGCTTTTTTTTTGAGTCGGGAGTGGTCCCAGAAGACTGGAGAGAGGCACATGTGACCCCTTTACACAAACGTTGGAAGTAAGTATGTGGTTGAAAACTACAAGCCGGTTAGTATAAACTCTGTTGTGAGCAAACTATTGGAAACGCTACTGAAAGAGAAAACAGTGAAGTTTCTGAAGTCCAGTGGATTACGGGATCGAAGGCAGGTCTTTTCCAAACAATTCTGATTGATTTCTTTGGCTGGGTGACCAAGGAGTTGGACCGAAAGAGAGCCCTTGATGTGGTGTATCTAGATTTCGGTAAAGCCTTTGACACTGTTCTGTACAGGTGACTTATAAATAAACTCAGCACTCTAGGGATGGACCCGAAAGTTACTGATTAGGTTAGAAATTTATTGAGTGGGATGCGAAAATGTGTACAGGTAAATAGAGCTCACTCTGAGGAGAAGGAAGTTACCAGTGGTGTGCCCCAGGAATGTGTCTTTGGTCAGAATCTTTTTAACATCTTTGTTAGTGATATAGCGGAAGGGCTGTCGGGTAAGGTTTGCCTCTTTGCCAATAATACCAAAATCTGCAATAGAGTAGACACCCAGGAAGGAGTAGATAACATGAGGAGGGATCTAACTAAGCTTGAATAGTCTAGAATTTGGCAGGTGAGATTTAATGCTAAAAAATGCAGGGTCATGCATTTGGGCTGCAAAAATCCAAGGGAGTGATACAGTATAGGGGATGAAGTACTTCTGTCCACAAATGAAGATCGGGGCCTGGGCATGATTGTATCAGACAATCTTAAAGTAGCTAAAGAACTAGAAAAGGTGATGGCGAAAGCCAGAAAGATGCTTGGGTGCATAGGGAAAGGAATGGCCAGCAGAAAAAAGGAGGCTATAGTGTCTCTGTATAAGTCTTTGGAGCGACCTCATTTGGAGTATTGTGTGCAGTTCTGGAAACATCTTCAAAAGGATATAAACAGGTTAGAGTCGGTGCAGAGGGTGGCTACTAAAATGGTAACATAGAAACATGATGGCAGAAAAAGACCACATGGCCTATTTAGTCTGTCCTTCCATATCAACTACTACAACAGTCCCCTTGTTTCCTTTAGAGATCCTCTGTGTTTGTCCCATGCTTTTTTGAATTCAGATACTGTCCTCATCTTTACCACCTCCAATCGGAGACTATTCCACGCATCTACCAATCTTTCCGTAAAGAAATATTTCTGCATATTTCTCCTGAGTCTATTCCCTTTCACCTTCATCCTATGTCCCCTGGTAACACAGCTTGCTTTCAATCAAAAGAGGCTCTCCTGTGCATTTATGCCACAGAGGTATTTAAACGTCTCAATCATATCACCTCTATCCCACCTTTCCTCTAATGTATACATATTAAGATTCTTAAGTCTGTCCTCATATGCTTTATAACGAAGACCACTAACCATTTTAGTTTCCAGCCTCTGCACCAACTCCAACCTGTTTATATCCTTTTGAAGGTGCAGTCTCCAGAATTGCACACAATACTCCAACTGAGGTCGCACCAAAGACTTCTACAGAGCCACTATCACCTCCTTTCTTCTACTGGCCATTCCTCTCCGTATGCACCCAAGCATCCTTCTAGCTTTTGCCGTTGTTTTTTCTATCCATTTAGCTACTTTAAGATAAGCAGACACCATCACACCTAGGTCCCACTCTTCTTTAGTGGACAGAAGTACTTCACCCCCTATACTATATTGCTCCCTTGGATCGCTGCAGCCCAAATGCATGATCTTGCATTTTTTAACATTAAATCTCAACTGCCAAATTCTAGACTATTCAAGCTTAGTTAGATCCCTCCTCATGTTATCTACTCCTCCCTGGGTATCTACTCTATTGAAGATTTGGTATCATCCGTAAAGAGGCAAACCTTCCCCAACAGCCCTTTTGCAATATCACTAACAAAGATTTTAAAAAGAATCAGACCAAGGACAGGTCTCTGCAGCACACCACTGGTAACCTCCCTCTCCTCAGAGTGAGCTCCATTTACCTGTATCCTCTGTCGCTTCCCACTCAACCAATTTCTAACCCAAGCAGTAACTTCAGGGTCCATCCCTAGGGTGCTCAGTTTGATTATATGTCACTTGTGTGGAATGGTGTCAAAGGCTTTACTGAAATCTAAATAAATTACATATAGGGCTCTCCCTTGGTCCAACTCCCTGGTCACCCAGTCAAAGAAATCAATCGGATTCGTCTGACAAGGCTTGCCTCCAGGGAATTCATGCTGCCTCTGATCCGGTAATCCATTGGACTCCAGAAACCTCACTATTCTCTCTTTCAGCAGCATTTCTAATCATTTACTAACCACCAAGGTTAAACTAACCGGCCTGTAGTTTTCAACCACATCCTTACTTCCACTTTTGTATAAAAGGACCATGTGTGCCTCTCTCCAGTCCTTTGGCACCACTCCCGACTCCAACGAGGCATTGAAAAGGTCAGTGAGTGGAGCTGCTAGAATGTCCCTATGTTCCCTCAGTATTCCAGGGTGTATCCCATCCGGTCCCATCGCTTTGTCTACTTTAAGTTTAGTTAGTTGCTCACAAACAAAGTCTTCTGAAAATCGTTCAAGATGCCCCTCGCTTCTGTTCCTGTTTGTGGGTGTTTTCTGAAGTCCTGCTCCTGGTTCTTCATCTGTGAACACAGAACAGAAATATTTGTTAAGCAATTCAGAAATGTTTGTTAGTGGTCTTCATTAATGGGTGATTTCAATTACCCCTGTATCGACTGAGTCAGTGTCATGGCAGAACATGCTAAGGAGATAAAGTTTCTAGATGAAATAAAGGACTGCTTCTTGGAGCAGCTGGTTCATGAACCGACCAGAGGGGAAGTCATTTTGGACCTAGTCCTTAGTGGAACACAAGATCTGGTGCAAGAGATAAGGGTGTTGGGGCCATTTGACAATAGTAATCATAGTATGATCACTTTTGATTTAATAAATGGAGGAAAGACGGTAAGGAAATCCACAGTACCACCTTTTAACTTTCAAAAGGGAGGCTATCATAAAACAAGGAATAAAATTAAGAAAAAACTAAAAGGAGCAGTTGCAAAGGTTAAAGATTTACATCAAGCATGTGTGTTGTTTAAAAATACTATTTTGGAAGCCCAGACCAGCTGTACTCCATGCTTTAAGAAAAGTGGAAGGAAGTCCAAAAAACTTCCAGCATCGTTTAAAGGTGTCAGAGAGGCTATTGTTGCCAAAAAAGCATCTGTCAGGAAATGGAAAGAGGAGCCAAATGACAAAAACTGGAAACCACATAAGCACTGGCAAGTTAGATGCAAGGCATTGATAAGGCAGACAAAGAGAGAATTTGAGAAGAAGTTTGCTGTGGAAACTAAAACGCATAATAAAGACTTTTTCAAATACATTCATAGCAAAAAACCTGTGACAGAGTCAGCTGGATCATTAGATGATAGAGGTGTAAAAGGGACACTAAGAGGGGACAAGGCCATAACAGAGACAGAATGAATTCTTTGCTTCGGTCTTTACTGAGGAAGATGTAGGGATGTTACCCATGACTGAAATGGTATTTAAAGGTGATGCCGCAGAAGAATTGAAAGAAATATTGATATATCGAGATGATGTATTACAACTATTTGATAAACTGAAGAGTAGAAAATCACCTGGACCGGATAGTATACATCTGAGGGTGTTGAAAGAACTGAAATATGAGATTGCAGACCTATTATTAGTAATCTGTGAACTATCATTAAAAATCATCTGTAATACCTGAAGATTGGAGAATGGCCATTGTAACTCCAGTTTTTATAAAGGGTTCCAGGGGTGATCCGGAAAACTACAGACTGGTGAGCCTGACGTACCGGGAAAAATGGTAGAAATAATTTTACTAAACATGTAGATAGTCATGGCTTAATGGGAGACAGCCAACATGGTTTTAGTCAAGGAAGGTCTTGTCATACTAATCTGTTATGGTTTTTTAAATTTATTTATTTATTTATTTATTTTCATTTCTTATATACCGCACTATTTGCGATCAGCGCGGTTTACATAAAACAAACAGTATCCGACAATAAACAAAAGTCAGGTCGTTACATTGAACAGGAGCAAGTAACTTGGAAAACAGGGTAAACTATATACATATGTGGTGCATTGAATAGGGTAACTATATACATGTACAAATGAAATTATTAGGTATTGATCATACTTGGGGGCGCCCTAATCAATGGTGGCTGGGGTTCAGGGGAGTCAGTGAGGTATTTGATAAAGAGAAAGTGTTTCAAGGCCTTCCTGAACTGGCTCAAGTTGGGGATTGCTCTGATGTATGGTGGTAGGGAGTTCCAGAGACTTGGGGCGCATAGTCTGAAGGCTCTGCTCGATGTTGCTTTGGAGCATTTTGTCGTGTCTCTCGGTATCACTAGCATGTTGGCTACTACGGATCTCCTAAGTCTGTTTGGTGTGGGTGATTGGATGATGTCACATAGTGAAGAGGAGGAGAGCCCCTTGGTGGCCTTGAATGTCATCACTAAGGTCTTGAAACTGATCCTGGCTTGAATGGGGAACCAGTGTAGCTGCTTCAGGAGGGGTGTGATATGTTCTCTTCTTGGAGCTCCGAGGAGAATCCGCGCAGCACTATTCATGGCTAGTTGTAGGGGGTTTAAGGTGGCCTGAGAGAGTCCTTGTAGGATAGCATTAGAATAATCAAAATGAGGAATAATGAGGGTTTGATAGATGGTGCGGAAGTCGCTTGGTTCGAGTAATGAACGTAAGTGTCTGAGGGATCTGATCTTGAAGTAGATCGCTCTGACAGTGTTGGCTATGTGTTGCTTCATGTTGAGGTTCTGATCCAGTGTGACTCCGAGATAACGTATAGCTGATTTTACTTGCAACTCGGCGTTGTTCACTTTCAAGTAGCTGGGTGGTGTAAACTCTGGATTTCTGGAGATGAACAGGACCTCTGTTTTCTTGTGTTGGATGCGCAAATTTTGAGATAGGAGCCATTCGGATATTGTGTTGAAGCACTTAGTGAGAGGGGTAAGGTCTGGGCAGTCCAGGGATATCGGCAGGTACAGTAGGACATCATCGGCGTATATCATGCAACTCACATTGAACGATCTAATGATGTTACAGATGGGTTGGATATAGATGTTAAACATAAGTGATGATAGGGAGGATCCTTGTGGAACTCCTTGACTTTGTAGGAATGGCTCGGATGTGGACCCATTTGCTCGAACGTATTGCCATCTTCCAGACAGGTAAGATCTGTACCGCTCGAGAGCTGTTCCACTGATGCCTTTTTCTCTTAGCCGACATAGGAGAATTTCGTGGCAAACCGAGTCGAAGGCCGCCGCTATATCTAAAAAGATGAGTGCAAAACCTTGACGTATGTTGTCAATGCCTGAAATTATGATGTCGAAAAGAGTTGTGAGTAGTGTCTCCACTCCGTGTGACTCTCTGAATCCATGTTGGGATGAATCTAGGGGGGCATTGGTATCGATATGATCTTGTAACTGTTTGTATACTATCTTTTCAATGATTTTAGCGAGCATCGGGATGCTGGAAATGGGCCTGTATGACTCCACCTTTTGTGGGTCTAAATTGGCGTTCTTCAACAGAGGTCTAACGGAGGTCTGTTTGAGAGTAGATGGGAAAGACCCAGTGCTAAAAGATAGGCCTATCATATTGGCTAAGATCGGGGCGAGGTCACATCGCAAATCCTTTATCCAGAATGCTGGACAGGGGTCCGAGTATGCAGTGGAAGTATTTAGGGTTGAGATGGTGTCTTCTATCATTCTCTTTGAAGGTGTAACAAAGGTAGTTAGAGATGCTGGGAACTCTTGTTCGTTGGAGGGGTCCGGTATCACCATTTTGTCGGTCTTGCACAGTTTAGATTGCATAAAGATGGCATAGTCCTGCGGGTGTATACTTCCAGGGTGCTCCGGGGTGGGTTCTTTGGCAAGAGATTTGACCAAGTTGAAGAGGTCATGCGGCTTATTTAATGACCGTTTCAGGGTGTCTGTGTGGTGGTGTTTCATCTTGACTATGACGGCCCTGCGATGTGTGTGTAGGTGCTGGGTGTATGCTGCTTGGTCACTGCTGGTACGTGACTTCCTCCAGCGCTTTTCCAGTCTCCGTAGGAGGGTTAGTGATGCCCTTAAGTCGGCTGTGAACCATGGTGCCGATGATCTTCTGTTTGGGGCTTTAGTTGTTGGGGGACGGATTGCGATTGCGCTGAGTTTGCTGTTCCATTATTGAAGATGTGAATAAACAGGTAGACATGAATCGATTTGATTATAGTGATCTAGATTTTCAGAAAGCCTTTGACAAGGCACTTCATGAGAGACTATTGGTGAAATTAAAACATCATGGGATAGGAGGCAGTGTACTATTGTGGATCAGAAACTGGTTAAAAGATAGAAAGCAGAGGGTAGGGCTAAATGGCCAGTTTTCCCAGAGGAGAAAGGTAAATAGTGGAGTATCCCAAAGATCTGTGCTGTGTCCGCTGCTTTATTTATTTATTTTATTTATTTATTTAGCTGTATTTATATCCCGCTTTTCACCGGGTCAAAGCGGTGTAACATTAAAAGGGTGTGGTAGACAATAATCAAATTCTGGGGTTGGGACCATCACCAGGTGGCCAACATTAATGATTTCAACAAATATTTGGGACATAGACATTGTATTACAGTCTCTTAGAACATATGTTCAGGGGGATGAATTAGGGGGGGTTGGGAGGTAGGCAGTGGCGGGTGCTTGTTTTTGGTCCGAGGTATTCCTGGAATAGGACGGTTTTTAGTTGTTTCCTGAATGATAAGGGATCTCCGTTGCTTCTGATGTGACTTGGTAGAGAGTTCCAGAGGGATGGTGCATACAATTCAAAGGCTCTGTTGCAGGTCCATTGATTGCATTTGGTTCGTTTATGGGGGATGGTGAGGTAGTTGTTGGTGGTTTGTCTGGTTGTTCTGTTGTGGGCTGGTCGGGGCAGTAGTGTGCGGAGCTGGGAAGTCTGAGTTTGGTAGAGAGCTTTGTGAGTAAGTAGGGCGGATTTGTATTTGATTCTTGCTTTGAGGGGGAGTATGTGTAGCTCCCTCAGGATTGGGGTGATGCAGTCTTGTTTTTTTGCTTTCTGGATAATCCTTGCTGTGGTATTTAAGGCAGTTCGAAGTGGGTTGGTATGAGTGGCTGGTAGTCCGTGGTAGATTATATTGCAGTAGCCCAGGTGGGGGAGTGTCATGGCTTGCATCACTGTTCTGAAGTCCTGTGGTTCAAGGAGAGGTCTTAGGTGTTGTACTGTTTTAGCCTTGTGGAATATTGTTCTGGTGGTTTTTTTGATTTGTTGCTTGAGTGGAGTGCTTGGTCTATGATGATTCCTAGATACTTTATGTGCGGTTGTATTTGTATTTGTGTGGTTCCAATGTTGAGGTGTGTAGGTGGTGTGAAGTCTGGGTCCTTTGTTACTATGAGGGCTTCTGTTTTCTTTATGTTGTTGGATAGGTTGTTCTTTTGTAGCCAGCTGGATACCTCTGTGAAGTATTCTGATAAGTGTTTGTTTGTTGGGTTAGAGGTTGTGATTGGGACATAGAGCATTATGTCATCTGCATAGATGTGATAGTTGATGTTGTAGGCACATATGATTGAGCAGAGTGGTTGCAGGTAGATGTTGAAGAGCATGGCAGATAGTGTGGATCCTTGGGGTACTCCTTGGTGGTGTTGGAAGGGGGTTGAGGTTGATATGTTTGTGCGGATCAGTTGTTGTCTATTGGTTAGGTAGGAGTGGAACCGTTGAAGTATGGTATTTTTTATGCCAATTGCTTGTAGTCTGTGTAGGAGGATGTTATGGGAGATGGTGTCGAAGGCTGCTGATATGTCTAGGAAGATCATGGCATATCCAGAGTGTTTGGCTTGAGTTCCTATGACGAGGGTGTTCGTTAGTGATGTCATGAGGGTCTCGACTCCGTGGAGTGGATGAAAGCCATGTTGTTGCAGGTCCAATATGTTGTTGGTATCTAAATGTTCTTGGAGCTGTTGCTGAACTACCTTCTCTATGATTTTGGCGGTGAACGGGAGGCTTGCTATAGGTCTGTAGGAGGCGTGGTCCAGGGAATCCAGGTTGTGTTTTTTTAGGGTTGGCCGGATGATTGAGGTTTTGAGGAGGTCTGGCATGCATCCTTGGCTGAGGGATTCATTAACAATGCAGGTTAATGGTGTGCTCATGTCTTCTTTGGTTTTCTTTATCCATTCTGTAGGGCAGGGGTCTAGTGGAGAGGTGGTGGTATTCAGGCGGGAGATGGTGGATGATATTTCTTCTTTCATGATTGCTTCGAATGTGCTCCATTCTCTGTTTATGGTGGTGGGGTGGTTTGTTGTTGTCTCTGTGTTCAATTGTGGATTTTGTGGTTTTTGAAGCTGCTTGTATTGTCGTGCTAGTAATTCTGGTGGGATGTTTGGTAGTTGGTCGGCGTGGTTGGGTGCTTTTGTCAGTTTTTTGACAATCTCAAAGAGTTCTCTTGGTTTGTTTATTGATGTGTTTTATGATTTTCGAATGGTAGGCCTTTTTTGCTTTGTCCGTTTCTGTGTGGTACGCGTCTAGTTCATACATGTAGTTCGTTTTGTCGTCGTCTTTTTTGGTTTTTCTCCATTTTCTTTCCGCTCTTCTGAGTTTGGTCTTTAGCTTCCGGAGGTTGGGGGTGAACCATCGGGCTCTTTTGGAGGTGTGTCTGGTGTTAGTCTTGTTTGTTGTTGCGCTGGATGCAGAGGAACATAAGAACATAAGATATGCCATACTGGGTCAGACCTAGGTCCATCAAGCCCAGTATTCTGTTTCCAACAGTGGCCAAACTAGGTCATATGTACCTAGCAGTTTCCCCAAGAGACACAAGTTCCACAATGCTTGTACTGGGTCAAGCATTGATATCTTTGGTCACTTCTTAATAATGGTTTATGGACCTTTCCTCCAGGAACTTGTCCAAACCTTTTTTAAACCCAGCTACACTTACAGCCTTTACTACATCCTCCGGTAACAAATTCCAGAGTTTGATTACACGTTGAGTGAAAAAAAAAATTTTCTTTTATTGGTCTTAAATAGTTTACCCTGTAGCTTCATTGCATGTCCCCTAGTCTTTCTATATTCTGATAACGTAAACAATCGATCTACGTTTACCCGTTCCATTCCATTCATTAATTTATAGACTTCTATCATATCTCCCCTCAGCTGTCTCTTTTCCAGTTTAAAGAGCCCTAACCTTTTTAGCCTTTCTTCATAGGAGTATCCTTCCATCCCCTTTACCATTTTGGTGGCTCTTCTCTGAACCTTTTCTAAAATCGCTATATCCTTTTTAAGATACGGCGACCAGAAATGCACACAATATTCAAGGTGCGGTCTCACCATGGAACGATATAGAGGCATTATAATATCTTTTGTTTTATTTTCCATTCCTTTCCTTATCATACCTAGCATTCTATTTGCTCTCTTGGCCGCCGCTGCACACTGGGCCGAGGGTTTTAACATGGTATCCACAATGACGCCTAAATCTTTTTCCTGGGTGGTGGTTCCTAATGTGGAACCTTGCATCGTGTAACCATAGTTTGGGTTGTTCTTCCCTAGGTGCATAACCTTGCACTTGTCCACATTAAATTTCATCTGCCATTTTGATGCCCAGTCTTCCAATTTATCAAGATCCTCTTGCAATTTTTCACAATCCTCTTCGGTTTTAACAACTTTAAATAGTTTAAATAGGAGATTGTGGTGTTCCAATTGTAGATTAGGTCGTCGATATTGTTGGAGCTTGTTTGGAGTTTAGGTAGAGTTTGTGCCAGGAAATCTTCCTTGATGAATGTTTTAAATCTTCTTGTATGTTTGTTCTCCTTGCTGTTCGTATGCTAGTAGGTGTGGGATATGTTGAGGAAATGGTCAGACCATGGTACGTGTGTGATTTCTGGATTCTTGTATGAGGTGGCGGTTTGGGAATTTAGGAATATGAGGTCCAATGTATTTCCTTTTTCGTGCATTGGTTCATGTATGATCTGTGTTAGGTTCATTGCTTCCATGGCATTGATGAAGGTTTCTGCTTGCTTGTCTTGGAGTGATGGGAGGTTGAAGTCTCCTAGGATTATTTGCTCTTTTGTGGAGATGGCGCTCTCAGATATGTGTTGTAGTATCCCTTGGTAGGTCGATGCTTGGGGTGGGTGCTCGGTAGACTAGGCATATTGAGAGGTGCTTATTGGTGAGGGTGAGTATGTCTGCTTCATTGGTCGTTTCTGATGCATGGTTCCTGAGGTGGAGGTTGGCTTTTGCTATGATGGCTACGCCTCCTCCTTTGGTGTGTGTTCGGGAGCAGTGTTGAAGGCTGTATCCTTTTGGTGTTAGTTGGTTCATGAGCACTGTGTCGGTGTCTGTTAGCCAAGTTTCTGTTATGCATAGGATGTCAATCTTTTGGGTTGTGATCAGGTCTTGGAGCATGTGGTATTTGTTTCTGACTGAGCGAGCATTTATTAATGAAATGGAGAGGGGGCTGCAGTTCGGGGGGTTGGGGATGTGGATTGGTGTGTGGGTGTTGTCCCATGTGAGGGAGGGGTTGTGGATGGTGTTTGGTCGGGGTAGGTTGGTGAGTGTGTCTGTGGGGGAGGGGTAGATGGTCAGGAGGTAAATAGGGGCTAGGAAGGGTGGCATGGTTTGTAGGCATACCTTGGTGTTCAGGGGCTGTGCTGTTTCTGCGCTGGTTTCCTGGTGTGTTGAGGGTCCTTTTTCTGCATTGTCATGTATTTGGGTGTTTGTTATTTGCTCCATTGTTGTTATTTTTCTTGTTTTAGTTGTCCAAGCTTGCTTGCTGCTAGGGTTCTGTAGTCTCTGTGTGGGATGGATGTTTCAGGGGCTGCGCTGTGCTGTTGTTTGTGTCCACCTTCGTGCCGTGCCTAAGGGCCACGCCAAAGGGCACAGTGAGGTAATCAAATTTGCAGATGACACAAAATTATTCAAAGTTGTTAAAACCCATTAGGATTATGAAAAATTGCAAGAGGACTTTGATAAATTAGAAGACTGGGCATCCAAATGGCAGATGAAATTTAATGTGGACAAGTGCAAAGTTATGCACCTAGGAAAGAAAACAAAATATGGTTACACAATGCAAAGCTCCACATTAGCAACCACCACCCAGGAAAACGATTTAGACGTCATCATGGATAACATGTTGAAACCCTCTTTCCAGTGTGCATTGGCAGCCAAGAGAGCAAATAGAATGCTAGGTATCATAAGGAAAGGAATGGAAAATAAAACAAAGGATATTATAATGCCTCTGTATCGTTCCATGCTGCGACCGCACCTTGAATATTGTGTGCAATTCTGGTTGCCGTATCTTAAAAAGGATATAGCGTTATTAGAAAAGGTTCAGAGAAGAGCCACCAAAATGGTAAAGGGGATAGAAGGATACTCCTATGAAAAGAAGCTAAAAAGCTTAGGGCTCTTCAACCTGGAAAAGAGATGGCTGAGGGGGGATATGATAGAGGTCTATAAATTAATGAATGGAGTGGAATAGGTAAACGTAGCTCGATTGTTTACACCTTCAAAATATAGAAAGACTAGGGGACATGCAATGAAGCTACAGTATAGCCTATTTAAGACTAATAAGAGAAATCTTTTTTCACCCAACTTGTAATCAAACTCTGGAATTCGTTACCAGAGGATGTAGTAAAGGCTGTTAGTGTAGCTGGGTTTAAAAAAGGTTTGGACAAGTTCCTGGAGGAAAGGTCCATAAACCATTATTAAAAGGGACCCGGGATATCCATTGTTTGCCCCAGTACAAGCACTGTGGAACCTGTGTCTTTTGGGGAAACTGTTAGGTACTTGTGATCTAGATTGGCCACTGTTGGAAGCAGAATACTGGGCTTGATGGACCTTAGTCTGACTCAGTATGGCATATCTTATGTTCTTATTATAAAGCAGATGAGAACAGAATTAAGGATAATATGTATACTTTAGAGGAAAGGCGGGATAGAGGTGATTGAAATGTTTAAATATCTCTGTGGCATAAATGCACAGGAGGAGGAACTCTTTCAATTGAAGGCAATCTCTGCTATGAGGGGACATGGGATGAGGGTAAAAGGGGATAGACTCAGGAGTAGTATACAGAAATATTTCTTTATGGAAAGAGTGGTAGATCCGTGGAATAGTCTCCCAGTGGAGGTGGTAGAGATGAGGACAGTATCTGAATTCAAAAAAGCATGGGAGAAACACAAAGGTAAAAGGGGGACTATTGTAGTTGATATCATTCTTTTTTTCTCTATCCTATTCTAAATTTTAAAATGGCATTCTTTTCTATTTCTCTGCAGCTTTTAATTTTTTGATTGTAAACCGCTCAGAAGCATACGTTATGGGCGGTATAATAAGTTTTAAATAAACATAAACATGCTAGGGCAGACTAGATAGGCCATGTAGTCTTTTTCTGCTGTCATGTTTCTATGTTTCTATCTTATGTTTATCCACTGGTATAATAGCTAGAACTCGTACCCCTCCATCTTTCTTGAGTCCTTATAACTCTTCAAGGCACAGAATGACACAGAGAACTCTGCATCCCATCTAAATGCGCGTTCAAGGATGAGTATTGCTGACGTGACGCTTCTGGACATGAGCTGACTGTCCTGCTAAAGCCGTCCACCTTTTGTACTTTCAGAAACCATCGAAAACCTGTGCACTCGGCTCAAAGGTTCCATCAGTTATGTTTTTTTGTTATTTTTCTTCTTTTATTTTGTTTCTCTTTATTGCAGTTAATGTTATGATTTTGGTTTGTTGTTGATTGCTTAGATATGTAAATTTGTAACCATCCGTTTATAATCAATAACTCATATTGAACACTTCACACCTGTTCTATGATGAATGCAGCCAAATTTGTCTTGTAGTAGGAAACCTGCTCTGGGGACACACTCACAGGGATACGCACCTATTTTATAAAAGCAAATTTTATAAAATGGACGTCCAGAGCCAGCCCCAGTAACACACACTTTTATGCCTGCTCCGGAGAAAATGTACATATGTGCATGTATTTGCATATGTTATAAAATATGTGTATATGTACATTAGAACACCCCTGGACCCCCAGTGTGCAGAAGCATAAGAGTAGGTGCACTCTTTCCATGGGTCTATTTTTCATGCACCCTGTATACCCCTGTGCCATTTCATAACATTTGCTTTACCTGCAGAAAATGCTTTATCGCATTTCTCTCATTCTGTCTGGCTCTCGCTTGTCCCTCCTGTTTTTCATCTCTGCCGCTTCACCCAGGTATAGTGTTGCTTTGGGCCTGTTGTGTCTGCTCTCTCTGTAATGCCCACTCTTGTCTTGGATTTCTGTACAGCTTCATTGCGACGCCATTAGCGAGAGCTCTGGGTGTTAAAGAAAAGATCCGGCTCCAAGCAACACCTAATGTGCTTCTGGAAACATTTTACACCTCATCCACAAAGCACCCCAAACAGGTAACTCTTTTTGTGGAACTAGGAGCGTGGCATCTCTGTCTCCAAGCGCTCTCCTGGTGAGGATTAGTTTTCAGATGGCTCCCCACTAGCTGGTCTCCTCCTGGCTTTGCCCCTTCAGTTGTCAACTTCTATTTCCAGCTTTTCAAATGAAAGGAGAAACTGCAAATTCAGGGCAAAAGCAGGACTCTGTAAAGCTGGTTAATCCCTTAGGATGCATCGATTTGGCATTAAAACTGCAAAGGTAACTCGGGGGCAAATGCTTGGCAGATAGCCCCTGAGTTGGGTCTTCCACCCCCAGGTGGACTGGGTCTGGGGACACTGCAGCAGCATATTTGCGGCCACCAGGAGGGAAGGAAGATCCTGGCTGCTGTTAAGGGTGATGCCTGGTGGCCATGATTGCGGGGTTCTGGAAAGAGTCCTGGTGAGTGGACCCCAGTCCATAATGGTCACTGCCATGACCAGACTAGGTTTGTTGGGAAGTGTTTTGGGGCGGAGGTTGTAAATATGGGGAAAGTCCAGGGGTGCTGCAAATATGTATGAAGTTCCAGTCTTGGTTCTGGTTGAGCTGTAAAGATGCTGTTGGATCAAAAGGAAACAAAAATCACCCTTGTAGAGAGGAGCTTCTAATGAAAACACGTAAGCAAACTCTTACAAAAGTGGCAGGACCTGGAGAAGGTGCCCATTTGTACCTGCCTCACAGACTTCCTTATCTGTGGCCTTCGTCCTCTCACTAAGGTCCCTTTGCATATCATGTATGCTTGAATTTGTGTGACTGTCTGGTCTGCTCCAGGCACCAACCAGCCTTTCAAGGAAGCAGTATTGATCTGACCTCTCTTCGTCCTTGAACCTTTCATGCTTAGGGTACCAGAAGGAAGCATTTATCTATCAAAGTCTGCTAGATGTTACTGGGTGTGATATAAAAAAAAAAGGGGGGGCAGGTTGAGCTGAGAAGAGATGTTATGACTTTGCAATGCAGACTCTGTCTGTCTATCACAGGTTGATGTGGAGTTATTGTCCAGAAAATCTGGTTGCACAGTCCAGCAAGTGGAGAGATGGTTCAGACGGAGACGCAACCAGGACCGGCCGAGCATGCTGAAAAAATTTCGGGAAGCCAGGTAGAAGACCATCACAGTTCACTGCAAATTGCACAGGAACATTCAGATGTTGAGAACATGGGAAAGGTACAATCTGCCCCTCTGCAGAGTTCCTTCTAGTTCATGACAGACATTGGTGCCATGTCTGCCAGAAACAAGCAGGGGTGAGTGTGACTGTCACAGTATAGGACTGTGCCCCTCAGTCCCCTTGGAAACGGCAGAATTTCCAAAGCATATAAAATAAATACCAAATAACATGGTACAGATGCTCGGCCCAGCCCTGCCCCTTCTGACTCACGGCAGCCAGGTCACAAACACACTTGGCGTCCTTCTGCACCATTCCTGCTGGCTCATGGTGTGGTTTTGATCATTTGTCTGCTTTTTCCCATCCTTAGCAGTAGTGAAAGTAAATCATGAGGTCAGCCAGTCCCTTGTCACTTTAGGAAGGCTGAGTTTCAGACCAGTGCTTTGCTTTTGTGGAGTCGGGGAGGCAGGAAGGAAGGACGTGGCCTTGTGCCCAGGGGAAGGGCTCCGCATGTGCACACATCCATGCTTGAACACTGCTCCAAAGCACGTTTGCTGACCCCGGCTGCCTGCTTTGCTGTTTACGCCTGCATGTGTTTTAGTTACTGATTTATGAGACTTGATACATAATCACATATCAAGGTGGTGTACCATATAAAAGATAAAACAAAGACCGTGAATGAGCCTACCAAAGTGGAAACAAAAGCTACAATTTAATTGGTAGAAGACATGAAAGAAAAGGATGAGGGGTAGCAGTAATTGAATTTATCCTCCAAGAATCAGAAGTGCGTTCATCTAGACCAGGGGTTCTCAGCCCAGTCCTGGGGACACGTCTAGCCAGTCAGGTTTAGAGGATAACCGCATGAGAGAGATCTGCATACAATGGAGGCAGTAGATGCCAGTCTATCTCATGCACATTCATTGCGGTTATCCTGTAAACCTGACTGGCTAGATGTGTCCCCAGGACTGGGTTGAGAATTCGTGTTCTAGGCCAAATTTTTAAAGCTGCTTTTTTTTTTTTTTTTTTTTAATTTAATGGATTCCACAAAACAGGGGGCTGCATAGAAAAAGGTCACCTGTTAAGGAGCTTCATACCTTACTTTAGTGGCTGATGGTATAACCAGCAAGTTCTCTTGAGGAGATCTCGACACTTGCTGGAAAGTATGGAACCAACATAGTCGTCAGATAGCGAGGGAGCCCTGTCAGGGCCAGGTCAATCACTGGGAAAATTAGGCAGTTGCCTAGAGCGGAAGATTCTTGGGGGCAGCGGCCATTCAAAGCTAAACAATGGTTTCTGACAGCCAAAGGGGGCATGAGGCTTCAGGTTTGCCTAAGGTGTCAACACCTTGAACAAACTCTGGGCAGGCCCTGAGCACTGTATAAGTGCAAGAGACAAACAAGATTTTAAATCTGATTCTGGGAACAATAGTGAGCCAGTGCTTCTCCTGAAACAGCAGTGACACATGGTCATAACGCCTAGTGTTGTCAAGGGCTCTAATTGCCAGATTTTGCTTAAGCATAACCTTCTTAGGCTAACGATAGATAGACCCATATACACAGCATTATAGCAACTCAGATGTGATATTATAAATGTCTGTACACTGTATAAGTCTCTGGTGCGACCTCATTTGGAGTATTGTGTGCAGTTCTGGAGATCACACCTTCAAAAGAATATAAACATGATGGAGATGGTGCAGAGGGTGGCTACTAAAATGGTTAGTGGTCTTCATTATAAACCATATGGGGACAGACAAAGATCTCAATATGTATACTTTAGAGGAAAGGCGGGATAGGGGAGATATGATAGAGACCTCCATAAATGCACAGGAGGGTCTCTTTCAATTGAAGGCAAGTTCTGCTATGAGGGGACATAGGATGAGAGTGAAAGGGGATAGACGCAGGGGTAATAAGGGGAAATATTTCTTCACATAAAGAGTGGTAGATGCATGGAATAGTCTACCAGCGGAGGTGGTGGACATGAGAACCGTATCTGAATTTAAAAAAAGCATGGGACAAACACACAAAATCTCTAAAGGTAAAAAGGGGACTATTGTATCTCTCTGTTGCAGGGAAAAGGATCCTAAGTGGAAAATTCAGGCATTATGTGAACAGGCATTTAAACTAGGGAAAGAGGATGATGAATGGAAAAGAGCAAGTTCGGGACTTCACTCCCAGCAAAAACATAACATTAGAAACAGCTGCAGTATTAATCCACACATCAATACTAAGTGGGAAGAGGGGAGCAAAACAAAATCCATGCAAAATATAGGCAAGCCAGTCAACAAGTGCTGGAAAGCAATGAGCAGAAATGCTTGACACCTAGCCAATAAAGTTCCTGACCTGGAAGCCCTAATGGTGGAAATAGACTTGGACATTGTGGCCATTACAGAAACCTGGTTTAACGAGTCACATGAATGGGATATAGCTATAGCTGGCTATAATCTATTTAGAAGAGATAGAGAAGGCAGAAAAGGAGGGGGAGTAGCCTTATATGTCAAAAGCAATATTAAAGCTGCTAAAATGCAGGGGACATGAGGAAAAGAAGAAGCGCTGTGGATTGTGTTGGAAAGAGGAGATGGCACCGTCATCCATACTGCTGTAGTCTACAGGCCTCCAACTCAAACTGATGAAATGGATAGAAACTTGATTATTGATATTGCAAAAATAGCCATGAAGGGGGAAGTGATCATACTGGGTGATTTTTATTCTACCCGACGTATTGGATTACTCCTTCTGCAAATTCGGAAAGAAGTAAAAAAATTGTGGATGCCTCCCAAGATGCATTGCTTAGACAAATGGTGATGGAACCGACCAGGGAAAGCTCGATGCTGGATTTAGTGCTTCCCAATGGAGATAGCATGTTGACTATCTGGGTGGGTGCCCAGGTGAGCAGCAGCGATCATCACATGTTGTGGTTTGAGATAAAAGCCAGGGCAGAGTCCAATCACAGCAAGCTCAAAGTCCTAGACTTCAAAAACACTGACTTCAGTAAAATGGCCAAGTACCCGAAGGAGGAGTTGGCAGGGTGGAAGGAGATAAGGGAAGTGGAATTGCAGTGGGATAAACTAAATAAGGCAATAAAAGGGGCAACAGATACATATGTAAGGAAAGTAAATAAAAGCAAGAGGAAACGGAAACCTATTTGGTTCTCCAAAGTGACTGCACAAATAAAGACAAAAAACACAGCTTTCACAAAATTCAGAAGTTTTCAAACCGAGGAACACAGAAAAGAATACAGGATAAAGCTAAAAGAGACAAAAAGAGAAATAAGGATAGCAAAATCCAAGAAAGCCTTTGGGAGATGCTCCACACATACGTGATCCCCTTCCCTGCTCAAGGGTGCCATCTTGCCTCAATCTAATGACATAGCTGACAGCAAAAATTAAAATACAGTAAAGAAGCAATTCCAAGGGGAGGAGGGGGAGGATTGTGAGGACTTTCCTGCTGTCCCCGGAGAACACCTGTTACAGGTGACCAAGCAGGAAGTCAGTCCTCACATATGGGACTCCCCAGCTACAGGCTACTGAGAACCTGTTAAAATGCCATGGCGACCTGCAAAGGGTGAGCCGTGAGCTGCAGCAGTGGAGTCCCTACTGAAAGACTCCTGCAAGACCCAAGCGTCCGGTGGGGAACCAGCACTCCGGTAGCCTGAACACAGAAGGGTCGGAGGGCAGGAGTTGCCTACACCCCAAAGAGATTACAGAGTACGGTTTGGCTGAAGGCACTGTCCGTTAGGACTCCGTCTACAGGCAGTAGTGTGCTGCGAAGGTATGGACCGAAGATCAGGTGATAGCCTGGCAGATTTCTGTCACGGGGACAGAACGCAGATTTGCCATGGAAGTAGCCATGACCCGCTGGTTTAGTGAGATCTCCGCCTGCTCATAGGCAAAGGCGATGCAGACCGCCACCCAAGTGGACAGAGTTTGCTTAGTTACTGGGAGCCCCAGTCAGCTGGGGTCAAAGGAAACAAAAAGATGAGGTGCTTTGCGGTGGCCCTGGGTCCGTTGTAATAGGACAGGGTCCTTTTACAATCCAAAGAATGGAGAACGGTCTCTGCCGTGCCTGCGTGAGGCCTGGGAAAGAAGATGGGAAGCACCACCTCCTAAATGAGGTGGAATGGAGACATTACCTTCAGCAGAAACTTGGGGTATGTGCAAAGCATCACCCTGTTCTCGTGTAGGAGCAGTTGCAATGGTTAAAGACTTAAGTCAAGCTTGTGTGGTGTTTAACAATACTATCTTGGAAGCCCAGACCTGCTGTATTCCATGCTTTAAGAAAAGTGGAAGGAAGTCCCAAAAAACTGCCAGCATGATTTAAAGGTGAGGTCAGAGAGGCTGTTATAGCCAAAAAAAGCATCTTTCAGGAAATGGAAAAAAGAGCCAAATGACAAAACCTGGAAACAGCACAAGCACTGGCAAGATAAATGCAAGGCATTGATAAGCAGGCAAAGAGAGAATTTGAGAAGAAACTTGCTGTGGAAGCAAAAACGCATAATAAAGACTTTTTCAAGTACATTCGTTACAAAAAGAACTGTGAGTCAGTTGGACCATTAGATGATAGAGGGGTAAAAGGGGCATTAAGAGGGGACAAGGCCATAGTAGAGAGACTGAATGAATTCTTTGCTTCAGTCTTTACTGAGGAAGATGTAGGTATGTTACCCATGACTGAAGTGGTATTTAAAGGTGATACTGTGGAAGAATTGAAAGAAATATCGATACACTGGGAAGATGTATCACAACTATTTGATAAACTGAAGAGTAGCAAATCACCTGGATCAGATGGTATACATCTAAGGGTGTTGAGAGAACTGACATATGAGATTGCAGACCTGCTATTAGTAATCTGTGAACTATCATTAAAATCATCTGTAATACCTGAAGATTGGAGGATGGCCAATGTAACCAATTTTTGAAAAGGGTTTCAGGGGTGATCCGGGAAACTACAGACCAGTGAGCCTGATGTCGGTACCGGGAAAAATGGTAGAAATCGTCATAAAGAACAAAATGGCTTTAGACAAGGAAGATCTTATCTTACTAATCTGTTATGTTTTTTGAAGGTGTGAATAAACAGGTAGACAAAGGTGAGTCGGTTGATATAGTTTATCTGGACTTTCAGAAAGCCTGTGATGAGGTCCCTTATCAGAGACTTTTGGCAAATATAAGTGTGTATTAAAATAAATAAATAAAAAGTCATGGGATAGGAGGCAGTGTATTATTGTGGATCAGGAACTGGCTAAAAGATAGAAAGCAGAGGGTAGGGCTAAATGACTAATTTTCCCAATGGAGAAAGGTGAATAGTGGAGTACCCCAGGGATCTGTGTTGGCTCTGCTGCTTTTTAATATATTAATAAATGACCTGGAAATGGGAATAGCGAGTGAGGTTATCAAATTTGCAGATGACACAAAACTATTTAAAGTTGTTAAAACCCATGAGGATTGTGGAAAATTGCAAGAGGATCTTGATAAATTAGAAGAATGGGCATCCAAATGGCAGATGAAATTTAATGTGGACAAGTGCAAAGTTATGCACCTAGGAAAGAACGACCCAAACTATGGTTACACGATGCAACTATCTTAAAAAGAATATAGCATTATTAGAAAAGGTTCAGAGAAGAGCCACCAAAATGGTAAAGGGGATGGAAGGATACCCCTATGAAGAGAGACTAAATGGATTAGGGCTCTTCAACCTGGAAAAGAGACAGCTGAGGGGAGATATGATAGAGATCTATAAATTAATGAATGGAGTGGAACGGGTAAACGTAGATCGATTGTTTATGACATCAGAATATAGAAAGACTAGGGGACATGCAATGAAGCTACAGGGTAACCTATTTAAGACTAATAAAAGAGAAAATATTTTTTCACTCAACGTGTAATCAAACTCTGGAATTTGTTACTGGAGGATGTAGTAAGAGCTGTTATTGTAGCTGGGTTTAAAAAGGTTTGGACAAGTTCCTGGAGGGAAAGGTCAATAAACCATTATTAAAAGGGACCCAGGATATCACTGCTTGACCCAATACAAGCATTGTGGAACCCGTGTCTTTTGGGGAAACTGCTAGGTACTTATGACCTAGATTGGCCACTGCTGGAAACAGGATACTGGGCTTGATGGACCTTGTCTGATCCAGTATGGCATATCTTATGTTCTTATGAGGCTCTGCCACCAGAGCCTGGAGCCCGCTGACTCTGCTAGCTGACGTGAATGCCACGAGGAAGACGACTTTCTAAGAAAGGTACCTAAGGTGGCAGGTAGCCAGAGGCTCAAACGGTGGCTTAGTGAGCTGCAAGAGCACCACAATGAGATCCTACTCTGCCGCCCGTGGATGGACGGGAGGGGTGCCGAGTAGGAGCAACCGGGACAGGAGGGGCTGAGCCGAGAGGATTTTGCCCTCGACAGAATGGTGGTGAGCTGCGATAGCACTCATGTGCACTCTCACTGAGTTGGACTTTATTCCCGCCTGCGACAGGTGAAGTAGGTACTTAAGTACCACCTGTACTGAGCAGGAGAATGGGTTTGTCCGTCTTTCGGGGCATCACACTTAGAACCGATGCCACTTAAAGGTATACACCCTCCTTGCGAGGGGCCAGAAGAACCTCTTCCACATCTTGTGGGAGGTCGATGAGAGCTAGAGCTATCCTTTCAGCAGCCAAGCTGTGAGTGACAGGGACCCCAGGTTGGGAGTCTCCTGTGAGAATAGTCCTGGGATTCAGCCCAGGGGAATCGGCGATGTCACTTACTGGGAAAGAAGCAGCTGAAACCAGGGTTGTCTGGGCCACTAGGGGGCAATCAGAATTAGTGATGCTCTGTTGCACTGGACTTTGAAGAGGATCTACTGTTCATGGGATGAGGAAAGTGTCTGCGGCTACCCGGGACGGGTGCGGCTGGTGGGAGCTCACCGAGGGCAACTGTGCATTGTCTGGGCTGACAAACAGGTCCATTAGGAGGACATCCCAGAGCTGAAACAGCTAGGAGGCCACTCTGGGGTCCAGTCGCCACTCTTGCGGTTGGAGACCTCGGCTCAGCTTGTCTTCCAGGGCATTGTTCTGGCCTGGGAGGTAGACTGCTCTTAGGCGCGTCCCGCAGTGAGTCATGTAGGAGCAGAGGGCTACTGCCTCCTGGCAGAGGGAGTACAACCCTGTGCCCCCTTGCTTGTTCATGTAGAACATTGTGACCTGGTTGTCAGTCTGGATCAACACCAACTGGTGCTGTAGCCAGTGGCGGAAGGCTTGGAGGGCCAGAAATATCACCCGAAGCTCCAGAAAGTTAATTTGCATCTGGGATTCTGACTGGGACCAGATGCCTTGAGTCTGAAGGTCCCCGCAATGCGCTCCCCAGCCTAGCAAGGAGAGGTCTGTGGTAAGGATCCTCTGGGGGGTGGGTGCCTGGAAGGGCATCCCTGCCTGAAGGTGACTGGGAATCTGCCACCAATCTAGGGAGTCTGCCAGCTGGTGGGTCACTTTCACTCTGTCCCGAAGCCTGCCTTTGGCTTGTGCCCACTGAGAGCAGAGGCACCACTGAGCTGCTCTCATGTGTAGTCGGGCATATGGGGTCACATGGACTGTAGAGGCCATGTGGCCCAGGAGGTGGAGGAGAAGCTGGGCAGGTAGCGACCGGTGGCATTGCACCTCTGTGGCTAGCTCCCTGAGATGTTATGACCTTCCCTGAGGGAGGAAAGCCTTGGCCTGGAGGGTGTCTAGCCGAGCCCCTATGAACTCTAGGTATTGTGCCGGAAGGAGGTGGGACTCGGGGTAGTTGATGATGAACCCCAGCTGCTGCAGGACATTGATGGTGCACCTTGTGGTATGTTGCGCCTCTGCATCAGAGCCTCCCTTTATGAGCCAGTCATCCAGGAAGGGAAAGATGAAGGCCTCCTGGAGATGGAGGTGGGCTGCGACCACCGCTAGGCACTTTGTGAAGACCCTTGGTGAGGTGGCCAGACCGAAGAGGAGTACCCTGTATTGGTAGTGCTGTCCCCACACTACGAACCAAAGGTATTTTCTGTGGCTGGGATGAATCAGGATGCGTGTGTAGGCATCCTTTAGGTCTAAGGAGCATAGTCAATCTCCCTACCGGAGGAATGGCAGCAGTGTTCAAGGAAAAGCATCTTGAACATCTCCCTTGCCGGAAACCTGTTCATCTGCAGATCCAGGATGAGCCTGAGGCCCCCTGTCCTCTTGTAGATGAGGAAATACCTGGAGTAGAAGCTAGTGCCCCCAGAGATGTTTCGGGACTGGCTCCAGCACTCTGTCCTGGAGTAGGCCTGTGAGCTCTGTGAGGAGCAGGGTCTGGTAAAAGAGAGGTCTTATGGGCTTTCCTGGGAAGTACGAGGGTGGCATCCACTGTAGGTGGAGGAGGTAGTCCTCCCTGACGACTTGTAGCACCCAGGTATTGGTGATGATGGCAGATCACCTGTGGGCAAACAGGGCTAGACGTCCCCCCTTCAGGGACCTCCTGGGGGAGAGGAGGTCATGCCCAGGGAGTCAAAAGCTCCCCCCAGGCTGGGCCATGGTTCGTGCCTGGGACTTAGGGGTCTTTTGCTTACAGGGGCCATGCCCCTACCCTTTGTGCTGTTGGCCTTGCTCTGGGGCCAAGAAGGACTGAAACTGTGAGGTATTGCCGACCCCCCCCTACCCCCTTTTTTCCTCATGGCCTTCTTACAAGCTGCACAGAGTCTGGTTCTCATTAGGAACTCTGTCTCTATCTCTGCAGCTTTGTCTGGCCTGGGTTTCCCAAAGAGGTTCTCTCCAATGCAGGGGACATCAATAAGTTTGTCCTGAACCCTTTCTTCAAGCATGGCTGCAGTTGTCTGACCCAGGTGTCGTGTCCTGATGCCCGTGGCGGCCACCCTGGCCGAAGACTCAAAGCCATCATAGGCTGCTTGAGACAAGAACTTCAAGCACTCTTTGACCGCTGAGGGCAGAGACTTAAATCTCTGCAGGGGCTCCTCATCGAGGCCTGCCAAGAATCCACCAAGCTCCCTCGATAGCTCCTTGAGGTACATGCCGAATGTAGAGTTGGTAGGACTGGTTTAGCTGGTTTAGGTTAACCAGTTAGCAGTTGAATATCGCCGCTGGCCTTAGTATTGGGGTGTTTAAATCCGGTAGGAGGGGATATTCAGCGGCACCGGGTATCTTGGTTAGCATGTCTGATAAGTGGCTAAACCGCTTTAAATATGCCCCCATGTGTTTTTAGCCAGTCTTTATTGCTCTTAGGAACAAGTCTTAAGTTTAGGGATAGCCTATGAACTTGCAGAATTATGGCAGTACAGTGCTTGTACGTGTGATGGAGAAGGTCCCTCTGACCCCTTAGAGAGAGATAAAACACAGGATCCAGCTTCAGGCTGGGAAAGAAAACAAATGCACATGGCTCCTGGTTTCCCAGGCAACCATAAACAGATCAGGTCAGAAGAAGGGAAAACACGCCCCTGCTGTAGTTCAGTGCAGCAGTCACAAGTTAAGCCAGAACACCTGTTGGTGGGAGGAGCCAGGGTAAACCCAGGAAACCAGAGATTTAAGGGAAGCTCATTAGGAGGAGAGGAGAGGCAGCTGGGAAGAAGGCAGCTGGAAAGGAAGCAGCTGGGGAGGACACAGCTCTTAGAACCGTCACGAGAAACAGAGGATTGCCTTAGGACTGAAGACTCAGAGGAATCTATGGTAATTGAGGATTCTCTGACCTTTGACTCAGAAGAGGAATTCAGCAGAGGAAACAAGCAGGGAGTTGGTACCAAGGAGCCAGGTACAAGTAACCCGGGTTTGGTGCTGGGAGTAAAAGGCAACCAAAAGGGAAACTTACTGGGAAGGCAGACTTGTATACACAGAGAAACTCCAAGGCTCACGTTTGCAGCTGATCCTAGAGGACAAAAGGAAACTCTCATAAAGAAGCCAAGAGGTAGGATAAGTGACCGGTATAAACAGAAAGCTGTCTTTAAGTGCTCTGATATTAACCCAGAAGGGTGGGGGCTCCACGTGCTGGGAATACTGTGGCAATTCAGAACCGTGTATATCAAAAGGCTGTGAGGAAAAGTGCAATGCTGAAAAGATAGATGTGTGTTTGGAAACACCCTGTAGCAACTTGCAAACATTTCCAGCTGGGGTTCAGGTTGAACCAATGGACACTGAACCACCTTTAGAATGTCAGCCTAGTGAACCAATGGATTGTACGATATCTGTATCTGAGAAGATAAGTCCTGTGAAATAGAATTAAGCTGTGCAGAAAAAGAGGGAGTGCTGCAGATAACAGCTGACCAGAAAAGCACAAAAGGGTTTTGAAAGAATAAAGTGTTTTTCATTTGGAATTACAGTGATGCTGAGATAAGAAGCTTGAATTTCTTTCTTATATAATTTAGTGCCAGAAGTGAATGGCCAATGTTCCTTTTGTTCTACATGTGAAACCACTTGGGAAGGGGAATTAAAAATCCTGTTTTGCCTGAAACACTCGAGTCCACAACTCTCTTTATTTGGGATAGTGAAAACTTCAACTCCCAGAAGGCAGTGCTTTCCCCAAGCACCAGGAACTTCCTGAATAGAGAATCGGGCCATCCATCTCCACAAGCTCAGGCTGTGGAGGTAACAGCGACGTCACATACGCCATCTACATATGCAGGTCATTTTAAGCCAAAGCTCTGTACTAAAGCTGCCAAGGGAGCAGTAGCCACATTAAAGATCTCTAGAGCCAAAACAGATCCTTAAGGGACCCCTCTGTCTAAGGTTTGTATGAAGGATACCTCCTGATTCCAGTGAACTCTCAAAGTTCGGTCATGTAGGATTTAAGTCATTTAAGTGCAATTCTACCAATCTCAATTTGATTTAATCTATTGATTATCCATCAATCATGAATTAAATCAAATGCTGCAGTCATTTGTATCAAAATATATATAGGTATAAATCAGTGAGGCCGACAGTGCTGTGCTGTGAAACTTTCTGAACCCAAATTGTTTGGGGTGTAGCAAGTTACCATCTGCTTGGTGATCTTTGCCATGCGGGATAAATTAGATATTGGCTTATAACTGAGAAGTTTATCAAGTTCTAATTGTGATTTCTTTAGTAACTGTTTTACCACAAGCCTGTTTCCAGATGAATGTAACTATACTTTTAGATAAGCTTGCAAAAATGGTAGTGACTTGAAACTTTTTAATACAGGGAGGAGTGGTCTAGTGGTTAGGACAAGGTACTTCAGGCCAGAGGGTCGGGGGTTCAAGTCCCACCTGGGGACAGCAATCTCAGGCCGGAGGGACTGGGATTTCTAGTCCTATAGGCACTCCTTGTGGTCTTGGGCAAGCCACTTAACCCTCCATTGCCCATGTTGCCTGTAAGTATTAGCGTATGTGTCTCATATCCTCTCGTGTTAAATGTATCCCCCAATTGACCGCTTTGACACGGTGAAAAGCGGGATATAAATACAGCTAAATAAATAAATAAAATAAATAAATAGATGCAAAATGGAATGGGGTCTGCAGGTGAGGTGTAGTTGTTTGGTTTTTCTTTTCAAAGACAGTCCAATTTGTTCATGTTCCATTAAGTGGGCTGGATTAAAATGCAGCCAATGGCTATCGCTTGCAGTTCTTAAATTTTCAGTTTTATCCTATTGCTTATCCTCCGAAAATGTGAAAAGATCTGGAGCGATCTCCGGTCCATCTTTCATTGATGGTAAACCTCTGTCGCTGGAAGCTTTGAAATAATTGTCCCTTATTTAATATACTTCTAGTAGAACATTCTCCTATTCCAAAGGGAACTAATAACTGTTGTGATTTATTGTTTGCCAAGGCAATACAACCTGTACCTGTGTCTTTGAAAGATATACGCACGTTTTAGAATAGATTTGCTTCCTTTTTTCAGTTGGAGATTCACCTTTTATCTCCTTGCTTTCGTTGCTGGCTTGGCTGTCCTAGTGGATGTAAGTAAAGCCACTTCACCTGTGCCATTTGGAGCTGTCTTATGATGTGTATTTTTGAGGGGGGGGGGGTGGAGGAAGGCTTGTTGTGACTGTCTAAACACGTCTTTCTTCTGGTGCAGAAACCCTGGTTCTCTGATCTTCGGGAGGTCTGGAAAGGTTTCCCCAAACAGGTTAGTTTTTCAAATGTCTCATGTCTATGGGTTATCTTCATTTTGGTTGGGGGCCTCTGTTCAGTAGTGGTGCTGGGCTTTGAGAGGGGGGAGCTGATGCTGTTTGTCTGGCTTAGCGCCTGCCTTATAGCCGGAGCGTTGCAGGTTCAAATCTTCAGTTGGAGAAAGAATGTCCTAGACACAGCTCTGCCGGCGTTCTTCACTCTTGCCCCGCAGCACATCCTACTGTTCCCATACTCGGACCCGACTCACTCATAACTTTGGCCCCTTTTCCACTTCTGGAAGATGTTGATGCTTTTAGAAGCTTGATCTATTTCTCTCTCTTTCAGACTCTGCTGCCTTCTCAGTATTGGTATTACATGGTGGAGCTAGGCTTCTACTGGTCCCTGCTGTTCAGCGTGGCCTCAGATGTCAAACGGAAGGTGGGTATCCTGCAGTGTTAGGGGACAGTCGCATGTTGAGTAGTGGGTATCCTAAGGGGGCCAGCAGATGCTTCTCCTGTCCCCATCGGGCTAAAGAGTGCTGTGCACGTGTGACTTCTGCTAGGGAACCAAGAAAATGCAGTTCTGAAGACTTCCTTAGACTCTCGCTTGTACTAGGATCACAGGCCGAGCCCACTGATTTTCTGTGACATACGTAACGGCCTCTTGCGCATGCACTGAAGTTACCAGCCTGCTCCGTATCACATGGGATAGTCTGAGCCAGGCCTGATATCTTGTGCAAAGACTTCAAGTCCCAGTTTATCATTACCAGAACGCTCTCACCCAAACAAAGCTAAACTACAACTATGTATGTGTAATGGGCTAAAACTAGAACTGACTTAGCCTGCGTTTTAACACCATTGGAAATTCATTAGGGAAAGAGAATTGGAACTCATTGAAATGATCTTGGATCAGGCGCTTCACATTTAAGAGCGAAACACTGTAAATACGGGCCTTGATAACATGACTGGATGTCCTCTTGAAGACCCTTCCAGCTCTAGCTGTCACTTTGGGCAATTTCCGTATCACTTTTAATTGTTCTCCAAGTAAAGTAATTTTACAATGAATACACATATCCTACTTGCCTCATGACTTAAGATGCTCTCTTGGAGTGATGATTCTATGGTATATCTTACAGTTGCTTTGCTGAATGGACCTGGCTGTAGAGACCTAACATGCTTTAGGCCCACTGAAGCTCTGTTGTATTGCCATATTTATCTTGTGTGGGTTTTCTTTTCCCTTCAGGATTTTAAGGAGCAGATTATCCATCATGTGGCAACAATTACCCTCATTAGTTTCTCCTGGTGCGCCAACTATATCAGAGTGGGAACCCTTGTCTTGGCTGTGCATGACGCTTCGGACTATCTTCTAGAGGTGAGAATACCTGATAGAAAGCATCTCCACTGTAGCTTTATCATTGCACCTCCCTCCCCCCCTCCATGTCAATGGACTGTTTGCAATAATATTGATCAGATGGTAGTGAGTGGGTGTCTGTCACTTGAGCAAAATAAGTTGATTGTGGGGTGGCAGTGCCTCTGGCCGTTTGGTGGAACCTGTGTTCCCAAATTTTCCTCCTATTTTGTCCACAGTTGCTACCATTTTTCCACTGTCTCCCTCTTGAGAGTTCTGGTCTTCTGATGCACAGGATATCTTAAGTTATCTCCTCTCTCTTAACCAATCTTCCACTTAAAAACTTCCAAATGTTGCTGAGTCTGACTATGCTGTGCCACCTGGAAAGACTCCTTGGCATTGGTGGTCTGCTTAGCTGAGCTCTCTACTGTCTGTGTTACTCTACTCTACATTGGACCAACACACAAATAATCTAAAGATGGACTAACAAGCTCTCAAGGCCAGGCAGATCCGTACTTCAGATCTTATGGCTGATTCTTATGTTGGATCAATAAAATGTAGCAAAGAATTGGTTCTCCCCAGGGCCTTTGTAGCTTCTCCACCATTTCATTACTAGTGTTTTGTTTTGTTCTAGTTTTTCCAAACATGCAGGAAACTAAATGTCCATTAAAGCATTGGGGTTAAAGGCAGGCCTTACTTGATATATCTAGCTCGTGAAAGCTTGATGGTGAACCCAGTTCCCATTGTACTTGTGCTAGGGTGTCCTTCAGTTTGACCTTTGATTATAAAGAGAAGGGATTTGGAAGGAGAGGCATCATGTTTCTGGTTTTTGTTTTAGTCTGCAAAGATGTTCAACTACGCTGGCTGGAAAGAGACATGCAACAACATTTTCATTGTGTTTGCTGCCGTCTTCATTGTGACCAGAATTATTATTTTCCCCTTCTGGTAAGTAATGTGGAGGAGTGGCCTAGTGGTTGGGGCAAGGTACTTCAGGCCGGAAGGTCGGGGGTTCAAATCCCACTAGAGGACAGCAACCTTGGGCCGGAAGGACTGGGGTTTCTAGTCCCACAGGTGCTCCTTGTGGTCTTGGGCAAGCCACTTAACCCTCCATAGTCCATGTTCCCTGTAAAATGGTTATCTCCAAGTTATAATGCCCTGTTCAATGTAATTTCAGTTTGTTCAATGTAAACCGCACTGATGCAGAATAGCGCGGTATATAAGAGAATGTAAATAAATAAATAATGTTGCAGACTGAGGCAAGAGCATCGGAAATGCTTGCCACTGATGATCCATCTTCTTACTGGTGATTTGTTTCCATCCTACAGGAAGGCATTCCTAGATATGCATGACTATACCTAGCATCTGGGTACATATGTCTGCAGAGGGTTCATACCAGTGGCAGGAGGATCAGTGGTCACGAATGTTGAGCTTAGTGGTTCATTGAGCATCTTCCCAGAACCTCCCGTTTCTTGAATCAAACGGGGCTTGGAGACATTAATGAGTGAGAGTTCACAGCCATCACACAAGAGTGACACCTATAGGCCAGACTCAACGTGCTCGCATACAGGGTTCTAGAGGGAATTACATCCTCATCCTGCCTGATAAATGTGCCTGCAATGGCTGGATGTGAGGGGATAAAACCCTCCAGGCAGCTGTAAATGTAGGCTGATGGAACTACTTCCCTTAGGAAGGCGTCTTGTCCAGTGAGAGCTGAAAGCGCAAAGCAGATGCAGGCAAATTTAACAAAACCCCCCCCAAAACTAAAACTAAAAGTTGCAAGCTTTGTGCTGATGATCATCTTTGTATCTGCCTGGGCTCCTGTCTGTCTCCATGTTTTCGCCCACGTGCTATCACTGGACAGTAAAGACTGAAGAACCAGTGGCTTATTGTCTTGTTCTTAATGACATTTCTAGATTTTTTTTTGCTTATTCTTGTTTTATTCTCTCCTCTTCCAGGATCCTGCACTGCACCTTGGTCTATCCTGTAGAGATATACTCACCCTTCTTCGGTTACTATTTCTTCAACGCCATGCTGGTGGTTCTACAGTGTCTGCATATGTTCTGGGCATATCTGATCCTGCGTATGGCCCACAAGTTCTTAACTGGGAAGGTACGTGGCAAGGCTTTTCTACACTGTTACCTACTGTGTGCCCGTTAATTTTCACTTAACTGGGAGAATTATCCATAAACAATAGATACCATCTACTGTATAAGGCCCCTTCTTTAGATGCCTTGTAATCTGAGCTATTTAATCTCTGCTCTATAAACTCCAAACAACTAAAAATCAAAAAGGGGCAGCAAATCAAAAACTGATAGGAATATACAAACAAAGGGGCCGCTGCAGAAAGCCGGCTCTGAAGTCGTACGTTACTAACTCTGTACGCCTCTATGCAGTGCACCAATCGTGTGCAACTTCAGCGCCAGCATGCAGAAAGGGGCAAATTAGCCTTGCTTAAACTGTGGCCCCAATGGCAGCGTGAACTGGGAGAGCAAGCCAAACCCATGCGTACAGAAGTCGGCGCAACATGGGCATGCTCTCCCAGAGAAACAGGGGCACTGCGTGGCTAATTTCCATATGCACCCTAACAGTATTTTATTGGCATTGGGGGCTTTCCCTGATGTCTGCATCATCTGAGGGGATGTTTGGGGAAAATACTGTCATAGGGCCAGTGCCCCTGACAGAAATCAAATCCCTGGTGGCCCAGCGGCCACGATTTTCTTTCCCCCCTCCCCCCCACCTACAAATAAGTTTGGTAGACCAGTGGCCCCATCCCCCCCCCCCCACCTCCCTCCCAGTACTTTTACAGTAGAGTGGGAGTGTTACCTACCTGCTCCTGCATCTTGAAAATTACACCATGCGGGGCCAGGTGCTGCCAGTTTTTAAGATGGCAGCTCAGAAGCAAAGGCACGTGGGCAACGCTCCTACTCCATTGTAAAAATACCTGGAGGGGAGTGTGGGTTTTGGGGCTGCTAGGCTTATTTTTAATTAAGTGGGTAGGGGGATTGGGGCCGCTGGGCTACCAGCGTTTTGATTTCTGTCAGAGACACTGGCCCCCTGCCAGTATTTTATTTATTTATTTTTTTTTTATAATATCTTTTGTTTTATTTTCTATTGCTCTCTTGGCCGCCGCTGCACACTGGGCCAAGGGTTTTGTTTGTTTGTTTGTTTTAAATTTTTTTTATTAGCATCTGTAACAGTTACATTTCCATCTGAACAACAACTTCAGTACACCAAGTTTTCCCCGATCAACACATGAGAAACCAAACATCGTACACTTACTACCAGCTATGCAAAACCCACCTAGAGCACCCCCCGCCCAATCCCCCCTCCCCACCCCTCCCCTGCCCTTATGCTCCAACAGTGTAACATTGAAAATCAAGATGAGAATGCTTCATATCATACCCCTGATGACCCACAAACATTATCAATAATTAACCTGAACAAGGCATTCCCCCCCAATATAAAACCCTCCCCCTTACTTCCACCCCTCTTCGCGCAACCACTTCCACACCCCCGCCCACCTCTTCTCCATTTGTTCCCTTCTTCCCCCCCTCTCCCGTGTCAGTTTATACATAGCGTAAAGATGCGACACTCTACATGCAAAGCTCGCTAAGGAGGGTAAAATCGGCCTGTTCCAATACCAGGCGATTTCACACCGTGCCGCTGTTACACAATACCAAATAATTCTCCAATCCCCGTCCCATCTCCCGTCAGGTCTATGCAGGAGACACATCTCAGGTCCAAGCGTAATTTGCGCACCCACAATTTTGTTTATGTGCTCCCCTATTTTTCTCCAGTACTCTCCAACTACCGGACACGTCCACCACATGTGCAGCCATGATCCTCTTTCCCCACACCTCCGCCAGCATTCATCCGTTTGCAACACTCCAGCTTTACACAATCGCTCTGGCGTGAGATACCAGCGACTCAGCACCTTAAAACCATTCTCCCGCAGTGATGTGGCAATGGAGAAGCTAGCTATGCCCGTTACAACTGTCTCCCACTCTTACAATGGAGAAGCTAGCTATGCCCGTTACAACTGTCTCCCACTCTTCCACCCCCCACGATACCCCTAGATCCCTTTCCCACGCTTCCATATACTTCAACTTGCCTTCCCCCCGCGCTGTCAAACCTCTATAGATCCTAGAGAGCATCCCCTGCCACCCCAAGGAGCCCAAACAGGCTCCTTCAAACCACTCTCCTCCCCCCGGTCCCCTTTGCTCCCTGCCCTTTTTATGCACTACCGAGCAGAGCTGCGTGTACGCAAACCTATCCGCCTCCCCCAATCGATAGAGGTCCCGTACCCCTTCAAAGCCTCGACATTGTGTTCCTACCACGATCTGGGACACCTGAGTCAAACCTAACTCTGCCCATTTACGCAGCACCGTGACATCTGGCCCCGTACTTTCCGCACAGCATGCTTGTAGTGACATTGTAGCCGACCATCTTTTATCTCCCACCAACCGCTTCCTATATTGTTGCCACACCTGCAATGTATGCCCCACGATGGGATTCCCCCCCTTCTCTCCTCTCCCCTCCCATACTATCCGTTCTAGTTCTCCCGGCCTGTATTCGTCCATCTCCATCTGTACCCACTGCTTCTGGGGTTCCCTCAGTCACGCGTAGACTGCACGCAACTGCGCTGCCGTGTAGTATAGGCAAACGTTTGGCACCCCCATCCCCCCCCTCCCCCACCGACACTTGCATCGTTTTCGCCGCAACCCTTGGTCTCCCCCCCCCCCCAAATGAATCGCTCTACCTGCTGTTGTACCTTCCTCAGCACTCTCCGGGGTATCGGGACTGGCAAGGCTTGAAAAAGAAACAGAAACTGGGGGAGAAGCATCATTTTCACCGTTGCCATTCGCCCAAACCACGAATAATACCCCCTGCTCCAGCCCTGCAAGTGCCCTTCCACCTGTCCCACCAATTTTGCATAGTTTAAAGCGTACAAATCCTCCAAAGTTCTCCCTATTTGAACCCCTAGGTATCGGATCGATGTCTTTGCCCATTTAAAGGGAAAGCTCTGTTGCCAATCCCGTTGCTCCTCCTTCCCCCCTACTATACTCAAAATCTCAGATTTCCCCCAGTTAATCCGGAAGCCCGCCCTCTCGCCATATTCTTGAATCTCCCTCATCACTGCCCTCAATGAGTCTCTAGGTTTCGTGAGTGTCAACAGTATGTCATCCGCAAAGAGGGACGCTTTACTTTCCTGTCGTCCTACCCTAACTCCCGTGATATCTGAATTGCTCCTCAACCGTGCCGCTAAAGGTTCGAGGGAGAGCGCAAATAATAAGGGGGACAGGGGGCATCCCTGCCTAGTCCCTCTTTCTAGCGGAAAAAACTCCGAATATCCCCCATTCACTCGAACACATTTATTTATTTATTTATTTTACAATTCTTATATACCGCACTATTTGCAATCAGCGCGGTTTACATGTAACAAAAAACATCCGACAAAATGCATATGTCTGGTCATTACATTGAACAGGGAATGGGATTTGGAGAACAGTATCAACTATATAAACAGTATCAACTATATAAAGGAACTTTATGCTGTCGGCTTAGCATAAAGAGCCTTTATCCACTGCACGAAACCAGGCCCGAACCCCTGGAGCTCCAGTACCGAGTACAGGAATTGCCAGGACACCTGGTCAAAGGCTTTCTCAGCATCCAATGATACTAACAGTGCCTCCGCCCCCCCCCCCCCGCTTTTGCGCTGACCACATCACATTTAACACTTTCCGAATGTGGTCCGCCACTTGCCGACCCGGTACAAACCCAGCTTGGTCTTCATGCACCAATTTTCCTAACAATCCATTAAGTCGTGTCACTAACACTTTCGCTAATACTTTCGCATCAATGTTTAACAGCGAAATTGGACGATAGGACGCACAGTCTTGAGGGTCTTTCCCTTCCTTGTGGATCAGAGTGATGCCCGCCCATCCCATCGTCTCTGGCAGTTCCTCCCCCCTTCTCGGCCCATTGAATACCCTAGTCAGCGGATTCAGCAGAAGACTCCCAAATCGTTTATAAAACCTTGCCGTTAAACCATCGAGCCCTGGGGCTTTACCGTTCTTCAACGCCTTAATGTCCTGGAGAACCTCTTCGGTTTGTATTTCCCTATCTAGCCCCTCCTGGTCCTCTCCCGTCAGAACCGGGAGCCTTGTTTCCCTTATGTATTCACCAATGTCCTCCTCTGACCTCGCCTCTCGTGCAGCGTATAAATTGCTATAGAAGGACACAAATTCCTCCCTAATGCGCTGGGCCTCTCGCACCACCACTCCCTTACTCTTAATCTGTAAAATCCTATTCCGCTCCCTCCGCTTTTTCAATTGTCTCGCGAGGTATTTCCCGGCTTTGTTCCCCCCTTCAAAGAACCTCTGTTTCAACAGCTGCAGACGGAATTGTACCTTCTCCGCCTCAAGTGCATTCACTTGAGCCCGCAGTTCCAGAACCGCTCCCCGCAGCTGTCCACTACCATCCAGCCCATCCCTTTCCTCCATCTCCCGCAGTTTCCCGCGCATCTGCTCCTCCTTCTCCACCCGTTCCCGCTTTATACGGGCCCCCCACTTAATGAGTACTCCCCTGACGACAGCCTTAAAGGCATCCCAGACTATTCCATCCGTCACCTCCCCCCCCCCTCCATTTTGCTCAAAATACACCGGTATTAAGCTTTTAATCTCGCTCGCCACCCTCACATCCTCCAGTAGGCCTTCATTCAATTTCCAAAATTGTCGGCCTTTATCCTCCCCTGCCACTCGCACCCGCACCACCACCGGAGCATGATCTGACCATGTGATGGGTTCTATCTCTCCCCCCAGAAGCCTCCCCCCTAGCTCTTTCCCCACCCATATGGCGTCTAAGCGGGAGTAAGTGCCATGTACTGCAGAGTAGAAGGAAAACTGCCTCCTTCCCGGATTTAATATCCGCCACGCATCTATCAGACCATTCTCCTGCACGAATCTGTGGTACCGCTTCCTATCTGTACCCCTCCCCTCCCCTCCCTCCGTCCTGTCGTGTCTCTCCCCACCTCCCAGGCCATGTTAAAGTCCCCTCCACAAATCAGGACCCCCTCCCCCATTGCCGCCACCTGCTCACTCAGTTCTTTCCAGAATTCAGTTTGAGTACTCGTTGGGGCATACACATTCACCACACAAAACCACTCCTCCCCCAGCTTTACCCTCAACAAGAGGTATCGCCCCCCCTTATCCCGGGATATCACCTGGACCTCTGCTGGGGCCTCCCCGTTAATGAAGATCCCCACGCCTCCTTTCTTTTTCTCTTTAAGATTGGAGGCAAACACACGATGTTTGTACCCCCGGGGTTGTACCAGTGCCTCATGCTTTCTCTGTAGATGCGTCTCCTGTAACATTACTATATCTGCTTTATGCCTTGCTAATTCCTTATACAGTTTCTGTCTTTTCATTGGTGAGTTTAATCCTTTCACATTCATTGTTAGAATTTTCAACGCCCTTCCTTCCTGCGTTCCCCCTCCTCGCACCCCTAAACCCATCCTTCCCCTCCTCCCCCCTGACCCCCCCTTCCTCCCCCCCTCATCACTCTCCGCTGCGGAGATACATCTTCCATTACAGTGACCTCCTCCACCTCCCCACCTACCTACCCCAGCAGCCCCTCAGCCTCCCCGCTCCCACCTAGCCCCATCCTTCCATTACCCCCTTCACCCCCTATCCCCACCTCTCTTCGCCCGCATTATTCCTCCTTCCTCTCAACCTTGTCCCCACCGCCCCCCTCTCATCCTACTATCTAGCCCAGCTCCTTCCCCCCACCCGCTATCACAGCTCATTCAAGAATACCAGTCCTTTAGGAAGTTGCTTCAGCTCAGCCAGTCTCTGGTTCTGATTGCCGACTCTCGTTGGAGTCCTTGGTTGTTTTGGCCAATCTCCGTCCGCTCGCCCTCTGCCATTTCATGTGCTCCGCTCCTCCGGTCCTTGTTCCCTTTCTCAGTGGAGCAGACGGGCCGTCGGTCATCTCCGGTAGTCGCTCTGCTCCTAGCTCCCGCAAAGCCCTCCAAGCCTCTGCACTGGATCTCACCGTCTTTGAGCGCCCCTTCACCGTGATAAGTAATCCAAATGGAAAGAGCCACTTGTATCTCAGTTCAGCTTTTCTAAGATACGCTGTGACTTCTCTGATCTCTCTCCTGCGTTGCAGCGTTCCCTGGGACAGGTCTTGATACAACTCCACCTTATGTCCCTCCCAGTGGAAGCTTTTCAATTTGCGGTTGGCTCCCAGCAGGAGCTCCTTACTCTTAAAGGATCGCAGGCATACTACTATGTCTCTCGGCCTATTCTCGCGAATGGGCCCCAGGCCTCTGTGCGCCCTTTCTATGCCAGGTCGCGTATCTTCGGTGACCCCCTCTTGTCCAGCTGCCATTAGGAGATTCCTGAAGATCCGCTGGACCACTGCCTCACAGTTCTTATACTGAGGCTCTTCTGGTACTCCCCGCACCCGAAGGTTGCATCTGCGTGAGCGGTCCTCAGTTTTGGCTTTAAGGGTCTCCTGCGCCAACTGCAGCTCTTCCCAGCTTCTCTGGACCTGTGACAGGGTCTCCTCTTGGCTCTCCAGCTTGGTCTCCACCTCCTCCATTCGCTCTCCCAGCTCTTGGCGCATAGTCTGCACCACTTCCTTGATCTCATTCTTCACCCCGCACATCTCCACCTTCAACTCCTCCTTCAACTCAAGGAGCCATTGTTTAATCTGCTCCGCGGCTGACAGACCTTCTTCTCCACCATCACTCCCCCCCGGACTTTGCGGGGCCTCTACAGCAGGTTTTCCTGCTTTCTCCCCCTCCTTCCCCCCTCCTTTGGAGGTTGCGTACGGGGAGCGGAACTCCGCCAGCTTTTTTTTCATCAGAGTCTCTTTTTTACTGGCTTTCTCCATGTTTTTGGGCTGACGCACCCCTCCCTCCACTGTCACCACGGCCCGTGCTTCGAGTTCGCCGCCCGCTCTCCTCTCTGCGGCCGTTGCAGTGGGCAAGCCTCACACACAGAAGCGCACTGTCTCCGTCCTCAGTCCCAGCTCTTAATTGTTAGTACTACGGGGACTCACCGCTGGTTTCTGCTCTATCATTGAGCTCTCTCGTTGTTACAGGTGCTGGTTTCTTTCATGTCTGCCACAGTTCTCTGAACCACGTGCTAGGCCTTCACAGCCTCCTCTTCTCCTGTGCACCGCATGCAGCTTGCCTCCACCGCACTCAGCTTCGCGGTATTTTAAAGCTTAGCTGCTTAGGATACTGCCGCCTGTGGGCTCGCGGCGCTCGCTCCCCGCTGAGTCGTTTTTGCTCCGCAAGCTCTTCACTCGCGCTGCTCATTCCATGCCGCCTCCGGCTAATAACCCCGCGATTGCCTGGGCTGCCGTGCACCCCTGCCAGTATTTTGATGGGATCGGGGGCCTTCTCCGATGCTATCAAAATACGGTTGGTGGATGTAAGGAACGTTTAAGCCACCTCAGACGCAGGTGTAGAGATATTGGCACTTAGGCTGGTTACAAAATCCTCTACCCATTTCTCTGCATTTGGCGCAGACAATATTAGCATGCCATTTTAATACTTGCAGCTTATTTACCTATAATTTAAATATGCTTCGTGTTTCTGTGGGCACTTGTTTTTCTTTTGCTGTTCGTGTGCATGTCAATCTCGTCTCTTTTCTGCTTTTGACTTGCCAGAACTTGTGCTTATAAGTTGCGTTATCTTTGCGCAAAGGGTGCATTGATCTTTCTGCATCGGCCCGAAAGAGTGAAGGGAGCCATGCAAGAGAAAGTTAAATGCAAAACATCATCAATAGGTCTGAAAACACAACGGGGCAGCAAATCAAAAATTTATAAGGTTTAATACATATTTTAGTTTTTATAATTATATTTAAAATCGAAAGCATATAAAACCACTTAAATGAAACTTGAAATGTTACATGGTTTTATAATGTATATTTTACATTGTTGTTTTTCAGTCCTATTGATAACATTTTGCTGTTAATTTTCTCTTGCCTTGCTCTCGTTGTTTGTATACCTAGCAGTTGTGACCAACAAAGTGAGAAGCAAACCCTCACACAACAGGCAGTGCTGGGTACTTCAGTCTGAAATGTGAAAGGAGCACTTAACCAGCTTCCAACCTCAGAAAATGTTAGAGGATTTTGCTGTTAAGGTTGTTTACAAAAATTTTAATTACCTTCTTAAGAATCTCTTAGGAAAATCTCTGTAACTGGATCTAGGATTTTGTTAAGCCCTTGATGGAAAGAGAAAACCTATATTAAGTAAACAATGATTTTATAGCTGTTATTAAAATGAGAGGATGAGCAGGGCACTCTCTGGAAAGGGGGAATCGCAGCCTCTCGTTGACTTAAAGGAGACAGACAAATAAGGTGAAATGTGATTAGGCCAGGGTAGATGCAACCAAAATAGCAGAGGGGGAGGCAGGAGCCCCTTTCTAATTCACATCAGAACCTCCCCCCCCCTGCTCCCCTTTAACTCCACACCCCTACCCCCTTTTTATAGGCTATCTCAATTGGGATCTTGAGTACCTTTAATTGTACACAATAGTAAAGCAATGCTAGCGAGGTGGAGGTATGGAGACTGCTGGATTCTCTATAAAGTTCCACTGTGTCATGGAGTCTCCAATGAATTTAGGTGTGTTTTGCAGTAGTGTCCTAGTTACTCATGCCCCTCTTCTTACTTACGTAGCTTGTGGAAGATGAGAGGAGTGATCATGAGGAGACTGACCTCGAGGAGGAGGAGGAGGAGGAGGCAGCCGCCATGATGAAAAATGGTCCCATATCCAATGGGCATTCCAACCTGAACAACAATCACCAGAAGGCAGATTGACAGATGTATGGTGTCGAGCAGGAATACTCAGTCCCTAAAGACAAACTTCAAATTTCAATACTACATTCCCCAAAAGGACCATCTATGGACCAACCACCAATCAAAGCCCAGTGGTGATGGCTAGAATGTATTTCTCAGCTGGGCCTTCTTTTGGGGTTTGAGTTGCTGAGCTCTATCATGTATGTATGATGGTAGCAAAGGAAACAGGAATGTTCCATCTTTCGTCGCGTCCTGTCTCCTTCATAATAGATTTCCTTCAGTATTCCATTTCACAAGCAGTTTACCTCAGCCACTAAGGCTGCTTGATTCTTGGAATTAGCTCCAGAAGAGAAGACAAATAGGAAACTATCCATCAGCGCCAACCTCCTGTTCTCTACTGATCAAGATGCTTTATCTGCACACCCAAGGAGCGTCTGTATGGACTAAACAGAAAACAAAGCCCTGTACTGTAAGCAGATAGAAACACAGGGCAGAGCCCTAAGATATGACCAGCATGTAAAGGACAGAGTTTGGGGTAGACTTTGCGTGTTGATTCTAAGCATGTTGGTGTGCGCCAGGTAGTTAAGGGATGCAGTAAGCAAGCTACGAAGATATGGGTGTCAACGACTAAAACTTGTCTTTCATACATTTATTCTCAGAATGTGCATTTCCGCATACAATCCCAGTAATCACTACTGAGGGCTTTAGCCGATTCTAACTTCTGATTCTTTACCAATTAGGCTCCCCCTCCCCCAGGAACTTGAGAGCGAGTTTTTAGTTTGAATCGCATAGCTAGTTTTTAGTGACAGGGGAAGTAGGTTTTGCTGCACTCTTTCAGACTTATCTATGGGAAAGCCTTACCAGGTTCATATCTATCCATCTAGCCAGGTTGATCTTTCGTTTTGATTTCAGAATAATTATATTATTTTCAGGGTTGAGGAAGTGGAGACCAAATCCCTTGAGGGGCCATTGTTAGCTTGGCAGTAGGCCTCTTCCTGTCCAGCGAGGGAGGTGCCCTCTAGCCACTCCAGGCAGTAGCCTGAAAGCAGCAGTTAACCCTTTCATAGGCCCTGGTGCTGAAGATAGATGTAGGCTGGGACAGAGGGTCATGCCTTTTTGGGGAAAGCAGATACAGAGGATGGGGAGGCATTGTTTGGCTATATATTAAGGCCTATGAGATGGTGCAGAGGCAGCATCTTAAATGGCTGAAGGTCCTGGTGCTCCTTATTCTATTTTGGTTGCTCCAAGAGGGTCCAAAAATTCCCTGGTAGTCACTTTTCTTTCCAGATCTATTTTTTTTATTATTATTTTGGGTAGGACCTGAAAATTAAAAAAACAACAACAAAAAACCCCAAAAACTACATGTGGGCCTAAATTAAATATATACATGTATAGAGAGAGGGTATTTTCTTCAAGGGGGGGGGGGGTGCAGAAAGCCAAGGTAAAATATGAGGTGTTTAAAAAATATCTGTATTTTTAAATAAGGCCAGTTCTAGTTTTGTTATTTTTCAATGTGTCTGTTTCTCTTTTTATTAGTGCCCCCTTCGCCCCAAAGACATTTTAGCATGCTGTTGCCCCTTGGGAAGTGATTTTTGTATATGTTGTGATTTTCTCACCCTGAGCTGGATTTTATTCCAATTCTTGCTGATAGGATTATGCTATCGGCTGCCTTAGACAATGTCCGTGATGCTTCTGCATCTATTTTCTAGCTGCAGGGGGGCTACGGTCATCTTTGCATTCCTTAACAATTTTTCCATGACAAGTGCACTACAACTTTTTTTGCCCTCTATACTGAAAACACTACTGTAAATAATTCCTGTATTTTTGCCATAAAATTGTGATTTTGGAAATATCTTTTTAATGTGGTATTGTGATTGTGGAGACTTGGCTCAGCTACACCTATTGCAACCCCATTGTGAGGACAGGCAGCCGAAAACCCTGGACAAGTATATGTTTATAGCCAGCGGTTACAATATTCCAGCCTACAGGGAAAGTTCAATTATGGTCAGACTCCACCCTAGTTAATTAAGATCTGCTTGTTTTCTGAGCTTCTATAGAAAATATAAAAAAACAGAAAGGTAGAGATACTAAGGAGCTTTAAAGAAACTTCCTACTTAATTATAGGGGCTCCTTCCAGTAAGGTATCATTGGGAATTACCGTAGAGGGTGAATATCCCTTCAATGGGGATTTCAGAGATTTAGGTTAGTATGGTAGCAAGGTGCGAGAGCAGAGATTTCCACACTAAAAGTGAGGATAAAGACTTCAAGACAAATGTCGCTACACTTGGGAAGATACCTTGTTTAATCCCAATTTTTTTTGAACTGGTTAATTTGCAGGGTACATAAGGAATCTGACTGGTTATGAATCTTAGCCTGTGGAACATGAGCCTTATTTAGCTGAATTTTTAATTGAACAGATAAAACGTCACTCACTAGGGTTTCTGCTGTGGATTGGTTTTTTTTCCCCCCTCCCCAGAAACAGGCCATCCGGTCTTTTTCTGCTGTTGTGTTTCTATCCTGCTGCCCTTCCATATCAACTACACTAGTTTCCTTTAGGCATCTTCTGTGTTTCTCTCATGCTTTTTTGAATTCAGATACTGTCCTAATCTCTACGACCTCCACTGGGAGACTATTCCACGCATGTACCACTCTTTCCATAAAGAAATATTTCCATATATCACTCCTGAATCTATCCCCTTTCACCCTCATCCTATGTCCCCTCATAGCACAGCTTGCTTTCAAACGAAAGAGGCTTTCCTCCTGTGCTTTTATGCCTCAGAGGTATTTAAATGTCTCTTATCATTTTTCACTATCCCAGCTTTCCTCTACGAGTGTGTACATATTAAGATCCTTAAGTCTGTCTTCATATGCTTTATAACGAAGACCATTAACCGTTTTAGTAGCCATCCTCTTTATATCCCTTTGAAGGTGTGGTTTCCAGAATTGCACACAATACTGCAAATGAAGTTGCACCATCACCTCCTTTCTTCTGCTGGCCATTTCTCTTCCTATGCACCCAAGCATCCTTCTGGATTTCGCTTTCGCCTTTTCTACCTGTTCAGTCACTGTAAAATCATCAGACACAATCAAGCGTAGGTCCCGCTTTTCTTTTGTGGACAGAAGTACTTCACCCCCTACACTATACCGCTCCCTTGAATTGTTGCAGCCCAAATGTATGAACCTACATTTTTTAGCATTAATTCTGTCTGCCAAATTCCTGACCATTCTTCAAGCTTTGCTAGAGCCCTCCTCCATGTTATCTACTCCTTCGTATGTGTCTACTCTATTGCAGATTTTGGTATCATCTGCAGAGGCAAACCTTACCTGACAGCTCTTCTACAATGTCACTAGCAAAGATGTTAAAAAGAATCAGACCAAGGACTGATCCCCTGAAGCACGCTACTGGTAACCACCTCCTCAGAGTGAGCTCCATTTACCTGTATTCTTTGTAGCCTCCCACTCAACCAATTTCTAACCCAGACGGTCACTTTAGGATCCATCACTAGGGTGCTCAGTTTGTTTATAGGTCGTATAGTACACCACATCTAGGGCGCTCCCTAGTCACAGAAATCAATCAGATTTGTCTGTCTAGACCTGCCTGTGGTAAACCGATGCCGCTTCCGAGCAGACTCCAGAAACCTCACTATTCTCTCTTTAAGCAGTGTTTCCAATAATGTACTTACTATTGAACCAGTGTCTGTACTGCAACTGCACTCTGGGGGCATTAATGCTTGCTGACCCTGGCTTTGGTTTTATTTACATTCTCTTATATACCGCGCGATTCTGCATTCTACCCCTGTCCCCCTCCACTGTTCGTATCTGTCCCATACCATTTTAAATTTTTTCAGTGTGTTTTCTATGTGCCTCTATCGCACAGAAGCCCCATAGTTGCTCCATTCTCCCCACCACCTCTGTCATTGGAGGAACTGCTACATTTTTCCACCATCTAAGAATGCTCATCCAGCTGAAATAATCCCATACCCCAGAAATCTCCCCACCTCCCCCCCCCCCCAGCTTCCTCGCCCTCTTCGTCTAATATTACCATAGCAGGCCGCAAGTGCACCCGCACCTGTAGAATATCCTTCATCAATTCTTCCACCTGATGCCAATATGCCTGCACTTTCAGACAGCTCCACAACATATGCAACATATCCCCCCCGCTCCCCACATCCCTTCCAACAGTCCTCCGACGTATTTGGGTAAAGCACATGCAACCTTACCGGGGTCCAATACATTCTTAGCTTAACTTTTATAGCTGTTCTCTAACATTGCAGTCCCTGGTGCTAGCTGGAGTGTTCTCAGATAAATACCATCCCACCTAGTGGGATCTCACTCCCCTCCCAATTCCTCCTCCCATCTCTGCTGACTCCATCTGATACTCTCCCAGGATCTTATACAGTCTTGAGATAATCCTGGTTTGTACCCCTCTTTGTCCCATCAATTCTTCAAAAGGGGTAGGCTTTGCCAACCAGTCTTGTTTTACAGCCTTCTGCTGTAAGACATACCACATTCTAATATAGGCGTACCTCTCTTTCTCCTCCAGTTGATATTGCTGCCGCAGTTCCTCAGACCCTCTAAGTCCTCCCCTTTCCTAGCATTTGTCCAACCTTCCACAATCCCTTACTCCCCCATCTCCCATCCCCCCCTCTGCCACTGTGTGCAGATAGGTCTCTCGTGAATATATTTCCCCCCCCCCCAGCAAATACCCTTTCTATTTCTTCCACACCTGTGTAGTTACCGCCCTAAATGGATTCTCCACCTCCCTCCCCCCTCCGCCCACTCCCAGGTTCCCAAATCCAGGCCTCCCCTGTTTGTTTCTCCCACCTCCATGTTCACCCATCCTGGGTGTTCTATCCCCCCTTTCCACACAAATAGCGCCCAAAGTTGTGCTGCCTCGTAGTACCGAGTCAGCGAAGGCACCCCCAGTCCTCCCTCCTCCTTAGGTTTGTACATTGTAGTCCTACTGACTTTTGGGCGTTTCCTCTCCCATATGTATTGCATTATTAAGTTTTGCATCTTTCCCAATTCCTTTTTTGTCACCTACAGGGGCAATGATACAAACATAAATAACAGCCTTGGTAGTATGTTCATTTTAACCACCGCTATGTGGCCCATCCATGACAAATGCAGCCCCCCCCCCCCCCCCCACCTGGAGAGATCCTGTCTGTTTTCAACCACTCCCTAATAATTCCATTGCTTAACCTTATCCAACGGTAAGCCTATCCTAATCCCTAAATATCTAAAGCTGCTTTCCACCCACTTAAATCTAATGCTCTGTTTCAAGCTCTCCTCCACTTGAGGCCTCAAATTAAAACCCAACACTTCCGTTTTACTCAGATTCATTTTATAGCCTGCTGCCCTGCTATACTTCTGTATCAACACTGGCAATGTTGTGATCGGTTGCGTTAAGGTGAATATAATATTGTCTGCAAATAGGCCTATTTTCTCCTCCTGTCCCCTTATCCGCACCCCTTTTATATCTGCCACCCGCCTAATATATGCTGCTAGGGGTTCTATAGCTAGGGCAAAGAGCATTGGCGATAATGGGCATCCCTGCCTAGTCCCTCTGTGTAGTTCAAAGCTTTCTGAATATCCACCATTGACTCTAACTCTGGCCCTTGGGTTTCTATACAGCGCCCTTATCCACTCCACATAGTTCTCCTCAAATCCCATCCTCTCCAGGACTTGGAACATATAAGGCCATTCCACCCGGTCGAAAGCCTTTTCTGCATCGACCGTTACCATAACTGCTGACTCCTTTGAACCTTTCAGATGCCACGCTATATTTAAAATTTTCCTAACGTTATCACTCCCTTGGCGCCCTTTGACAAACCCTGTCTGATCTTTATGTATCAACTGGGGCACTACATCCTGGATCCAATTTGCTAAAACCTTCGCCAGAATCTTAGCATCCAAATTTATTAAGGAGATAGGTCTGTAGGAGTCGCACACCCCTTATCTTTTCCAGCCTTAGGTAAAACCGTTATCCCTGCTTCCATCATTGACCAAGGTATATCTTCCCCCTGGAGTACTCTATTAAACACCTCAGTAAGGATTGGTGTAATGAGCTCCCCCACTACTTTATAAAACCTTGCCGTGTACCCATCCAACCCTGGGGCCTTGCCAGTCTTTTGGCATGGAAATAGCTCTCCGCACCTCCTCCCCTCGGATTTCCTGCCCTAATCTCTCCCTCTCTGCAGCTTCTACCTGCGGCAACTCACATTCCTTCAAAAAGGCCTCGATCTCCTCCCTCCCCAACTGCATTTCACTTTTATACAGCTTTTCATAAAATTCACGAAACACCTTTCTGATTTCCTTACTCTTATGTACCATTTCTAATGCCTTTGATATAGGCTGCCTGCCTTCGAGCCTTCAGTCTATTAGCCAAAATTTTCCCTGCCCTATTTCCGCCTTCAAAATGAGCTTGCTTCAACACCGTTAGCTGATACGCCATCTCTCGGGCTCTGATATTACTCAATTCTGCCCTCACCTTCCTTATTGCAACCATAATCTCTGGCCGCTGCCCCTCCTGGTGCTCATTTTTTAATCTCTCTATTTTCTTTAGTAATTCTTTCTCCGCCACTCCCTTCGCCCGCTTTACCTGCGCTGCCAAGCTAATCAACTGTCCCCGAACCACCGCCTTTAAGCCATCCCACACCGTACCCATGGAAACCTTCCCATTATTATTAATACTTAGATACTCTTTTATACTATCCCGTAACTTTCCTACATGCTTCTTCTCCTCCAACAAGGAGTCATTTAATTTCCAAAACTTTAAACTTTCTTCCTCTCCACCCACTTCCAGTTTAATACACACTGGGGCATGATCTGACCATGTGATTGTTCCCTGCTCCACCTCTAAGACCCTTTCCACCCATGGTCCTCCTCCCCCCCCCCCCCCCAAATCATGTCCAGCCTGCTATACATTCCGTGCACTGGAAACTAGAACGTATATCTCCGCTCTCCCGGATGCCAACTTCTCCAAAAGTCAACTAGCCCCAATCTCTCCTTCAACTTCTTCAAGCTTTTCCTATTCCCTCTTCCCCCACCCCCCTGCCCCCCACTATTGTCCAATCTTGGATTGTAGGTCAGGTTGAAGTCTCCTCCCACAATTATGGGCATGCTACCAAACTCCTCCCACTCCTTCATAATTTGCTCATATATTTCCCCTTGCTTCTCATTCGGGCCATAAAGACTAATCACCCATATTTCCTCCTTCACTCCTACCCAACGTCCTCCCTTACCCCTACAGGTACCCTTCACCATATGCTGATATTCGCTCCCCACCAAAATCCCTACTCCCCCTTTGTGGGGATTCGCCCTCTGTCCAGCCAAGACAACCAAAGGGTATTGTTTGGTCATTAACAGATACTCCTGCCCCACCTTCAAATGTGTCTCTTGCACACACAATATTTCCGTCCCCAACCTCCTCCCCTCATGCCCCACCAATTGCCTTTTACACCACGTTTGCAACCCTTGAACATTGATAGTCCCAATAGTTAATGTTTTCCGCTTCTGACTGATAGCCATTTGCAAACTCCTACTCCCCCACCTCCCCCTTCCCCCATTGATTTGCCTTTTCCTCCCCCTCCCTCTGCATCCAGAGGATTCATCCAAGTAGTGCGTCCCTTACCATCCCAAACTCTATATTCCACTACTGCCCCCCTACCTCCCCACTCCTCCACCCTCCCAAGTTACCTTCTCTGCTTTCCCCCTCCGTCCCCCCTCTTGCTCAACCCCACATTTACAACATTATCAGTTCAGTCCATCCCGATCTCTGGGCTCTGTTCACTTTGTCTCTTCCGCCTCTGGTCTGCTGCTCCTGCCCCTTGCACAGGACTCTGAGAACTCAGTCCAGCTTCTCTCAATGCCACTTCTGCCTCCTCCTTCGTTTGAATCTGCCATGTTCTCCCTTTGTGTATGAATGACAGCCCGAAGGGATGCAGCCATTGATATTTAACCACCTCCCTCCTCAAAATCTCTGTTACTGGCTGCATTGCCCTCCTCCTCTGCAATGTTCCTGTTGACAAGACCTCAAATATATAGCACAGGGTACCCCTGCCAGAGTAGGGCACCCGGCCTCCTCCCCAGGGCCATGATTTGCTCTTTCATTTTATATCTCGCCAGACAGATTATAATGTCCCTTGGTCTGTTTGCTCGAGGTGGACCCAGCACCCTATGTGCTCTTTCTATTAGTATGTCTGCTGGGGTCACATCCTCCCCCCCTTTCTTGAACACACACACTTCTGATATTCCCTCTCTTCCGGGATGCCCCTAATCCTCAGATTGTTTCTGCGCGAGCGATCTTCCAATTTGTACAGCATAGCATCCTGCTGGGATTGCATTTTTAGTGTTCTCTGTACCCCTTCTTCTTGCTGCAGCTCCACCTCCTGCAGCTGATTTTCATGATCTCCCATCCGACTCGTCAAGTCCCCAGTTTCTTCCTTCAATGTACTCAAAAGCTCACTTAGTTCGCTGTTCACAGATTTCACTTCTGTTTTTATTTCTGAAAACCACTCCTTTAACTCCTCTCTTGTTATCTCTTGTCTGGACATTTTCCCTTGTTACATCCCACTCCGCAGCACCGATTCTCCCACTTGGTCACCACTTTCCTCTATCGTAGTGGTATCCTCTTTTGCAGCAGTCTCATTCCTCCCTGCATGCATCCCCTGATACACACATTCCCGGAGGTCTGCTGCTTTCCTCCACGTGGTCATGACGCTGTCCCAGTTGGGGCTCCTCCTTTAATACGCTGCCCACTGTAGCTCCTCTTCTTGCTTTTTCTATCCTTATTCAAACGAACAGCTGTCCCTCTTCTGCACCAATATGCTCTCCTTGCCTCCTCCCACCCTGCACTTTGCCTCCTCCACTCAGCTTTCCACTGATGCACACTTGCCTTGCCAGCCGCTTGTCTCTGGCCTGCACATGTGCCTTCCCTGCTCCTCTCTCCGGTTTCCTGCTACTTCTCTGGCTGCCGTTATCCTCCGCCTCCAGCGAACCTCTCCTGCTTACTCCACCAACCCTCCTGCAGCCAGTCCCGATGCAGGCACTTCGCCCTCTCCTCCACCGCATGCCACTTCTGCACTCTCCGGTCCGTTCTCTGATGCTCGGCTCTGTCTATGCCACAGCCCTGCTCACCACGCTGTCCCGTTCCCCTCCAGACAGCTTCCACTTCTGACTGCTGTCTTCCACACCGTTCCCACTCCTCCCAGGGGGCTTATTTTTAGCTTTATATTCGGGATGATACCAGAGCAGCTATTTTACGCCGCCATCGGCTTCGGTAACGTCACTTCCTCTCCACCCCTGTATTTTAGAGGAGCTCTGCTTGTCCGGTATCATGATAATTTCTATATAGAAATAGACAGACTGTGACAGAGCTCAACACAGAATCCCAGTGGTTCCTAGAGTCTGGGAATTGGTAGTTCACATGGCTAACTGATTTAGGAGAGGAGCATGGCTAATCAATCTTACAAAATTCAAAACTTTTAAGGTCAATAGGCAATAGTGGGCTCCAGTGGTAAAATTAACCATATATCTGATTACCTTAAGTTCTGCTGTGCATAGTGAAATTTTACTTACTGTTAATTTCCTTTCCTGTAGTCCTGCTAGACTTACCCAGACAAGTGGGTTATGCATACCTACGAGCAGATGGAGACAGAGAAAAGACCAGAAACTTTAGTGATATCAATACTGGTACTAAACGTGGTGCAACTAGGGGCACCCTCCAGTTATTTTCTACCAAAGCAGATAAGAGAATCCCCAATGGCCCACACTTGTCCTTTACTTATTTTTAGCACAACAGCTTCTTTAGATATATACAGCAGAACTTAGGTCAGGGCAGGTCCTGGACTGATCTAGCAGAACTACAGGAAAGGCTATTAATGGTAAGTAAAATGTCACCTTCCAGATCATCCGGTTAGACCAGTCCAGAGAAATGGTAAATACCAAAGCTACTCCTTCACTGGGTGGGAAGATGGTAAAGCTGCAAGCACTCAAGAATCAAACCAGGCTTCTGCTCAGGCCTGAACATCTAAGCGATAATGCCTTGCAGAAGTCGACTTGGAAGATCATATTGCTACCAGGCAGATATTGAGGGGAGAAACCCTGGAATACACTGCCCAAGAGGTTGCCTGAGCCCAAAATCCCCCTGGAACAAGCTTGCTCTGCAAGAGAGATGCCAAAACGATAACCACCTTGATCCAGCATGCAAGTGTTGTTTTAGAGGCCCCATGACCTCTGTGAGGCCCAACAAAGAGGACAAACAATTGGTCTGACAGTTGAAACAAAATTTGTTACTTCCAGGTACCAAAGAAAAACCCAGCAAACATCCATAAAGCGAAGGTACTCTTTGCCAGCGCACTGCTGTGACAAGAAGGTAGTCAGAAAAAATCACTTGGTGGACATAGACTGCTGATACAACCTTAGGTAAAAAAGGAAGGCACAAAGAGACCCCTGAGGAGGGAGAAAAAGTCAAAAAGAGATCCCTCCAAGACAAGACCTACAGTTCAGACACCCAAAGGGTCAAAACTACAGTGACCAGAAAGAGTAGTTACTCACCTGTAACAGGTGTTCTCCAGGAGCAGCAGGAATCAGTCCTCACATATGGGTGTCATCGGCGCCGATGAAGCCCCAGCGGAGCATTTCCCCAGCTTTCCATGAAAGCCTTTGGGAATGCAGGCACGCATGCGCGGTTCCCTTCCCACCTAAAGGTGCCATCTTACCTCAGTCAAATGACATAGCTAAGAACAGCACATAAAATGAAAAAATAAACTGTCATTTGACTGAGGTAAGATGGCACCTTTAGGTGGGAAGGGAACCGCGCATGCGTGCCTGCATTCCCAAAGGCTTTCATGGAAAGCTGGGGAAATGCTCCGCTGGGGCTTCATCGGCGCCGATGACACCCATATGTGAGGACTGATTCCTGCTGCTTCTGGAGAACACCTATTACAGGTGAGTAACTACTCTTTCTCCAGGACCAAGCAGGAAGTCAGTCCTCACATATAGGTGACTCCCTAGCTCTGGGCTACCGAGGAAACCAGGCTGAACAAGAGTACTCCCTCTAGTCTCAGCAGCAAAGAAAGGCTTTTCAAGGACACAACCTGCACCGGTAGCCCAACAGAGGGCAGGAGTTGCCTAAACCTCAGAGATTCCGGAGTACTGCCTGTGGCCAAAAGCACTGTCCCTACGGGACTCCCTCTCCAGACAGTAATGGGCTGCAAAGGTCTGGCTTGAAGACCAAGTTGCAGCCCTGCAGATGTCTACCAAGGGCACAGAGCGGAGATGAGCCACTGAGGCAGCCATTGCCCTGACACGATGGGCCGTGACCCTACCCTGCAAAGGAAGGTCAGCACCTTGTAAGCCCAGGTGATACAATCAGCCACCCAGATGGACAAGGTATGCTTGGACACAGCCAACCTCAACTTATTGGGGTCAAAGGATACGAAGAGCTGAGTAGCCCTTCTATGCCCCTGCGTACGGTCAAGGTAGAAGGATAAGGCCCTCCTACAGTCCAGGGTATGCAGGACTGCTTCAGCCTGGCTTGCATGAGGCCTAGGGAAGAATGTTGGAAGAACCACCTCCTGATTGAGGTGGAAAGAGGAGACAACCTTTGGGAGGAACTTTGGATGAGTCCTAAGGACTACCCTGTTCCTATAAAACCTGGTGTAAGGCCTATCACAGACCAGGGCCTGAAGCTCACTCACGCGCCTAGCTGAGGTAAGGGCTATCAGGAAGAGTGTCTTCCAGGAGAGGAAGCGCAGTGGACAAGTAGCCATCGGCTCAAAAGGTGGGCGAGTCAGCTGCTGCAAGACCACATTCAGCTCCCACTCAGGGGCAGGAGGATGGAGAGGAGGCTTGAGCAAAAGCAAGCCCCTGAGAAAGCGGGACACCAAGGGGTGACCCGACAGAGAATGTCCCTCCACCAGAGAGTGGTGAGCTGCGAGATGGACCTGAACAGAATTGGATTTAAGTCCCTGATTTGATAAGTGCAGTAAGTACTGAAGCACCACTGGCACAGTACAGGAGAAAGGATCCTCTGTACGCAGTTGACACCACACAGAAAACCTTTTCCATTTGAGAGCATAGGTTTTCCTAGTGGACTGTTTCCTAGAGACTAGGACAACCTCCTCAACTTCCTGAGGCAGGCCCCAGGGAGCCAAGACTACCCTTGCAGCCTCCAGGCCATCAAATTGAGAGCTTTGAGATTGGGGTGCAGAAGGGAACCCTGCTCCTGAGAGAGAAGGTCGGGTTGCAACCCCAGAGGCAGTGGGGGATCCACCGCCAGTTGAAGCAGAAGAGGAAACCAAGGCTGTCTCGGCCACCTGGGAGCCACCAGCAGGACCGAGGCCTTGTCCTGAAGAATTTTGAAAAGAGTTCGGGCCACCAAGGGCGTGGGAGGAAACGCATACAGGAGGCCCTGAGACCATGGAATGAGAAAAGCATCTGCTGCTATTCTCAGAGGATGCGGTTGCCTGGAGCAGAGCTTTGGCAGTTGATTGTTCATTGGGCTGGCAAAGAGATCCAACAAAGGGAGACCCCATTTCAGGAAGATCCTCTGAACTACTGAAGGATGCAGCTGCCACTCGTGGGGCTGCAGAATTCTGCTTAACCTGTCGGCCAGGTAGTTGTCCTGGCCTGGGAGGTACACAGCCTTGAGAAGCATGTTGTGCTTGAGGGCAAATGAACAAAGGTCCTGAGCCTCCCGACAAAGGATTCTGGACCCAGTCCCGCCCTGTTTGTTCACATAAAACATGGCTACCTGGTTGTCTGTCTGAACCAGGACAGATTGATGAGCCAGGGTAGGAGAGAAAGCTTTGAGTGCTAATCGAATAGCTCTGAGCTCGAGGAGATTGATCTGCTGTGCAGCTTCCCAAGGAGACCACTGGCCCTGGGTGCACTTGCCTTGACAATGAGCTCCCCAGCCCTGCAGGGAGGCGTCTGTGGTCAGTATCACTGTATGTCCAGGAATCTGAAAAGGTACCCCCTTGAGAAGATTGGGTGGGTGAAGCCACCAGTTGAGGGAGTTCAGAAATTGTCTGGACACCCTTATCCTGTCTCTGAGGCTGCCTGTGGCTTGTGACCACTGAGTCCGAAGGCACCACTGAGCAGGCCTCATATGGAGCCTGGCATTGGGGGTCACATGTACTGTCGAAGCCATGTGGCCAAGCAGCCTCAGGCAGAGTCTGGCGGAGACCACTGACCTCCTGAGAAACTGATTCGCTAAGTCTATCAGTCTTTGGGCCCTGTCTGCTGGCAAGAATGCCTTTGCCAGTACAGAGTCCAGCCTGGCCCCTATGAACTCCAAGTTTTGGGAGGGGAGCAAAGTGGACTTTGCGAAGTTTATGACAAATCCCAGGTCGTGAAGAAGAGCAATAGTCCTGAGGGTGGCTTGTCTGGCCTCCTGGCACGTCTGACCCCTGATGAGCCAGTAGTCCAGATAGGGGAAGGCAAAGATTCCCTGATTTCTCAGGTAGGCCGCCACCACTGCCAGGCATTTGGTAAAGACCCTGGGAGCTGAGGTGAGGCTGAAAGGCAGCACTCTGTACTGATAATGGTTTCCTCCCACCATGAACCTGAGGTACTTTCTGTGGTCTGGATGAATGAGGATGTGAGTGTACGCATCCTTTAGATCTAAGGAGCATAGCCAATCTCCCTGCTGGAGGTAGGGCAGAAGTGTTCCAAGAGTAAGCATCTTGAACTTTTCTCTCTCTAGGAACTTGTTGAGGTTCCTGAGGTCCAGAATGGGTCAAAGGCCACCGGTTCTTTTGGGTACCAGGAAACACCTGGAGTAGAATCCGTGACCTTGCAAGTGGGGAGGCACAGGCTCCACCGCCCTGTCCACCAGCAGACCTTGAAGCTCTTGAAGGAGAAGGTCTGTGTGCAGGGGAGGCCTTGGAGGCTCCCCTGGAAAGTAAGGCGGAGGCAGTTGGTGAAAATGCAGTGCATAGCCCCTGCGGACTATGTCCAACACCCAACTGTCCCCAGTGATAAGGGGCCACTGGTGGGTAAAGAGGGCGAGGTGACCTCCTGTGCAGGGTTGAGAGAGCAGTGGAGGAGAGGCTACGCTCAAGGAGTCAAAAACCCCCACCCTGCTGAGTGGTAGCAGGGGCCGGAGGCTTGGGGGTCCTCTGCCTACGGGGCCCATTACCCTGCCCCTTGGCTTGCTGACCCTGGGGGGCAGCCTGATATTGCGGGTACTGTTTGTAGGCAGTGCCCTTCCTCGGGTAAAAGGGCTTTTTACCCGAGCCCTTCTTTTTATGAGAGCCTTGTCCGGGTGAGGTGCTCAGTTTCAAGCTGAGCGGCCTTCTCGGTCATGGGCTTGCCAAAAAGGTTTTCACCTCGGCAAGGGACATCGACCAACTTGTCCTGAACCCATGGCTCGAGGTCCGATGACTGCAGCCATGCCTGGCGTCGAGCCGCGATGCTGGCTGCCGCAACTCGGCTTAGAGGCTTTGGCTCATCGTAGGCGGCGCGGGACATGAACTTCGAGCAGTCCTGAATCCCCGAGGACAAGGACTTAAATCTCTGCAAGGGTTCCCCGGAGAGTCCAGCAGAGAACCCGGCCAACTCCTTGGCCAGATCCCACAAGTACATGCCCATGTACGGCTGGTACGACTGGACACGGCAGGCAGGCAGGCAGGCAAGCAAGCATCGAGCCCTGGAAGCACTTTCTACCGACGCCATCGAGGTTTCGGGCCTCCCTGCCAGGGGGCACCGCAGAGTGCATCTTCTGGCTCTTTAGACGATGCATGGCCGATTCCACAACCATAGAATGGTGTAGTAGCTGTGCCTTTTGAAAGCCAGGGCTCTTTCTGAGTTGACAGATCGAGTCGACTCGCTTGCTGAGAACCGGCGCTGAGGCCGGTGCCTCCCACATACGGAAGAGGAGCCGTTCCAGCATCGGAGGAACCGGGACAGTAAAGGCCTCCTTCGGAGGAGAGTCATACTGTAAAGCCTCAAGCTCTTCAGCTCGAGGCTCCTCCTCGGGATCTGCCGGAATAGCCAAGGCTGTGGCCATATCCCGGATGAACTCCAAAAACCGAGTATCCTCAGGGTGGGGGTGGGGGGGGGGGGGGGGTTGTGGTGGTGGTGGTATCTTCTCCGGGGCTCAGACTGCGGTGAGTCTGACGGGACGCACCGAGTCTTGAAGGTATCAGGAGACTCCTCGTCCTCCGTCTCCCAAGCTGACTCGTCCGAAGAGGAGTCAGGGTCCGACCCTGTGGGGCCCTGGAGCACCCGCCCCGACGCCGGAGGCACCGGCGTCGACGACCTCGGTCCCGAACAGGAGGTCGAGGGAGACCGTGACTGAGGTAGACTCCGAGCCACGATGGACTCGAGTATCGGCTCCGTCTCCGGGGTCGACTTCGAAGTCAATGTCCTGGTGGTCGGCGCAGATGTGCCAGACAGGCTGGCCATCAGTGCCCGCTGCTGCTCCATGAAGGCAGACAGTCTGCTCTCCAAGGCTGTCATCCTCAGCTCGGGAGACGCAGCAGCCACCGACTTGGGTCCCGGCGGCGGCTCCCTGGGAGGAGAGTCCTCGAGGACTACGGGGCTTACATGTCCAGCAGACTCCGGTTCCACGCGAGGAACATTTGCAGGCTTCTTGTGTTGTACGGGCCCGGGGCGACGGTTGGGGGTCTTAGACCTGGCCCTTGAGGAGCCAGGGACCTCCTCCGACGACGCCCTCACGAGCCGCTTCTTCCTCTTGCGTTCCCGGTTGGGGGACCCCCTGTCCGAGGAGATTCAACGGCGCTCGGGATCGGAATCCCGAGATGTCGATGCCTCAGACAAAGTTCGGGCCCGGCCGGAGGCTGAGTCCAAGAAAAGCCTTTCTTTTTGTTGCTGTCGACTTCGGAGTGCCTTGGAAGACATCTTCCCACAGGGCCCACACGACTTAAGGTCGTGATCCGGGCCGAGGCACCAAAGGCAGCAGTCGTGTGTGTCGGTGAGAGACATTAATTTCTTACACCGATCACACTTTTTTTTCCCCAATGGCTTCCAGTGGTTTAAAAGAGTCCCCGTGAGGTCAAAAGACCGGCCTTCCAGGGAAAAAGTGAAAAAAGGGCGCGAACGCCAGCCACGAAGGGCAAAAAACGAAAAAGAAGAATCTGGCTCGATACCTGTGTACCGAACCCGGCGGGAGGGGAACCGGCGTCGAACCGGAAGAAAAAATAGTGATAATCGCCGAAAAAAATCTACTTTTAACCGGGAGGACAGGACACACGTCCGGTGGGCTTCACGGAAAAAAAGAGACTGAGGTAAGATGGCACCTTTAGGCGGGAAGGGAACCGCGCATGCATGCATGCCTGCCTGCCTGCATTCCCAAAGGCTTTCATGGAAAGCTGAGGAAATGCTCCGCTGGGGCTTCATCAGCGCCGATGACACCCATATGTGAGGACTGACTTCCTGCTTGGTCCTGGAGAAACAAAGGCTTTAAGGAGAGATCCTTCAGAGTAGCCCTCTTCAAAAGCTCAACTGGAGCTGCCAAAAGAGCCCTAAGCACAAGAGAGAGATCCCCACGTGGCACTAATGGCTGTACCAGAAGTCTCAGAAAGTGGACCCTGTGAATGAAGCGAGCCGACACCGACATGAGAAGCAAGAAGTCACCTTGCTATCAGCTCTCAAACAAAACCAGCAATCTACTCACCGGGGGCACGGTGAGAGGAATCTCCCACATGTGAAACAGCAGCCATTCAAGGATCCTGTGAATGGGAACCATAGTAGCCTCCTTGGGGAAGGAAGGGGACAGGATGATCTCCAATTCTTCCATGCTATGCGCCTCCTCAGCCTTGATGAAAAAAGGCAAGGTCTTGCCCATGTCTCTCACAAATTTATGGAAGGAGATATCCTCTGGTAGGGACTTCCTGTACTCATAAGATGGAGAGAGAGCCGAGGGAATGTCTCAATGGTACTTGGGCAACAGAGATTCCTCCTCGGTTTCCCACCCATCAAAATCAGAGTCCATGGCAACATCTAAATACTGAGGCAATTCCTCATGGCGTTGACGGTGTCAGAGGCGCTTGGGGGGGAAGCAGGAACCCCGGGGCACCGAGCGGGACTTCAACTGCCTGACTATCACCCTGACCGGAGAGAGCATGGAGCTCCAGGATGGACTTGCACCCCTGACAGGGAAGCCACCACTATGGATGAGGCCAGGCTCAGCACCAAGGAACCCGAGGGCATCGAGTCCCAGGCAACCTGCGATGCCAGGAATGCACTCAAGCTGTGCTTGAGGGCCTGCATGCACTCGGCTAGGAGCACAATGTCTGAAAGCAGAGAAACCAGGGCAGCAACTGTAGACTCCAGTGCTGGTACCCTCATCGGGGACTCCATGATGGTGACAGTATTGGGAATCACCCGATGGCCCTTGTAGGCCTTGGAAGGCAACTCCTCCCATCAAGGAAGCTAAGGAGGCTGCTCCTAGCCTTCGCCTTCAGAGTATCGTTGTGAGGGACTATGATGCCAGTAACTGTGGGACTTATCCCTGGTCTCAGCATCCCCCCTCGACTTAGACAGGGCCGAAGTCCGGTCCTTCTGGGGCTGATCCTTGTCGGAAGATGGCCGTCTGTCCGATGCACTGCAGCTCTTTGCCTCTGTGTGAAGCTGAAGCCTTAGCGGAGGGCTTTATATCAATCCTGGTGCCAAGGACTCTGAGGATCCGAACAGCGATTCCTTTGCTGTTCTCATTTCCTGAGCCCCTTGCGCATCATCTGCAAGCAGAGAGCACAGGTGGAGGGCTCATGGTCGGGCCCGAGGCACGTATTATGGTGGTCCGTAATGGAGATGGCCTGGCTACACTGGGAACATTTCTTAAAGCCACTGGCTAGCTCTAACATGTCTGGGAAGACAGCTTCCGCCAAGTCAAAGTCTCCAATGTCCCAGCCAGCTAGGGGGGAATGAGAGAAAAAACCCTCACGTCAACAAAGGAGGAAAAAAACAGTGTTGAGGCACCAAAGCTCGTGGTGATGGACAGGAAGACTGTGATAAGTATGCAACTGAAAAGTCACTTAGAAAACCAAAATGTGCTGGTGTGGTATTGACGTGTCGGGGACAGACTAGTGTCTGAGAGGCTCTGTGGAAAAAAGAAGACTGAAGTAAGATGGCTCCTTCGGGCAGGAAGACTGGCACGCATGCATGGTTGACCTCCTAAAAGCTTCCTTTGGAAACTGAGGAGCATTCCCGTGCAGACTCAGTCGGACTGACTTCCTGCTTGGTCCCGAGGAAACTAAGTCTGAGGAAAGATTGCTCTTTCAGGTAGGAAGGTAGGTGCAGTGGAGTTCCCCAAAATCTTCCCATGGAAGCTGGGGAGTGGTCCTGTGTGGGCTCCATCAGTGGACTGCTTGTTCCCAGAGAATGAATTCCAGTTTGATTACACGCTGAGTGAATTTTATTTTTCTCCAATTAGTCTTAAATGCCTCACATTGTAGCTTATTGAGTATCCCCTGGTCATCCTACTTTTTGGAGGAATAAACAACCAATCTATGTTTACCCCTTCTACTCCATTCATTATTTTATAGACCTCTATCATATGTCCCCTCAGCCGTCTCTTTTCCAAGTTGAAGAGCCCTAACCTTTTAAGCCTTTCCTCACAGGGGTATCCTTCCATCTGCTTTACCATTTTGGTCATTCTCTGTATCTTTTCCAACTCTGCTATATCCTTTTTAAGACAGTGCCCAGAACTGCCCTCACTTGGTTTGCAGCTTGTTGTGCTGCGAGGGCTTGTGTACATCAGTGATGTTGAGAGCTAAGCTATTGGGAGACCCTGCCAGTAATTAAACTACCAAGATGGACAGGTCTCAGCTGAGGTGCCAGACCAAGACAAACCACCAATCTGGGCAGCAGCAGAATGGGATAGTGTTGAGAGCAGAGGATCACATTTCTGTGACAATGGCAACAACACTAAACTTAAACTGCGGGGAGGAAAGGCCCAGCAATCTACTTCTGTATCTTGCCATGAAAACCCAATGGATAGTCACAACAAAACAAATTGCGCTATAGTGCTGGAAGATGAGACACCCAGGTCAGAAGGCACTCAACTAGCTACTGGGGAAGAGCTGAAGACTTTTCAGAGTAAAGCCAGCATTTATGATGTGGTTGGATCAAAGCCGTCGGGACATCTGACTGCTGATGTAGCTGTGATTGAAATGAGAGTCAGAAGCTGTAAAGATGTCTTACACATTGGAACATGGAATGGACGAAGCATGAACCAAGGGAAGTTGGAGGTGGTCAAGAATAAAATGGAACGTGTATAACTTGATCTATTGGGTGTCAGCAAACTGAAATGGACTGGCATCGGGCACTTTGCATCAGATGATCACATGGTCTACTATGCTGGAAATGAAAGACAAAAAAGAAATGGTGTTGCATTTATAATAAAGAATAAACTTGCAAGAACTGTAATGAAATACAATGCAGTCAGCGAACGCTTAATCTCTATTCGTCTACGAGGAATGCCTATCAACACAACTATAATTCAAGTATATGCCCCAACAACAGCTGCAGAAGAGAATGAAATTGAAGCGTTCTATGAACAAGTACAAGCTGAAATTGATAGAACATGCAAACAGGATATCCTGAAAGTCATGGGTGACTGGAACGCAAAAGTTGGCAACAAAGACGATGACAAAGTGGTTGGAAAATATGGTCTTGGCAACAGAAATGAAGCTGGAGAAAGACTGATAGAAGTCTGCCAGACCAACGATCTATTCATCTCAAACACCTTCTTCCAGGAACACAAGCAGCGACTATACACATGGACTTCACCCAATGGATTGTATCAAAATCAAATTGACTACATTTGTGGAAGTCAACGATGGAAAAACTCTATAACATCAACAAAGACAAAACCTGGAGCTGACTGTGGTACAGATCATCAACTACTAGTAAGCAAACTCAAGCTAAAGTTGAACAAGAGCAAACCACTCATGAATGCAGCAAAATATGACCTTGAGAATATACCACTGGAATTTAAAGACTGCCTGCAAAATTGATTTGCTGCTTTAGATAGAAATAACAGCTCCAGAAGAGTTATGGAATGACATCAAGAAGGTTGTGTTGGAAGAAAGCGAGAAGTTTCTACAAAAGGTGAAAAAGCAAAAACGGCCAAAATGGATGATGGAAGCAACTCTGAAAATTGCCCAGAAATGCAGAGAAGCTAAAGCCAGAGGAGAAAGAAAGACAATCACAGAACTCAGAGATTTCCAACGTGCAGCAAGACAGGACAAGGAAAAGTACTACAATGACACATGCAAGGAAATAGAAGCAGAAACTATTAGAGGAAGAACAAGCTCGGCTTTCCTAAAGCTACGAGAGTTAAAGAAAAAATTCCAGCCTCGAATTGGAATTTTATAAGATGCTGAGTAGATCAAGAAAAGGTGGAAAGAATATACAGAGTTTTTATATGATAAAGATCAAGTGGACCAACAGCCATTTCAACCTGTACCTTATGATCCGGAACCATTGGTGATGAAAGAAGACGTTGAAGCAGCATTGAAAGCCTTATCAAAGAACAAAGCACCAGGCATTGATGGCATTCCATAGAAATATTACAGCAATCAGATGCAGCTATTATTGTACTTACAAGGCTCTGCCAAGAAATTTAGAAGACAACATCATGGCCAACTGACTGGAAAAGATCTGTGTTTATACCAATACTAAAGAAAGGTGTGGAAATTATCGCACAATTGCTCTGATCCTACATGCCAACAAGATTCTACTGAAGATTATTCAAAAGAGACTACAACCATACCTGGAACCAGAACTACCTGAAGTGCAAGCAGGGTTCAGGAAAAGGTGAGGAACGAGAGACATCATCGCGGATGTGAGATGGATCCTTGAAAAGACTAAAGAATACCAAAATGATATCTATTTGTGCTTTATCGATTATAGCATGGCTTTTGACTGTGTAAACCATGAGAAACTCTGGGCCACATTAAGAAGCATGGGTATACCATAACACCTGATCGTTGTCTTCCACAATCTGTATATTGATCAAGAAGCAACAGTTTGAACAGAACAAGGAGAAACAGAATGGTTTAAAATAAGCAAAGGTGTAAGACAAGGCTGCATACTTTCTCCCTACCTGTTTAATTTATATGCAGAACAAATCATCAGAGAAGCAGGATTTATGAAGATGACAGAGGTGTGAAGATTGGTGGAAGACTCATCAACAACCTTCGCTATGCTGATGATACCGCATTACTGGCTGAAAGTGAAGATGATCTAAAACATTTGCTTCTCACGATCAAAGAACATAGTCTCAAAATGGGCCTGCACCTTTATGTAAAGCAGACAAAGATCATGACAACTGGCAAAATCAACAGATTCATCGCTGAAGGAGAAGAAATTGAAATCGTGAGCAACTTTAATCTACTTGGATGAACTTATCAATAAAGAAGCAACAAGCAGTCAAGAAATCTGACGACGCATTGCCCTTTGGCAGAATGGCTATGAAAGATCTAGACAAGATTCTCAAGAGCAGAGATGTCTCTCTCCATACAAAGATTTGACTTGTTCAAGCCATGGTATTTTCAATAACATCATATGTTTGTGAAAGCTGGACAGTGAAAAAGATAGACAGGAAGCAAATTGATGCCTTTGAATTATGGTGCTGGCGGCGAATACTGTGTATACCATGGACTGCCTGAACAAACCAGTCAGTACTACAGGAGATCAAACCTAAGCTTTCTTTAGAAGCTCAGATGACAAGACTTTGACTTTCATACTTTAGACACATCATGTGATGAAAGAGATCATTAGAGAAAGACATCATGCTGGGCAAGATAGAAGGTCAATGCAAAAGAGGAAGGCCAGCAATGAGAGGGACTGATGCAATAACAGCAGCTAGGGGTACCAGTCTGTCAACAATGAGCCGCCTGACTGCAGACCGACAACTATCCAGAGGGTCTGCCATGAGTCGACACTGACTCTATGGTACTTAAGAACAGCCCAGAACTGCACACAATATTCAAGGTGTGGTCACACCATGGAGCAATACAGAGGCATTATAATAGCCTTGATTTTATTTTCTATTGCTTTATGATTCCTAGCATTCTATTTACGTGCTTGGCTGCAGCTGTACACTGGGCAGAGGGTTTTAACGTATTATCCACGATGACACCTAGATGCTTTTCATGAGTGGTGAGTCCTAATGTGGCATCTTACATCATGTAACTGTAGTTGGGGTTTTTCTTCCCTAAGTGTGTAACTTTGCACTTGTCCACATTAAATTTCATCTGTCATTTGGAGACACAGTCTCCCAATTTATCAAGGTCCTCTTGCAATTTTTCACAATGTTCTTGTGTTTTAACAACTTTGAATAATTTTGTGTTATCTGCAAAGCTGATTACCTCACTCACTATTCCAATTTCCTGGTCATTTGTAAATATGTCAAAAAGCAGCGGACCCAGCACAGATCCCTGGAGTACTCCACTATTCTCTAACGCATCAACCTTTGGATATGTCAGCCAACGGTCCAAGTCAGAGGGAGACCAAGGGTATAACTGACCAATATGGCATGCCATACATACAGAGGACTCTGGAGAGTCCCACTCTCGAGATACCATTTGCTGTAACTCGGCTGGAAAGGAAAAAGCTTTGGAAGGCTTATGAATGCCCTGTAAAATGGGATCTGGCTGCAAAAGGGTTTGAGAACCCTGAGGATCAGGCGTGTCGGCTAGGCATAACGACTCTATCACCCTGTGTGATTAGGGCCAGCAACTCCTCTTTCTGAAAAAGTCTGATATCTTGAGAGTCCTCTTGAACTGTCAGCGAAGAATCAGACTGATTATATTCCCCATCTTCTTTCTCCGTCCTTGTCTGCTACCAGGCGGGTGCTGGAGGTATACCAAAAGACTCCGACCACCACAGATGCCATGCCTGGCGAAAGAGTGTCAGGAACTCACTGTCAGCCGAAGTGGCTGTGGCTTCCAGCGGCTGTGGAAGCAAAATGGGAGCGGACTGAGTCCTTTCTGCAGGTAGACCCGGCTGCAGGTGCTCTAAGGAGGGAGGAGTTAAGGTGCTGATGTCCCCAGCAGGCAGTGCAGTGAGTATGGAGGAAGATGATTCTCCTGGATGCAGCATACAGGTGGAACATAAGCGATCTATTAACCCCTTATTATTATTACTAAATATAATACACCTGTGCAGAGACTTAAACCTTTTTTTTTTTTAAACAAAAATCAAGGTAGGCTTAGGAAAACAGAAGACTCGTCAAAGAAAAGGGATTTTGAAACTCCCTGTGCCTTCACAGCATGTTTAAATGCTTTGAAATGGCTGCCCAGAGCTGCTCCCTCCAAAAAAACACTGAAGAGAAATCTCTCCCAATTTTCAAAATGGCCACCAGCACAGAAAAACTGCAAAATAAAAGTTTCCTAAGCTCTAAAAACCTTAAAAATGCAGCAAAATTGCTGGGGGAGAGGTAAGGAGTGCTGCTAGCAACTTAAAAATTCAAATCCTGACAAACCCCGAATCACCAAAAACAGGTGAGAAGGAAACTGTCAGTTACTCACTGTGCTGGTACAGAGGAGCTGAGTTCCCACTGAGGAGAAGAGAAACTTTCAAAGTCAGTGTAAGGTAATTACAGCGACTGAAAGGTAGGGAGAGTTTGATCCCTCTGCAGCCACTTAGACTCTCATGGCAGGGCTGGAAGGTGTTTCTGAGGCGGGATGGAGAGAAGGGGAGCTGCACTGACAGTGAAATCAGGAGCTCAAACCCTGCTGTATTGCTGATTACAGAAAATACAGCTATTAAGGAGGGAAGCCTGGAAAAGCACAGTTACTTACCTGTAACAGGTGATCTCTGGGAACAGCAGGAATAAGTCTTCACATATGGGTATCGTCGGTACCGACGGAGCCTGCACGGGAACGCTCCCCAGCGTCCAGTAAGAAAGCTTTTGGGAGCATCTCACAGCGCTGCCTTCCCCAACCACCTCTCTCCAGTTCGAGTTTTAAAGCTGAGACGAAGAGAGAGAGATACAACTCCTAGGGGAGGTGGGTGGGTTGTGAAGACTTATTCCTGCTGTTCCCAGAGATCACCTGTTACAGGTAAGTAACTGTGCTATCTCCAGGAACAAGCAGGAATGAGTCTTCACATATGGGGACTCCCTAGCTGCAGATGCCAGGGAGAGACCCCATGGTTGTGTGCCCTTGGAGAGGGCTCCACTTCCCCCCATGGATCTCTGGCATCCGACCAGGGTAGATGGGTAGGAGTTGATTAGGAATGGAACAGGTGTTTGAGGACAGCCTGACCAAAGGAGGCATCCCGGCGGGAGTCCTTGTCCAAATAGTAATGGGCTGTGAAGGTATGAACTGAGGCCCAGGTGGCCGCTGGACAGATTTGGTCGATGGACACAGAGTTTAGATGAGCCATTGAGGCTGCCATGGCTCTCACATTGTGAGCTGTGACATGGCCCTCCAGAGAAATGTTCCTACTCTGGTAGGCGAAAGAAATACACTGAGCAATCCAGTTGGACAGTGTTCTCTTAGAGACTGGAAGTCCTAAATGAGAAGGGTCAAAAGCAACAAAGAGTTGAGAAGACTTTCTATGTTGCTGTGTTCTTTGTAAGTAGAAAGTGAGAGCTCTCTTACAATCCAAGGTATGAAGATTCCTCTCTGCATTTGATGCATGAGGTCCTGGAAAGAAGACAGGTAAATATACCTCCTGGTTCAGATGAAAAGGCGAGACCACTTTAGGCATAAAGTGTGGATTGGTCCTGAGGACTACCTTATGATGGAACCTTGTATAAGGTGGATTAGCCACCAAAGCTTGCAACTCACTGATGCGGCGTGCTGAGGTGACTGCAATGAGAAAAACAACCTTCCAAGAAAGGAATTTCAAGGAGGTGGTGGCTAAAGGTTCAAAGGGTGGCTTCATAAGCTGGCCAAGAACCAGGTTTAAGTCCCATGCCACTGGAGGTGGTCTAATGGGAGGTTTAGTTAAATGAAGGCCTCTCATGAATCTTGCTATAAGAGGGTGAGAGGAAATAGCTTGTCCATTGAGAGGCTTGAGGGACGCTGCAATAGCACTCAAATGGACTCTTACTGAATTTGTTTTCAGGCCTGCATGGGATAGATGCAGGAGATACTCTAGTAGAGAATTCAGAGGTATTGCAAGAGGGTTTAGACCCTTCTCTGAACACCAAATGGTAAATCTTTTCCATTTGAAAGCATAGGAATGCCTAGTAGAAGGCTTTCTAGAGGCATGAATAACATCTCTGACTTGCTGAGAGAGATGAAAATCTTGAAGGTCTAGGCCCTCAGCAACCAAGCCCTGAGATGGAGCGACTGGGGGTTTGGGTGCCACAATGTTCCCCCTTCCTGGGACAGAAGGTCTGGTGCAGAGCCCAAGTCCAGGGAAGGAGCTTGAGAGAGATGCAGAAGTAGAGGGTACCACACTTGGCGTGGCCAATGTGGAGCTATGAGGATCATGGTCCCTCGATCTCTCTGAAGCTTGAATAGTGTTTTGGGAATTAGGGGAATTGGTGGAAAGGCATAAAGGAAGTCTTGACCCCAGTGAAGGAGGAAGGCATCCTTGGCCTGAACTCCCCGACACGGAATTCTGGAACAGAACCGGGGAAGTTTGGCATTCCACGGACTTGCAAAGAGGTCTATGTCCGGGGTTCCCCAAATTCGAAAAATCCTGGCTACCTGGTCCATGTGGAGGGACCACTCGTGTGGGAGCAGAACTCAACTGAGTCTGTCCGCCCAAGAGTTTTGAATGCCTGGAAGATATACTGCCAGAAGATGGATGTGATGCTCTCTGGCGAAGGCCCACAGTCGCAAAGCTTCGTTGCAAAGCGACAGAGAGCCAGTCCCTCCCTGCTTGTTTACATAGAACATGGCTACTTGGTTGTCCGTATGGATGAGGACTATCCTGTAGCTGAGCAGGGAATGGAACACTCTGAGAGCTAAGAATATTGCTCTGAGTTCCAAGAGATTGATATGAAGAGAAGTCTCCTGTGGAGACCAGATGCCCTGGGTGGAGAGATCCTGCAAATGAGCTCCCCAACCCATTGGAGAAGCATCTGTTGTCAGAGTTGCTTGGGGCAGCGACTGCTGAAAAGGGGACCCCAGCAACAGATTTGGAGGGGACTTCCACCACTGGAGAGACCAAAATAGGCGACTGGAGTTTGCTATTTTGTCTGACAGGCAACCTGATGCCTGAGTCCATTGAGTGGACAAAGTCCATTGAGCTGCCCTCATGTGAAGGCGAGCATATGGAACCACATGCACGGTGGATGCCATGTGGCCTAATAGTTTTAACATCTCTCGAGCAGTTAAATGGGACTTTAACTGTATCTGGGAGGCTAACTGCACCAAGCGTAGGCAACGGGCCTGAGGAAGATAGACCCTTGCAGTTGTGGTATCCAGCAAGGCCCCTATAAATTCCAGGGACTGAGTAGGGGTGAGATGGGATTTTGGGATGTTTATTACCAATCCCAAATACTGAAGGATACGCATTGTGCAGGTTAGACAAATCTGGGCCTCTGACTGGGATGGAGCTTGAATGAGCCAGTCGTCCAGATATGGGAAAACGAATATTCCTAGAGTGCGCAGAAATGCAGCTACTACTGCCATGCATTTTGTGAACACCCATGGTGCAGAGGCCAGACCGAAAGGAAGCACCCTGTATTGGTAGTGCTTTCCATGAAAAAGAAACCGAAGGAACCTTCTGTGTGTTGGATGGATGAGGACATGGGTGTACGCATCCTTGAGATCTAGAGAACAAAGCCAATCCTGACTCTGAAGGTATGGCAGCAGAGTACCGAGAGAAATCATCTTGAATTTCTCTTTGAATAGAAACTTGTTAAATTCTCTGAGATCTAAAATGGGTCTGTAGCCCCCTGTTTTCTTTGGAATAAGAAAATAAGGGGAGTAGAACCCTGAGCCCTGTTGAAGAAGGGGTACTTCTTCTATTGCCCCTTGGGCAAGAAGGGTAGCAATCTCCTGACCCAGAAGGTTGAGGAGAGATGTTGGAGAATTGGACTGTTTTACCATGGTGTGGGGAGGAAGGTTTAAGAAATGAAGCTTGTACCCTTCCTTTATAATGGAGAGGGTCCATTGCTCTGCTGTGATTTGCTCCCATCTGGGAGCAAAGTAAGCTAACCTTCCTGGAATGGTGAGGGGCTCTGGTTCTTCCAGAGCCAGAAAGGCTAAGTTCTCTAGTTGCAAGTCAAAGGCCCTGAGGAGGCTGAGGCTGCTGGGCCGTGGGAGGCCTGGCAGCCTTTGACTTGGCCTGTTTAGGTGGTTGCTGACGCTTTGCAGCAAAACAACCTGCAGACGAGGCCTGCTGACCATAAGTAGGATAGTATCTTCCCTTTTTAGAAAAAGGTGTCTTTTTGAACAATCTTTTCTTAGCAGGAGCAGAGGTAGACTTTGAAAGTCGATCCAAAGCAGAGTTCTCAGCATCCACCTGAGTGGCCTTTGCTTTCCAATCCCTGCCAAAAAGGTTTTCACCTGTACAAGGAAGATTTCCCAGTTCATCTTGGACCCAGAGTTCCAAATCAGATGCTTGTAACCAAGCAATTCTGCGTGCACCTATGGCAATAGCCGAGGCTCTGCTTACACACTCAAAAGAGTCAAAGGCTGCACGGTTGGAAAATTTGGAAACATCTTGGGCATGTTTAAGCCAAGTGAGAAATTCCTGCCTTTTATCTTCTGAAATAAAAGGGGCAAAAGTCTGCAGATGATCTGTGACTTCCTTTAGAAACATCCCCATATAGAGACTATAGGAGTTGATTCTGGCAGCAAGCATATTAGCTTGGAAAACCCTTCTGCCAAAAGCATCAAGGGTTCTGCATTCACGTCCTGGAGGATTAGAGGAGTGTCTCTTTGCACTCCTTATTTTCCTCATGGCAGACTCTACCACAATAGAGTGGAGAGGAAGCTGAGACTTATGAAAGCCAGGACAAGGAGGGACACGGTACATGGTGTCTAACCTACGAGAATGAGGAGAGGTAGTAAGAGGAGTCTCCCACATGCTCAACATGAGATCATAGAGAATCTCATGAATAGGTAAGGTGGCTGCTTCTTTAGGAGCCTTAGGGTATTGCAAAATATCTAATTGCTTGGCTCTAGGCTCTGACTCAGGGGCCACTGTAATGGAGAGGCCCCTAGCCACTTCCCTAATGAAGTCTTGAAAAGACAAGTCTTCTGGAGAAGACATTCTTCGTTTTGGAGAATCAGACTCCTGAGGACGAAGTACCGGTGCCTCGACAGAAGCCTCAGACTCAGAGTCTTCGGAGGAATCGAAGTATCGCCTGTCTAGATGCTCCTGTAGAGCCCGATACGCGTACCGAGTGGGATCGACATCGGGAGTAAGCGGTACCGGTTCGGTACCGATGGGCATCATAGGACAGGGTACCGTTGCAGTCGACACCGAAGCCGATGTCGATGCAATCGGTACCGGCACCGGAAACGATGCCAGTGCCGGAGTCGGTACCGAAGGCGTCGAAGCCTGTATAAACGCCGTTAGGGTGCGCTGCATGGACAGAATCTTCTGATCCATCGACGCCACCAGAGTCTGGATGTCGGTACCGGTGGAGGCCACCGGTACCCCAGAACACGGCAACAGGTGATCGGTCGAGGCCGAGCCATCGATGTCAACCTGTGACCCCATAGCTAATGCTTTGGAAGCCGGAACTTCCTGCCGGGGTAATTTTGCCGGTGCGGATTCCTCGAGGACAAGCCCGGAGGCATCTCGATGCTTAGAGGGAGATTTGCCCTTCGAGGACCAGCTGGATTTATGTTTGGTTACCTGAGATCCATGGGAGGAAGCAGCAGCCCTGGAAGACGTCGATGCCACCGAGGCTGCATCAGAGGGAAACAGGGTACTGAGCTTGGCTGCTCGGTTCTGCCGACCTCTTTTAGACATCATGGTACAGGACACACAATCCGTGATGGAATGGTCAGGACCCAAACATTTTAGACACCAATCATGGGTGTCGGTGACAGAAATAGTACCGCCACACTTCGTGCACTTTTTAAACCTGGAAGCGGGCTTCTCCATGAGGAGAAAAATGTTCAGGCCTAAGGCCCAAACCGCAAATGCACAGTTGAAGAAAAAAGAAAAAACCGGCGGTACCGGTCTGACGTCGAAGAAGGCAGACGCGACACAGAAAAATAAAGAAAAAAATGAAGAATTCTTCTACGGTGACAGGAACACGAGCTGCTGGCTCCGCGGAAAAGAATTACTGGAGAGAGGCGGTTGGGGAAGGCAGCGCGCAGGCGCTGTGGGATGCTCCCAAAAGCTTTCTTACTGGACGCTGGGGAGCGTTCCTGCGCAGGCTCCGTCGGTACAGACGATACCCATATGTGAAGACTCATTCCTGCTTGTTCCTGGAGATACCCAGAGAAACACCTCTTGTGTGCTCTGGGTGCATCCAGGAAATAAAAATGAAGAAAATAAGTAGACAAACTTGTCTAAGACCTTCATCTGCTAGAGACAGAGAAAATACTGACTAGGACCTCTAGGGGCACTCCTATGTCACCCACAGCCCAACCAATCACAGTTCTGGAGTGTTTATTCTCTGTCTCCATCTGCTAGCAGGGGAACATAACCCGCTTGTCTGGACTGGTATAGCAGTATGAACTGGAATTTCTTATTATCCTCCCGCCATTTATTAAATCAAATGTGATCATGTATTGACAAGCGGCCCCAACACAGTTACTTCTAGCACTCGATCCTGCATTACACTAAGAACTGGATCTAAAATAGCTTCCCCTTGAGTCGGTTCCTGAACCAGCTGCTCCATGAAGCAGTCATTTATTTAATCTAGAAAGCATAGTTACTCACCTGTAACAGGTGATCTCCGGGAACAGCAGGAATTTAGTCTTCACATATGGGTATCGTTGGTACCAACGGAGCCTGCACGGGAACGCTCCCCAGCATCCAATTAGAAAGCTTTTGGGAGCATCCCACAGCACCTGCATGCTGCCTTCCCGCCTTTCCCAACTGCCTCTCTCCAGTTGAGTTTAAAGCTGAGACAGAGAGAGAGAGAGAGATACAACTGCTAAGGGAGGTGGGTGGGTTGTGAAGACTAAATTCCTGCTGTTCCCGGAGATCACCTGTTACAGGTGAGTAACTATGCTATCTCCAGGAACAAGCAGGAATATAGTCTTCACAGATGGGGACTCCCTAGCTTTAGATGCCAGGGAGAGACCCCAGAAGTTGTGTGTCCCTGTGAAAGGGCTCCACTTCCCCCCATGGATCTCTGGCATCCAACCAGGGATGGTGGGTAGGAGTTGATTAGGTATGGAACAGGTGTTGGAGAACAGCCTGACCAAACAAGGCATCCCGGCGGAAGTCCTTGTCCAAGCAGTAATGGGCTGTGAAGGTATGAACCGAGGCCCAAGTGGCTGCTTGACAAATGTCGTTGATAGACACAGAGTGTAGATGAGCCACTGAAGCTGCCATGGCTCTCACATTGTGAGCTGTGACATGGCCCTCCAGAGGAAGATTCTTACTCTGATAGGCAAAGGAAATACAGTGAGCAATCCAGTTAGTGTTCTCTTGGAGACTGGAAGTCCCAAATGAGAAGGATCAAAAGCAACAAAGAGTTGAGAGGACTTTCTATGTTGCTGTGTTCTTTGTAAGTAAAAGGCTAAAGCTCTTTTACAGTCCAAAGTATGAAGATTCCTTTCTGCATTTGATGCATGAGGCCTTGGAAAAAACACAGGCAGGTAGACCGCTTGGTTTAGATGAAAAGGTGAGACCACCTTTGGCATAAAGTGTGGATGAGTCCTAAGGACTACCTTGTCATGATGGAACCTTGTATAAGGTGGATTAGGCACTAGTGCCTGCAACTCACTGATGCGACATGCTGATGTGATTACAATGAGGAAGATAACCTTCCAAGAAAGGAATTTCAATGAGGTAGTAGCTAAGGGTTCGAAAGGTGGCTTCATGAGCTGACCGAGAACCAGGTTTAAGTCCCATGTCAGTGGTGGTGGCGGCCTAATGGGAGGCTTAGTTAGAAGAAGGCCTCTCATAAATCTTGCTATAAGAGGATGGGAGGAAATAGGTTGTCCATTTAGAGGCTTGAAAGAAGCTGCAATAGCACTCAAGACTAACTCAGTAAGAGTCCATTTAAGTCCTGCATTGGATAAATGAAGGAGATACTCCACTAATGATTCCAGAGGTATCCAAGGGGGTTAAGACCCTTCTGCGAGCACCATATGGTAAACCTTTTCCACTTGAAAGCATAAGAACGTCTTGTGGAAGGTTTTCTGGAAGCATAAGGATATCCTTTACTTGCTGAGAAAGGTGAAGATCTAGGCCTTCAGCAACCAAGCCCTGAGATGCAGAGACTGGGGATTGGGATGCCATAACATTCCGTCCTCTTGAGACAGGATATCTGGAGTAGATCCTAACTCCAGAGAGGGAGCTTGAGAGAGATGTAGAAGCAGAGGGTACCACACTTGCCGCGGCCAATGTGGAGCTATGAGAATCATACGTCCTCTGTCTCTGTGAAGCTTGAACAGGGTTTTGGGAATTAGGGGAATGGGTGGAAAGGCATAAAAGTAAGTCTTGACCCCAATGAAGGAGGAAAGCATCCCTGGCCTGAGAGGCCTGAGCCAGAATTCTGGAACAGAACCGGGGAAGTTTGGCATTCAACGGACTTGCAAAGAGGTCTATGTCCAGGGTTCCCCAAATTTGAAAAATCTTGGCCACCTGGTCTGCATGTAGAGACCATTCGTGTGGAAGCAGAACTCGACTGAGTCTGTCTGCCCAAGAGTTTTGTATGCCTGGAAGATACACTGCCAGGAGATGAATCTGATGCTCTCTGGCGAGGGCCCATAGTCGCAAAGCTTCGTTGCAAAGCGACAGAGAGCCTGTTCCTCCCTGCTTGTTCATGCAGAACATGGCTACTTGATTGTCTGTATGAATGAGGACTGTCTTGTAGCTGAGCAGGGTGTGGAACACTCGAAGAGCAAGGAAGATTGCTCTGTAGATGAGTCTCTTGTGGAGTCCAAGTGCCTTGGGTGGAGAGGTCTTGCAGATGAGCTCCCCAACCCATTGGTGAAGCATCTGTTGTGAGAGTTGCCTGGGGTAAAGGTTGTTGAAATGGGGACCCCACCAACAGGTTTTGAGTGGACTGCCGCCATTGGAGGGACAAAATAAGGCGATTTGTGTTTGCTATTTTGTCTGACAGGCACCCTGATTCCTGGGTCCATTGAGTGGATAAAGTCCACTGGGCTGATCTCATATGGAGGCGAGCATAAGGAACCACATGCACGGTAGATGCCATGTGGCCTAGCAGTTGTAACATTTCCCAAGCAGTGAGAGGAGGCTTTAGCACTGCTTGAGAAGCTAACTGCACCATGCGAAGGCAACGGGTCTGAGGAAGATAGGCCCTTGCTTTTCTGGTATCCAGCAAAGCTCCTATGAACTCTAGAGACTGAGTGGGAGTTAGACTGGATTTTGGGATGTTTATGACCAGACCCAAATACTGAAGGATACGCATTGTGCAAGATAGAGAAATCCTGGCCTCTGACTCTTGATGGTGCTTGAATGAGCCAGTCGTCTAAGTAGGAGAAGACGAATATTCCTAGAGTGCAAAGAAATGCTGCTAGCACAGCCATGCATTTCGTAAACACCCTTGGTGCTGAGGCCAGGCAAAAAGGAAGCACCCTGTACTGGTAGTGCTTTCCTTGAAAAAGGAACCAAAGGAACTTTCTGTGAGTTGGATGGATGAGAACATGAGTGTACGCATCCTTGAGATCTAGAGAACAAAGCCAATCCTGACTCTGAAGGTATGGCAGCAGAGTTCCAAGAGAAATCATCTTGAATTTCTCTTTGAACAGGAATTTGTTCAATTCTCTGAGGTCCAAAATAGGTCTGTATCCCCCTGTTTTCTTTGGGATAAGGAAATAGGGGGAGTAAAACCCTGTACCCTGTTGAGGAATGGGTACTTCTTCTATTGCCCCTTGGGCAAGAAGCATAGTGACCTCTTGATCTAACAGCTTGATGAGAGAGGTCTGAGAATTGAACTGTCTTACCATTGTGGGAGGGGGCATGTAGAGGAAGTGAAGCTTGTACCCCTCTTTTATAATGGAGAGAGTCCAATGTTCTGCTGTTATCTGCCCCCATCTGGGGGCAAAGTGACACAACCTTCCTGGAATGGTGGAGGCTCTGGTCCGTTGAGAGCCAGGAAGGCTAAGTTCTCCAGATGGAAGTCAAAGGCCTTGTGGAGGCTGAGACTACTGAGACGGTTGAAGCTTAGCAGTCTTTGCTTTCCTTTGTTTAGGTGGTTGTTGACTCTTTCGGGCAGGTTGACCTGCAGAACGTCCCTGCTGGGAATAAGAGGGATAAAACCTCTTCTTTTTGGAGAAGAATGGTTTCTTGAAAGATTTCTTCCTTGCAGGATCAGCTGTGGCTTTGGATGATCTATCCAAGGTGGAGTTGTCAGCATCCAACTCATTGGCTTTCTCTTGACAATTTTTGCCGAACAGATTCTCACCTGTACAAGGGATATTGCCCAGTTTGTCCTGCACCCAGAGCTCCAAATTGGATGACGTGCACCCATGGCAATGGCAGAGGTTCTGCTTATGCACTCAAAACAGTCAAAAGCTGCACGGTTGACAAACTTAGAAACCTCCTGGGCATGTTTAACCAGTGTGAGAAAATCCTGCCTCTTATCATCAGGAAGAAGAGGGCTCAAAACCTCTAAATCTCCTGTGACTTCCTTAAGGAACATTCCCATATATAAAATATAGGAACTGATCCTGGCAGAAAGCATGGAAGCCTGGAAAGTACGACGTCCAAAGGCATCCAAAGTTCGACACTCACGTCCTGGAGGATTAAAGGCATGCCTCTTTGCACTTCTGATCCTTCTCATAGCTGATTCCACTACAACAGAGTGGTGAGGAAGCTGAGTTTTCTGGAAGCCAGGACATGGAGGTACTCGATACATGTTATCCAGTCTACTAGAATGAGGAGAGGTGGTAAGAGGTGTTTCCCACATTCTCAACATGAGATCATGTAAGATCTCATGGATAGGCAAAGTAGCTGCCTCCTTAGGAGCTTTGGGATATTGTAGAATCTCCAACTCCTTTGGCCTGGGCTCTGTTTCAGGAGTCACAGTAATGGACAGACCTCGAGCCACCTCCCTGATAAAATCCTGAAAGGAGACATCCTGCGTTTAGGAGAGGGAGGCTCCTCTGGGAGAAGTACTTCGGTACCGACAGAGCTGTCAGAATCCTCAGATTCTTCCGAGGATTCAAAGTACCTTCTGTCTGGATGCTCTTGTAGAGCCCGATACCCGTACCGACTGAAGTTGGTACAGGGGGGAATCGGTACTGGAAGGCATAGCATGACTGGATGCCGGCAACGCAGACATCGATGTTGATGCCGATGCTGTCGGTACCGGTTGAACTGTCTGATGCGGCTCCGAGGGTGTCGATGCCGCAAGGAGAGCCGCCAGACTGCGTTCAATAGCCAGGAACCTCTGGTCTATCGATGCTGCCGATGCCTGGGTATCGGTACCGGAGGAAGCAGCCGGTACCCCAGAGCATGGCACCAATAGGTTCTGCTGAGGTTGAGGCCTCGAGAACACCCTGGAGCCCCGCTAATGTTTTGGAAGCCAAAGCCTCCCGCTGGGGCAATTTTGCCGGTACAGAACCCTCAAGGGCAACACCAGAGGCATCTCGATGCTTGGAAGGAGATCTACCATTTGAGGACCGGCCAGACTTATGTTTAGTTAGCTGAGATCCATGGGAGGAAGACGAAGCCCTGGAAGACGTCGATGCCACAGAGGCTGCATCGGAGGGAAAAAGGGTGCTGAGCTTAGCAGCTCGGTTCTGTCTACCCCTCTTGGACATCATGGCACAAGCCATACACTCCGAAATGGAGTGGTCACGACCTAAACATTTAAGACACCACTCATGGGTGTCAGTGACGGAGATGGTACCGCCACACTTGGTGCACTTCTTGAAACCCGAAGCAGGTTTTTCCATGATAGAGGAAATTTTGGGCCTAAGGCCCAAAAAGGCGCATGCACCTGAGGAAGAAAAGTTTGGAAAAAAGATTTTATATATATATATATATATATATATATATATATATATATATATATATATATATATAAAAAAATATATATAAATATATATAAATATTTATATATATAAATAAATTATTTATTTATTACAATCTTTTATATACCGTGCTATTCGGTATCAGCGCGGTTCACATGAAACAAAATCACCAGAACAAGCTATTCTGTGTTTACAGAGAACAGGTGTACAAACGTGGGTAACAGAGACGCCGCTGCCCAGAAGCAACACCTCTTCGGCTCCTGCCCAATCGGGGCAGTGGGAGCTCCTCCCGCAGCGGTCGGCAGGCCATAATAGCGGCGTCCCTGCAGGGTGCGCCCGCGCCTGAGGGCCTCGCCAGAGGGCCCTTTGGCGTGGCCCTTAGGCATAGCACGAAGGAGAGCAGAAGGAAACAACCAAAGGAAACAGTATCGCCGACAGCATCACAGCAGAAACCAACAAGGAGCAGACCGAGGCGAAGGACGTCAGAAACGCAAGTAAAACTCTCACAGGACATCACAACAAATCAACATGCTCACAACAGTGTTTCTCCCAATCAGCCTCCTCCTCACACACATCCTACCACCAAACACTCACTTCCACTACCCACACTCTAACTCACCATGGCATCCCCCAACCACTTGGACATACATAGAACCACAGTGCGCACATTCTGCCATACACAGCACATCAATGACAAAAAGAAAAAACACACACAAATTACACTCCCACACAATACGTTCAAAGGAAACACACGAAACAACAAAGCCTACAACCATAGAACTCAAACGCAAGATCCATATGCAACAAGATACACACAATAGCAGACCACCAGCCAGACATACTTTGCATAACAGAGACTTGGCTCAATCCCACCAACAATGTTCTACTCAATCAACTGGTTCCAGACACATACACAGCATACAACTGCCCACGCACCCACAAACGTGGAGGAGGAGTCTTGATAATTGCAAAGAAGAACCTAAAGTTCAGAACTCAGAGCTTCACTGACACACCACAAGGTAACACACTCAGCATCGTGAACAAACACATGGCAATCTGCCTAACCTACAGAGCACCCAGAGCCTCACCCGACGAACTAGCCTCAACGCTCGAAGCAGTATGCACCATCACCGCAACCAAAAAGCCCACGCTCCTGCTAGGAGACTTCAACCTCAAGTCCACCAACAACAAAGACGCAGAAGCTTTCCTTCAAGCAATGACCTCACTTCAATTTACCCAAATCGTCGACACCCCAACGCACAGACACGGTTCTACCCCAGACCTCATCTTCGCAACCTGCTACCTAACATCAAGAGGCCTAATATCAACACCCACCATCACCCCAGTTTCATGGTCAGACCACTACCTAATCAAGATAAAGTTGCAACTACAAAAGGACAATCTCAACGAACAATCGGACAACACACCCACACAAAGACGATTCAAGAACTTCGACAGAGACGCTTTCCTACAGGACACGATACAACAACTAACCACAGAAACGGATGACCTGGAGACTCAAATCACCAACTGGAACAACACACTATCCAATGCCGCCACAATAACAGATGCCAGACCCAAGAAACACCGTCACAACAAGAGACAACACAAGCCGTGGTACTCCACAACCATACGACAAGAAAAAAGAGAACTCAGAAAGATAGAACGGAGATGGAGAAAATCCAAGGCTGCTGAAAACCAGCAACTATACCTAACAAAGCAAAAACAATACAATGAACACATCAACCAATCAAAGAAAGAATACCATACAAACATGATAAATACCTCCGTAAACAAACCCAGAGAGCTATTCAAAATAGTGAAAATCCTCACAAAGGACAGAAGAGGAAGTACAAATAGACCCGCAAAAGTTTGCTGATCATATCAAGGAAAAATTTCACTCCGCGGAACAAACGCCTAGCACATCAACTCAGCCCAACTCACACCCCAAGACCTGGGACACATTCTGCTCACCCTCAACAGAGCAGCTCTCCCACATCATCTCAGCAATCAAAACAAGCACTGCTCCTACGGACCCTTGCCCAGTGTCATGGATCAAAGCCACCAAATCAAGCTTCATCCACCTCATACACAACATGGTGCACAACTCCCTCACCCAAGGACTCATGCCAGATCAACTAAAGCTAGCTACAGTACGACCAATACTAAAGAAAACAACCCTCGACAAGAGCAACCCAGCAGCATACCGACCAATATCCAGCATACCCTTTCTAGCAAAAATCATCTAAAAATCAGTACAACACCAACTACAGGAACACATCGACAACCATGCACCTCTAGATGACAACCAACACGGCTTTCGCCCCAACCATGGAGTTGAAACACTGTTGATCTACCTCTTCGACAACATCCTCCGAATCATAGACAACACCAAAAAAGGTATCTTAATGATCTTCATTGACATCTCTTCTGCATTCGACACAGTAGACCACAAAACTCTCCTGGAAAGACTAAAGAACATTGGGTTTCATGGTACCACATTAAAATGGTTCCAATCATACCTAACCAACAGGCGGATACAGGTCAAGGTAGGCCACAACACCTCTCAACACATAAAAGTCCTCCAAGGAGTGCCTCAAGGGTCCGCCCTCTCGGCACTACTGTTCAACATAGACATCCAGCCAATATGCGACATCCTGAAAGCGAACAGCATTCAATATACAATCTATGCAGATGATATCATGATATACACACCCATCTCAGTTGACAACCCAGACTACTCTAAAATAACAGACTGCCTCACACAAATGACAAGATGGTGTAAAGACAACAACCTCGCAATCAACTACAGCAAGACGGAGGCACTAATAATCACTCGCAACCCAGACTTCATCCACCCACCGGACATCAGAGTACAAGACACAACCATACCAATAAAATCGTAAGTAAAATACCTCAGAGTGACCCTGGACAACGAACTGAATCTCAAGACACACGTAAGCAAAACAATCAAAAATGCATACCACAGGATGAGAATCATCAGAAGACTTAAACCCCTCCTCGCCACTGAACACTTCCGTACCATATGCCAAGCGCTAATTACTCCCTTACTGAACTTCTGCAACCCCATCTACCTTGGGTTAGCAAAACAAACACTCAAACCACTACAACTAGCACAAAACACTGCAGCCCGCATAATATCTGGATCAACAAGACATGAACACATTACTCCTGTTCTGAACGACCTACACTGGCTCCCAATCAGCTCACGCATCAAATACAAAACAATCATAAACATATTTAAGATCAAACACCACACTTCAGCCAACAGCCTGCACACCCTCATACAACCAGACACCAGCACTCGCCCAAGAAGAAAAGGAACTTCCAACAGAGTCAACACCCCGAGCGACTTCAGAAAAACACGCAAGGACACCACAGAAAGAGCACTCTCCCTGGCTGCCCCAACAATCTGGAACTCCCTCCCAGACGAACTGAGATCGACAACGGACCTCAAAGACTTTCGCAAACAGCTGAAGACAACGCTGTTCATAGAACACTATGGACACATCACTTAATCGCACTAACAGGAACTACCAACCTATCCCTTCCAACCCCGATAAGAAATTGTACAACGGCACATGATATATCTCAAACCTTAAGTGTATAGAACAATGTATTATAGCTCATGCTGTATAATAGCGCACAATGTACATAGTTCAACCTAAACTAATACACTACAACATCTTACACGCAATTCATGACATTTCTTTCACTGCATGAAATACACGTTCACTACTTATGATTGTATTGCTGTGACACCGCCTTGATTATAGGATAAGGCAGTATACAAATACTGTTAAATAAATAAAAATAAATAAACATAGGGGAACTATTTACAAATATTATTTACATACAGGCATCATGACAATGCACAATGATCCTAGATATCGCACCGAGAAAGTTGATGAGGCTAACTGATAATGATGGTGTAGCTAATTTTGTTGGTGGATTTGGCTTGGCGTATTGCTGAGTGGGTAGTATTTGAGGAACAGGTGATATTTGAGTGCTTTCCTGAACTGGGTTAGGTCAGTGATTGCACGAATGTTCGATGGTAGTGCGTTCCAGCATCTTGGGGCGCAAAATCTGAATGCCCTGTTTGCCGTTGTCTGGGTGCATTTTGTTAATGCTTTCGGAATTATTAGTGTGTTTATTGCTGTCGGTCTTCTGGATCGGTTAGGTGGAATGGCGTGAATGAGCTCTGTTAGTGAGGAGGATGAAAGACCGTTGATGGCCTTGAAAGTCAGCAGTAAGGTCTTGAAAGCGAGGGTGAAATTAGACTTACCTGCTAATTGTTGTTCCTTTAGGAACTCTAGTCCAGTCCTGGAACCATGGAGTTGTGAACCTCCACCAGCAGCTTTGGAGACTGAAAGATGTCATCGCTTTGATGTCACTGGTATAAATAGGCAAGGACTGCTCCCTTCCACCAGCACCTACTGACAAAGCAGACTCAGCAGAGCAACAAATAAGTAGTTAAACCAGAAAAGAGTAAACTGGAAAATAGGCAAATTACTATGCCGCAGCAAAACCTCCAACCTCACAACCGTGTGTCGTCTTTTTTTTTTTTTTTTAATATAAAAACAGAAGTAACTACCCTTACCAGGAGAATGCTCTCCTGTGATCAAACGGAGTCCTGCTGCAAAAAAGGTCCCCACTGCGTCTTCCCCGAGTGACCACCCAGGGAGCCCTGACTCACACACTTCCTCCTAACCTTCAGGCTGAACAACCGCTTAGCAACCTGGGAAGGATCCGGGACTGGACTAGAGTTCCTAAAGGAACAACAATTAGCAGGTAAGTCTAATTTCACCTTCCTTTACGTCCCTCTAGTCCAGTCCCGGAACCATAGAGGATGTAACAGAGCAGTGAATCTCAACGGAGAGGGACCCGCTAGCCCAGCCAAGCCTGAAGCACTGCCGAGCCAAAACGCCCATCCCCCGTTTCCTGCACATCCAGCCTATAGTGCTTAGCAAAAGAATGCAACGACGACCAAGTCGCCGCCCTACAAATGTCCGCTACTGGAATCAAACTAAGCTCTGCCCAAGACGCCACTTGCGCCCTAGTCGAATGAGCTCGGAGACCCTCCGGAATCGCTTTACCCTTTAGAAGAAACGCGGCCCCTATGGCCTCTTTCAACCATCGCGAGATGGACGCCTTAGCTGCCGCTTCTCCCTTCCAAGGACCCCCAAAGGTCACAAACAACCGCTCCGACTTCCTGAAAGGAGCAGTCTGGCGGAGGTATCTCTTCAGCGTGCGACGAACATCCAGAAGGTGCAATCTGCCCCACCCCCCCCGAGATATCCGACTGTTCCTTGGAAAACACCAGTAACGACACCACCTGGTTAAGATGAAACATGGAGACCACCTTCAGCAAGAACGCAGGCACAATCCGCAACACCACTTTGTGATTAAAGAAGGACAAATACGGTTCCTTACAGGATAAAGCCTGCAACTCGGAAATCTGTCTCGCGGAGCAAATCGCCACCAGAAAAACTGTCTTTAACGTCAAATCCTTTATAGACGCCTTGCCCAGCGGCTCAAAGGGCGCTCTGATCAAGGCCTCCAACACCAAGTTCAGATCCCACGGAGGAACCGACCTGTGTCTCGGCGGCCGCATGAGTAAGACAGCCCGCAGAAACCTTTTAACATCGCTGTGCGCCCCTAACAACTGTCCCTATATCCTACCGCGATAACTAGAAATCGCTGCCAACTGCACCCGCAAGGAACTAGCAGAGAGCCCCTTTTCCACACCATCCTGCAAAAAGGAAAGGACTTGCAACACCGACACCACCAACGGCTGCAGGCTCCGCTCCACACACCAGGCTTCAAAAATGCGCCACTCTCTAATGTACGCCAACGAATTAAGAGCGTCTTTGCGCCCTCAGCAAGCTAGAAATAACTGCTGCGGAGTATCCCTTGGCCGTCATCCTAGCCCTCTCAAGAGCCATGCCGTAAGCGAGAATCAAAGTACCTGGGGCATACGTAACGGTCCCTGCCGCAACACGTCCTCCCGACACGGGAGCCTCCACGGCCTGTCCACCAACAGCCATACCAAATCCGCATACCACGGCCGTCTGGGCCAGTCGGGCGCAATCAGAACCACTAGGCCCCGGTGCCGCTCTATACGCTGGACTACCCGGCCTATAAGAGCCCACGGCGGAAACACATAGAGAAGACCCTCTTCCAGCCACCTCTGTGCCAGTGCATCAAGACCCTCCAACATCCGTTCCCTTCGCCTGCTGAAAAACCGTTCCACCTGGGCCGACTCGAAGGTTGCCATCAGATCCATGAGAGGAACTCCCCAACGCCGAACTAGAAGCGCAAAGACGTCTGGATGAAGCATCCACTCCCCCGGATCCACTCTGCGGCGACTGAGAAAATCCGCTTCGACATTGTCCACTCCGGCCACATGCTGTGCCGACAGACCCGTTAGATTCCATTCGGCCCAAGTCAAAAGTAGACCGGCTTCCGCTTCCAGCGCCACACTTCCTGTGCCACCTTGCCGATTGATGTAAGCTACGGTTGTCGCATTGTCGGATAACACTCGTACCGCCGCCTGCCGCAGGCTCTTCCAAAAGTGCCGCAGGGCCAACCACACCGCTCTCATTTCCAACCTGTTGATGGCCCAGGCTTTCTCCTCCAGGGACCACTGCCCCTGTGCAAAGCTTCCTTCACAATGCGCCCCCCCAGCCTAGCAGACTTGCATCCGTCGTCAACAGTCGCCAGGAAGGAGGCTCCAGCGGGACCCCCGCTGCCAAATTCTCCGTTCGTAACCACCAGCGGAGCTCCAGACACACCTCCAGCGGACAAACTAGACACTGAGACCAGCGTCGGAGCAGAGAGCTCTGCAACGGTCGCATATGCGCCCTGGCCCATGGCACCACCTCGATCGTGGCCGCCATCGTCCCGAGTACCTGCAAGTACTGCCACGCTGTCGGCGCTGGCCATGACAGAAATTTCCTCACGAGCGCCTGCAACTTCTGAGCTCACAGAACTGGGAGAAACACCGCTGCTTGATCCGTTTCGAACCGCGCCCCCAAATATTCCAGGGACTGCGAAGGCACTAGCCGGCTCTTTGCAAAGTTGATCACCCAACCAAGGCTTTCCAAAACCTGCACTACCCGGGCGGTGGCCGTGGCACTCTCTTCCCGCGACTTTGCTGGAATCAACCAATCGTCCAAGTATGGATGCACCAGCACTCCCTCTTTGCGGAGAGCTGCCACCACGACTACCATGATTTTGGTGAACGTTTGCGGCGCCGACGCCAGCCCGAAGGGCATAGCCTGAAACTGAAAATGTCCCATGGGAACCGCAAACCTCAGAAATCTCTGATGCTCCTGCCGAACGGGGATATGGAGATAAGTCTCTGTGAGGTCCAACGACATCAAGAATTCCCCTGCTCGGACCGCCGCAATCACGGAGCGCAACATCTCCATTCGAAAGTGGGTTACCCGAAGACACCGATTTACCCTCTTTAGATCTAGAATTGGATGAAAGGAGCCTTCCTTCTTTGGCACCACAAAATAAATGGAGTATCGACCACACCCGCACTGTTCCGATGGGTTGGGCACCCCTGCCTTGAGTTGCAGCAGACGCTGTAATGTCTCCGAGACTGCCTGAACCTCGAGCGGAGACCTGCAAGACGACTGGACAAAGGAATCTGACATGGGTCGGAGGAACTCCAGGGCATAACCTTCTCGCACGATCTCCAACACCCACTGGTCTGAGGTAATCTGGACCCAGGCAGGGTAAAAGTCCCGCAACCGTCCTCCCACAGGGACCACCGCCACCTGAGTCCGCCTTATCTCATTGGGACTTCTTAGCGTTCGAGGACTGGAAGGGCGCAAAACCTCTGCCTGCCCCCCTGAACCCTCGAAACCCCTGACCACGCGCAGGAAACCTCCCCCGCTGTGGTTGACCAAAACGAGAGGACTGAAACCTACGAAACTCTCGATGTCCCCCGGGATGCCGCGGAACCACGGCTCTGCTTCGGCTAATCCTCCGGCAGACGGCCTCCCTTGGACTCCCCAAGGTCCTTAACTAACTTTTCCAAATCTTCCCCAAACAAAAGCTTCCCTCGAAAAAGGAAGCTTGCTGAGACGAGCCTTAGACGATCTGTCCGCCGCCCAGTTACGCAACCAAAGGTACCGCCGCGCCGCCACCACCGACGCCATGCTCTTAGCCAGGCCCCGGATGAGGTCATAATGAATGTCTGCCAAATAAGCAGTGCCAGATTCAAGTCGCGCCAGTTCCGCCGCTTGTCCCTGCACCTGCTCCGTTTGCAGCCTCTGAGACCAACGCAAACAGCCTCTCGCCACCCACGCCCCCGCTATCGAGGCTTGCAACGAGAGGGCAGACACATCAAACACTTGCTTCAGCAAAGAATCCAGCTTTCTGTCCTGCATATCCTTCAACGCGGCGGCCCCCTCCACCGGTATCGTAGTCTTCTTAGTAACCGCCGACACCGCCGCATCTACCTTCGGAGAACGAAAAAGCTCCCTGTCCTGGTCAGAAAGGGGATAGAGCCGAGTCAAAGCTCCCGAACCCGTAAAGGCCGCCTCTGGCAAGTCCCATTCCTCCTGAATCATGGTCCTAAAGAACCTATGAACCGGGAAGACCTTTTGGGATGTCTGCACCGCCTGCAACAGTGGATCTTCCAATGCTTCCTCCGCTAGAGGCTCCACTGAGGGCATATTCAGTGTCTTTAGAGTCTCGGAAATCAAAGCTGGGAGCTCTTCCCGCCGGAACACTCGGACCACTCTACTCTGCTGCTCAGAGTCCGGCAACTCCCCCTCTTCTAACTCATCTTCCGAGAACACCTCGTCCAGATCCCCTGCGTCATCTCCCAACACAGACGGCAGACTGTCTGCTACCAGCCCTCTGCCCCTCTTGACCGGAGCTGTCTCCTCCTCCGAGAGGCCCAAGGACCTTGTCCTCTTCTGCCCTCGCAGACCCTGCGGAGGAGCCGCTAACGGCTGCAGCAAGGCAAAAGCCCGCTGCATAAGGGTGAAGAAATCCGGCGGAATCCTGGGAGCTCAGATGCCGGCCAAGATCCTCCACCGAGGATGGTCCTGCCACCGGTTCCGCCAAAGCCAGGACCGGAGGCAGGCCCTCTTCCACCTGCGGAGGATCGCCCCCTTGTTCCAGGGAGGCCTCCGCCAGTAGCCTCTCCATGATTGCTGCCCCTAAAGTGCAGGCTCTGCACACTCCCGAGTCCAACACTTCCCCACGCTTAGTACCGCACACTAAGCAGCGCAGTTTTGCAGGTATCCTACCTCCAGGCCGGAGCACTGAGATCTTCCCACTCAGCCCTCAAGCCTGTCAGCTCCCAGCAGCTCCTTACCTTTTCTTTTCTAATTATTTTATTGGAAACTGCAAAAGAGTCAAAACCCCCAGAGCAAATTACACTCCGATGCCACTGTTCTTTTTTTTTTTTTTTTCACCAAACCTGATCCCCATAGGCTACATATCCCTTAGCTACTAAAGAAATCGCAAAATGAAGCTCAGAATCGCCGCAAAGTAAAGGCCAAAAAGGAAAAAGAAAGAACTCGGGCTCCACAAAATGGCCGCCGGCACCGCGCTTCCCGCCCAGAGACATGCGGCCCAACCAAAAGCACGCCGACCGAGCAAGCACCCTGTATGCCGCCCAAGGGAGAGACCCAATTCAGACGTCCAACTGCCCCGCTAGCCAAAAAACCACTCACCTCCTAAAAGTGTAAGGGGAGGCACCGGCGCCAGAGCTCAGCCGTGCCGCGGCTTCGGCGATCCTTTACACCAGCTGACTGAGCTGCGTCCCCACCGCGTCTAAGCGGTACTGCTGCTGCTGCCAACGCCTTCCACCTGTTCCTCACCCTTCTTTTGCGGGTTCGGGAACAGGGAGGCCACGAGTGTTGCAGGCTGCCCTGCTGCTCGTTTTCTCAACGGGGAAAAAGGACCCGGGGGGGGGGGGGGATAGGAAAGAGAGTCCAACAGAAGACCGTAGGACCCCTTCCTGCAGCAGCACTCCAGCTAGAAGAGAAAAAAACACAAAGACCAGGGTTAATCTAAAATTGAAAGTAGAAATTAAAAATCAAAAAGATAAATTGATAAGCTCTGCTTATTTGCGCTGAGCCCAGTCCCAGGCTCAGAACCTCTCTCCAGCTGCTTGGAGACTGAAAGTACTGGTGGAAGGGGGCAGTCCTTGCCTATTTATGCCAGTGACATCAAAGCGATAACATCTTTCAGTCTCCAAAGCTGCTGGTGGAGATTCACAACTCTATGGTTCCGGGACTGGACTAGAGGGACGTAAAGGAACCTTCCATGTATAGGGAGCCAGTGGAGCTGCTTCAGGATAGGCGTCACGTGCTCGTTTCTAGAGGCTCCCTGAAGGACCCTCGCTGCAGCATTCATGGCGAGTTGTAGAGGGTTAATGGTAGACTGTGGGAGGCCTTGTAGGATAGCGTTGGCATAGTCAAAATGCGGTAGAATTAATGCCTGGTATATTGTCCTGAAATCTTCTGGATCTAGTAAGGAGCACACACATATATATATATATATATTTTTTTTTTTTTTTTTAAAAGGAAGAAAGAAAGAACCGGCGGTACCGGTATAGCGTCGAAGGCAGACGCGACCACAAAAAAGAAGGAGACTAAGAAAAACTTTTCTGCGGGGACAGGAACAACAACCTTCTGGCTCCGCGGAAAACGAAGAACTGGAGAGAGGCAGTTGGGAAAGGCGGGAAGGCAGCACGCAGGCGCTGTGGGATGCTCCCAAAAGCTTTCTAATTGGACGCTGGGAAGCGTTCCCGCGCAGGCTCCGTCGGTACCGACGATACCCATATGTGAAGACTACATTCCTGCTTGTTCCTGGAGATACATTATCTCCCTAGCATGGCCTGATGTAACATTGACCCAGTCAATGCTGGGGTAATTGAAATCTCACATTATTATTGTGTTGTAAACTTTGCAAGCTTCCTTATCTTATAGCATTTTATCATCTGTTCATTCTGGCCTGGTGGGTGATAATACACCCCCACTGCCATTCACTTCCCCTTTTTGCATGGAATTTCTATCCATCAAGATTCTTCAGTGTATTTATTTCCTGCAAAATCTTTATCCTGTTTAACTCAATGCTCTCTAACATATAGTGTCAACCTTCCACCAATGCGATCTACCCTATCATTGTGATGTAGTTTGTAGCCTCGTATCACAGTGTCCCTTGGTTATCCTCCTTCTACCAGGTCTGTGAGATGCCATTTATATCTAATCTTTCATTTAGTGCTATATATTCTAACTCTCCTATCTTATTTTTGAGTGCTGTACATAGCAAGCCACTCCAGCGCACCCCACAGTTGGTTGAAATGGCCAGGAAAATGCTGTCACTTTTTAAAAGCTTAGAACAGATGACACTACAGTGATTACACATCAGCACGGAGCTTTAGTAGTTCCTATAAATGAGGTACAGCTAGATGAAGGCACCACAAGGAGCCCAATTATGATAAGCTTTACTTTTATTTAAAACAGTGCCATCAAAAAATGTCCATACAAGATATCTGCCAGTTTGAACAAAGTCCTTAGCAGTCCTCTATCTGACCCCTGCCTGTAGCAGGGCAGCAAATTTAGAATCCACTGGTGTTGTTGATGGGTGCCCTCTGCTGTACTTACCCGTGAAAGGGACCGGGCTGTTCACAAGCAATGTCACCTCCTCTTTCCCCCAACTCTTGAGCCAAGAAATAAACAGCTATTACCTGCCCCTGGGGATTCTTTAGACAAGATGATTCTATAAAGCTCCACCCCCCTAACTCTGTAATACAATATATTTCTCTTTTTTCAATAGGGGGCACTAAGGAGATCCAGGAGTAATAACACACTAGCCATGGGGGTGAGAAAAGACTAGGATTCCGGTGTAAGAGACAGAGAGACTAAATCCCCCCCCTGTACAGCAGCACGGTCCTCTCTACTAGCCAAGTGCATTCGCCAAAGGCTCGAGTTCCATTCAGTTCCTCGCTTACAAAAATAAAATAAACAAAAGAATGGTACAGTTACGGGGAAGGGAGATCCTCTTGCATTGTACTTTACAATGGGAGCAAAGGAAGTGCGCTTGCTAGGTGCTGCTGAGTACATGCTCTTAGTGTCCTTGAGTCTTTTCCCCTGGCGCTGTCCTCATGTCAGCACCACCTTCTTGGCTGCTGGTGGAGAGATTGCGATTCTATGAGACAACTGGTTTCACAGGAGCCTGCCCCGGCACTCTGTGGAACCACAACAGCACAGTAATTCCTTGCCCTCGACGCTGCCCACTTCATAGTTATAATCCCAGGTCAGTTCTGTGCCTGCTCGGATTCTCCTAAGGGGAAAGGAGAGGAAGGAAGTTTAAACACAGGAACTGGCTTGGCCTTCTAATCAGAGAGCACAAAAGGAGGGGCCGTTTGCCTGCTGCAGGGACTGCAACAGAAGTGCACGGGAAGGGGGCAGATTCGCAGTCATTGTGTAAGAGCAACACCTTATGGACAGACTTAGGGATCATGCCTGCAGTTGTTATCTACTGCATGCCCAGGCCTGAAGTAAAGTAAACAAAGATCCCTAGATCCCAACCCTCAACCTGAGTTCTATACAGCTAGGGGGGGGGGGGGGGGAAGAGGCAGGTAAAACACTAAAAAGGCAGAAAGCTGAAGAAAGCCCTTGGTCAAACAGATGCCCCCTTCCTAACACCTCTTAAGGTGAGCCCCCTGCAGCCATCCCCGCGCAGAACCATAGGAAGGCTTCCCTTGAAATATTAGGCTGGTGAGAGGTGTAATGTATCATTTGAAAAGCATTTAGCGATATCGAAGAGACAGGCAGTACGGCTGTGCCCACCCTATAGAAAGACCGGATACAGTCTTCCTTCATAATCTATTTTGAGAATAACCTAGGGGGAAAGAACCGATGTAGCCTCTCATATCCCCCCCACCCTTGGGAAGCAATAGAAGGCACACAGCGGCAAGATAACGCCAGACCTAGTACAGCAGCTGCCATGGTCTTGGAAACTGGAATACCACGTTCTGCTTCTCTACCCCACCATCACCCACTGAATGCTTACTTGCTGGCAAAGAAGGCCACCCAGGGGAAGCGAAGGTCGTGCGTGTCCACGAATACATTCTGTACAAACAGGTTGGGACTGCAGCTGTGCTGTAATTGAACAGTAAAGAGTCACTCAGAGCCACACGTATACTTAACTTGTAATGTCTTGGATTGCTGGGTGAGGCAATGTTTGTTGCCGGTACACATAGAAGAGCCTGGGGTGAGAGTAGAGGTATAGGGAGACTCACGTTCAAGTAGCGGCCAAGGTTCCCTTCCAGCTTGGCGTCGATGATGTAACAGGACTCCTCGCCATCATAGAACTGACGCGTGTTCTTCCGCACCATTACTCCACCTTCCCCTGAAGCCATTGGGTTGGACTTGATAGCGATTCCGTGAGTAGATTTCAGAGCAAACCCTCTGGTTGACTTGACAGCCACCTGCCTCTTCACTGGACCTGCCAAACAATATAGCAGTATGTATTTTTAGGCTAAACTCCTAGAAAGAGAGCATGCACCTAGGTAGCGGAATGGGGTGGGCCATGGTACAAATAATATTTTGCCCAACAGAGCATCACCAAGTAGATAGCTTAGAAGTGGGGCCAGACACTAACTTGTTTGATGTACATGCATATATATTGATCTTCAGATTGAATGAAAGGAAAAATTTGTTCTTACCTGCTAATTTTCTTTTTCTGAGTCCAATCATACCAGTCCAGAATGCATAGGTTATGTTCTCAGCCAGCAGATGGAGACAGAATAAAAACTTGTGAAGCCTACCTAACACAGGGCACCATGCAGCCATTTGCTCTCCAGTATCTTTGTAACAAAGCAAATGGAGAAAAAGCATAGTTACTTAACTATAGCAGAAGTTCTCTGTGGACAGCAGTAATAAGTCCTCATGTATGGGTGACATCACCGACGCAGCCCATGGAGAATGCTCCTAAACTTCTACTGGATGTTTTTTGGGAGCTGCACCGTGCATGCATGCCTACCTTCCCACCTACCACGGCGCTATCTTCTCCGGTCAAATTTCAAAGCAGTAGCAAGAATAAAAAACTCCTCCTCAGGGAGGTGGGAGGGCTGTGAGGACTTATTCCTGTTGTCCACAGAGAATACCTGATACAGGTGAGTAACTACATTTTCTCCATGGACAAGCAGGAAGTGAGTCCTCACATATGGGATTCCCAAGCTACAGGCTATCAAAAACCGAGAAGGCCCAAGCACAACAGGGGCGATAAAACTGGAGAACAGAAAGGAAGTCCCTCTAGGGACTCCACCGACTCAGCATTCTCAGCGTACAGCAGCGCCGAGGTTAGTCAACTTTTGCAGGAAGACTGGATGGACAGATGGGCCGGTGGTCAGGAGTTGGACCTAATACCCAAAGAGGTACCAGAGCATGGCCTGGCAGAAATTACTGTCCCAACAGGAATCCCCCTCCATACGATAGTGGACTGTGAACATGTGGACCTAGGGCTAAGTGGCAGCCTTGCAGATTTCCTCCATGGAGGCCAAGTGCAGGTTAGCGACAGAAGCGGCCATGGCTCAAACATTATGCGCCGTGACAGTTCCATCAAGGCTCACTCTGGCATGCGAATACACCAAGGAGATGCAATCCGCCAACCATAGGGACAGCATGCACTTAGACACGGCAGTCCCGAACTTACTAGGGTCAAATGAGATAAACAGCTGTGTGGACAGTCAGTGGGCCTTGATGCGGTCTATGTCGAAGGCCAAGGCATGGTTACAGTTCAGCATGTACAACACTGTTTCCCCCTGGTTTGCATGCGGCCTTGGGAAGAAAACTGGCAGGATAATCAACTTGGAGACCATCTTCGGCTGAAATCGCAGGTGCGTATGCAAGACCACCTAATTCTGGTGGAACCTACTGTATGGCGGATGTGCCACCAGAGTCTGGAGCTCACTAACATGGTGGGCCAACATGACCCCCCCCTCCCCAAGAATAAGACTTTTCAGGTCAAATAGTTAAGAGGGCAAGAGACCAGCGGCTTCAAAGGAGCCTGCATGAGATGCGTAAGGACCACATTGAGATCTCAAGCCGTCGTAGGGGGCTTGATGGTAGGCTTCGAGAGAACCAACCAACGCATGAATCAAGCCAGGACAACCCGGCCCCCGAACCGCGATGGTAGGCGCCAAAGGACCTCTACAATCTGTGCAATAAGTGCTGCCAGCTTGTCCTTGTGAAACAGTCTGATGTCTTGAGAATTGTGATGTCCAAGTCTAGATCATCCAACAGGGACTATTCGCCATCCTTGTGATCCGAGACGGTATGCTAGCTGTCAGCTTCCGAGAGGTGATCTAGGTCAAACTGTGGAGGCAAGTCGCAGACACATGCTACCCAGGAGACTGCCTTGGGTGTATGGAATGGTGCCCCAGCCCCCTGAGCATCTGAGAGACACTTCCTGGTGGCACGCTGACGTGAAGTAGATGGAGTTGATGATGGCGTTGAAGAACGTTGCAATAGGGGTGGTTCACTGCGCCAGACCTCCCATGCCTTCCTAAAAAGAGCTATGAACCTGTCTGAATTGAGATGTTTATGTTTATTAAAACTTTATATACCGCCCAATACAATTAGCATCTGGGCGGTTCACAATACATAAAATCAATTTAAAAAAAAATGTTAAAAGAGAGAGAGCTGCGAAAAAGAGCCAGAAAAGGAACGCCATAAAATTAAAGAAATAGGGATAGGAACAGAGAAACAGATTGGGGGATAAAGATGGGTAACAAGAGGAAAAAAGAAGGGGATGACAACAACAAAAAATAATATAAGACAGGGGTAAGGGGTATGCTGTCAGAGGCCTAGAGGGGGGGGGGGGGGGAATATGGGACCGGGAAAGGAAGGTTAAAGGCAGAACAGAAAAGATTGGTTTTAAGGTTAGTTTTAAAGGACGGGTAGGAGGTTTCTAAGCGTAGAGAGGGGGGAAGGGAGTTCCAGAGCCTTGGACCAAGAAAAAAAGAAAGCGGAAGACCGAGTAGATTCTAGGTGCGCTTGGGAGGGAGGGAGGGGGTAGAAACATACGGTTAGCGTGAATAGAGTGGAGAGAACGATGAGGGGTATGAAGGTGAACCAAGCTAGAAAGATATAGGGGGATACCTGAATGGATCACCCTGTGAACCAAAATAAGAATTTTGAATTGAACACGAAAGACAACAGGAAGCCAATGAAAATGCATTAACAGAGGAGTGACATGATCGAACCGTGAAGCATGGGAAAGAACACGAACAGCAGCATTTTGAACACGTTGAAGACGACAAAGTTGGGATTGGGGAAGACCAGCGAGACAAACATTACAGTAGTCAAGACGAGACATAACAAGGGATATAATGAGAGTAGTCATGGAAGAAACAGTAAGGAAAGGTCGTACGGCACGAAGTTGTTTTAAGGAAAGGAAGGAACGTTGGACAACTGAGGAGATATGGTCTTTAAAGGAGAGGGAGGAGTCAAGAATCACACCCAAGTACCACAAGGAAGAGACAGTGGGGATGGGGGAAGAAGAAAATAAGGGAGTGAGGGTAGGAGTGGGATTACCGAAAGTGAATCATATGGCCGAAGTTTTCGAGAGATTAATGTGAAGAAAGTTAGTTGAGAGCCAGGAGGCTACAGAAGAGAGACAAGTATTGAAGGCAGTGATGTCGGGTGCAGAAGGATCAGTGTGATAGAGGAGAAAGATATCATCCGCGTAGTAATAGGCAGAAACACCGTGTTGCTGGACAAGGAGGGCAAGAGGGGCCAGGAATACATTAAAGAGGGGCGAGAACAGAACCTTGAGGAACACCACATGGAAGGGGTGTGGAGGGAGAGGACTCCGAGCCAGTGTGAACTGAGAAAGTGCGACTGAACAAAAAAGAGTGGAACCAACGAAGAACTAAACCGGAAAGCCCCGCATCCTGAAGATGAGATAGCAAAGTGCGGTGATCAACCAGGTCGAAAGCAGCTGAGAGATCTAGAGAAACAGCAAGAGAAAGTAGACCACGATCGTGAGCAGAATGCAAGTCATTGAGGAGGGAGAGAAGAACAGATTCAGTGCTATGACCTGGACGGAAACCTGATTGACGTGGATGGAGAGTGAGAGAAACCTCGAGGTGAGAGGAGAGCTGAGAAAATGGAAATTACACTAACCTGGTAATTGTAGTTCCTGGAGGGTCCAGTTTAGTCCTCCAACATCGGGTAGTGCCCCTCCTCCTGCAGCCTGGAGACTGGACCAATCAAGTCTTCTGTAGTATATATGCAGACGGAGCTCCCAGAAGCCCCCAGTGTACTAGTAACAAAGCATACTTAACGAAGCAACACATTAGATTAATATACAAAATGACATAATGAAAATGACATAATTAAAGAACAATTTGTTTCCCCCCCACAAAAATATCCAACTTTCTCCCCAAACGAGGAAGTCAGAACACTGTATTGCGCTGGAACCAATGCCCCAGAAATCAAAATACAGCTCCGTATCAGAAATCTCAGGAGCTGACTGAACACCTGAGAAAGAAAGAGCCATAGCCAAAAACGCGGCTGCAAAAAAGGTTCGAACGGCAAGAGGAACCGTCTTATGATCCACCGTTCGGAAAGCGCGCCGCATTTTTATAACAGATAGTCGGGAGGGAAGGAGGACTAAACTGGACCCTCCAGGAACTACAATTACCAGGTTAGTGTAATTTCCATTTCCTGTTCGGTAATCCAGTTTAGTCCTCCAACATCGGGATGTAACAGAGCAGTTAAGACCGGGCGGGACCTTGCCATCCGGCGCGCAGAACCGCCGAACAAAAGAGGAATCCCGAGCCGCTGACACATCTAAACGATAGTGTGTACTGAAAGCATGCCGAGACGACCAGGTGGCCGCCTTACAGATATCTGCTGGCGGAACTAGGCTATACTCCGCCCAAGCGGTCGCCTGAGCCCTAGTGGAATGATCCAGTAGCCCCTCCGGAACAGACCGCTGCTGCAACAGATACGCAGACGCGAACGCTTCCTTGAGCCATCTTGCAACGGAGGCCTTAGCCGCCGCTTCCCCTTTACGTGCACCACCGAAGAGCACGAATAGCCGGTCAGTCTTCCGAAAAGATTCGGTAGCCTTCAAATAACGACGAAGTGCACGACCCACATCGAGACGGTGAAGACTTCTGTCCGCCGACCCGACAGAGTGGGAAGAAAGAACTGGAAGAAACACTGCCTGATTCACATGAATAGGGGAAACCACCTTCGGCAAAAAGGAAGGGACCGGGGAAAAAGACAAAAAAGGTTCTCGGCAGGACAACGCATGTAGATCTGAAATACGCCGTGCCGAACAGATGGCTACAAGAAAAACCGTCTTCAGCGTAAAATCTTTCAGAAACGCCCTACTCAGGGGTTCAAAAGGTTCACGAACCAGGGCCCGCATCACTAGATTCAAGTCCCCCGGAGGAACGAAAATCCTGCGGGAGGGCTGCAAATGAAAAACAGTCGTAAGAAAACGACGTACGTCCGGATAAGAACCGCGGAGACGGCCTAAAACTTTGCCTCGATAACGAGATAGCCGCCAACTGGACTTTCAGGGAACTAGCCGCAAGGCCCTTATCAAAAGCAACCTGAAGAAACTTAAAACGACGGAAACGGAAACCGTCGCCGCCGGGAGCACCAGTCTTCAAAGATCCCCCAAATCCGAACGTAAGTAAGAGAAGTGGACGTTTTCCCCGCCCTCAGTAGGGTAGAAATCACCGCGGGGGGAGTAACCCTTCTTTTTCAGCCGAGCCCTCTCCATGGCCAAACCGTAAGCGAGAATCGACCCACTTGGGGCATCCGCAAGGGTCCCTGAAAAAGAAGATTCGGCAGTGTGGATAGGAGCAAGGAATGCCGTCGCTCAGCCGGACCAGATCGGCATACCAGGGCCACCCAGGCCAGTCCGGGGCCACCAGTAACACTCGACCCCGATGGCCCTCGATGCGCTGAACGACCCGGCCAATCAGAACCCACGGGGGAAAGACATAAAGAAGGCCGGACGTTGGCCACGGCTGAATGAGAGCGTCGAGCCCCTCGGACATGCGCTCCCTTTGCCTGCTGAAGAAGCGTCCTGTCTCGGTCGATTGAAATGTCGCCATGAGATCCATGAAGGGCGCCCCCCCCCCCGACGAACTATTTGCGCGTAAACCTGCGGGTTTAGCTCCCACTCTCCGGGGTCCACCCGCACTCTGCAGAGAAAATCGGCCTGAACATTGTCTGCGCCTGCAATAGGCGCTGCCGAGATGGCCGGAAGACGAGACTGCACCCAATTGACCAAGGCCATCGCTTCTGATTCCAGGGCCATGCTGCCGGTGCCCCCTTGGCGATTGATGTAAGCTACGGTGGTCGCAATGTCCGAGAGGACTCGCACCGGCCGGTCGAGAACTAGGGCTTTGAGGCCAAGAGGGCTAGCCGCACCGCCCGCAATTCGAGGCGGTTGATCGACCAAGAAGTCTCCAGGGGAGACCATTCCCCTTGAGCGAAGCGGGTCTCGCAGTGAGCCCCCCAGCCGGTTAAGCTGGCATCCGTTGTGAACGGAACCCAAAGTGGAGGCTCCAGGGAATCCCCCGTGCCAGGTTCTCGGAGGAGAGCCACCACCGGACCGGAGTGATCGGCGAACCGCCCTTGGGCAAGTCAATCTCCTGTTCAACGAGTCGAATTGGTTGGACCAACGGCGCAGCAGAGCACTCTGCAGCGGGCGCATGTGGAAGCGCGCCCAGGGCACCACCTCCAAGGTTGCTGCCATCGTACCGAGGAGCTGTAGCTATCACCATGCAGACGGAGCGGGCATCCCCCTGAAGAGTCGGACAAGAGACCGAATGCGGCGCTCCGGTAGGCACACCAAGCCCCGTGCTGTGTCGAGGCTCACTCCCCGATACTCGAGATCCTGAGTCGGGCACAGACAACTCTTGCATTCTTTCACCACCCAGCCGAGGGACCGCAGCAGAGCCACCACCCTGCTCGTGACGTGCACACACTCCCGACTGGACTTTGCCCGAATCCACCAGTTGTCGAGATACGGATGGACCAGGATGCCCTCTTTGCACAAGGCCGCCGCGACCACTACCATCACGTTTGTGAAGGTGCGGGGGGCCGTGGCGAGACCAAACGGCATGGCCGGAAATTGGAAGTGGCCCCACGGAAGAGCGAAGTGGAGAAACCGTTGATGAGACGGCCGGATGGGAATGTGTAATGTGGTCTGCAGCGGCTGTGGAAGATCCTGCAGCAGGGGCTCTGAGGAGGGGGGAGATAAGGTGCTGAGGGACCCAGCTAGCAACGCAGTGGGTATGGGGAAAGCCTCCGGGATGCAGCGTGCAGGTGTAACACAAGCAAGCTATTAATGTACCCTTTGGCTGATTACATTTCACATATAATACAGCCAGAGAAAAAAGCATTGTAGAGACTTAAACCACCTTTCCTCTTCTTGTGTGGGGTTTCATTTATTTATTTATTTATTTTTTGCATTTAAAACAAAAAGCAAGGAAGGCTCAGGGAAACCCAAGACTGTTTAAGAAAAGGATTTTGAAACTCCACGTGCCTCCACAGCATGATTAAGTGTGTGGAAACTGCTGTTTAGAGCTGTTTCCTCTAAAAAGAAACACTGAAGAGAAAAACAAAACAGCCGCTGGCACCGAAAAACTGTCAGGTATTCGCAGAACTGAGAAGGGAACTGTCAGTCATTCACTGTGCTGGCATAGAGAAACTTTCAAGGTCAGGGTAAGGCAATTACAGTGACTGAAAGTAGGGAAATTAGAGTGGGATCCCTCTGCAGCCATTCAGACCTCCATGGTAGGGGCTGAAAGGTGTTTCTGGAGAGGGATGTAGAAGCTCAATCCAGCCATAGGAAAATTACAGTGAGCATGCTTAATTAGGCCGAGCCCAAAACAGTCAGGATCCAAAACCCTGACTTAAAACCTCAACCAAATGGTATATTGAATAAGACAGGTACAATAATCAGTAGGACGTACAAAGTAACCCGGCTGCAGTTTGTGGACTAAAAAGTCAAAGTAGGCACTTCCAAACTCAGGGGCAGCCGGTCCGGATACAGCTGAAAGCATCCCAGAGCAGCTGAGGCAAGGAAGAAAAAAAACAAAAACAGAGTACTCACAGTTTTCTTACAGAAAATGATACCTGAACTTCCTGGAGGTATCCAAACTCTCGTGGTAAAGACTCAGTGCAGCGTAAAGCCAATGGAGAGCTCCCCCGAAGCCAAGCTCCGGAGTTCCCAAGTTCCTCAGGGGAAGCAAGATGCTGGGGGAAGAGCAGAGCTGATGCCTGAGGTCCCTGTGTTTCTTCTGACAGCCTATGCAGCGTAAACCTGAATAAGGCACAGGGAGAACTAAAAAGAAATAACTGCGTCCCGCAGGAACAGGCATTTAACAATATTCCCCATAATAGGTAATGCCTCAGCCAGCCTTCTTTGTTGGGCACAGTGGGGAATGGAACCCATGAGCCCTGCACCCTTCGTCAGTGACTCAGCATTGTACTGTGGCTCTGAATTGCATACTGTTCTCTATCCATGCCTTCTGTACTTTTTATCCATTATGTTCATACATAGGCAGAGAAAAAAGTAACCTCTGCACAACTGACATCTAGCAAGTGTTGTGGAAAAAAACTGAAACAACAATATAGCTTTTAGAAGCCAGCAGAGAAGTAATCTGGCTTCCCGCCAAAAACCGAGGCTCATTAGCTATTCAAAATGGCCACCAGCAAAAATAAAACACCAAAAGTGTGAATTAAAACCCCCAAAAGCTAAGGAATTAACTTAAAAAGTCACAGAAGAAGGTGGGAGGGTTGCAGGCATGAGAGAAATGCCTAAAATCGCTGAAAAATCAAGAAAAATCAATCGAGTTACCACAGAGCTGCAAACAGCAGTGGGAGAAGACATTCCAGGTCTAAAGAAACTGCAGCACAGCTCTTGCAGATGCCAGAGTCAGTCATTGTACCTCTGCGGGACCCACAAATCACACATTGAGGTTTGGCAGCCATGCTAAGGCAACCTGCTTCCAGGGGGAAAGAAGGAAACAGGAACAGGGAAGCCCACAGCAAAGGGACTAACCGTATTCAAATCAGTATAGCTTTAAATTTAAAAAATTTTTTTTTTTTTTTTACAGAAAACAAAATACTCCCCAGAATCCTAGGGGTGCCCTGAGCAAAATCGCCAGCAAAAGAAACCCCAAAAATGCCAGGGGAACCCGTGCACAAGTGTTAAAAAGTGCCCTTAAAAAGCACACTTTAGAAATCCAAAATGGCCGCCGCACTTTTTCACCCACAATAAAAAAAGGCGCGAAAATACAAAGGTAACCAAATAATATGGAAAAGAAAGAAAACGACCCTCTAATACAGGGCAAGCGAAAAAAATCAGGAAAAAGTGCAATTCGGAAGCCAGGGGAGCCGACAGAGCCTCTGACAATGCAAAAAACAACAGAGCTGAAAAGATAAAGCAAGGAAAATTCCTACCAGCTCAGGGAACAGCAAGGAACTCAGCCAACTCCTCCAAGTGACAGGCAATGCTGTAGCAGGTATGGCTCTTCCCCGAACAGTCTTGGGGAGAGCTCAACCCAGGTTTCAGATATTCCCAGGCAGGAAGGCAGGAGCCCAATGCAGGTCTGGCTTCCCCCAAGATGTCCCCTGTGGCAATGCTCCTTTTGTTTTTTTAAAGATACAGCTACCTAGCAAAGAAATGGTAAATAAAGGACCTAAAATAAAACCCCAAAAGAACTAACTAGTGTTGCTCCTTCAAGTGTCACTTAGTGTGCCCAGAAAGGGCACAGAAGTCTGCAAGCTGCAAGGAGACTGGACACACTGGGGGCTTCTGGGAGCTCCGTCTGCATATATACTACAGAAGACTTGATTGGTCCAGTCTCCAGGCTGCAGGAGGAGGGGCACTACCCGATGTTGGAGGACTAAACTGGATTACCGAACAGGAAAGACCAATTTTTCCAGGAGCTTAGAGAGAAAAGGGAGATTAGATATAGGACGCCAGTTGGAGGGGGAAGAGGGGTCTAGAGATCTGTTTCTGCAGAGGGCAGTTCTGGAGTATACGCCCTGGACCTTTGGGGCAGTAGCCGGGGAGGAGAGGGTCCTTCAGCTGAAGCAGGGGGAGAAGCCACATGGTCCAATACCAGGAGAGGCTGTGTCCTGGCTTCCTGGGCTCCCAGGGCGACATGGATGCCGAGGCCTCACCGGGATGGCAGAGCATGTGGCACAAATCCAGTCAACTAATTGTCGGCTTTACACCCACATGCAAGGCACCGCGTCAGTAGTGCAGGCATGACAAGACTGCATTGTTTCCCACAGTGAGAAACTAAACTGTTGGGTCTTTCAGGAGCAGAATTTTAAGCCTAAAGAATGCACGTTAAAATCGTGCTTCCGGAGCATGCTCTAAAGTACTGAATTAAGTTCTGCCAGCTCTGAGGTTCTGCCTTGATTTCCGACGTGAGCAGGCTGGAAGGCCACGAGAAGTGAAAATGGCCGAATGCAGCATGCGCTAAATGCACAGCCTTAAAATAGCTGCCGTGAAGGTGACGTCCACAAGTCTGGAAGCTGCCACAGTGTGAAGGAGACTATCACCCGTGGCCATTGTAGCAGTCAGCAGTATTCAAATAAAATAATAAATATTCAGCAGTAGTGAGAGGGAGTGGAACTGCGGCGGCAGAAGCAGCGGCTGCACAGTGTGAATCAGTAAGGAACGTCGGAGGAGGAGGGAAGAGGGCAGTCACTCACTGTCTCACCAAAAGGCTGCCTGGAAGCTGGAGCAGTAGCTGGCTATGGCTCTGTGGCGACTATCATTAAAAAGCAAAAATGAATTGAGGCGGCTCTATTAAAGCAGACTGCTCAGTAAGGCTCCGACGGCAGTGCTTTCTCCAAACAGGCTCTCGTGGCCTGGAGCCTGACCCCCCTGTAAGAATGGCAGGCCTCTCTGATCCTCGTGATCAGTGTCTACTGCTCATGCAATGGATTCCGGTGCGTCGGCAACTCTCCAGGGACACCTCCTGTGTTCCCAAGAGACCTCCACAGGTGAGAGTGGACCGGATCAGTCCTGAAACAACCCAATAATTGAGGAAAAAGAGCAAGATCCAGCATTTGCTGGAGACAGAAAAATACTGAAGGAGACACCGAGGGGAAGCACATAAGTGCTCAGTGAGGTCTTTGGTATTATATCTGTCTCCAACATCTGCTGGCAGGGGAATATTACCCACTTGCAAGGGCTGGTCTAGCAGGATAATTGGAATTATTTATTTAAACAACAACAACAAAAATAAAAAGCTTGAAGTGTCAGTCCTCTTCAGTGGCTGGAAGATACTGAGGGCTCCTCTCCATTCGGGTTCCACTGGTCCTCTTGACCAGGTGCCTGCCCCCTCTTGTTATGGGAAGCTACACTGGATCCTCTGGATCAGGAGCTTAATCCAAAAGATCAGTGGGCAACTCCAGAGGGGCACCGTCTGTGTGCCCTGGAGACATCCACAAGCAAATAAACCAACTGGCAGAGCACCCTCAAAGTGCCTGCCAGGAGCAGAAGGAAAAGACAAGCGCCATTTACTGGAGACCGAGAAATATGTATGGCAACCCCTAGGGCAGGGGTGGCAAACTCCCGTCCTAGTGCACCACAATCCAGCCTGGTTTTCAGGATGTCCCTAATGAATATTCATGAGGAATATTTGCATCCATTGCCTCCCACTGTATGCAAATATATCTCATGACTATTCTTTAGGGACATCCTGAAAACCAGGCTGGATCGTGGTGCACTAGGACTGGAGTTGGCCACCCCTGCCCTAGGGGAACCACTATATTTACTAGGGCTGGGTCACTGATGCTTCTAGTACTTTCTCTGTCTCCAACATCTGCTGGCAGGGGGACATGACCCACTAGTCTAGAATGGTCTAGCAGGATGAATTGGAAACATACTTTATGGGCTCACACAGTTTGTTGCAGAGCAATGTGAGATATATTGTAACACCTTTGAGAGCGATGATGACGTAAGGGGTATGGCAGGAAGATGTTTAAATCACCGGTAAGACTGCCCGTTGAGCTCTCTGATGTTGTTAATTTTCTTGTTTTAATAATATTTGAGAGGTTATTTATTGGGTCCAATTTTTGAAGTAGTCTGCTTTATTTCACACTCCTGGATAAGATCTGCTGTCTCAGCTACTTCCCTTGCTCACAGTCTCTGTGGCCCCAGACCCAAAACATGATCTGAGCATTCAACTTTCCTGGCACTGCAAGAATTCACTGCGCCAAGCTCCCGCGTTGTCCACAGCAACAGAAGCAATATCTAGCATGCTCCGACAACACCTTCATAATTACTTGCATCTGACACAGCTGCAGTCGCCATGTGCACTGCACCATTAGTTGCCTTGTGGCTTTGTTCTCCATGACCCTGCTGACATCCAGAAGATGTAGGGTTTGCTTGGGACTGGAACTCCAATCATGCAAGAAGGCGGGAAGGGAAAAAGACTGATTAAGATGAAAGTCGGAGAGGACCTGAGACAGCGCTGCAACGACGTCGAGTTATGAGTATTTCGCTGTGGTAGTTGGATCGGCGCTTTTGAGTTCGACTTGTAAGCGCGTGTGCAGACCAGAAGTTGCTTCTTCTTTCTGTAAACCGCTGGAGCGTTCGTTTAATCCGTGGAGCTAATCCCCACGCGTCGTCCGGGGTGTTGAATTAAGGCCAAGATACCTAAGCTCTACGAACAGAACAATGGCTGGGAAAAATTGTATCGCTAAAGCTGTTGACCCCGTTACAGCTTATGCCTCAATCCAGACAGAGGTCCTAATGCCAGTTGAAGGACCAGTTCCATGTGCAGTGTGCCTGCATGCTGAAGCTCTGAGGAAACAAGTGGAGGAACTCAGAGAGGAGGTGGCGAGGCTGAGGAGCATTCAAGACAGTGAGAAGTACATTGATGAGATGCTTCTTGCAGCAACCAAGCTCTCCAGCACAGGAGAAGATGGGTACCAACAGAATGTCGATGGTTGGACACAAGTCACCAGGGCCTGCAAAATCACCAATCCAACTTCTCCAGCCCTTGAATTGAAGAACCATTATGCAGCCCTGGAAGTGGAGGAGGTGAAAGCAGCCCTGGAAAGGGAATAACCAGAGCTCAAGTACCCCAAAGTTGCAGAATCAGTGACCAGAAGGAAACGAAGGGTAGTGGTGGTTGGAGACTCTCTTATGAGGGGTACTGAGGCGTCCATCTGCCGACCAGACTTGATGTTCAGAGAGGTATGCTGTCTGCCTGGTGCCAAAATCCAAGATGTTACGGAGAGTTTGCCAAGACTCATCAAGCCCACTGACTATTACCCAATGTTGCTAATCCATGTTGGAACAAATGATACTGCCAGGTATACCTCGGAACATATCAAAAGTGACTTCATGGCTCTGGGACAGAGGGTGAAGCAGTTAGGTGCACAGGTGGTGTTCTCTTCAATCCTCCCTGTTGAGGGTAAAGGCCAAGGCAGAGAGGCTCGCATCCTGGAGCTGAATGCATGGCTGCGTGGATGGTGGTGGAGGGTTGCAGAGCAGAGATGGCATCCATCTGTCCAAGAAAGGTCAACGCATCTTCGGTAGTAGACTGGCTAATCTACTGAAGAGGGCTTTAAACTAGATTCGTTGGGGATGTGTGAAGAAAGCCCCCAGGTAAGTGATACATTAAATACCTTTATGGAAATGGATAACAGGGGTAACATATGGAAAGCAGTGTGTATAAATGCCCGTAGCATGGGAAATAAGATCCCTGATGTTGAAGCTTTGGTGGGAGTGGCTGACTTGGATTTAGTGGCAGTTACAGAAACATGGTTCACAGAAAACCATGATTGGGATGTAACTATACCTGGCTATACTTTATTCAGAAAGGACAGGGTAGGAAGAAGGGGAGGAGGAGTGGCACTATATGTAAAAAATACTATTGAAGCTTTGGAATTACAGAGCTTAAAAGGGAGAGAGGAGGCACTGTGGGTTAAACTAGAAAGAGGGAAAGAGAAATCAATTTGCATTGGTGTGATATAGACATCCCTCACAAGAGGAAGAGGTGGACAGAAAGTTAATTGAAGACATATGCAGCATTGCTAGGAAAGGGGAAGTGCTACTGATAGGAGATTTCAATATGCCAGATGTTGATTGGCACATTCCTGCTGCAGTATCATCTAGAAGTAAGGAGATCCTGGATTATCTACAGGGAGAACTATTCAGGCAATTGGTAACAGATCCCACACGTGAAGGGGCCATACTGGACTTGGTGCTTACCAATGGTGAAAGTGTTACCAATGTTGTAGTGGGAGATCATTTTGCATCCAGTGATCACCAGATTGTGTGGTTCAGTATTAGGACTAGGGCTGTTAGAATCCATTCAAAGGTGAGGATCTTAGACTTTAGGAAGACTAACTTTGCGAAGATGGGCCAATACCTCAGGGAGTCGTTAGTGGGATGGGAACAGCTGGGGTATGTAGAAAAACAGTGGGCAAAACTGAAAGGGGATATTTTAAGGGCAACCAACTTTTTGTTAAAATGGTAAATAAAGGTAAAAGGAAAAGGAGACCGCTATGGTTTTCGAAAGAAGTAGCTGAAAAAGTGAAGAAAAAGAGGGAGGCCTTCATGAAATACAAGCGATCACAGAGAGAGGAAGACAGGTATCTGTATTTGGAAAAACTTAGAGAAGCTAGCAAAATAGTAAAGAAGGCAAAGATTCAAAAGGAGGAGGAAATAGCCAATGCAATAAAATGGGGGGGGGGGGGGATAAGATATTTTTCAGATATATTAGTGAGAAGAGGAAGGGCAAAAGTGGTATTGTCAGACTCAAGGGTGCAGGGGAGGAATATGTAGAAGCTGATAAGGATAAAGCGGAATTGCTTAAATATTTTTGTTCTGTGTTCACAGATGAAGAACCAGGAGCAGGACCTCAGAAAACACCCACAAATAGGAACAGAAGCGAGGGACATCTTGAACAATTTTCAGAAGACTATGTTCGTGAGAAACTAGCTCAACTTAAAGTAGACAAAGCGATGGGACCGGATGGGATACACCCTAGAATACTGAGGGAACTTGGGATGTTCTAGCAACTCCACTGACTGACCTTTTCAATGCCTTGTTGGAGTCGTGCCAAAGGACTGGAGAGAGGCTCATGTGGTGCCTTTACACAAAAGCGGAAGTAAGGATGTGGTTGAAAACTACAGGCCGGTTAGTTTAACTTCGGTGGTGAGTAAATTATTGGAAACGCTGCTGAAAGAGAAAATAGTGAGGTTTCTGGAGTCCAGCGGATTACAGGATCTGAGGCAGCATGGATTCACCAGAGGCAGGTCTTGTCAGACAAATCTGATTGATTTCTTTGACTCGGTGACCAGGGAGTTGGACCGAGGGAGAGCCCTAGATGTGGTGTATTTAGATTTCAGTAAAGCCTTTGACACTGTTCCTTACAGGCGACTTATAAACAAACTGAGCACCCTAGGGATGGACCCTAAAGTTACTGCTTGGGTTAGAAATTGGTTGGGTGGGAGGCGACAAAGAGTACAGGTAAATGGAGCTCACTCTGAGGAGAAGGATGTTACCAGTGGTGTGCCCCAGGGATCTGTCCTTGGTCCGATTCTTTTTAACATCTTTGTTAGTGATATAGCGGAAGGGCTGTCAGGTAAGGTTAGAGTAGTTACTCACCTGTAACAGGTGTTCTCCAGGAGCAGCAGGAATCAGTCCTCAAATATGAGTGTCATCTGCGCCGATGAAGTCCCAGCGGAGCATTTCCCCAGCTTTCTATGAAAGCCTTTGGGAATGCAGGCACGCATACGCGGTTCCCTTCCCACCTAAAGGTGCCATCTTACCTCAGTCAAATGACATAGCTAAGAACAGCACACAAAAATGAAAAAATAAACTATGTACAACTGCAACTCCAAGGGGAGGAGGGAGGGTTGTGAGGACTGATTCCTGCTGCTCCTGGAGAACACCTGTTACAGGTGAGTAACTACTCTTTCTCCAGGACCAAGCAGGAAGTCAGTCCTCACATATGGGTGACTCCCTAGCTCTGGGCTACCAAGGAACCCAGGCTGAACAAGAGAACTCCCTCTAGTCTCAGCAGCAAAGAAAGGCTTTTCAAGGACACAACCTCCACCGGTAGCCCAAGAGAGGGCAGAAGGGCAGGAGTTGCCCAAACCTCAAAGAGATTCCGGAGTACTGCTTGGCCAAAAGCACTGTCCCTACGGGACTCCCTCTCCAGACAGTAATGGGCCACAAAAGTCTGGCTTGAAGACCAAGTTGCAGCCCTGCAGATGTCTACCAAGGGCACAGAGCGGAGATGAGCCACTGAGGCAGCCATTGCCCTGACATGGTGGGCCGTGACCCGACCCTGCAAAGGAAGGTCAGCCGCATTGTAAGCCCAGGTGATACAGTCAGCCACCCAGATGGACAAGGTACGCTTGGACATAGCCAACCCCAACCTATTGGGGTCAAAGGATACGAAGAGCTGAGTAGCCCTCCTATGCCCCCGCGTACGGTCAAGGTAGAAGGATAAGGCCCTCCTACAGTCCAGGGTATGCAGGACTGCTTCAGCCTGGCTTGCATGAGGCCTAGGGAAGAATGTTGGAAGAACCACCTCCTGATTGAGGTGGAAAGAGGAGACAATCTTTGGGAGGAACTTGGGATGAGTCCTGAGGACTACCCTGTTCCTATAAATCCTGGTGTAAGGCCTATCACAGACCAGGGCCTGAAGCTCACTCACTCGCCTAGCCGAGGTAAGGGCTATCAGGAAGAGTGTCTTCCAGGATAGGAAGCGTAGTGGGCAAGTAGCCATCGGCTCAAAAGGTGGGCGAGTCAGTTGCTGCAAGACCACATTCAACTCCCACTCAGGGGCAGGAGGACGGATTGGAGGCTTGAGCAAAAGCAAGCCCCTGAGAAAGCAGGACACCAAGGGGTGACCTGACAGAGAATGTCCCTCCACCAGTGAGTGGTGAGCTGCTAGAGCTGAGAGGTGGACCCGAACAGAATTGGACTTAAGTCCCTGATTTGATAAGTGCAGTAAGTACTGAAGCACTACTGGCACAGTACAGGAGAAAGGATCCTCTGTATGTAGCTGACACCACACAGAAAACCTTTTCCATTTGAGAGCATAGGTTTTCCTAGTGGACTGCTTCCTAGAGGCTAGGACAACCTCCTCAACTTCCTGAGGTAGGCCCCAGGGAGCCAAAACTAGCCTTGCAGCCTCCAGGCCATCAAATTGACAGCTTTGAGATTGGGGTGCAGAAGGGAACCCTGCTCCTGTGAGAGAAGGTCGGGTTGCAACCTCAGAGGCAGTGGAGGATCCACCGCCAGTTGAAACCTCACATCAATGACCCATTATTGTTGCTTACTTTTTCGTTAAAGCTAAAAGGATGTCTTGACAATCATATTTATAAACTCATTGTTATTATGTTTAGCTGAGGATGCTTATCTGAAACGTGGTGAGTTTTCTCCCAACGCCTGAGTAATGGCGCCATAGCGTTTCACAATCAAACGTTTCTTCAGGGGATACTCATCAACTCTACTCCAACTTGACATCAATCCTCAATTGGAATCTATAATATTGAAATGAAACTGGAATTTATCCTATACTTCATCTTATGTTTTTAATTGCTATCAGTATATCATTAAATATGACTCACCCCGTGCCGGCAGTTGTATTTTCTATAAAAAGACACCGCGCTTGCGGACTATGCTCCCCTGGGAAGATTTAAAGGGCTAAGTGATCAACATGTGATACAACCTTAAGTTTCGGTTGGCTAATGGCATATGCCCCACTCTATTTGCGAATTCAAACCTGTTGACCCAAGGTGGGTCCTGGACTGGTCTGGCAGGATTCCAGGACAAGAAATTAAAGGTAAGCAAAATTTCACCTTCCAAACCATCCTGCTAGACCAGCCCAGACTAGTGGGGAGTACCAAAGCTATACCATTGTAGGGCAGGAAGAAACAGCTGCAGCCAACATAGTGGCACCAAAGTGAGCTGCTTCCCTGGCTTGGAGATCCAAGCGGTAATGATGCGCAAATCTAGACAGAGATGAACATGTTGCCACCCTGCAAATATCAAGCGGGTGTATCCATGATCTTTTGGCCCAAGAGGTGGCCTGAGCTCAAGTAGAATGCACATGAAGGCTAACGGGAACAGGCTTATTCTGAAGGATATAGGCTGATTCAATGGTCTGCTTAATTCAGCACGCAATTGAAAGCGCCCCCCTTCCGGGGACTGAAGAATAAGACAAAGAGGTGGCCCAAAAGGTGAAAGGAATTAGTAATCTTGAGATATTGGCGCAAGACCCTGCTGACATCCAGAAGATGTAGACTTGCTTGGGACTGGAACCACGATCATGCAAGAAGGTGGGAAGGGAAATAGACTGATTAAGATGAAAGTCTGAGAGGACCTTTGACAGAAAGGCCGGTTCTGTACGAATGGTAACCCCTTCCGATGAAAAGGACAGAAAGGGATCCCGGCAAGAGAGGGCCAGAGCAGACAGACGTAACCGCCACCCGAAGTCTCCCTTTGTCCATGAAAATGGGCCCCTGACACAGAAGTCCCAGCCTTGTGCCGAGAGCAATTCCTGGAGCAGGAGAACCAGGTCAGCATATCAGGAGTGCTGCAGTCAATCCAGCGCCACTAGGACTACTTGGCTGGGATGTGTCTCTATGCACCTCAAGACATGGCCGATCAGTGGCCAAGGGGGAAAAATGTACATAAGCTGGGACAAGGGCCAGGGCAGAACCAGGGCATCCAGCCCCTGAGCTCGGGGGTCCTTCTGTCGACTGAAGGAGGATGGCATCTGGCATTGGACGAGGCTGCCATGAGGTCGAGACTTGGGCGACCCCACTGGCATACAATAGTCGCAAAGGCCCATGGAGCGAGTTCCCACTCGCTGGGATCCAGCGTGTGACGACTGAGGAAATGCGCTTGAATGTTCTCCACCCCCACTATATGCTGGGCTGAGAGAGCACAGAGATAACGCTTCACCCAGGGGAAAAGGCTCATCTCCCAGCCCACCCCCAGATACTTAGTTGTGCCCTGTCAGTTGAGATAAGTCACTGTGATTGAGTTGTCAGAGAATCCATACTGCATGATCTTGAAGAAGAGAGTGAAAGGAGTCTAGAGCCAGACGGACAATCCATGCCTCGAGTTGAATGATCATCCAGGTCAACTCATCGGCTGAACAAAAACCCTGTGTTGTGTGTCCCAGGCAATGCGCTCCCCAGCCAGCCAGACTGGTATCGGTAGTTAGAACTACCCAATGCAGGGTGTCCAAGGAATGCCTTTCAGTAGCTTCTATGGACAAAGCCACCATTTGAGACCGCGACAGACCGAAGGCTGAAGGGGCAGATGAACCCGATAATTCTGGGTGGACGGGGACCAGCGGGACAGCAGGGTGCATTGCAATGGGTGCATGTGTCTAGGGCCCAGGGAACTACACATCAAGGGTGGCTGCCATGATGCAAAGAACTTGAAGATAGTCCCAGGCATGAGGCTGAGAGCAGAGCTTCCCACACCGATCTGGAGCGAGGGAAACATGGCCCCTCGCAGTGTCAAAACAGGCTTCCAAGAAATTGAGCGACCGAGTCGGCAGAAGACGGCTCTTGGCCACCCAGCCAAGATGACTGAGAAAACTGACTACCTGAGATACTGCAGACTGGGCCTTCTGATAAGACTTGGCCCGGATAGGCCAGTCGTCCAGGTAAGGATGGACCCAGATGCTGTGGTGCCACCGCCATCACCATGATCTTGGAGAAGGTCCGGGGAGTTGTGGCGAGACTGAAAGGCAGAACTTGAAATTGATAATGCTTGCCCAGCACTGAAAACTGCCAGTACCGCTGGTACTCCAAGTGAATGAGAATGTGAAAATATGCTTCCGCCAGAACCAGGGAGGCTAGGAATTTCCCTGGTTGGAGCCCTGGATGACGGATCTGAGTGTCTCCATTTGGAAGCGTGGCACATGAAGGCAGCGATTGACTCCCTTGAGGTCCAAGATGGGGCAGAAGGAACCATCCTTGTTGGGCACTACAAAGCAGATGGAATAGTGTCTGGACCCGCTTTCAGAAAGAGGGACCTTGATGAATAGCATGGAGTTTGATCAAGCGCCAAAGCATGCACAGCATGGCTACCTTCTTGGCTGAGAAGTCACATAGGGAAACAAGGAAGGTTGACAAGACAGGTGCAGCCAGGTTGAGAGTGTAGCCTCTTGAAACCACATGGAGCACCCAATTGTCCAAGGTTATTTGGGCCCATTCGCGGGAAAAGAGAAGCAGTCGGCCTCCCATAGGTGGCACCCCGGAATGGGCCCCGAGCTCGTCAACGGGAGGAACCCAAGAACTTGTTGGGCATGGAGTAATTATCCCTGTTGCGGCAGATGCCCCTAAAGGACTGCTGCCTAACAACCGACTTGTTAGAGGAAGGAGTGGTTTTGCCAGGGACATCCCTGAAGCGGGCCCTGCATCTTTATCTTTATTAAAATTTGATATACCGCTGTGGCAATAGCATTAAGCGGTGTAAGCAGAGGATGAAGAAGATGAAGCTGCAGGACGTCGAGAACTGGATTTGGGCTGGTCCTCTGGCAAGCGCTGAGGCTTGACCTCCCCCAAATCCTTCACAAGCTTCTGGAGATCCTCACCAAAAGAAATCTACCTTTGAAAGGAAGCTTAACGAGGCAGGACTTGGAAGCATTTCGATGACCGAGCCAAAGCCAACGCCGTGCAACTGTACCCACCATTACAGAGCGAACGGAGAGGTGCAGGAGATCATAAAAGGCATAAAGGTGGTACCTGCGATAAAGGCGGTAACTGATTCCAGGTGCAGCAAGGCTGGGTCCTCTGGGAGAAGTTGGAGCCATCGCTCTTGCTGCGAGCCCCCCACATACTGCTGACTGTAGTACTAAGGACAATGACGAAAAGGGGGTCTTCAAAAGACCTTCTGCCTTCTTGTCAATCTGATCCCTAAGGGCGGTGCCACCTTCAAGGGAATAGTCAAATACTCTTGTGACGGCCATCACTAAACACACATCTTAGAAAAGCGTAGCCATGTATCAAGGTCCTCCAGGGACCAGAGGTAAAGATGACCAAGCGCCGTGCATAGAAACATCTGGACAATCCTATTCCACTGTGACCATTTGTTGCAGTGCCGTTGGATGGCTGATTAATCCCCACGATGATGGGATCCACGAGGTTTAGCTGAATCTGAAGGAGCCTGTGTGTCAGACAGGCGAAGAGCCTCGGTAATCTGGGCAATCAGAGCCAGGAGTTCCTCCTTCTGGAACAGACAGGTATCTTGTCCCTCATCCCGTGGCTCCTGCTCCTCTTGTAGATCCTCTGGAGGCGAAAGCCCCCCTTCCTCTCTGTCAAAGACTGAGTTAAGAGAGATTTCCTCTGACAGACGCTCACCATCCTCTCCAGCAGGGTGCATGTCCCATGAAGGTGAGGCGGTACCCCTAAGTTTGGTAGTAGGGAGACTGTCAGCATCAGGAGTCCAACTAAGTCGGGCACACTTTCCATTTAGAGAAGGTGAAGGATCTGCTCCCGGCACAGAGCCTGAGTGCTAAAAATCCTAGGCCTGACGGAAAAAAGCCATAAAGTGCTTGTCTGCACGGTTAGCTTTTGGCTGAGGAGACTGAGCAAGCTGGGAGGAAGAACGCTGTAGCAGGGATGAGCTGGAATGCAAGCTATTCTCCGGAAGAGCTTCATCAGGCACTTGAGAGACCGAGGGAACAAGAGATGGCAGCACAGCAGGAGACAAAGGAATGGCAGAAGAACCCCCCTGGTCGGCGGCACAGAAATTATTAACAAGGACTCTCCGCTTCCTCCCACATGCTAAATAGGGTTGCAGGGAGGAAAACATCGTGGCCTCAAAAAAAGAAAGGCACAGGACGGGGGTGTGCCCTCCACACTGCAAACCTTTTGGTGGGAGCCTGAAGGAGAAGTGAAGGAATGGTGCTGGCCCAAGGAGCCCCGAAGGCTGAGATACAAGACCGAAACACCGACCTACCAAACTCTGCAGGAGCAGAACAAACAACCCCGGAGGCAGAGAAACCACAGCCCCAACAAACTATTTTACTCAGCGGGGGCGGGGTGGGGGCACCGGAGCGATGAGCAAAGCGGCAGCAGCCAGGAGGCCTGAAGAGGAGAGGAGGAAGGAACTCGCTGCCCTGTGACTCCGATGCTGATTGCTGAGATTGGCAGAGAAGGCTTTGCCTGCTGACAGATTGCAGTGTGCAGACCCTAGAGGCCGGAGCCTGAGCTTGATCAAGTCCTTTTTTTTTTTTTTTTTTTTTTTTAAAGACTATTACGAACAGAACAAAGGATCTGGTAGGCTATGCTCAGACTGCACTGAATGAAGTATGCAAATAAGTGTAGGGGAGAATTCATCTGGAAGGCTGCACTATTCCTCATGAACAGGAGCACTTCCCTTCAGAGGTGCTCTACTGATCCTCCTGACCAGGAACACCTCTCGAATCCCTGGATAAGGTGGAAATCCCCGGGAAGGATGAAGAGGCACTGCAGTGTTCCAAAATCAAAATTTTTTGAGAGAAAAGCTGCACCGACAGAGAATTCTTTGGAATCCATCAGGAGCAAAGAAGTCCACCATCTGCTGAGAGAGAAATTACTGAAGCTGACCCCTAGGTATGCAGGAATATATACCATGGGTAATGTCACAAAGCTTCTGTGATTTCTCTGTCTCACTATCTGCTGGCAGGAGGACACAACCCACTAGTCTGGGCTGGTCTAGCAGGATGGTTTGGAATGCAAATTTTAAAAAAAGTCACACTGCTCCTTCCGCAGCTACAAACTGCAAGAGGAAGTATCGGTGGACTACTGCAGACTGCCAGAGCTCCCTCTTGTCTCCTTACTGGCATCACTGCACTAGCAAATTCTGCCTGCCCCCCTCTCCCCTCCCCCTTCCCCCCCCCATGAGCACCAAAATGATTTGGAGCCTGCATCAGAGGCCTTATGAGAAGAGACTTGAAGACCTAAACATGTACACTTTGGAGGAGAGGAGGGACAGGGGAGATATGATTCAGACCTTTAAATACTTAAAGGGAAATAATGAACGAACAAACCTCTTCCAAAGACGGGGAAGCTGTAAAACTAGAGGGCACAACTGGAAGCTGCAAGGTGGTAAATTGAAAGGCAAATGTCAGGAAATACTTTTACACAGAAAGGGTGGTGGATGCTTGGAATGCCCTTACGATGGAAGTGGTGGGGGCAAACATGGTGATGGAATTCAAAATGGCATGGGACAGACACAGTGGATCCCTTTACAGCAACAGTATAAAATCAAAGTAAACTGAACCATCTAATTTCTCAACAAATAGGGGTGTCCTGAATGGAATGGTTGGTTCACCCCTAAACAGGGACGTGGGGAGGGGTGGCCTGCACGGAGCGGCAGGTGCACCTACGCTTGCCATCGTGCTGGGCAGACTAGATGGACCATGCTGGTCTTTATCTGCCGTCATTTGCTATGTTACTATATATGCCTGCCACCATCTGCTGGAGAGAAAGAATACTGGAGAACAAGTGGCTGCATAATATCCTATATTGGGCAAGGCTCATGAGTCTTTGTCTCCATCTTCTGGCTGAAGGGCATAATCTATGCATTCTGGACTGGACTGGTCTGGTGGACAAAAGAGGAATACAGCTTCCTCCTGCCTCTCTCCTGCAGTGCCCAGCCGCAGAGGCTGAAGGTTTTGTGTATATAAGCCTGTGCTCGCTTCCATGTCATAGCTGCTGAGATTATAGAACATGACAAAGACTGTACACACTGACTGCTCAGCTCTACACTCCCTTCCCCTGTGTTTGTACCATGCCTTCTTTAATTTAGATGCCTTCCCCACAAGGCTGTTCCATACATCCATCCTTTTCTATAAGGAAATATTTCCTTAGATTACTCCTGAGTCTGGCCATTTCATCCTCATCCTATGAACCCCTCTTGTCCCAGAGCTTCATATTTGAGTCAAAAGAGGCCAACTTCCTATGTGTTTATATCTTGGAGGAATTTTAAATGACTATCATATTTCCTCAATGGCATAGATATTTATATGTAAGTCTGCCCCCATATGCTTTATGATTAAAGACTGCGTGTTTGGGTTCCTGTTCCCTGGGGCTGGAGATGCCATATGGTAGCAATCACCCTGCCCATGGCAGAAAGTTGAGAATTGCGTGGGGGTGGGATGGGGTGCTGGGGGAGGGAGAGGAACCTACCAACCCTTATACAACAGTGACATCTAGTTAGACTCAGGATTACAAACCTCAGGGGGTGCTCTGAATAAAGGTTCCACCATTACGCTATTAGGGTCAGCACCAATGCAGCTGCAAGGTTGAAATTCACAGCTGCTAGGTCCAGATTCACACACACAAAAGGAACAGCCCAAGCAGTAGAGCCATATTATCTTAAGAACATCAGGCCACTGGACCACACTTTGCTTCTATAACATGTGTGCATGCAAACTGCATCTCTATCTTTTGGGACAGATATCTGTGATTCTGCGTTACAGCCAAAGGACCTGCCAGACAGATCTGGTCCCTCCTCCGCTGCACCGTCACCTGAATTTTTCTTGTCGTCCTCTGCCTCCTCTTCGGACCCCGAGGAGATAGTCTGAATATCATCACTGTCATTGGCTGTGGCTTGTGCCTGGGCAGCTGGCTTGCGGCCGCTGTTAGTCCCCGACTCCACTTCACTGTCCGAGTTGCTGGACAGTGTCAGAACATCCTGCAAGAGAAAAAGGCAAAGAGAAGGATAAACACTAAAGTGCGCTGTAAGTGCAAGCACAAATAACAGGTACACTAAAAAAAAATTTTTTTAAACTGCCTCTAATGTTTCGATTGATTTTTACGTTTTTTGGTGCGCTGAATCCAAATCTGGTAACCAATTTGCTCCATCACGTACAGATTTTTTGCTACATTGGGTTAGCAGTTTGAGGTGAACGTTTCAGATTGAGTGCGATCGAGATAAAAGTTTCTTGGATGAATTCTTTATACTAATTGTTTAGTAGTTATTCAAATAAGAATAAAGAAAATTGTAACAAGGCAGCACATAAGAATAGAGTAATGTCAACAAAACACACTGTGATGGTAGCAAAATTGTCTGCACTTAAAACAGCCACATACATGTGCACAAACATTGAGCATATAAGAGCGAGGTTAGACACAAAGCAAAGCAAAGAAATGTGCAAAAAATGTTGTACAGGTATGTATGTAAGAATAGAAAACGCAAACCGCACCATTGCAATACATGAAGACAAACACCCGATTGTGTGAAAATAAAATTCTAATAAATGAGATCCGACACTGTGGTAATAACTAGCAAATTTTTATTTCAAAGTTTAGTAAAAACACGATATTTGTCAACACAGTTTAGATTTTAAAGTCATTCTTGGGTCAATCAATCTCCTGGTGGGCCCGTTTCTTCTTCCCCCAAATGCTTCTCTTGGTGCGCTGCTTGGCGTATTTTTCATCTGGGGTTTCCCGCAGCAGCAACCAGCAGAAACCAGCAGAAATCAGCCATCATAGTGGTGTTCCATCTTCCTTGGTACCTTCTCTCTGCGTCCTTGATGTCCTGGTGAAACCTTTCACCTTGTTCTTCACTGTACGCCCCCAAGTTTTCGGGAAAGTAGTTCACATGGGAGTGCAAGAAATGGACTTTCAGGCTCATGTTACAGCCTTGTTCTTTGAAGGCATTGAGCATCCTGGCAACAATATCCTTATAGTTCTCATCCCGCCTGTTCCCGAAGAATTTGAGAACAACATCCTTGAAGGAATCCCAGGCTTCTTTTTCCTTCTCAGACATCGTTTCAGCGAATGCTCCATCTGAAATGAGTTTCCTTATATCAGGGCCAACAAACACTCCTTCCTTTAGCTTTGCTTCAGAAAGTCGGGGGAACTTTGAGCAAAGGTACCGAAAGCACTCACCATCTTTTGGAAGGGACTTGATGAATTGCTTAATGAGACCCAACTTAATGTGGAGAGGTGGTAATAGAATTTTATCACGAGGTACCAAGCTCTCATGAAGAACATTTCTCTCACCGGGTCTCAAATACTCCCGAATTGGCCAGTCTTTTTTCCCCCAGTGTAGGTCGCGGGCCCGGCTATCCCACAAGCAAAGGAAGCAGGGATATTTGGTGAAACCGGATTGCTGCCCTAATAGCATGGATAGAATTTTAAAGTCTCCACAAATCATCCACTTATGCTCATCATAACGACCAAATTCTCGTATTTTTCTTGGAGAATAACAGAGTGAGCAATAGGAACTGAAGCGAATGTGTTGCCATTATGAAGAAGAACACCTTTTATGCTGTCTTTTGACGAATCAATGAACAGCTGCCATTCAGCAGGATCATACTTGAGTTTAAACTTTTCCATCACTCCGTATATATCGTTGCAAAATACCAAATCTTCCTCTTTGCTGAAATACTTCAAAAATTGTGTCTCGCGGTTGCGGTACCAATAAAAAGTTGTTCCTGGTGACAATAGATTTTTCTGTTTAAGCCGAGAACCTAGCAGTTGGGCAGCATCTTTTGGGAGTCCTAAATCCCGGACTAAATCATTCAATTCAGCTTGAGAGAAAAGTTCAGGTTTCGGATCTGGTTCAGTTTCAAACTCGGAAGTACTGGACTCATCGGGAAAAGCCATCTGATGAGTCTCATCATGATCAGAACCGTCCACACAAATATGATCCAAAGATTTTGGTGGTTCAGGCACAGGTACATCGTTGCTATGAGGCATAGGCCTAATTGCTGAGGGAAGGTTGGGGTAACTTATTACGTTCTTATTTTTTAAGTTGTATCCCTTCACAATGCAAGAGCAAAAATAGCAGTCACTGCTGTGGTCTCTTTGTTCACGCCACATCATAGGTATTCCGAAACGAAATGCTTGTTTTTTACCTTTCATCCATAAGCGTAGATCTTCCTCACATGTCTTGCACACTTTGTGAGGAGCCCACGGTTTGTCTTGATCGCCTAACTTCAAACCGAAATAGGCGAAATATACTTTTTTAATAAATGCAGAAATGTTCCTCTGCCGCTTTTTCACGGTATATTCCCCACAAATAAAACAAAAACTGTCCGGAGAGTTGACGCAACCTCTGGCTCTGTGAGCCATCACAAATACACAGCACTGCAAACTACAACTGTAGTGAACCACTTCAGAATAAAGCTGGATTACGACTGAGCAAACAAAAGGTAATAATGAACTTGCAAGAAACTGAAATTTGACAGGAATGTTCATGTCGCAACCACCGTGTTTGAGCGAGCGAACGAGGCGAGGCGAACAGGAAAGAACATGCGCCAGCGCGAGTACTGGATTTAGCCCCCCGCCTCCCAATTGTCCTGTTAATGTATAAAATGAATACAAAACACTCTAAAATATCATGAGGGAGTGTTTCTAGTTAGTTAACCATTACAACCTCTATTTTGGGCCAAGAAAATAAACTGCAGTCGGCTAAAAAGAAATTATGTGAACATTCCTTATATGGGTAAGAAATCTAATTTTGCAAGAAAACGTGACGTGATGGAACATTTTGGCTATTTTTCCTGGATTCAGCACCCCAAAATCTATAGGAATCAGTTGCAAAACTGGAGGCAGTTTTTTGGTAGTGTACCTGTGTAATCTATACAACAAAGTCTACACGACAGCTAAGAACGGGCCCATCCGGAGACAGAGGATCAAGACACGAAGAATGACCAGTGTTAGTTACCAATAAACTCTACTGAAGTACTAGGAAGTCAAATATGGAGACTGAAAGGTCACAGGACAAAGTCCACAATAGAACCATAGCATGCTATCTTCCAGTTCTGCAAGAGAAGTTCCAAATCCCTGCATCTTGCTAGGTGAAATTAGACCTTACCTGCTAATTTTCTTTCCTTTAGTCCCTCCAGTACAGTCCAGACTCCTGGGTTATATTTATTTTATTTATTTAGAACACATTTATATACCGCTCTTTCCCAGGTATCAAGTGCGGTTTACATTGAACAGAAAAGTTGTTATATCCCACTTCCAGCAGATGGAGACTTGAGAATTCTAGGCTTTCAAGATGTCACGGTATTAGGAGATTGAGCTCCTCCCCTCAAGCCAGTATTCTATTGATAAAGCAGACTTAAACAAGAGTAGTATGATTGAACACTTTAAATAACTTGGTACAACTAGATGCAGCAGCCAATCCGAAGAATCAGAGAATCTACTACTACTACTGAGCATTTTTATAGCGCTACAAGACGTACGCAGGTCTGCACAGACATGTAAGAGACAGCCCCTGCTCATCAGAGCTTACAATCTAGTCAAGACAAACACCACAGTAGGTACAGACAAGGGATACATCTAGGGGGAATGGTAAGGAAACACAATCCTGGAAGAACCACCATCTGATTCAGGCATAAAGCTGACACGACCTTAGGCAACTGGCCGCAACACCACCTTTTCTTTGGAGAGTATCAGAAAACGTTCCTTAAAGGACAATGCCTGAAGCTCAGAAATCCTCTGAGCAGAGCAAATAGCCACCAGAAACATTACCTTCAGAGTAAGTTCCTTAAGAGTTGCACTGCTCAAGGGTTTGAAAGGAGACATAGTCAAAACAGACAAGACCAAATTAAGGTCCCAAAATGGCACCATTGAACGCACAGGCGGCCACAGGTGTTTTTTTTTAAATTCACTCTCTCTACGTTAATGTTTACAGCCAACTTACTTTACCTCCTGGCCTACACCAAAATTTAATGAAATAGCTTAGCTGTTCCTGCTAGAGAGTTCACCCTAAGGGATTCACCCCTCTGCAGCTGCTTGGAAACTGAGAATACTGAAGCTGGTGGGTGGTGCCAGCTGCCTAAGTAGGTGGTGTCATCACTTTGGACATGCTCAATCTCCAAGCTGATGGGTGAGGGGTGAAAACTCGTTAGTCAGGACTGGACTGGAGGTATAAGGATGGTGAGGCTCAGTCCGGCCTGCGAATACGTCAAAGTGATGCAATCTGCCAACCACAGGGACAGCGTGCACTTAGCGACAGCCATCCCCAACTTTTTGTTGTTGTTGTTGTTAAGTGCCGTCGAGTCGGAGTCGACTCATGGCGACCCTCTGGATAGCTATCCTAAATTGTGTTCGGTCTTCAGTCAGGCAGCTCATTGTTGACAGACTGGTACCCGTAGCTGCTGTTATTGTATCGCTCCATCTCATTGCTAGCCTTCCTCTTTTGCGTTGACCTTCTATCTTGCCAAGCATGATGTCTTTCTCTAATGATCTCTCGCTTCACATGATGTATCCAAAGTATGAAAGTCAAAGTCTTGTCATCTGAACTTCTAAAGAAAGCTTAGGTTTGATCTCCTCTAGTACCAACTGGTTTGTTCTTCGGGCAGTCCATAGTATACACAGTATTCGCCGCCAGCACCATAATTCAAAGACATCAATTTTCTTCATGTCTATCTTTTTCACTGTCCAGCTTTCACATCCATATGATGTTATTGAAAATACCATGGCTTGAATAAGTTGAATCTTTGTATGGAGAGAGACATCTCTGCTCTTGAGAATCTTATCTAGGTCTTTCATAGCCATTCTGCCAAGAGCAATGCGTCATCTGATTTCTTGACTGCTTGTTGCTTCTTTATTGATAGTTGATCCAAGTAGGTTAAAGTTGTTCAAGATTTCAATTTCTTCTTCAACGATGAAACTGTTGATTATGCCAGTTGTCATGATCTTTGTCTTCTTTACATTAAGGTGCAGGCCCATTTTGAGACTATGTTCTTTGATTGTGAGAAGCAAATGTTTCAGATCATCTTCACTTTCAGCCAGTAATGTGGTATCAGCATAGCGAAGGTTTTGATGAATCTTCCACCAATCTTCACACCTCTGTTGTCTTCATACAATCCTGCTTCTCTGATTTGTTCTGCATATAAATTAAACAGGTAGGGGGAAAGTATGCAGCCTTGTCTTACACCTTTGCTTATTTTAAACCATTCTGTTTCTCCTTGTTCCGTTCGAACTGTTGCTTCTTCATCAATGTACAGATTGTGCAAGAGTACGATCAGGTGTTCTGGTATACACACATGCTTCTTAATGTGGCCCAGGGTTTCTCATGGTTTACACAGTCAAAAGCCTTGCTATAATCGATAAAGCACAAATAGATATCCTTTTGGTATTCTTTAGTCTTTTCAAGGATCCATTTCACATCCACAATGATGTCTCTTGTTCCTCGCCCTTTCCTGAACCCTGCTTGCACTTGAGGTAGTTCTTGTTCCAGGTATGGTTGTAGTCTCTTTTGAATAATCTTCAGTAGAATCTTGCTGGCATGTGGGATCAGAGAGATTGTGCGATAATTTCTACAGTCAGTTGGATCACCTTTCTTTAGTATTGGTATAAACACAGATCTTTTCCAGTCAGTTGGCCATGATGTTGTCTTCCATATTTCTTGGCAGATCCTTGTAACAGTAACAGCTGCATCAGATTGCTGTAATACTTCTATGGGAATGCTATCAATGCCTGGTGCTTTTATTTATTTAGCTGTATTTATATCCCGCTTTTCACCGGGTCAAAGCGGTCAATTGGGGGATACATTTAACATGAGGGGATATGAGACACATACGATAATACTTACAGGGAACATGGGCAATGGAGGGTTAAGTGGCTTGCCCAAGACCACAAGGAGTAAAGGACTAGAAATCCCAGTCCCTCCGGCCTGAGATTGCTGTCCCCAGGTGGGACTTGAACCCCCGGCCCTCCAGCCTGAAGTACCTTGTCCTAACCACTAGACCACTCCTCCCTTTGTTCTTTGATGAGGCTTTCAATGCTGCTTCAACTTCTTCTTTCATCACCAATGGTTCCCGATCATAAGATACAGGTTGAAACAGCTTTTGGTCCACTTGATCTTTATCATATAAAAACTCTGTATATTCCTTCCACCTTTTCTTGATCTTCTCAGCATCATTCAACATAGAACCTTGAGCATCTTGTAACATTCCAATTTGAGGCTGGAACTTTTTCTTTAACTCTTGTAGCTTTAGGAAAGACGATCTTATTCTTCCTCTAATAGTTTCTGCTTCTATTTCCTTGCATGCGTCATTGTAGTACTTTTCCTTGTCCTGTCTTGCTGCACGTTGGAAATCTCTGTTGAGTTCTGTGATTGTCTTTCTTTCTCCTCTGGCTTTAGCTTCTCTGCGTTTCTGGGCAATTTTCAGTGTTTCGTTCTGTCATCCATTTTGGACGTTTTTTTCTTTTTCACCTTTTGTAGAGACTTCTCGCTTTCTTCCAACACAACCTTCTTGATGTCATTCCATAACTCTTCTGGAGCTCTGTCATTTGTATCTAAAGCAGCAAATCGATTTTGCAGGCAGTCTTTAAATTCCAGTGGTATATTCTCAAGGTCATATTTTGCTGCATTCATGAGTGCTTTGCTCTTTTTCAACTTTAGCTTGAGTTTGCATACAAGTAATTGATGATCTGTACCACAGTCAGCTCCAGGTTTTGTCTTTGTTGATGTTATAGAGCATTTCCATCGTTGACTTCCACAGATATAGTCAATTTGATTTTTATACAATCCATTCGGTGAAGTCCATGTGTACAGTCGCCGCTTGTGTTGCTGGAAGAAGGTGTTTGAGATGAATAGATCGTTGGTCTTGCAGAATTCTATCAGTCTTTCTCCAGCTTCATTTCTGTTGCCAAATCCATATTTTCCAACTACTTTGTCTTCTTCTTTGTTGCCAACTTTTGCGTTCCAGTCACCCATGACTATCAGGATATCCTGTTTGCATGTTCTGTCAATTTCAGCTTGTACTTGTTCATAGAACACTTCAATTTCATTCTCTACTGCAGCTGTTGTTGGGGCATATACTTGAATTATAGTTGTGTTGATAGGCATTCCTCGTAGACGAAAAGAGATTAAGCGTTCGCTGACTGCATTGTATTTCATTACAGTTCTTGCAAGTTTCTTCTTTATTATAAATGCAACACCATTTCTTCTGTTTTTCATTTCCAGCATAGTAGACCATGTGATCATCTGATGCAAAGTGCCCGATGCCAGTCCATTTCAGTTCGCTGACACCCAACAGATCAAGTTGTACACGTTCCATTTCATTCTTGACCACCTCCAACTTTCCTTGGTTCATGCTTCGTACATTCCACGTTCCAATGTGTAAGACATCTTTACAGCTTCTGACTCTCACTTCATGCACAGCTACATCAGCAGTCAGACGTCCCGAGGGCTTTGATCTAACCACAAAATAAATGCTGGCTTTACTCTGAAAAGTCTTCAGCTCTTCCCCAGTAGCTAGTTGAGTGCCTTCCGATCTGGGGGTATCATCTTCCAGCACTATAGCACAATTTGTTTTGTTTTAACTATCCATTGGGTTTTCATGGCAAGATACAGAAGTAGATTGCTGGGCCTTTCTTCTGTGCAGTTTAAGTTTGGTGTTGTTGCCGTTGTCACAGAAATGTGATCCTCCGCCGTCAACACTATCCCATTCTGCTGCTGCCCAGATGGGTGGTTTGTCTTGGTCTGGCATCTCAGCTGAGACCTGTCCATCTTGGGAGACCCTGCCAGTAGTTAAACTACCGATAGTTTAGCTCTCAGCATCACTGATGCACACAAGCCCTCACAGCACAACAAGCTACAAACCAAGTGAGGGGCAGTCTGGCCTGCGAATACGCCAAAGTGATGCAATCTGCCAACCACAGGGACAGCGTGCACTTAGTGACAGCCATCCCCAACTTACTAGGGTCAAATGAGACAAACAGCTGTGTGGACCGCCAGTGGGCCTTGATGCGATCTATGTAAAAGGCCAAGGCACGCTTACAGTCCAGGGTGTGCAAACGTTGCTTCCCCCCCAGTTGTAATTCAGCCTTGGAAAGAAAGTTGGTAGAATAATCGCAAAAGAACCAGATTTTGGTGTAACCTGGTGTAAGGCAAATGGGCCATCAAGCACAGGACCTTCCAAGTCAAGTACTTGAGAGGGCAAGAATAAAGAGGCTCAAAGGGACACTGCATGAGCTGTATAAGAACCCCATTGAGATCCCAAGCCACCATAGAGGGCTTAATGGGAGGCTTCAAGAGAAGCAACCCATGCATGAATCGAGCCACCAGCAGGTGAGCCAAGATGGTCTGGCCCCTCAAGCATGCTGAGGTGGTTCCAGACAGATTTGGACTTCAGGCTTGAGTCTGAGAGGTGCAGGAGGTACTTCAGCAAGCGATCCACCATGCAGGAGAAGGAATCCAGTGTCCTGCCAGCGCACTAAGCAGCGAGCCTCCACCACTTGAATGCATAAGCCTGACGCATCGAGTCCTTGTGCGATGTTAGAAAAACATCCATGATGCCATTGGGTATATTAAGCTCTGACAGGACTACCTGTTTGTTCACACAGAACATCATGACCTGGTTGTCCATCTGGATAAGCACTGCTCGGTGTTGCAGGCGGTCCATGAAAACCTTGAGTGCAAGGCAGATGGCCCAGAGCTCCAGTAGGCTAATCTGCTACTGGGACTCCTCGAGGGACCAGGTCCCTTGAGTGCTCTGCCCCTTGCAGTGGGCTCCCCAGCCCACCAGGAAGGCGTCCATAGTCAAGACCACCTATTGTGCCGGAGCCTGGAAGGGCATACCTTGAAGCAGGCTCCGAGACTCCTGCCACTAAGTGAGAGACTCCGCCACGCTGGGAGAGAACAAGATGGGGTCTCGGAGGTGGCCGGTTGACTGTGCCCACTGCGCTCAGAGGCATCACTGCGCTGTCCGCATGTTGAGACGGGCATTGGGCATGACATGGACCGTAGAGGCCATGTGGCCGAGAAGGTGAAGCATCGTCTGGGCCGAGGCGACGCTGCGACACTGCACCTCGGCTGCCAAGGACATGAAGGTGGCCTGCCCTGTCCCGGGGAAGGAAAGCCATGGTTCTCAGGGTGTCCAGGTGAGCCTCGATGAACTCCAGGAACTAAACTGGAGTGGGGTGGGACTCTGGGTAATTGATCACGAACCCCAGATGCTCGAAGAGGTGATGATGTGGTCCGTGACCCACTGGGCTTCGGAGGCTGTGCCCCTTGTTATGGGCCAGTCGTCTAGATATGGATAGATGAAGGTGCCCTGCACCTATAGGTGGGCCACTGCCACGGCCAGGCATTTTGTGAAGACTCGCGGGGCAGACACAAGGCCAAAGGGAAGCACCCTGTGTTCTAATAGTGGTTCTCCTGAACCATGAAGTGGAGGTACTTTCTGTGCTTTGGATGTGAGTGTAATCATCCTTTAAGTCCAAGGAGCAGAGCCAATCACCCTGCTGGAGGTACAGCAGTAACTTTCCAATGGAGAGCATCTTGAAATTCTCCTGCACCAGGAACTTGTTCAGATTCCGCAGGTTGAGGATGGGCTGGAGGTCTGTCCTCTTGTGGACGAGGAAGTAACGGGAGTAAAACCCTCGTCTTCTGAGGTGCGGTGGAACTGGTTCTACCGCCCCGTTCTCAAGGAGACCTGCAAGCTCCTAACTTAGGAGGGCCTGGTGCTGGGGGAGCTGTCTTGGCTCCCTGGGGAAGTACAGAGAGGGGAGCTGGTCCAGATGGAGGAGATAGCCCTCCCGAATGACCTGGAGAACCCAGGTATCGGTGGTGATGCACTCCTAACAGTGGGAGAAGTCGACCAGACGCCCCCCCGACAGGCCGCTGATCTGTCAGCAGACGAAAGGCTATGCCCCTGGCATCAAAACCCTGGGGGCGGCTGAGCCGGTGCCGGGGGGTTGGGTCTTGGGACCCTTCGGCTTTCGAGGGCTGTACTCTTACCCTGGCCACCCTGGGCAGTGGTCAACGCCAGCGGGTAGGACAGATAGCCCCTATATGGGAGCCCCTTTCATTAGAAGAAGGGCTTCTTGCCCTAATGTTTCTTCCTGGGGAGGGTAGAAGTTTTACGGGAGAGGTGAGTGCAAGTCACGTTCTCTATCTCAATCTCCGCTGCCTTGTCTTCCATGGGCTTACCGAATAACTGTTCCCCAAGGCAGATGGCATACAGCAGCTTCACCTGGACCCACTGCTCCAGGTCCAAGGACTGGCGCCAAGCCTGCTGGCCGCCACCAAGCAGGAAGACGACTTGTAGCTGTCGTACTTCGAGAGGGCCTGAAAACATCGGAGATGGTCTCTGTCAAGGCCCGCTGCGAAGCCTCCGAGCTCCTTAGCGAGGTCACGGAGGAACATCTCAATGTATAATTAGTAAACCTGGATGTGGCATGAGAGCATGGAATCCTGATAGGCCTTGCACCCAAGGGTACGAGACTCTCTGCCCGGCGGAACTGAAGAATGAATTTTTGGGCTCTTTAATTTCCGCATGGAGGATTCGACCACCATGGAGGTGTGAGGAAGCTGGGCTTTCCGAAACCCCAGGCCCCGCTGAACCCTATACATAGCATCCAGCTCATGATAGGGACAGAGGCTGGGGCCTCCCACATGCGAAGAAGTCGTCTGTTCAGAATGGGAGGAACCAGCACTAAGAGAGCTTCCTTCAGAGGAGCTTCATATGGAAGGATATCAAGTTTCTCCATGCGAGGCTCCTCCTCCGACTCGGTGACGAGCGCTAGGGTCTGAGCCAAGTCCCAGAAAAACTTCAGAAAGGAGGTGTCTTTGGGAGGCGACTGCCGTGTCTGGGTCGGCGGCAAGGGGTCCAAAGGGAGGTCTCGGTGAGGCCGAGTGGGGAGGTTTCCCCATCCGATTCCCATTGGGAGTAGTCTGTGCAGGACCCGAGGTCAGGCAGCTCGAGATGGGTCAGTGACCTGCGCCGAGCTCCCGAGGCTGAAGCCTGCCCGGAGCCGGAAGCGCTAGCCTAAGAAGATCACGTCTCCAAGGACTGGGACGGAGATTGAGACCTACACCAAGGACCCTCTCGAGGCCTCAGGCTCTCGGGGATCACTGCAGCGGCCTGGGGAGTCCTCGAAGTTGAGGCCCCTGCAGTCTCAAGACGCATACCGGCGGGGCTGGGCATCAGTGCCTGCTGGGCAGCGAGGAACACAGAAATGCTGCGCTCCAAGGCCAGCATTCGGGCCTCTCACTCAGAGTCCTGCAACACAGACGCTGGGGTGACAGGGTCGGGTGTCGAGGAGGTCCTCGCCGGGACGATCTTCAGGAGACTGGGTGCCTTCACAGAGGCCTCCGTATCGGTTTGAGGTACCTTATTGGGCCGCTCCCTCTCCAACTCCAAAGTCTGCTGAGGGGGGCTGAGGGACCAGGCAAATGACCTCTTACGCTTGTCCAGCTCCCCCGACATGGTCCTCGCAGCCGTCTTCTTCTTCCTCCGCTCGCGATTGGGTGACCCCTGGTCAGAGTGCCGCCTGGCCCGGGGAGGTGACGTGGGATACTCCAAGGGTTGCGCGGCTGAAGAGCGGGAGGCTGCCGGGGCTGCCTTGTGGATCTGGATGGCCTTGGAGAACATCGTCTTACAAAGGGAGCATAGCTCTGGGTCATGGTCAGCTGCTAGACACCTGAGACAACAGTCATGGGTGTCTGTCGGCAACATGTTCTTTGAACATCTATCACATTTTTTAAATCCCGAGGCCATTGGGGGAAAAAGGACTCCTGCGAGGTTGAAGACCCTCGACGCAGCCAGCGGTTAAAAAGAGTGTGAAAGCGCGGTAAGCAGAAAAGGCAAAAAAAAAAAAAGGGAAAAAACCCGAGACCAAGGCCAAAACGGAGATGCTCGAGACGGGAAGAGGAGCAGCGAAGGCTGGATAGCCAAACCAGTTGGAAATAGAAAAACGTTTTCCGGGAATGAGACGCACACCTGAAGGGCTCTGCAGAAAAAGGGAGACTGAGCAACATGGCACCCTTGGGTGGGAAGGGGACCATGCATGTGTGGTGGCATTCCCAAAGTCTTTCTTTGGAAAGCTGGGGAAATGCTCCATGCAGGCTCCGTCGGTGCCATCACCCATATGCGAGGACCGATTTCCTGCATGTTCCTGGAGAACAAATAAATAAAAATGCTCTGGCTCAAATGGTATTGAAGAGGGCCCTGAAGAACTCTAGCTGCTGTGTGGGCTGGAGATGGAACTTGGGGTAGTTGATGACAGACACCAATCATTCGAGGGCCTGTACGGTGAGGTGAGCAGATCGTTGGTTGAGGTTGAGGAGGTCTAGAATGGGTCGAAAACCCCATCTGTTTGGGGACCAGGAAGTACCTGGAATAAAATCCTCAGAGCGGCGACTTCCTCCTGCAACAGGCTTTGATGCAGGGGGTCTATAGGGTACCTTCCCTGGACGAAGGGAGGCAGCAGATGGATGAAGTGCAACCAGTAGCCCTGCTGGACAAGCTGCAGAACCCAGGCATCTGAGATGAGAGGCCACCTTTGGGTGAAATCAATGAGCCATCCCCCCCTACCTGAGGGGGAACTCCGGCAGGTACAGGACAGTTGGCTATGCTCCTGAGGAACCCATCAAAAGCCCACCCCCAGCTTGGGCTATGGGGTTGGTTGGGCTTTCTTTTTTTTTCCCCATTTGAAATGTTTATTAGATTTTATAACATAGCACAAGCATCAATAGGGCCAACGGGACCCGTAAACTGCAGTACAATTTCAAATACGTTCAAATAAATAAATATACCTCCCTTACCACTTGTAGGACCCATTGGTCCATGGTAACCCTGGTCCACCTGTGAGCAAAGAGTGCCTGTGGGCTGGGGAGAGTCTCCCGGGAGAAAGGAGGTCCTGCCCAGCGAGTCAAAAGCTCCCCCCGGATTGGATGGGAGCTGGGGCCTTGGGCTTCTGAGCCTTGTGCTTTCTCGGTCTGTGGCCCTAACTCTTGGGCTGAGGGTCCTGTTGCTGTTGTCCCAAGAAGGTCTTTTCCCCGATTGTTTTTTATAGCAGAGGGCTGAAGTCTTCCTCGAGAGCCTCTGCCTGGTCACGACCTCAGCCTCTATCTCCATTGCTTTGTTGCCATGGGCTTGCCAAACAAGTTTTTCCCAGTAGAGGGGACGTCGAGCAATTTCTCTTGTACCCACTGCTTGAGGTTGGCGGTCTGCAGCCTGGCTTGGCGTCAGATGCTGATGCCAGCTGCTACCACCCAGGCTGCCGATTCAGCCATTGTAGGTGGCACGGGACAGGAATTTTGAGCAGTCCCGGATCCCAGCTGTCAGAGTTTGGAACCTCTGAAGAGGTTCCCTGGCGAAGCCAAGGAGAAACCTGCTAGGTTCCTGGATGAGGCTCTTCAGGTACATATCTATGTACAATTCATAGGCCTGTATCCGGCAGTTGAGCATGGAGCCCTGAAAGCACTTGCGCCCGAGGATGGAGGAATAATTCTTCTGGCTTTTAAGTTTCTGCATAGATTACTCCGCAACCATGAAGTTATGCGGGAGCTGAGCCTTTTGGAAGCCAGGGCCTTTCAGTAGATGGCGTCAAGGCATCGGCTGACCACCAGCACCGAGGCTGGGGTCTCCCACATTCATAGGAGCAACCACTCGAGGAGACTCATACTGGAGGATCTCCAGTTCTTCGGTGCATGGGTCCTCCTCTGATTCGGTTGGGATCGACAGGGCCCAGGCCATATCCCGGACAAAGTTGTTGAAGGCCACGTCCTCCGAGGGAGAATGACGCTGGGGGAGACGGCTCCGAGGAGGCCTCGTCATTGGTCTCCCACTCAGAGCCAGAGGGCGTCAGGGACTCTGAGGCTTGGGATTCCCACGCCTCGAGGCCGGGTCTTGGGAATCGGGTTCTCCTGGAGGATTTCGGGTCCAACTCCTGAAAACTGGCCAGGGAGGACCGGACACCTGGAACCTGGCTCACCCGAGGCCAGTGGCGCTCAGTGCCTGGCTTGACGCCTGGGGACTCCCCCGCAGTTGGGGGTTGCATCATTGCCTACTACAGTGCCAGGAAGGCAGAGATAGTCTGCTCTAGGGCTGCCAATCTGGTTTTCAGACCAGAAGGCTCTGCAGCTTTCGGCACAGGCACAGAGGTACTTGGGCCCGACACCAGTACATCTCGCAAGTGCATGCCGGCCGAGGACTCCTTCCTAGAGACCTTGGAGGGGGGGGGGGAGTGCTACTCGGAGTTGCCCGAGTCCCTCTGCGGGACCTTACTGGGTTTCGCCGGTGGAACCTCAATTGGTTTTCAGGATTTTTCTTTTTCTTCTTGAGGTCCGGTGTCTTTTTGGAGGAGCCACCGCTGTGGGACTCTGAGGATGCCCGGGCCTCACAGGAAGTACTGGGCTTGCAGCTCAGCGTCGGGGAAGCTGGAGCAGAGTCAGATCGCGGGAACATTGTCCCCTGCAACTTTGACTGTTTCTTGTTGGTTTTCGGAGTCATGGCCTTGCACAGGTTGCAGGTGGTGCTGTCGTGGTCTGGACCCAAGCAGCATAGGCAGCAGTCGTGGGTGTCTGTGACAGACATAGATTGACTGCAGCAGTCACTTTTTTTGAACCCACCGGGAGATATGGTGGGAGACACCCGGTCGGGATTGATGACCCCCGGGGGAAAAAGAGCACAAATGCCGGTCGAGGCAAGACTCGTCAAAAAAGGAGGGAGCTGAGAAACGGCACCAGGGTCAGGGGTTGGCACTGGCTTGAGGTGGGAAGAGGGACAGGTAAGCAAACCGGGAAAAAACAACTTTTAAGGATAATTTTAGAGAGATTTTTCCAGGGAAACAGGACAAGTGTTCATTGGGCTCCACGGATAAAAGGAGACTGAGCAAGATGGGATCCTTGGGTGGGATGGGGACCACACATGCGTGGTAGCATTCCCAAAGGCTTTCTTTGAAAGCTGGGGAAATGCTGCGCGTGGGCTCCACCAGAATCAACTTCACCCATATGTGAAGACTGACTTCCTTCTTGTTCCTGGAGAAAATGAGATATTTACTGCTGTACTCGTTTCAGGACCTTAGCAAGCACCTCCACTGGGAGGACCTGAAAGAAATACATAAAGCGCGGAAGTAGCATAATTTTCTACCAGTTGGACTTTCTGAGGTTTCTCCCTCTGCTGCTGGCGGGGGAGCCTGTGCCTTCGGCTGTGCGCTCTGGCATGCTAGATAGTACCGGCGTGGCGGCGTGTAGAAAGTCTTCTTACCCTGGTACTTTTTACACATAGGATCTGCAGTTTTCCTCGAGAGCCTGAGAGCATCACATGCTCCTTCCTGAGCTCACCTGCTTTCTCCTCGACTGGCTTCCCGAACAGGTTCTTCCCAGTACAGGGGACGTTAGAAAGCTTGTCCTGGACCCATTGCTCCAGATCAGAGGATTGGAGCCAGGCCAGCCATCGGGCGCCAATGCCAACCACCACCACTCTGCAGGCGGACACGAAGGCATTGTACATAGCTCGCATGGCATATTTAGAGCAATCCTTGCCATGACCTATCAAGGCACAGAAGGAATAGAGGCTGTCAGAAGGGAGATGGGCAGCAACTCCGCCAGGTCCAGCATGGTGTCCTTCAGGAACATGCTTATAAAATGTCAGCAGAACAGGATCTAGGCCACCAGCATGGAGCCTTGGTAGCATCTCCTCCTGTCCCTGGGGTACCAAGGAGCGAGTCTTGGTGTTCTTTAAGCACTTGAGGGCTGACTCGACCACTATGGAGTTATGCAGCAGTTGAGGTTTCTCAAAGCCCGGTGCTTTCTGGACATGGTACATAGAATCCAGCCACTGGCTGAAGGCATGGACCATGAGGGTACTGTGTCCCAGAGCCGCAGCGGTAGTTACTGCAAGACAAGGTCCTCTATCACCGTCACTGCCTCCTTGGAGGCTGAAGGATACTGTAGCAACTCAAGCTCCTCTGTCCTGGGCTCATCCTCAGCCTCAAGGGAGAAAGGTATGGCCTTCACCATATCCCGCATGAAATTCTGAAAAGATATATCCTCCGGTGACGCGCTGCTCGCACAGAAGGAACAGGTCCAAAGGCAAGTCAGGAGACTGCCCATCCAAGATGGCTGAGCCCTCCTCTATTTTCCCAGTCCTCAGACTCTGAGAGCAAATCAAAGCAACACCGGGTTTACTCCCGCCGCCTGTTCCGGTTGTGCGGAGAGGGCAGGCGGTGGTGAGACCCAGGATGCCCTGTGCACTACTAAGGGTACCCCGGTGCATCAGATCCCAATACGCTTGACAAGGAGATCTCTATGGGAACAGGCATCGATTACAATCTCTCCACTCCCGATGCACCTGCCTCTGCTGGCGGCACATTGGTCTCCAAAATGGGCTGGATGGAGTGCGGTGATGCCAATGAAGGTATAACAGGGCCTGCGTGTCGCAAGGCCAGACCGCCACCACGTGAGCCTTGAGGGCCCTCAGGTGGTCCTCCAGTACCACTGCCTCAGAGGGGACCGGGGCTGGAATTGCAATTTCAGCCACTGGTGCGGATACCTCCAGTGGGGGACTCCACGATGACAGGTTCATCGGAAGAAATCTGACAAGCCCTCTAGGGCTATAGGAGTCATTTCCTTCCATTTGGGAGTCGATTCCTCCTACTGGGGAAGCTTGGCGGGCCGCTTCCCTTGATGTCCACGTCATGCTGGAGGGCTGCAGTGCTGAAGCACCTTGGGCTTGTCCCGGTGCTCGGGGGCCCCTTTCAATACTGATGGAACTGGTGTTAGGTCCCTCCTCTCTTCTGGTCTTATATCAAGCTTCCGCTCGATGCCCCGGTCCCTCTGTTCAGACTGTGCTCAAGCATCTTGCCCAGCTGAAGCCTCGGCGGGGCTCCACAATGGGGTCAACACTGGAGCCAAGAATGCTGAATCAGATGTTCCAAAGTGGGATGCCTTCTGCTTTTCCTGGCCCTTCCTCGTCATCTGCAGATAAAGGTTGCAGGATGTGGACTGGTAGTCAGGCCCAAGGCACTGCAGACACCACTTGTGCCTGTCCGTGACCAAAATAGTGCGGCTATATTTTGTGCACTTTTTAAAGCCGTGCACCAGTTTGGATATGTCCGGGAAGACCGCCTCAAAGAGGTCAAAGGCCTCAATTGCAATGGTGGGAAAAAGGCCCAGAGAAGAAAAAAGAAAAAAAAAAAAAAGAAAAGAAAAAGAAAAAAATATCTGCTGGCAGCCAACTAACTGATGACAGGCAGTGAAAAGCTCAAAAAAATGTAGATATCAGGAGGTAACAGAATAATTTTTCCGCTAGTGCAGGACATGTCCTGTAGGTTCTGTGGGTAAAAGGAGACTGTGAAAGGTGGCGCCGTGGTAGACAGGAAGGCAGGCAAGCATGCGTGGTGCAACTCCCAAAAGCTTCCAATGCAAGCTGGGGAGCGTTCTGCGTGGGCTCCGTCGGTGGCATTACCCATATGTGAGGGTTTACTTCCTACTTGTTCATGGAGAATTCTCAGTCTCCATCTGCTGGAAGTGGGATATAACCCAGGAGTCTGGACTGGACTGGAGGGATGCTATGAAAACTTTGTTTTTTTAAATGAACAAACTTGATCTGACCTATGAGAGGAATGCCAGACTGTGGGAGGACAGCACTTATAGGAATGTAATACTTACATCAGTGGTGGTCTGTGCTGGTGCAGAGTGCCTCCTTGTCTGATGCATGCTGGTTTTGCTGGGGGGTCTTCGGATGCCCTCAGGTTTGGATGGGCTTGGGTTGTAGCCATACAGTCTGCTGCTCTCTCCTATGCTGGGGATACAACAAACATTGTGAGCACAGCTTTCTAGCACCAATATCCCTTCCACCTCACATACAGATAAATAATAATCTCTAGGTACGTAGCTATACTAATCTTTATGGATGCATATTTATGATGCACAACAAACTTTCCTGCATCAACTGCGCTATTTTATCTGAGCAGCTTACACAGAACTCTACAGGCACCAGCTTATAGCAAAGCGTTAAATCATCCTGTACTCCCACACAGCAGCAACATAAAAGGGATGGATTCATGTCACTCCCTCTGAATCCCCACCTGCTCTACTCAAGGAAGATTTAGCATGTAAGATGAGACTGTGCAGCTCCAGTCAATGCAAATTATCTTGTTCAATCTTTTAAGCATATGCAAATATGATCTAATCACTGCAGACATCCTGAAAACTCGACCCACTTGCAGCCCTCTAAGGAGAGTGGCACATCCTCTGCCATGCCAGTCACCCCTAAACACACCCACTGTGGATGTGTGCATCTTTGGCTGTTTTACTCCATACATACACTGCTCTAATGATGCCTTATAGCAGAACTACCCTGTAGCAGACTCTAATAACAATGCATAGCCTTACTGTGCATCTGAGCAGCCATGTCCTGCTTTTAAAGCAGTCTACTTGTTAAAAAGACAAAGTGCTGTCACTCTGAAAGGATCCCCAGGCCTTCACTGCTACACAGTCTATAACACACACACAACTTACACTGGAAACCTGTTCTGATCTTCACCATCCTGCAAAATAAACAGAAAGGTCCAGTAAGTTTCTCTGCCACTCCTAGGACAGCTTCTGAGGGAACAGCTGGATAGAAGCAGACAGGCCTGGGATAGGGGGTCAGCAATGAACGAAAAAACAAGATACACAGAGTGTAGAACAGGTAGGGGGCGGGAGCTACAAGGAGGCAGTGCAGACACACCAGAATTGCACAAAAAGGATTAGGCTTTTCTAGTTCACACTGGGTGTGATTTAGTAGAAACTCTGGGCAGAGGTGAGAAAGTTTCCTGTGGCAGACTAGCCTCTCGCCCCTACAGAACGGGCGAGGGAAACCTGCACCTCATGCTACATCTGCTCCTGTGAATAAGCTGCTTCGGGTTTCATGAGCACTAAGGGCCTGATTTTCAAATAGGCAGGCTATACGCCGCGGCAGCATATAGCCTGCCAGCTGACTCCCTTAACCCGGATTTTTCCGCGGTTGCAGAAGTGAAAATCCAGGTTTGTCTGGATGGGCTGGCAGCCGCAGAGGCTACACGAGTAGCAGTGATTTTCGATGCTACCCGCTTAGCCTCTGCGCCTTAAAGATAGGTGAGGAAAAACGCTGCTAGCCGTGTAGCCCTTTCCTCTGCCCCCATTCCGCCCCCTAACACACCCCAATGCTAAACACATAGCGTTTGGGCGCATTAGGGACTTAGCTGGGATTTTCAAAGGGCACTACCCATGTAGGTGCCCTTCAAAAATCCCAGATAAGGCCTTTACACGGGTAACTAGGAAAATTACCCATGTAAAGGCCTTTGAAAATCGGGATCTAAATTCTTAAGAAAAAAAACTATTAAAAAGGTCTTTGCGCACACATGCATATGACAGAGGAACAAGGAATTACTATTAAAAGATCACAGCGGTTACCTTTACTACATCTTCTCTCTTCAGCACCCTAGAATCTGCATCCAAGCCAGCGGCCTCCTTATGTGCCTGGACAGAAGTCAAGGGTTTCTCAGCTTCTGCTGAGGACTCCCCTCTGCTCAGCCTGATCTCAGAGTCCCCCAGTCTGAAGGATGACCTGCTGTCCGAATCATGCAAGGTGTCCGTCATGTTGGAGCTCAGCCAGGATGCCACCTTGTTTTTGGAGGTCTCTTCGGAGACTGGCAGTTTACAGGAACCAATGTCCTCATGGCTGACCTGTCGGATAATTCCCGAGTCCTTGGAGGTGGTTTCTGACAAGCCATTCTCCTTCTGCCCCCTAGTCTGCCGCCGGGTGGCATAGCTGCGCCACACAGAGCTGGTACTGAAGTCCTCATCCTTGCAGAAATTGTCATCGGAGCTGTCGTCATTGGACTCATCCTGGTCCTCACTGCCACTGTTCTCCCTTTCCTCTTCCTTAAGGTCCACCCCACTGCTGTCTGAGGAGCACTTAGCATCACTCTCGTAGCCTTCTTTAAAGTTCTCCACACTCTCTATGTGATCCAGGTTGGCGAAGTACTCATCACCCATCTCCAGACCCTCCTTGTCGGCAAAGTCATCTGTAAGGATTTTTCCTGCAGGAAGAGCAGCACAGGAGATCGCTTTAAGCAGTGTTCCCTGGAAGCTGTGTGAAGGTCTGTCACCTTACCCATATTCTAAGACCACTATGGGACCTGCTCACCCTACATTGTACAAACTGCGAAACAGCTGCAGCACAGTCCCACACAGATACCAAGCAATAGTGAATAGCAAGCTTTATACACTCAGGAGCAACACACAGTTAAGCTCTGGAATTTGCTGCTATGGATGTGGTAAAAGTGGTTATGTAGCTGGGTGTAAAAAGATTTGAACAAATTCCTGGAGGAAAATACATAAACCATTATTAAGGTGGACTGGGGGGAAATCCACTGTTTATCCCTTACGGGTAAGAAACATGGAATCTATCCACCTTTTGAGATCCTGCCAGGTACTTGTGACCTGGAATGGACATTTGGAAACAAGATACTGGGCTTGATTGACCTTTGCTCTGATCAAACATGGCAGTTATGTTCTTAAAGGTTTCACCACAGGAAAAATAAATTTAACTTGTTCCTGTATTCTGTAAGCAATTTTTCCCCCTTATCCTTATGACGTATTGCCCCTCTCTTCCTGCTGTAGTGACAGTCCCCTGGCTAAGGCACCCGGAAAGGTATTCTCCGGGGACAGCAAGAATCAGTCCTCACATATAGGTGACGTCAGTGTCGACAGAACTCCCGCGCAGAAGCATCTCCCCAGCTTTCAAAGAAAGCCTTTGGGAGATGCACCACGCATGCATGGTCCCCTTCACCACCTAAAGGTGCCATCTTGCCTCAGTCAAACGACATAGCTAAGATAGCCAAGGAAAAAATAAAATATAGTAAAGAAGCAACTCCAAGGGGAGGAGGGAGGGGTTGCAAGGACTAATTCCTGCTATCCCCGGAGAACACCTGTTACAAGTGAGTAATTACACTTTCTCCGGGAACCAGCAGGAAGTCCGTCCTCAAATATGAGACTCCCCAGCTACAGGCTACTGAGAACCTGTAAAAAACGCCACGGTAACCTACAAAGGATGAGCAGTGATCAGTAGCAGTTGAGTCCCAACTGAGAGACTCTCACAAGACCTAAGGATCTGGCAGAGAACCAGCACTCCGGTAGCCTGAACACAGAGAGGTCGGAGGGCAAGAAATGTCTACACCCCAAAGAGATTATGGAGTATGGCCTGGCCAAAGGCACTGTTCCATCGGGACTCCCTCTCCAGACAGTAGTGAGCTGCAAAGGTATGGACCAAAGACTAGGTGGCGGCCCAGCAGATTTCCGTCATGAGGATGGAGAGCAGATTTACCACAGAATGAAATCCCCACCTGCTCGCAAGCAAGTTTAATGCAGTCCGCCACCCAAGTGGACAGAGTTCACTTAGTTGTTGGGAGCCCCAGATGGCTGGGGTCATAGGATACGAAAAGCTGAGGTGCTTTGCAGTGGCCCTGTCCGTTGTAGATAGAATGACAGGGCCCTTTTACAATCCAGAATATGGAGAACGGTCTCCGCCTTACTGGCATGAGGCCTTGGAAAGAACGTGGGTAGCACCACCTCCTGATTGAGGTGGAATGGGGGCGCCACCTTCGGTAGAAAATTGGGATGTGTGCAGAGCACCACTCTGTTCTTGTAGAATCTCATGTAGGGTGCTCTGCCATCAGAGCCTGGAGCTCGCCGACTCTGTGAGCAGATATGAGTGCTACAAGGAATACGACATTCCAGAAGAGGTACCACAGGTGACAAGTAGCCAAGGGCTCAAACGGAGGTTTAGTGAGCTGCAAGAGCACCACATTTAGATCCCACTCCGCCACTGGAGGGCAGACAGGGGGGTTTGGATAACATGAAGCTCCACAGGAATTGGGACACAAGGTGCTGCACCAAGAGGAACTTTTCCTCAATGGGATGGTGATGCGCTGAGATGGCACTCATGTGTACTCTGACCGAATTGGACTTTAGCCCCACCTGCGACAGGTGGAGCAGATACTGGAGTACTACTTGTACTGAGCAGCAGAACGGGTTTACCCGTCTTTCTGCACACCGCACCGATAAACAGCACCACTTGAAGGTGTATGCCCTTCTTGTGGAGTTTTTACGCAAGGCCAGAAGGACTTCCTCCACACCCCGTGGGAGGATGAAGGGAGCCAACGCTACCCTTTCAGCAGCCAAGCTGTGAGTGACAGGAACCCCAGATTGGGATGTAGAAAAGAGCCCTGCTCCTGTGAGAGTAGCCCTGGGGAATCAGCAACGCTGCCAATAGGGAGAGGAGCAGTGGGAACCAGGGCTGCCTGGGCCACTGAGGAGCACTGTTCCCTCTAAGCTGTGCGCGTGTGCGCGCGCACACACCTCGCCGAGCGAGCGCACATACTTTACAACAGAGCGCACAAAAATTACGGCTCTGATTCTGATGGAATACAACACAGACGTCTTAAAATTTAAAAGTTATGATTGTAATTATTAGAAATTTCCCGCTTCATTTAATAATCGTCTATTTTCATTTAATTTGATTAAAATCAATGTGGTGTACATACTGTATTCTGACGTGTAGTCAAATTTTAAAGTATATAACTCCGAGTGTCGTTATGTGGCACACAAAAATTTAACCTTCCTTCAAAAGCTGCACACAGCTGATATTTTATGCGCACACAGCCTACAGAAAATTAGAGGGAACATTGCTGAGGAGCTATTAGCATTAGTGATGCTATGTCACGCTGGACTTTGAATAGGGTCTTGGCGACCAGTGGCATCAGTGGGAAGTCGAAGAGGCGGCCTTCCGTCCACGGGATGAGGAATACATCTGCTGCCACCCGGGAAGGGTGCAGCTGGCGGGAGCAGAATTGGGGCAACTATGTGTTGTCCAGGCTGGCAAACGGGTCCATTGAGGGGACACCCCAGAGACGAAACAGCCGGAAGGCTACTACTGGATCCAGGTGCCACTCATGTGGCTGGAGGACTCTGCTCAGTTTGTCTGCCAGGGTGTTGTCCTGGCCCAGGAGGGTAAACCGTCCTCAGGAGCACCCCCGTGTGTGTCGCATAAGTGCAGAGGGCTACTGCCTCCTGGCAGAGGGGGTACAACCCTGTGCCCCTTGTTTGTTCATGTAGAACATTGCGACCTGGTTTTCAGTCTGGATAAGCACTGGGTGGTGCTGTAGTTGGTGACGGAAAGCTTGAAGAGCCAGGAATATCGCCTGAAGATCTAGCAGGTTGATTTGCAACTGGGATTCCTCCTGGGACCAACAGCTTTGCATCTGAAGGCCCTCCCAATGCGCTCCCCAGCCCAGTAGGGAGGTGTCTGTGGTGAGGACCCTCTGAAGGACCCTGGAAGGGCATCCTGGCCTGAAGGTGACATGGAGAGTGACCCGTGGGAGTTTTCTAGCTGGCGAATCACTCTGTCCCTGAGCCTGCCTGTGGCTTGTGTCCACTGACAGAGGCGGCACCACTGGGCTGCTCTCATGTGCAGGTGGGCATATGGGGTCATGTGAACCGGGGAAGCCATGTGTCGCAACAGGTAGAGTAAAAGCCGGGCAGGTAGCAACTGGCGTCGGTGCACCTCTGTGGCTAACTCCCTGAGGCATTCTGACCTTTCCTGAGGGAGGAAGGCTTTTGCCTGGAGGGTATCTAGTTGCGCCCCTATATGTGCTGGGCCGGAGTGAGGTGGGACTTGGGGTAGTTTATGATGAACCCCAGGTGCTGCAGGGCATTTATGGTGTGCCCAGTGACACACTGTGCCTCTGTGGCCCCCTTTATGAGCCAGTCATCCAGATAAGGGAAGACAAAGGCCCCTTGAATCCAGAGGTGGACTGCGACCACTGCAAGGCATTTTGTGAAGACCCTTAGTGATGAGGCCAGACCAAAGGGCGGCACCCGGTATTGGAAGTGCTGCCCCCCCCCCCCCCCACCATGAACCAGAGGTATTTCCTGTGGCTGGGGTGAATTTGGATATGTGGGTAGGCATCCTTTAGATCTAAGGAGCATTGGCAATCTTCCTGCTGAAGAAAAGGTAGCAATATTTATTTATTTATTTAGACAGTTTTGTATACCGCCTTATCCTTCAATCAAAGCGGTCACAACACAAGTGGGGGATACATTTAACACATGGGGATATGAGACACACACACTAATACTTACAGGGAACATGGGCAATGGAGGGTTAAGTGGCTTGCCCAAGACCACAAGGAGCACCTGTGGGACTAGAAACCCCAGTCCTTCCAGCCCAAGGTTTCTGTCCTCTAGTGGGATTTGAACCCCCGACCTTCCGGCCTGAAGTACCTTGCCCAAACCACTAGGCTACTCCTCCCTCCTAAAAAGCTGTTTGATTGTCATCTAATTTCCATGTATTTTGGAGTGCTGAAAACAAATAAAATATTGAAAAAACTCCTAGACGTCATGATTTACCACAACATGCAAATATCCCAAGGGACAGCATTTTGAACTTCTCCCTGACCAGAAACCTATTGAGCTCTCGCAGGTCCAGGATGGGCCCGAGGTTCCCTGTCCTCTTGGGGACGAGGAAATACTTGGAGTAGAAAGCCTGTGCCCCAGAAATGTTTTGGTACTGGCTCCATTGCCTTATGCTGGGTGAGCTTGGTGAGAAGCAGGATTTGGTGAAGGAGAGGTCTGGTGGACTCTCCTGGGAAGTAAGAGAGTGGCGCCTGCTGTCGGTGGAGGAGGTAGCCCTCCATGATCACCTGTAGCACCCAGTTATCGGTGGTGATGGCTATTCACCAGTGGGCAAACGGGGCTAGGTGCCCCCCTGTGGGCTGCATAAAACCCTCTGGGGGAAGGGGAGAGGTCACGCCCAGGCAGTCAAAAGCTCCCCCCAGGCTGGGCTGGGGCCTGGGACTGCAGGGCCCACGTCCCTGGTCTTTTTGTTGCTGGCCCTGTTGAGGGGCCGAAAAGGCCTGGAAATGCGGTGTACCACCAAAGCACCCCCTTCTTTCTTGGGAAGAAGGGTTTCTTTCCCAGGGCTTTCTTTCAGGGTTGCACCGAGGTCTTTGAGAACCTGGTTCTCATCAGGAACTTGGCTTCTATCTCGCAGCCTTGTCTGCCATGGGTATCCCAAATAGATTCTCAACTATGGAGGGGACATTAATGACAACAATTAGTTTGTCCTGCACCCATTGCTCCAGGCAGGCGACTGCAGCCATCCTTGGCGTCGTGTCCTGATACTTGCAGTGGCCATCCTGGCCAAAGACTCGAAGCCATCATAGGCTGCTCGAGACAAAAACTTGAGCACTCGTTTATTGCCAAGGTCAAGGTCTTAAACCTCTGTAGGGGTTCCCCATCGAGGCCTGCCAAAAATCCCCTGAGCTCCTTCAACAGTTCCTTCAGGTACATGTAGGACTGGATCCGGCAAATTAGCATCGAGCCCTGAAAGGCCTTCCAGTCAAGGGTTCAGGCCTAACTGCCGGGTGGCATCGACAAATGAGTTTTTTGGCTTTTGAGCTGGCGCATGGCTGACTCCACGACCATCGAGTTGTGGGGGGCAAGGGTCTTTTGAAACTCAGGGCTTCAGCATACCCGGTACATGGCATCGAGGCGCCTACTAACTATTGGTACCGACACCGGTGTTTCCCACATCTGGGGGAGTATGTGGTCAAGGATCAAGGACACTGGTACTTTAAGGGTCTTCTTAGGTGGTGCCTTGTATTGGAGTATCTCCTTCCTCAGTGCGCGGGTCCTCCTCGGCCTTGGCCTCGATAGTGAGAGCCTTGACCATGTCCTGCACAAAATTGAGGAAGGCGACGTCCTCGGGCAGGGAATAGCATTGAGGCATCAGGGGAGACGTATCTGAGGGCACATCTCAGTGTTGCCTTGTGTCTGGGGAGTCTTCGTCCTTGGTCTCCCATTCGGACTCAAAGTCAGAGTATGAGTCCGAATCTGCGCAATCATCTCTGTCGAGGTCTGCTCACTGGGGAGGATGGTACTGAGGAGGAACGGGACTGGGACCTCGTGTGGTGCTGGGGGCTCTCTTGAGGATGATGGTGCTCGAGGACCGGCTCAACATCCAAGGAGGCCCTCAATGTCGAGGGTCCTGTCGTCGGGGCGGTTGAAGCAGACGAGATGGTCATAAATGCCTGCTGCATGGCCAAGAGGGCAGATATACTGCTCTCCAAGGCCGCCATCCTGGTCTCCATAGTGAGACACTGAGGGGCTTCAGGCATGGCATCGGTACTGTCGAAGTAGAGTCCGATGAGGATGGCCTCGAAAACCTGAGGCCGGTCGGTGGGTGCTGACAACCTTTTATGGGGCAGCTTGGAAGGCCGCTCCCACTCCTTTGACTCATGCTTGGGACTGCGGGACCTGGGGTGGGATTTTCCCTTCTTCCCGGACCCATCCTCTGAGGCAGTCTTCTAGGGTTTCTTCTTCTTGCACTGCACCTCCGGGGATTTCTGCTCTGAGGAACCGCACCTGCAGGACTTCAAAGAAGCTCGGGCTTCACAGAGCACCAAGGTACTGGAGGGGGTCCTGGAGCGTGGTGTTGTTGGAGACTCTGGTGCAGAGTCAGACTTCTGGAAAATTTTTTCCTGCTGCTGCTGACTACATTTTAGGGCTTTTGAGGTCATGAATCTGCAGAGTTTGTAGTCGTAGTTGTTATGCTAAGGGCCGAGGCACCAGAGGCAGCAGTCATGCGGGTCGATGAGAGACATCATTTTGCCATACCAGTTGCACTTCTTGAAGCCACTGGAGACCCTTGGAAAAAGGGGGATCGCACCGCCTGGCAGAGGCCTTCGGCTAAAAAAAAAAAAAGGCGTGAACGCCAGTTCGAGGGAGACCTCGATGAAAAATGAGAAAATGAGTGAATGAACCAGAGAAGCAACGCCAAGGCGAGTTGGCTTGGGAGCAGAAAGGAACCAGTACACAAACCAGACAAAAGTTAATAAAAATCATGATATTTTGGGGGAAAATTGGACAATGTCAGAAGGGCTCCGCAGAAAAAAGGAGACTAAGGCAAAATGACATCCTTGGATGGGAAGGGGACCATGCATGTGTGGTGCATCTCCCAAAGGCTTTCTTTGAAAGCTGGAGAGATGCTTCTGTGCAAGTTCCGTTGGCACCAATGTCAGCCATATGTGAGGACTAACTTCCTGCTTGTTGCCAGAAAGCGTACTCACTCACCTGTAACAAGTGTTCTCCAGGGACAGCAGGAATCAGTTCTCACATATGGGCGATGTCGGCGCCGACGGAGCCCTCGTGCGGAGCAATTCCCCAGCTTTCAAAGAAAGCCTTTGGGATTGCATCACGCATGCGCGGTCCCCTTCCCACCCAAGGGTGCCATCTTGCTCAGTCAGATGACATAGCTAAAAAGACGGCAAAAATGAGAAAAAAATTAATCAAAGGACTGCAACTCCAGGGGAGGAGGGAGGGTCGCGAGGACTGATTTCTGCTGTCCCTGGAGAACACCTGTTACAGGTGAGTAACTACGCTTTCTCCAGGAACAAGCAGGAAGTCAGTCCTCACATATGGGACTCCCTAGCTATAGGCTACTGAGAACCCATAGCTGAAAAAGGCTCCCTCTAGAAGAGTTGCAGCAGCAGTGATAGGAATTTCTCCGAGAACACAACCCCCATGGTAGCCTGACACCAAAGGGTCAGAGGGTAGGAGTTGCCTAAACCTCAAATAGGTTACGGAGTACCGCCTGACCGAAAACACTGTCCCGCCGGGACTCTCTCTCCAGGCAGTAGTGGGCTGCAAAAGTCTGGCTTGAAGACCAAGTTGCGACCCGGCAGATGTCTGCCAACGGAACAGAGCGGTGATTAGCCACTGATGCGGCCTTAGCCCTGACCGAGTGGGCTGTGATTCGGCCCTGCAGCTGGAGGTCAGCTGCCCTGTACGCCCAGGCAATGCAGTCCGCCACCCAGGTGGATAATGTGTGCTTGGAGACAGGGAGACCCAGCTTACTAGGGTCATAAGAGACGAAGAGCTGAGAAGCTCTCCAATGTCCTCGCGTACGCTCTAGGTAGAAGGCGAGCGCCCTCTTACAGTCCAGGGTATGCAGAACCGCTTCTGCCCTGCTGGTATGTGGCCTGGGGAAGAAGGTAGGAAGAACCACCTCTTGGTTGAGGTGAAACGAGGAAACCACTTTGGAAGGAACTTGGGGAGAGTACGGAGTACCATCCTGTTTTTATAAAACAGTGTATACGGTCTATCCGATACTAAAGCTTGCAGCTCACTTACACGGCGGGCAGATGTGAGTGCCACCAGAAAGAGTGCTTTCCAGGAAAGGAAGCGGAGAGGACAGGTGGACATTGGCTCAAAAGGTGGACAAGTGAGCCGCTGCAGGACCACATTTAAATCCCACTCAATAGCCGGTGGGCGAATTGGAGGCTTCAATAGGAGGCGGCTTCAATAGGAGGAGGCCTCTGAGGAAGCAGGATACCAAGGGGTGAGCTGAAAGAGGTTTCCCGTCCACTGGAGGGTGGTTAGCTGATAGCGCACTCAGGTGGACCCGTACAGAGCTAGACTTGAGGCCCAAATCCGAGAGGTGGAGCAAGTACTGCAAAACCTGAGGTACTTGACAAGTGAATGGGTTCTCCTTATTTTGAGCACACCACCCTGCAAATCTACACCACATGTAGGATTTTCTAGTGCATTGTCTCCTAGAGGCTAGCAACACCTCCCTCAACCTCTTTGGGAAGGAGGAGAGGAGCAAGAACTACCCTCTCAGCAGTCAGGCCATTAAGTGGAGGGATCTGAGATTGGGGTGTAGCAAGGACCCCTGTTCCTGGGTCAAGAGGTCGGGCTGCACCCCCAGTGGGAGTGGAGTTTCGACCGCCAGTTGAAAGAGAAGAGGAAACCAAGGCTGTCTGAGCCACCTGGGGACTACCAGGATGACCGAGGCCTTGTCCTGAAGAATTTTGAATAGAGTGCGTGCCACCAGGGGCGTGGGTGGGAACGCATAGAGAAGGCCCTGTGCCCACGAGATCAGGACAGCATCCGCCGCCATGCTCAGCGGATGTGGCTGCCTCAAGCAGAACCGGGGCAACTGATGGTTTTGCGGACTGGCAAAGATATCCATGAATGGAAGACCCCAACGGTTGAAGATCCGCTGGGCTACATCCCTGTTCAGTTGCCATTCGTGAGGCTGAAGAAGCCTGCTCAACTTGTCGGCCAGGAGGTTCTCCTGACCTGGCAGATAAACTGCCCTTAGGGACATGTGATGTGCCACTGCAAAAGAGCAGAGGTCCAGAGTTTCCTGGCATAGGATGCGAGATCCTGTGCCCCCCTGTTTGTTGATGTAGAGCATCGCCACCTAATTGTCTGTCTGTTTCAGCACTGACTGATGTGCAAGATGATGACAGAAGGCTTGAAGAGCTAGGCGGATGGCTCGCGGTTCTAGCAGATTGATCTGAAGTGCGGCCTCTCGCGAGGACCACAGACCCTGAGTGCAGGAACCCTGGCAATGGGCACCCCAGCCCAGCAAGGAGGCATCTGTCGTCAGCACTCTGGTGTGAGAGGGAGGTTGGAATGGTACTCCCTGAAGCAAGTTGGGGGGGTGAAGCCACCATTGCAAGGCTGACACCAGTAGCTTGGAAATCGCTACTCTGTCTCTGAGGCGGCCAGTGGCTTGCGTCCATTGGCATCGAGGCCAGGGACTCCCACATGCGGAGCATTAGCCGTTCCAACATCGGAGGCACTGGTACAGTAAGGGCCTCCTTCGGGGGAGAGTCATACTGGAGGGCATCGAGCTCCTCGGCTCGAGGCTCCTCCTTGGCATCCGCAGGGAATGCCAAAGCCTTAGTCATGTCCCTGACGAAGTCCAAGAACTGAGTGTTCTCCGGAGGGGACCTATTCCGAGGCTCCGAACCCGGAGAGTCCGATGGGATACACCGGGTCCGGAAGGTGTCTGGGGAGTCTTCCTCTGCCGTCTCCCACGCCGAATCCTCCAAGGAGGACTCGATGGGCTCCGGCCTCGAGCCTGACCACCCCGACGCCGAGGGCACCGGCATCGACAACCTCGGTCCCGAACGGGTGGTCGAGGGGGAGCTTGGCCAAGGATCGACTCAAAACCTGATTGGCTCGGCCTCTGGCATCGACATCCCGGTGGTCGGGGCGGACATCCCGGTGGTCGGGGCGGACAGACCGGCGAGACCGCCCATCAGCGCCCGCTGCTGCTCCATGAAGGCAGCCATGCTGCTCTCCAGAGCCGCCAACCTGAGAACGAGCTCAGAAGGCTCCGCAGCTCCCGGCTTGGGTCCCGACGCCGGCTCTCCTGGAGAGTCCACTAGGACACCTTGTCCGACGTCTCCAGCTCCTTGCGAGGTTATTTAGCCGGGCTCTCCGACTGAGGACCTGGTGCGGTGGGCCGGGCTCTGCAGCCTGGAACCCGAGGGCCGAAGCTGATCAGAGGCGTCCAGCGACGCCGCCCTCACGAGCTTCTTCTTCCTCCGGTGGTTCCCTGGAGAGAGACCCCGGCTCCGAAGACTCACAACGGTGCTCGGGCTCAGATTCCCGAGATGTCGAGGCTTCTGACGAGGTCCGGGCTCGGGCGGTTGCGGACTCAGGAAAAATCCTGTCACGCTGATGCTGCCTGCTCTTCAAAGACTTCAAAGACATCTTACCACATGGCCCACAGACCACCGGGTCATGGTCAGGGCCGAGGCATCGGAAGTAGCAGTCGTGTGTGTCGGTGAGAGACATCAACTTCTTACACCGATCACACTTTTTAAACCCACTGGCAGCCATCGGGGGAAAAAGGGCCCCTGCGAGGTCAAACGACCGGGCTGCCAGTGAAAAATTAAAAGAGCGCAAATGCTAGTCACGAAGGACAAAAATGAAAAACTGTCCGGACTCGGTACCGGTGTACCAAGCCGAAGGCGGGAAGGGGAACCGGTGTCGAACCGGGAAGCTGAAAAAATAAAGCAACTTTTCTACTTTTCCACAGTGAAAATTGGACCATGTCCGTTGGGCTCTGCCGAAAAAAGAAGACTGGGCAAGATGGCACCCTTGGGCGGGAAGGGGACCGTGCATGCGCGATGCAATCCCAAAGGCTTTCTTTGAAAGCTGGGGAATTGCTGCGCATGAGGGCTCTGTCGGCGCCGACGTCACCCATATGTGAGGACTGACTTCCTGCTTGTTCCTGGAGAAAAAGCGAGTTCAGCAGCACAAAGGACCAACCACGTTCCTTCTTCAGTGCCAGAGATTCCTCTGCCCTTCCAGTAGATTTCTGAATTTCCCTGCATGTCTTCATAAGCAGGAATCCTGTTCTGCTTATTCTGTTTTCCTTACATCTATTGCTACTTCTGCTCCCATCCCCTTGGGAGGTTGCTACATTGATCTACTACTCAGGGCTGTATCAAGCCGTAAATTCGCCATGTGCGACTTGCAAACCTGGTGCCCCCCCCCCATGACATCAAACTTTTGTCATTTGCTCCATCCCCCATACCCAACACAGCCCTTCTGCCCCTAGCCCCCAAGTCCAACATCTCCCCATCTTACCCTATACACCTCCCCGTGCTGCCTGCCCAGTCTACCCTTGCCCCACCACCGCTTTTCCTGTTCCTTTGGCGGCAATGACAGCGGACCTCCAATTAGAAAAAAAAAATAAAAAAATATATATATATACACATATACACACATATATATATATATACACACATACACATTATATATATATATATATATATATATATAAAATAATGTGTATCTTTACGACTCTGCGCTTTCATGGCTGATCTGAACCTTCCCTCCTCTGATGTCGAGGAGGGAGGGACCAGACCAACATGGAGGTACAGAGTCGGAAAGACCCATTTTTTTTTTTTTACAACTGGAAGTCCACTGCCGCCGCCGCCACCACCAAGCGAACAAGAAAAGTGGTGGCGGGGCAATGGCAGACCAGGCAGGCAGCGAAGGGGGGCCCCCGAGGCTGGCAACCCTAAATGCGCCCCTATTTTTTTGCACCCTGTGTGGCTGCACTGCTCGCACAGGCCTAGGTACGGCACTGCTACTACTGAAACAGGCATAAGAGCTAAATTCAAAATCCCTTCCCAACTATGCATCCAACAGCCTTTCTTGGAAGAAATATTTTCTGAAGTTGCACCCTAGTCTAGTTCACACATGGCAGGGATTTGCTCTAAAGCCTGGTACAAAATGCACTTTTGTAGGTGCTGTCATTAAGCTGCAGCAGCAGCCAAGGCTACACCACCTACCTAGTGCATGTCCTACTCCCCACACCCCCATGAAAAGTTTAGCATTGACAGCCATGATTAAGTGAAATTAGGCCTTACCTGCTAATTGATGTTCCTTGAGAACCTCCAGTCCAGTCCCGACCTGTGTAGTCACGCCTCACCAGCAGCTTGGAGACTGAGCATGTCAACTTCAATGACATCAGCATAGCTAGGCAGCTGGTACCTCCCGCCAGACTCCAGTATCCTAGTGACAAAGCAGACTCACAGGAGCAGCAATTAAGAAATGAAGCTATTTAAAAATCTTTATTAGAAACTCCTAAGCCCAACAGGCAGGAAAAAACCTCCAATCAACAAGATCGCTTACCTCGTAGTCAGCAACTTACTGACCTAATTACTGCGTACGAGTCCCACTGGCCTTTCTAGACCCTGCCGACTCGACCATACACCTGTCTATGTCTTTGCTCAACTCTGCTAATCCTATGTCCTGATGCTGTCTACTGACCGATTCTGCCATCAAGACCAACTCCTAGGCCAATAAACAGGAGATGAATTTCTTCAGGCACGGAGATGCTACCATAGTCTAGACAAAATGGGGACGGTTCCGAGACTGGACTGGAGATCCTCAAGGAACATCAATTAGAGGTAAGGCCTAATTTCACTTTCCTTATCGCCCCTCCAGTCCAGTCCCGTCCCATCCCGTCCCAACCTGTGGGATGTACCATAGCAGTACTAACCTTGGAAGGGACCTGCGAGCCCGGCTTGAAGAAATGCTGAACCAAACTGCACGACCCCCGGCGTCTGAACATCCAGACGATAATGCTTCACAAAGTTATGCAGGGACGACCAGGTGCCTTACGAATCTCCACCAGTGGCACCAACTTGGACTCCGCTCACCTCGGGTTGAGTGGGCATGCAACCCTGGTCGGCACCCATTTGCACCGCAGCAAATAGGCCAAGGCAATGACCTCACACATCTAGCACAAAATGGAGGCTTTAGAAGCCGCCTCCCCCTTGCACAGCCCTCCAACCAGAGCAAACAGGCAGTCGGACTTCCTAAAAGGCTCCATTCGCTTCAAATAGCACTGCAACATGCGCCGAACATTCAGAAGGTGAAGTGTAGTTACTCACCTGTAACAGGTGTTCTCCAGGGACAGCAGGATTCAGTCCTCACATATGGGTGACGCCGACACCGACAGAGCCCGCGCGGGGCATTTCCCCAGCTTTCAAAGAAAGTCTTTGGGAATGCCACTGCGTGGTCCCCTTCCTGCCCAAGGGTGCCATCTTGATCAGTCAGATGACATAGCTCAGGCAAAAGATATCCAAAAAAAAAAAAAAAGAGTGGGCAACTCCTAGGGGAAGGGTGTGGGTTGAGAGGACCGATTCCTGCTGTCCTTGGAGAACACCTGTTACAGGTGAGTAACTACAATTTCTCCAGGAACAAGCAGGAAGTCAGTCCTCAAATATGGGAATCCCCAGCCATAGGCTACCGAGGATCTGTAGAAAAGTGCCACGGTGAGCCATGAGCAGACACTGGTAACCAAAGACAGCCTGAAGACCTCGGGTCCCCAGAAGACCACACTCCCGGTAGCTGCAGAAGAAGGGTCGGAGGGCCGGAGTTGCCTAAACCCTGAACAAATTATAGAGTATAGCCTGGCCGAAGGCACTGTCCCAATGAGACTCCCTCTCCAGGCAGTAATGCGTCACGAAGGTGTTAGCCGAAGACCAAGTTGCAGCCAAGCAGATGTCCATCAGCGGCACGGAGCGCAGGTGTGCCACTGACGCCGCCCTCACAGAAACACCATCCGCTGTGACTCGACAGGGCAGCGGTAACCCAGCTTGAGCCTGGGTGAAGGCAATGCAGTCCAGATGGAAAGGGTTCGCTTGGTGACCACGAGCCCCAGACAAGCAGAGTCGTAGGAGATGAAGAGCTGCTCGGATCTGTGGTGAGCCTGCATATGCTGCAGGTAGAAGGAGAGAGCCTTCCTACAATCAAGGGTATGGAGGGACTGCTGATGCCCTGTCGGCGTGGGGCTTCGGAAGAATGTCGGCAGCACTATGGTTGAGGTGGAAATCCGAGACAACCTTTGAGAAAAACTTGGGGTGCGTACGGAGAACCACCCGGTTCCCGTAGAATCTCATGTACGGTGCGTCGGCCATCAGAAAAACCACCTTCCAGGAAAGGTGTCAAAGTGAGCAGGACACCATCAGCTCGAAGGGCAGCTGGATTAGCCGTGTAAGGACGACACTGAGATCCCACTCCACCAGAGGTGGTCGGAGGGGGGGGGGGGGGCTTGAAAAAAAGCAGCCCGCGCGTGAAGCACGAAACCAGCAGCTGGCCCGAGAGGAGTCCGCCCCTGACTGGGTGGTGGTTGGCCGAGATCGCGCTCAGGTGGACCCTGACAGAGTTGGACTTCAAGCCCACCTGCGAGAGATGGAGTAGGTACTGCAGGACCAAGTGGGTGGGATGAGAGAACGGGTTGGCCTGTACCCCCTAGCACCACACCGAGATCCGACATCACTTAAAGGTGTAAGCCTTCCTCGTCGAGTCCTTGCGCGAGGCCAGCAATATGTCCTCTATCTCCACTGGGAGATGAAGAGGGGCTAGTGCGACCCGCTCAGCTACCAAGCTGTGAGGGATAAGGACCTCAGATTCGGGTGAAGTAAGAGACCCTCCCCTCCTGTGTCAACAAACCCGGCATGCTGCCGAGGGGAACCGGAGGCTCCGATGAGAGGCAGAACAGCAGCGGGAACCAGGTCTGTCGAGGCCACCGCGGGGCCACAAAGATCACCGAGACCCTGCCCCGCTGTATCTTGAGGAGAGCACGCACTATGAGCGGAGTGGGAGGAAACTCATACAGTAGGTCATGCGTCCACGACAGCAGGAAAGCATCGGAGGTTTCCCTGCTTGGGTTGGAAACTGGGCCGCAGAACCGCGGGAGCTGCAAATTCACTGGGCTGGCGAAGAGGTCCAGGATCGGAGTCTCCCAAAGCCGGAACAGCCACTGTGCCGTCTGCGGGCAGAGGCGCCACTCGTGTGACTGGAGGATCCGGCTCAGCCTGTCTGCCAGAACGTTGTCCTGACCTGTGAGATAGGTGGCCCATAGGCTACGCCCTGGCAAATCACAAAGGACCACAGGGCTACTGCCTCCAGGCAGAGGCTGTAAGAGTCGGTGCCCCCTAATTGTTCATATAGAACATTGTCACCCGGTTGTCCGTCTGGACAAGCACCGCCCGATGGTAAACGCGGTGCCTGAGCGCCCAGAGGGCGAAGATGACTGCCTGAAGCTCGAGGAAGTTGATTGGCTGTCAGGACTCCTCTAGGGATCAAAGTCCCCTGTGTGTGGAGCTTGCCGCAGTGTGCTCCCCGGCTCATGAGGGAGGCGTCCGTGGTCAAAACCACATCGTGCTGCGGGGCCTGGAACGGCATGCCTCGAAGCAGATTCCAGGCATCCCGCCACCAGTCAAGGGACTCTGACAGCTGGGTAGTGACTAAGACGGTGTCCTGGAGATGGCCCGTTGCCTGAGTCCACTGAGTTTGAAGGCATCACTTTGCCGCTCACATGTGCAGTCGGGCATCGGGAACGACATGGACCGTCGAGGCCATATGGCCAAGAAAACAGAGCATCGCTCGGGCCAATACTGTGCCGCAGCGCTGAACCACAGAGGCCAGAGTGATGAAGGGGTCTGCCCTGTCCTGGGGAAGAAAGGCTGTCGCCCGCTAAATGTCGAGGCACGCGCCGATGAACTCCAGGGATTGGAATGGAGTGAGGTGAGACTTTGGGCCCCTCTCCTCTTTAATCTTTTCCTGGTTCCCCTCACCTCGATCATACAGCAATCAGGACTGTCAGCATACTACTATGCTGACGACATTATTATCCTCTTCCGTATTAATCCTATCTCTGCTGATCTGGCTCCCCTGAATCATTGCCTTGCACAGATCTCCACTTGGCTATCTTCTAATTATCTCCACCTCAATCCCACTAAATCAGCCACTATATGGTTCACCTTCAGCGTCGCTTGGTAGTTCCCATTCTGACTGCCACATTCCCCTTACCTCGTCCATTAAATACCTGCGTGTAACTCGCGATTCCTCTTTCCATCATCATATCACCTCACTTGTGCATTGCTCATTTTCACCCCTCGACAATTACGGACAATACGTTCTATTCTCCCTCTCTCCTCCCCGACAACACTCGTAGTGTCTCTATTTTTGTCCCACCTTGATTACTGCAATATTAGCCAGTTTGCCCCAGTATCAGCTCCACCGCATACAACTACTTCAGAACACAGCTGCACGTCTCCTTACTCATTCCTCCCACACAGACCATGTGACACCCCTCCTCATCTGCTTACACTGCTCCCTCTTAGATTCCGCTTCCAATACAAAATACTTATCACCGTACACAGGGTTATCCACACAGATCTACCTCAATACCTTGTCGATCTCCTCCATATGCATATCCCTCCCCATGCTTTATGCTCCATACATACAGTGGTGTGCAAAAGTCTGAAATCACTGGTAAAGTTGACGTTTTTTCAACTTCATGACCTTATATCTTAATTTATTTTTCCTCCCAGTGGCTTTTTCTGTGTATCTCATGATAAGTGATAGATTTGGCTATTAGGGCCAGCTTTTAGTATTGGTTTGGCCCTTATTTTCTGAGTTTGTTCCCCATAGTTGTCCTGTTCATAGATTTTCTGTGAAAATCACGTAATGTGCATCGTTGGACAACGATATATTATTGTAAATATGCTTTAAAATATTATGAAAACACGCCAGGTTTCCTTCAAATTAATGTATGTGGCCTTGAAAAAGACCATTTTTATGTGTCAGTGATGGCTCAGTATTTGATGGGCCATCCTTTGTTCTTGATCACCTGACTGCACCTTGTTGGGATTGAATGAACCAGTCTGACAAGGTGATCGTTGGTGACAACGCGGTTCCAAGCTGCAATGAGTGACTCAATCAGCTCACGCTTTGATGTCGGATGCCTTTTGGATATTTCCAAGGCCACCTTGTGCCACAGGTTCTCGACTGGATTCAGATCTGGAGACTGGGCAGGCCAGTCCATTGACTTGATGATGTTCTGCCGCTTCCAGCTGATCACCTGTCTGGAGCGATGGCAGGGTGCATTGTCATCTTGGAACAGGAACGGGCCAGGAAACAACTGGTGTGCTGATGGAACCATGCACTTTTGCAGTATGGTGATGTACTTGGCCCCGTTGACCATTCCATCGACGATGTGAAGATGTACAACGCCACTGGCAGCCATGCAGCCCCAGACCATGACCTTCAAAGGATGCTTCACAGTGAGGTTGAGACACTCAGGCTTGAATTCCTCTCCAGGAAATCTCCTTACATAGGTGTGGGCCTGGTTACCAAACAGGCAGAAGGTGCTTTCATAGCTGAATAGCACCTTTTCCCACATTTCAGTCGACCAGGTTGAGTGCTTTCTCGCCCACACGATCCGGTTGCGCCTTTGTATGTCAGTCATCAGTGGCTTATTAAATGCTTTGCAGCCCCGGAGACCAAACTGCAGGCACCGGCAATGAACTGTTGATGAGCTGACACTGATCTCACTCTTGTCTGACCACTCTCGAAGTAACTGAGAAGAGGTCAACTTGCGATTAGTCAGTGAAATACGTCGTAGTGCACGGTCCTGGCGTGATGTTGATGCACGTGGACGACCTGAACGAGGTTTGTCCACCACTGAACCAATTCCTTTCTTATTCTGAACAATCTTAACAACAGTACTCTGACTGCAGCCAACTTTCCTGGCTATCTGGCGGCTTGAAAATCCTTCCTTGCTCATAAAGGACACACGAACACGCTCCTCCAACATCAGGGTCCGAGTCATCTTCATGGTCGATCCAGAAAGTGTATAAAATTAAAAAATTCCACGTGTTTTTATAGCTGCACTGTTGGCTAGATATCTGCATTGTGATTGGTTAGTGAAACCAGCCTCCTGATTGGTCAGAAATAACGTGTGCATATTGGATAATCTCAATCCAGTTTTGATGCAGGATCTACAAAAATCGCAGTAGCTATCTCCCAGTGTCTGTAAAGTATTTAAATTGTAAGCAAGGAATGGAAAGAAGTCAACTCTAATAGCCAAATGTATCCCTTTTAACGTGGTAGAAAGATGAATATGCTGGGCTAACGCAAAATTTAAAAAAAAAAAAGTTAGAAAGTACGAAAAACGCAAAACTCACAAGTGATTCCAGACTTTTGCACACCACTGTAATGACCGCCTGTCCCTTCCATCCCCAGCTCGTGCATATTTGGAACTCACATCTCCTTTTGTATTTTTCTTTCTTGGTCCAGCACTGTAGAACTCCCTCCCAGCCCTCCTCCACGCCGAGCAGTCCTTTCTGAGGTTTAAGGCAATATTGAAGACTCACTTTTTTAGCCTTGCCTTTCACCTCCCCTCAATTCTTGATCAGACTACCCATACTTCATGATCTGCTTCCCTTTTGTGTATGTTCATGTCACCTTCCTTCTAGACTGTCTGTGTGCCCTGTCTTTTCACTTTCCTATCTATAATTTGGCGTTCTTTTCTTACCTATTGCAGCCTATTTGTTTTATTGTACACCACCCCGTTGCTTTTGCCTGGGCGGTTAATCAAGTGAATGAGTTACGATAAAGATAAAGGTCAAGCGAGGTCAAGAAGACTCCCTCTCTGACCGCCACAATGACTGACCGGAGTGCTTCCATATGGAAGTGGGGCACTTTGAGGCAGTGATTTACCTGCTTGAGATCCAAGATGGGCCTGAAAGACTCTTCGAATGGAGTATCGACCATATCCGCACTGGTCGTCCAGTACTGGCACTACTAATTGCAGTTCTAGAAGACGGCAGAGCATGTCCTGCACAGGCCTTGCAGGGTAAATGTACAAAGGTGTCTGCAAAAGGTTGGGCAAACTCCAACATGTACCCCTCTCGGATAATCTCTAACACCCACTGGTCGGAGGTGATTCGAGCCTAGGTGGGATGAAAGTCCCACAGCCAACCTCCCCCAGGAACCTCTCCCTCTTGGATCATTCTCGTCTTACTGTGACTATTTAGTGACTGGGGGGGGGGGGTAAAAACCCCTGCCAAGCCTCAAAACCCTCACCCCCGGGCTAGAAAACACCCCCTTCTGGTAGGGGTGCAAAATGCACTGCTCTGAAGCACCAGTAATCTTTAGACTGCTCCCTCACAGGGGTCAATGAATGAACCAGCTTCTGCTTATCCTCGGGAAGCCGACACCCTTTTGATTCCCCCAATCTTTCACTAATTTGTCCAGATCTTCTACGAATAAGAGCTTACCTCTGAAGGAGAGCTTGCTTAAACGCGGCTTAGAGGAGACGTCTACCGACCAGTTCCCGAGTCATAGGCAGTGACGAGCAGCCATCACCGAGGCTACACTTTTGGACAAGCCTCAAATCAAATCATAAAACGCATCTGACAAATACGCCGCCCCAGATTTTAACTTAGCCACCTCTGGGGGGGGTGCAGCTGTGAGCCCCCCACCGACTCTAAGACCCCTTGCATCCATCGCAAACAGGCCCGTGCCACAAAGGCGCCACACATTGATGTCTGTAATGACAGGGAATTGATGTCAAAAGCTTGCTTGAGAAGGGTCTCATCTTATTTATTTATTTATTTCACATTTCTTATATATATCGGCCTTTCATGATATCAAGGCGGTTTACATTGAACAAACTGAAATTACACTGAACAGGGCATTATAACTTGGAGATAACTATATTACAGGGAACATGGGCAATGGAGGGTTAAGTGGCTTGCCAAGACCACAAGGAGCACCTGTGGGACTACAAATCCCAGTCCTTCCGGCCCAAGGTTGCTGTCCTCTAGTGGGATTTGAACCCCTGACCTTCCGGCCTGAAGTACTTTGCCTCAACCACTAGGCCACTCCTCCACTCCATCTTTCAATCATGAACTGCCCTCCATGGGAATTGTGGCCTTTTTTGTCACTGCTGAGACTGCCACAACTACCTTAGGGGAGTGCAAGAGCTCTCTATCCTGATACAGTAATTGGTAAAGATGGCCCATGGTCCGCATCCCCTTCGGCGCGGCCTCTGGTACATCCCACTCATCCTGGCTCATCTGTTGGATTACTCGGTGCAAAAGGAACACCGTCTGCGGCTTCTTGACAGCCTGGAATAGAGGATCCTCCAGGGGTGCCTCCTCCAGTTGGGCCTCTTGAAGGACTAGTAAAAGGGACTGTTACTTCTGGAGAGAGATCTGCAACTGTGAGTATATACTTCTGGTAATTTTCTAAAATGAATTCTTTGTATTAAAGCTAATTAATCTGTGAACCCACTATTTTTGTTAAATCAGTCAGGACCTAGTAGCAGCAGTTTAAGTTTAAATTTAAAACACAGAGGAGAACTTTCTGGTTACATTTCATACCCAGCAGAGAGCTTGTAGTTTAAATTCAATAGTCACTCAGGGCCTAGTAACAGCAAAGTACTTTTAGTTTAAATTTAAAACACAGAAGAGAGCTTTCTGGTTACATTTGGAACCCAGCAGAGAGCTTGTAGTTTAAATTTCATAAGAAGTTAGAGCCTAGCAGCAGCTAAGAGCTATAATTTAAATCAAATCAGAATATAGCTTACCTCAGCAGCACAAGACAGGGTACTGTGTAGCAGCCCTCTTTTAATAAGTGTTATTTCCCTCCCTCCCCTGGGATAATCGTAGCTTTATAGGTACTTACACATCTTATAAGACAGGAGGTGCTCTCAGGTGAAGCTCATTACCCAAATCAGTCATATACTAAGGACCTGAGATTAGTTAAGCTTCAGGTGAACAAGGTATATTACACGTATTAGGTACAGTTTTATTAGTATAAATATCCATAGCAACCCTTAGTAAGTAAAGAACTTAGATCTAAACACAAACTTAAAAATAAGTTGCAGACAGCAGTCCAGCAGCGGGATGGGGGTTTTCCAGTCTTTTGCAATGAGTGTCACATGTATGATTTTCTCCCAGTTGGTGAGAGGTCTTACGTGTGCACTAGGTGCAAGGAGCTCTTTGCTCTCAGGGAACGAGTCCGTTCTCTAGAGGCTAAAGTAGCAGACTTGGAAAGCATGAGACAGACAGAGAGGTACATAGACGAGACCTACAGGGATATAGTCCTGAAGTCCCACCTCCAGTCTGGCAGCATCCCTGTTGCCATGGAGGAGAGAGGTCACGTGACAGGAGAGCATCACCCTGGTGTGGTAGGAAGAGATCCTGTAACTAGGACCTGTCCTCCAGGTGATGTAAAACCCTCTCGCACCGAGGAAGTTTCTCCAGGGCCATGTGCCCATGAGGGAAGGGTTAGGACAGCCGTTATAGTTGGTGATTCGATCATTAGGCATGTAGATAGCTGGGTGGCTGGTGGACGTGAGGATCGCCTAGTAACATGCCTGCCTGGTGCGAAGGTAGCGGACCTCACGCGCCACCAAGATAAGGTCTTAGATAGTGCTGGGGAGGAGTCTGCTGTCTTGGTACATGTCGGTACCAATGACAGAGGAAAATGTGGTAGGGAGCTTCTGGAGGCTAAATTTAGGCTTTTAGGTAGGAAGTTGAAATCCAGAACTTCCAGGGTAGCATTCTCTGAAATGCTTCCTGTTCCACGCGCAGGACCCAAAAGGCAGGCAGAGCTCCGGAGTCTCAATGCGTGGATGAGACAATGGTGCAGAGATGAGGGTTTTGGTTTTGTTAGGAACTGGGGAACATTCTGGGGAAAGGAGGGGCTCTTCCGAAGGGATGGGCTTCACCTTAACCGGGATGGAACCAGGCTGCTGGCATTAACCTTTAAAAAGGAGATAGAGCAGCTTTTAAACTAGATATTAGGGGAAAGCAGACAGTCGCCCAAGAGCGGATGGTTTGGAAGAATGTATCTTTGAAGGATACTACCAAAAGCAGAGAGGTTCCACAAAAGAGTAAAGTAGCCCAAATGCCCTCAAGTATGGAGCAGACAGAGCTTAAAGATCCTAAATTACCCATGTCTAACAATAGCCAAATTAATATGAATAAAATACATTCTCTAAAATGCTTGTATGCAAATGCTAGAAGTCTAAAAAATAAGATGGGGAAGTTAGAATAAATAGCACTAAATGAAAGGTTAGATATGATTGGAATATCAGAGACATGGTGGAAGGAGGACAACCAGTGGGACACTGTGATACCTGGGTACAAACTATATCGAAATGATAGAGCTGATCAAATTGGTGGAGGGGTTGCTCTCTATGTTAGAGAGGGCATTGAGTCAGAAAGGATTAAAGTTTTGCAGGAAACAAAATCTGCTGTAGAATCTATATGGATTGAAATTCCATGTAAAAGGGGGAAGGCAATGGCAGTGGGGGTGTACTATCGAGCGCCTGGCCAGAATGACCAAATGGATGATGAAATGCTCAAAGAAATCAAGGAAGCTAACAAAAGTTACAGCACAGTAATAATAATGGGTGATTTCAACTACTCCGGTATCAACTGGGTCAGTGTCACGGCAGGACATGCTAGGGAGATAAAGTTCCTAGATGAAATAAATGACTGCTTCTTGGAGCAGCTGGTTCATGAACCGACCAGAGGGGAAGCCATATTAGACCTAATCCTTAGTGGAACACCAGATCTAGTGCAAGAGATAAGGTTGTTGGGGCCACTTGGCAATAGTAATCATAGCATGATCGCCTTTGATTTAATTAGTGGAGGAGGGATAGTAAGGAAATCCACAGTACTACCTTTTAACTTTCGAAAGGGAGACTATGATAAAATGAGGAAAACAGTTAAGAAAAAACTAAAAGGAGCAGTTGCAAAGGTTAAAGACGTACATCAGGCTTGGCTGTTGTTGAAAAATACTATCTTGGAAGCCCAGACCAGCTGTATTCCACGCTTTAAGAAAAGTGGAAGGAAGTCCAAAAAACTGCCAGCATGGTTTAAAGGTGAGGTCAGAGAAGCTGTTGCCAAAAAAGCATCTTTCAGGAAATGGAAAAAAGAGCCAAACGACGAAACCTGGAAACAGCACAAGCACTGGCAAGTCAAATGCAAGGCATTGATAAGGCAGGCAAAGAGAGAATTTGAGAAGAAGCTTGCTGCGGAAGCAAAAACGCGAAGTAAAGACCTTTTCAAGTACATTCGTAGCAAAAAACCTGTGAGAGAGTCAGTTGGTCCATTAGATGATAAAGGGGTTAAAGGAGCACTAAGAGGCGACAAGGCGATAGCGGAGAGACTGAATAAATTCTTTGCTTCAGTCTTTACTGAGGAAGATGTAGGGATGTTACCCATGACTGAAGTGGTATTTAAAGGTGCGGAAGAATTGAAGGAAATATCGATACATCGGGAAGATGTATTACAACTATTAGATAAACTGAAGAGTAGCAAATCACCTGGGCCGGATGGTATACATCCAAAGGTGTTGAAAGAACTGAAATACGAGATTGCAGACCTGCTATTAGTAATCTGTGAACTATCATTAAAATCATCTCTAATACCTGAAGAGTGGAGGATCGCCAATGTAACACCAATTTTTAAAAAAGGTTCCAGGGGTGATCCGGGAAACTACAGACCGGTGAGCCTGACATCAGTACCGGGAAAAATGGTAGAAACCATCATAAAGAATAAAATTACTCAGCATGTAGATAGTCATGGCCTAATGGGAGACAGCCAACATGGCTTTAGACAAGGAAGATCTTGTCTTACTAATCTGTTATGTTTTTTTGAAGGAGAGAATAATCAGGTGGACAAAGGTGAGTCGTTTGATATTGTGTATCTGGACTTTCAGAAAGCCTTTGACAAGGTCCCTCATCAGAGACTTCTGGCAAAACTAAAGAGTCATGGGATAGGAGGCAGTGTACTATTGTGGATCAGGAACTGGTTAAAAGATAGAAAGCAGAGGGTAGGGCTAAATGGCCAATTTTCCCAATGGAGAAAGGTGAATAGTGGTGTACCCCAGGGATCTGTGCTGGGTCCGCTGCTTTTTGACATATTCATAAATAACCTGGAAAGTGGAATAACGCGTGAGGTTATCAAATTTGCAGATGACACAAAACTATTTAAAGTTGTTAAAACCCAAAAGGATTGTGGAAAATTGCAAGAGGATCTTGATAAATTGGAAGACTGGGCATCAAAATGGCAGATGAAATTTAATGTGGACAAGTGCAAGGTTATGCACCTAGGGAAGAACAACCCAAACTATGGTTACACGATGCAAGGTTCCACATTAGGAACCACCACCCAGGAAAAAGATTTAGGCGTCATTGTGGATACCATGTTAAAACCCTCGGCCCAGTGTGTAGCGACGGCCAAGAGAGCAAATAGAATGCTAGGTATGATAAGGAAAGGAATGGAAAATAAAACAAAAGATATTATAATGCCTCTATATCGTTCCATAGTGAGACCGCACCTTGAATATTGTGTGCAATTCTGGTCGCCGTATCTTAAAAAGGATATAGCGATTTTAGAAAAGGTTCAGAGAAGAGCCACCAAAATGGTAAAGGGGATGGAAGGATATTCCTATGAAGAAAGGCTAAAAAGGTTAGGGCTCTTTAACCTGAAAAAGAGACGGCTGAGGGGAGATATGATAGAAGTCTATAAATTAATGAACGGAGTGGAACGGGTGAACATAGATCGATTGTTTACGTTATCAGAATATAGAAAGACTAGGGGACATGCAATGAAGCTACAGGGTAAACTATTTAAGACTAATAAAAGAAAATATTTTTTCACTCAACGTGTAATCAAACTCTGGAATTTGTTACCAGAGGATGTAGTAAAGGCTGTTAATGTAGCTGGGCTTAAAAAAGGTTTGGACAAGTTCCTGGAGGAAAGGTCCATAAACCATTATTAAGAAGGGACCCAGGATATCAATGCTTGAACCAATACAAGCATTGTGGAACCTGTGTCCCTTGGGGAAACTGCTAGGTACATATGACCTAGATTGGCCACTGTTGGAAACAGAATACTGGGCTTGATGGACCTTGGTCTGACCCAGTATGGCATATCTTATGTTCTTATATATTGAGAGCCCTTAACGAATGAGAGATCAAGTTCACCGGAAAACACGGACAATATGAGACTCCTCTCCATGGGGTATTTCACCTTCCTCGAACTCCACTTCATTGGCTCCCAGGTCGGCATCAACCTCAGGGTCATCCCCCTCCTCCGAGAGGGCCGACCCTCCCCCCTGGCCTCCCCAAGGGTCCTTAAGCCTCCGCCGGCTAGGACCAAGTTTACTCTCCGCCCCATCAGTTCTAAGGGTCAAAGGCAACCCTCTCTTGGCTCTCTCCAGGGATCCCATCGGTCCCTCTTCCCCACACTTTCTCAAGCAAATTGCTTTATGCATGAGGACGACAAACTCTGGAGAACCCCCCACCCCTCCCACCGGAGGCCAGATACAGATGAATCCAGAGAAGAGTGGGACCAGAGAGTCTACCATCTCTATTCTTGGACCTAGGTGAGGAAGCAACACAGTCTGACTGCCCCCCAAGCCAGGCACTGCCCTTAAACTAGCCATAGGCAAACCTTGACGTTTGCCCGCAGGGAGAGGGAATTTCTACCCCCCCCCCCCCCCCCCGAGGATCCCTCAGCCCAATAGCAAGCTCTAGTGCTGTAGTACACTGCCCTTAACTGAGTGCATGGTGGTGTGTTTTTTTTTCCTTTGGACCTGGGGAGAAATAAACAAAATAAAGTAAGGCAAAGAGCCCAGACAATCAATAAAACCTGAAGGAATCTCCAAAGTGTCCAAAACCCGCCTTGGAGGTCTGTTTCATAATTCCCTGAAACTTGCAAGGCCAAAATCAGAAAAAGAATGTGGCAAACAAAATGGCACCGGTCCCTGTGCTCAGTGGGAGCCAGCTGCCGGGCGCCATGCTGTCTCCCCCAAGTCTCTCAAACTGCTGTGCCCAAAGTAGTGGTTCACTCCTGCCAGAGATCACACTGCCGAAGACGGCGAGAACTGCCAATTACCCCCGCCCCGAACCTCAGCTGCCTGTAGAGCTTCAGCGTTGCCGGGAGTGCCCAGAATGGTCAAGTGACAGGCTCCGTACACGTGCACTACTCCTCTCTGTGAGAGGATCGGAAGCTGCCACTACCCAGGTAAAATACCTTTCAATAAGCCCCATTTGCCTCGTGGAGGGCTTCTGCTGACTGTGAGAATGTTCTGCTGCAGTTTACAGCCCTCTTCCTCTACCTTTTCTTCAGCTTAATCTCCTTTTTTTTTTGTTTACTTTATTGTAACTGCCTCTTGGGTTAAAAGGCCATATCCGGGTTAAACACCAAAAACTACCTCAGCTTATCTGCTTAGTTGTTCCTTCAGTGAGTCCCCTTCTATTGGATCACGCCTCTCCAGCTGCTTGGATATGGAGTCTGATGGGAAGTACCAACTGCCTATCTATGCTGATATCATTGAAGTTGACATGCTCAGTCTGCAAGCTGCTGGTGAGGCGTGACTACCCACAGGTCAGGAGTGGACTGGAGGGATGATGAACTAAGGAACAGCAGCAAAGCAGACAAAACCAGCAAGACAGAGAAGATAAACAATTCAAGTAGTGTCCTGCAATTTTCCCTACGAAGGAACCGTTCAGTACCACTCTTCTGTAGAACTCTCAGGTTTATAATTTCCTAGCAGTTCAAAGAAAAGTGCAACTCTCTGGAGTCCGAGTCGAGTGTGTTAGCGATCATACCTGCGTAGATGCAGACAAAGGAGCCTTTGGCGATATCATCCAGGCAGCGGATGCCCCAGCCCTTGTTCTGCGTTTTGAAGAGCTGCAGCCGCACTTGCAACCCATGCTGGACCAAGCGATTGGTGCACATAACCAGATTGCACTTACATCTCTTGTTGCATTCGTAGACTCTGGGAGGGGAGAAAGGGAGGAAGGGGTGCTGGGCTTAATGTAGCAGGACTGGCTGCATGGGGCTCATTCCTTTGCCAGGGGCTGCAACTCATGCTCGCTCTTGCAGTTCTAGGGTACACAGTGCCATCCATATTGGCCCTGCTGGAAACGCTCTCCTTCTAGCACTGACACTGCTTCCTGAAAGTTGACCAATCCCATGAAATCCCACACTTGCTGTAACCAGGAATAAACATTATTGTCTAACTACAGTGTGAAGAGGTAGCAACACCACGACCAGCCTGGGAAACCTGCCAATTTCAGATGCAAAGGGCTGAAGCTATGGAGGCCCATGGGGGGTTGGGGGTAATGCTCCTATCTCAGACAGCAAGCAAACAGCATTCTTTTGGCTTACCCTGTGGGCAGGCACTCATCGAGCCTCTTGTGTTGGTAACCGGCTGTGTTACTGACTTGCCCTCCTGGAGTGCAGGCAGTTGCCTGGGCCGTCAGCTGGTGGCACGCACACCTGGCTCTGAACCAACAGGAAAAGCACTAGTTATTTATCCTGCACAAAGCTACCAAGGTCTTTCAGTGATTGCAGCAGTAGTTCTATATTAGCAGGTGGTGTGTGTGTGTATAAAAAGGAGTTCTCTCTCTTCTAAAAAAGAAGGTGGAGTTCTGTTTGATATCTTCATATCATCCTTGGAAATCACTGTTTTCAGATCTGCTTTGCAATCTAGCACCAGAAGAGCTGAACGCAATTTGGGAGCACTCATGCCAGCAACTGGGAGCTGAAGGCAGCACCAGCCTCCCCATAAGGGGAGGGAAGTCCGCTCCAAGCTCTGGCGCCATCTGCTGGCAGGACATTACTCCCTCGTCTGGGCTGGGCTGGCATGGGCGATAAGGAAAAGCACATTTGTCTGCAGGAGGAGACAGCACACTGTAGTGGTTAGATCAGGGAAGCTGATATTCAAACCCCACTTCTGCTACTGACACTCCCTGTGACCTTAAGTAAATCACTATTATCTCCTGTTGTCTCAGACACTCACTTAGACTGTAAGCTCTTTGGGGACGGAGTTCATACACCAGAATGCATATCACCATTGTACAATGCAGTATATGCCCAACAGTGCTCTAAAAATTGGCTAATTAAAATATATCACACATAGCTATATGTAAGCAAGCCCAGATTTGTATTCTCTAATGCAATATCTCCAAAAGACTGATCCCTCCTGGTACATGGAACCCAGAAAAAGTCAGGTGAGGGTTCTGCAATTTCCCCCATTTATGGTAAATTTTTTTTGGACTTGACCATTTCCTTTTCTTTATTTTGGTTTTCAGCTCATTCAGAACCAGGGCTGGGATCTAGCAGCATGAGAGTTCGTTCTCAGCAACCTGGGGCTTTTTACCTTATTTTATAACCCCCCCCCCCTTCCCTTATCATTGCAGTGGCAGTCCTCAACCAGGGGTCACACAGCAGGATTCTTTCTGCGGTCATGGGTTCAGAATCTGACCACTAAGTGTCACTGTTGCATAGTAATGGACTCCCTCATATCTGCTCCTCCACTTAGCTGGGGGCTATGAACACCGAGTCTCCAATATCCCCAAAATACCGATCAACATGATGTAGGAGACGACTTAGGAATCAAACCCAGTTCCTGCAGAGAAATGCCTCTGAACTACCAGGTCAGCCCTCTGGTCAAGGTAAGCAATCATTAGGCAGTACATGCTGTTTTAATGGTCTTCACTTTCCAAGGGAGGTTCCTCATGACTCAGTGATCAGGACCAGAACACAGCTTCTAGTGACATTGCATCAAACATGGACAGTTTGCTCCTGGAAAGTTTTGCTTGAATGTTCCAAATACAGATGGGAAGGTGAAAGATCACTCTACCTAAACAGTGAAGATATGTTTTAGAGAAAGGTACAAGCATCTTACTATCACATCTCACCTATCGCGGCAGCCATCAGTGCAGTCACAGCCCACCAGGAACTCCCAGCTGATGTTGATGAAGACCCCTTTCCCAGGGATCCTCTCCTTGCTGTAGGCCACCTGCGGGGGCGGGGTGGTGTCAATCTCGTTGACGCAGGAAAGGGGCACATCCTCTCTGTTGTAGGTGATGTCAGGGATGTAGTAGAAAGGCTTCTGGGGCTGGAATTTCCGGTCCACAAGCACATAGGGGTCCAGGCAGAACATCTCTAAGTACAGGAAGTCACATTCTGTCTCAAAAAGGTAGCGCTCGATCTCTGGCATGGTGCGCACACAAAGCCCACATGGTGTCTTGTAGATAACATGAAAGCCCATCTTCCGATTTACACGGCGGCGGGCAGTCATGCGACGGAAGTCATAGAGGAGTGGGATCAGCAGGGGGTTTTTGCCACGATGCCGGTTGCTTGCCATGGGCCGTACCCGAGACAAGCAGGCATAGTTACACACATGGGGTAGGTAGAAGAGTTTCTCTGTGGGTGCACGGTAGGAAGGCTCCACAGGCACCCTGTCCGTCATGCCATGGTACTGATGGATAGCACCAGTGGTTGCCGGACCCGACAGATACCTACAAAGCATAACCACAAGAAACACTGAAAAGCTCTCTCTTTGATTCCGAGTGTCTCGCAGAAAAAGATGAAGAATGAATGAGGGCAGAAAATTTGAAATAACATGTATACATGCACGTCTCTGAACTATGTCCATAACCCATCTAAGGATTGCCCTAAGTAGCTTACAATTTAAGAAAAATACACTTCATGACACATTAACATATTCACAAAAACAAAAACAAGATAATATAAAACTACACATATGAAGGTGACATTTTACTTACCAGTCTTTTCCTCTAGTTGAGCTAGATCAGTCCAGACAAGTGGGTTGTGTTCCCCTACCAGTAGATTGCTGAATACAAAGAACCAATGAAAAGCCTACGTTTCAATAACATTATTCTATGCCTCTCTTCACTTCAGCCACCAGTCTCTTCAGTATTTGTCCCAAAGCATATGGGAGAAATGTGGAAAGCCTCACACAACCTCAATGTGGGCAACAATGAGTAAACAACAGTAAAGAACTATGTACAAGGAAGCATAAACAGAAAGCTGTCCGCAGAAGATGAACCTACAGAGTCAAGTATTAAAACCATAGTGGACCCAAGGGTACTGCAGTAAAAGAACAGAGCAATAGTTTCAGGAGTGGGTCCTGGACTGGTCTAGCAAGACTCAAGGAAAAGACATAAATTAGTAAGTAAAATGTCACCTCTATATCATCCTGCTAGATCAGTCCAGACAAGTGGGATGTACCAAAGCTACAGTGGAGGAGTGGCCTAGTGGTTGGGGCAAGGTACTTCAGGCCGGAAGGTCGGTGGTTCAAATCCCACTAGAGGACAGCAACCTTGGGCCGGAAGGACTGGGGTTTCTAGTCCACAGGTGCTCCTTGTGGTCTTGGGCAAGCCACTTAACCCTCCATAGCCCATGTTCCCTGTAAAATAGCTATCTCCAAGTTATAATGCCCTGTTCAATGTAATTTCAGTTTGTTCAATGTAAACCGCACTGATGCAGAATAGCGCGGTATATAAGAGAATGTAAATAAATAAATAAACTCCACTGGGTGGGAAGAATACACAGCGGCTCACAAAACCCTTGAGCCATAGGCTGTGTCTGCCCATGCGTGGATATCGAAACAGTAATGCCTGACAAAAGTGGAAAGTAATGCCCATGCTGCTGCCCAAGAAATGTTTGCAGGAGCAACCAAGTTCCGCTTTGCCCACAAAGACAACTGCGCTCGGGTAGAATGGGCTCACAAACCCTCCAGAACCAGCACAAAAAGATGGTCGGAATTATGAAAGGAATTCATAACCTTCAAGTATTGGAGAAGCACCCTCGAGAAGATCCTTATCCTTCCCCAAACACTGCAGACCACCTGGCTCACGTGAAAGGGAGAAAGCACCTTAGGCAAGAAGGAAGGCAGAAGCTGAATAGAAACGGCCTCCTTTGACAAGGACAGATAAGGATCTTGGCAAGACAGAGCCTGCAGTTTGCGGAACAGATCGCAATCAAGAAGACCATCTTGAGCATCAAATCCTTCAATGTAGCACGCTTCAATGGCTCATAGGGCACTGCCATCAGGTGCCTGAGCACCAGACCTTGATCCCAGGAAGGAATCACAGATCGGAGGGGAGGACACAGACTCCAAACTGCCTGGAGAAGCACAAGACATCTGGGTGCAAGGCTAGAGACTTACTAGCCACCAGACCTTGGAAACAGGCCAAAGCTGCCACCTGAACTTTCAGGGAGCTAAGGAAAGGCCCTTCTCAAAGACATCCTGTAAGAAAAGTCAACAAAGATGGCACCTTGGCCACCGCAGGAGCCAACTGCCAAGCGCAACATCATCGCTCAAAGAGGCACTAGATCCATATGTATGCTAGCTAGCTTGGTAGATCTCCTCCAGCTTCCGAGCAGAGTGGAGATCACTGCTGGAAAGTAGCCCTTACACACTATTTATTTATTTATTTAACAGTTCTTATATAACGCGCTCTTTGTTATCAGTGCGGTTTACACACAACAAAATTTTACTCAGACAGAATAGGATCTGTCTTAAGTTTACAGATAACAGGGAACATAGCATGGACTTAAACTGGGGAGAACTATTTACATTTTAACAGATATGATGTAATAGCAGTTTCCTTTCAAGAGGCAAGCAGTGAGTGAGAAGGGAACTGGGTCCTACAGGACTATGAATCCGTGCCACAAGAGGCCACAAAACGAGGTGCCTGCAGGAGCCACATCAGGTCTGCGAACCACACTCTCCTTGGCCAGTCCTGCCTGGGTGGTGTTCTATATGCTGAATCCCACACCCTAGCAGGGGCTACAGAGGAAATACATACAGCAGGTGCTGACTTGGCCAAGGCTGGGTCAGGGCGAATGAAGAAGCGGCAAACTTTGGCATTGGAGCAGGTCATCATCGGATCCATTTCGGGGCGACCCCAGTGGCACAGAATCAACTGAAACGCCTCTCGACTCAACTCTCACTCTTCAGAATCCAGAGTGACAGCTGAGGAAGTCTGTTTTCACACTGTCCATCCTGGCAACGTGCTGAGCTGACAAGGCTAGGAGGAGGTTCTCCACCCAGGCAAACAGGACAGCCATCTCTACAGTTATCCCAACACTCCTAGTGCCACCTTGCTGAATGACATAAGCCACTGCTCTGGTGTTGTTCGAAAACACTCAAACTGCCCGGCCCTCAACCAGGGGCAGGAAAGCAGAAGAGCCAACCTGATGGCCCTCGCCTCGAGGCGGTTGATGGACTATACAGTTTTCCCTACAGTTCCAATGGCCCTAGGCTGTATCATCTTGGCAATGGAGTCCCCAGCCCAAGAGACTGGCATCTGTCGTCAGCAGAATCCAGGAGAAATCATTTAGCGGCACACCCTTCCTCATATGACAGAGCTGCTGCTACCACCATAGGCTGGTCTTCACCATCATCGGGAGGAGGAGCTTGCACTCAAACTCTTGGGGACCACAAGAGAGGCCGCATGTGAGCACTTGCCCATGGCACTATCTCTATGGTCGCCGCCATCAATCTGAGGAGCTGAAGATAATCATAAAACTCTGGGGACCCGCTGCACACAGAACAGCTCCAGGCAATTCAACAGTCTTTTGATCTTCTCCTCTGACAGGAAACCTCTGCCCATTCAAGTGTGGAAGCGTGCCCCCAGGAACTCCCAGGACTAGGATCACAACAGCTGGCTCCCCGACTGATTACCCAGCTGAGGCTTTCCAAAAAGGCACCACTCGGGATGCCTCTGAAAGGCAATAAGAACATAAGAAATGCCATACTGAGTCAGACCAAAGGTCCATCAAGCCCAATATCCTGTTTCCAACAGTGGCCAATGCAGGTCACAAGTACCTGGCAGGTTCCCAAAAAGGCACACAAGTTCCACAATGCTCGTCCAGGCAGTGGATTTCCTGGGTACTCTTTAATAATAGTTTATGGACCTTTCCTCCAGGAACTTGTCCAAACCTTTTCTTAAACCCAGCTACACTAACTGCTTTTACTACATCCTCCGGTAAATTCCAGAGTTTGATTATACGCTGAGTAAATAAAACATTTTCTCTTATTAGTCTTAAATGGGTTACATTGTAGCTTCATTGTGTGTCCTCTAGTCTTTTTACTTTTTGATGGCGCAAACAACTTGGTTTGCAGCTTGTCGTGCTGTGAGGGCTTGTGTGCATCAGTGATGCTGAGAGCTAAGCTATCAGTAGCTTAACTACTGGTAGGGTCTCCCAAGATAGTCTGGCATCTCAGCTGAGACCTGTCTAAGACAAACCACCCATCTGGGCAGCAGCAGAATGGGACGGTGTTGTAAGTGGAGGATCATATTTCTGAGACAAATGCAACAACACTGGAATTAACTGCGCGGAAGAAAGGCTTGGCAAATCTACTTCTGCATCTTGCCTCGAAAACTAATGGACAGTCACAAAACATAGAAACAGAAATATGACGACAGAAAAAGACCACATGGCCTATCTAGTCTGTCCTTCCATATCAACAACTACAACAGTCCCCTTTTATCCTTTAGAGATCCTGTGTTTGTCCCATGCTTTTTTGAATTCAGTTACTGTTCTCATCTCTACCACTTCCAATGGGAGACTATTCCATGGATCCACCACTCTTTCCGTAAAGAAATATTTCCGCATATCACTCCTGAATCTATCCCCCTTCACCCTCATCCCATGTCCCCTCGTAGCAGAACTTGCTTTCAATTGAAAGAGGCTCTCCCTCTGAACATTTACACCATGGAGGTATTTAAACATCTCAATCATATCACCTCTATCCTACCTTTCCTTTAAGGTGTACATATTAAGATCCCTAAGTCTGTCCTCATATGCTTTATAATGAAGACCACTAACCATTTTTGTAGCTACCCTCTGCACCGACTCCATCCTGTTCACATCCTTTTGAAGGTGCGGTCTCCAGAAATGCACATTATACGCCAAATGAGGTTGCACCAAAGACTTATACAGAGGCACTATCACCTCCTTTTTTCTGCTAGCCATTCCTCTCTGTATGCACCCAAGCATTCTTCTAGCTTTTGCCGTTGCCTTTTCTACCTGTTTAGCTACTTTAAGATCATCAGACACAGCCACGCCTAGGTCCCGCTCTTCTTTAGTGGACAAAAGTACTTCACCCCCTATACTATATTGCTCCCTTGGATTGCTGCAGCCCAAATGCATGACCTTACATTTTTTAACATAAAATCCCAGCTGCAAAATTCTAGACCATTCTTCAAGCTTAGTTAGATCCCTCCTCATGTTATCTACACCTTCCTGGGTGTCTACTCTATTGCAGATTTTGGTATCATCCGCAAAAAGGCAAACCTTACCCAACAGCCCTTCCGCTATATCATTAACAAAGATGTTAAAAAGAATCGGACCAAGGACAGATCTCTGGGGCACACCACTGGTAACATCCTTCTCCTCAGAGTGAGCTCCATTTACCTGTATTCTTTGTTGCCTCCCACCCAACCAATTTCTAACCCAAGCAGTAACTTTAGGGTCCATCCCTAGGGTGCTCAGTTTGTTTATAAGTCGCCTGTGAGGAACAGTGTCAAAGGTTTTACTGAAATCTAAATACACCACATATTGCACTATACTGCTGGAAGATGAGACCCCCAGGTTGGAAGGCACTCAAATGGCTACTGGGAATAAGCTAAAGACTTCTCAGAGTAAAGCCAGCATTTATGATGCAGTTGGATCCGCTGATGTAGCTGCGCATGAAGAGTCAGAAGTTGCAAAGATATCTTACATATTGGGGCATGGAACGTATGAAGCATGAACCAAGGGAAGTTGGAGGTGGTCAAGAATAAAATGGAACGTGTACAACTCGATCTGTTGGGTGTCAGCCAATGCGCCCTCAGTGGATGAGTGGAGGTGATGAGAAAGACAAAAGCCCACTTCACAGATCCTCTGGACCTATCTTCCGGAAGGCAATTTCGTCTCACCAAGGTCCGTCATCAGCTTCTCCAAATCAGCTCCAAAAAGAAGCTTTCCCTTAAAAGTCAGCTGGGCCAAACTGGCCTTGGAAGAGGAGTCCGCTGTCCAGTGCAGGAGCCAAATCCAAATGCCATGACACTGTCGTCAGGGTTGGGGCAAGGTACTTCAGGCCGGAAGGTCGGGGGTTCAAATCCCACTAGAGGACAGCAACCTTGGGCCGGAAGGACTGGGGTTCTAGTCCCACAGGTGCTCCTTGTGGTCTTGGGCAAGCCACTTAACCCTCCATAGCCCATGTTCCCTGTAAAATAGTTATCTCCAAGTTATAATGCCCTGTTCAATGTAATATCAGTTTGTTCAATGTAAACCGCACTGATGCAGAATAGCGCGGTATATAAGAGAATGTAAATAAATAAAATAAAATAAATAAATTATCCCTGCCCGCCAAACGCACCAGGTCATACATGGCATCAGAAAGGAAGGCCGTTAACAGACCCCAAAAGAAGGGTAGTATCATCCGGCGAAAGAGTGAATCCACTAGAGCAGGGCTTGAGACACCAGACATCAGACTGGCACATTCCGCCAGCTGTAGAATAGCAGCCGCCACGGTGAACTAGCTCTTCAACAATGAATCCATCTCAAGGTCCAGAGAATCCTTTAAGGCCGATCTGCCTTGCACAGGAATGGTGGTCTGTCTGGTAACCACCATGACCTGCGCATCCACCTTGGGAATATCAAACCACTCAATGCACTCCTTTTCCAGTACAGCATAGATCTTCTTACAAACTTAGCTCCTTAGGTGGGGAATCTGCAGAGTCCTACTCCGACTGGATCATATCCTTGATCACAGCTGGGAATGGGAAGACAGTAGTGGATTTCCGTACCCCTTAAAGGAGCAGGTGTACCTTCAGCTCCTGCTCAGTGCTAGAAGCATCTATCAAGTTCAAGGCGGATAAGACCCTAGCAATCAACGCTGCCAGCTCCTCCTTCTGGAAGAGGTGGATCACTCTGGCCTCTTCACAATCTTCTGAAGGCGAGAGGACTTCTTCATCCATGTTAGAGCCCAGTACCGAGACATCTGAATCCAAGTCATAGTCAAAATCTCAGACAGCTCCCAGCTGTTCCCCATCTTCAGGGCGCCCCTCACCGGGGATGCTTAGTCAAAGGCAATCAAACAGGGTTGCCACTCACCTTTTCCACAAAAGACTGTGCCTGGGGGCACCCAGAGGTCGCAGAGTCCGAATTTTCACCCCAGAAGGGCCAGGCTTGCTGCAGAAAGGAAATGAATTCCGGGGCGGACAATCTGGAGTCCAGAAGCTCTCCTCTCGGAAATGACTCCTCCTATACCAGAGGGCACAGCTGCTGCAGATCCCCTAGAGGAGGAGGAGTGGCTCACAGCGTGGTCACCAGAACCTCCGGCCGGCTGGATATGCTTACCCATAGCACCATCTGTCAACATCAGTCACCCTGAGGCAGGCAAGGCCGGACTAATTGCATCCTCCAGCTGAGAGAGGGGAAGCAGGCCCTCCAGGGATGACTCAGAAGCTGCCATGCAAGAAGAGCAGAGTCCAGAATCCAGAGATGAGGAACCTCGCTTGCTACAGGTCAAACAATATTTCCTGGAAGAAGATAGAGTTAAGGCAAGTATCACAACAGCATGTACAAAGCCCGCTGCAGCCCAAAGGCGCATGTTAACTACACTTATACTGCGGCACGTGTTAACTGTGTTTATAGTGCAATGCGTGTTACAAGCACTAGGGTAGAAATGCACATTGGAGCCGTTTGGGCATGGAACACACATACAGACCATGTGACCGCCAGGTGTACAATAGTAGAAAATGCTACTAACGCATGCAGAAAATGTTAGGAAACCCCCACACTGCACCAACGGTCGCCAGCAGTCCACCCTGAATTGCGTCTCAGGTAGATGGAATCGGGAGCTCCCAACAAGGACAATGAAAAGGTCAAGCCTTGGTACCAACCCCGAGAGCCCCAGGCAGAGAATCAGTGGCGAGCTCAGCTCTACTCCCATTGAAACTGTTCATTGCTTTTAAGGTGGCCAGCAAGTGGTTCCCTCAGAGCTTTTTGCAATCTTTAGAAGAAAGCAGGGGGAACACAGGAGGACGGAAGGGGTGTTGAGGCTGCTGAATTCTTCCAACTTCTTTCAAGAGGCTTTTATCCAGGGTAAGAGTGTGGAGCTGAACCAATTTTCCCTCTTCTTATGGCTACCGAAAAGACCGCAATCTAGTGGTGCCTCCCACGTCGTGCTCAAGTGAGAGTCACCCTCAAAGTGACTGTCATGAGCATTTTTATCAATCTATTCCTCTCAATTCTTCAGAGAGGAGAAAATCCATCCACCATCTACTGGAGACAAAGAAATACTGAAGAGACCTCTGGTGGCTGGGGCGAATAGAGGCATAGGAGTGATGTCACTGAAACTCGGGTTTTTCATTGGTTCTGTCTCCACCAATCTTCTGGTAGGGGAACAAAACTCACTTGTCTGGATTGATCTAGCAGAACGATATGGAATCTTTAATATCCTATCCCAGGACACAGAATAGAGACAAAAGAGTGAGAGAAAGGAGAGAACTTGCTACGGGAAGTGGGAGAGAAAGAGACCAAGATTGGTGGGGACTGGCTGGACAAGAGAGAGAGAGAGAAAAATGATGAAATATAGAGGCTAGTGGGGACAGGCTCGTTACTGAGATGAGGGGGTCCAGGAAGAATGGTGGGGATGAACTTTCAGAAGTTAATAAGGGGGTCTAACACAACCAAAAAGGTTGGGAACCTCTACCCTATTGAATCTAGACTCTCACTAGGGAAAGATGAAAGCATACAAACGTATGCTTAAAATTTACTAGAAGTGTCCCCTACTCCCAATGAGCTAATAGATCTTGCTGCCCATAAAATCTGCCATCCTCTCAACCCCTAAAAGACTTCCTAAGGCTTAGAGGAATGAGAATGTCCAGGGTCAACTTCTAAACTCTTTCAGATTGCATTCAGGACATGGCAACTTCTTGGGAGAAGGCAAAGGCCTAACTCAAAGTCAAATCTAAGCTTCTGTTGCCAGCTCAAATACGCTAGACTCAGGCTGGAAATCCTGATATTGAGGGGACTGAGCTGAAGGATAATGAGACGGGGATTGGCGAGTGCTGTGGAGTTCTGCACTATATTCAACTGGTGCTCTGCTCTGTAGACAAGATGGGTTCATGCCCTGGAAGGGGGAAAAAGAGAAGAGAACTCAAGAGGATTACCCATGGGTTCAACCCCTTGGGTAGCAAAAAGCCTTCTCTTGAGAGGTGGGGATGGGAGCCTAGTGGTTACAGGAATGCCCTGAAACCAGGAAAACTAGGGGTCAATTCCTGCTTCTGCTACTGACACTATTTGTAACCTTTGGTACATTTTCATCCATTGCGTCAGACACCCACTTAGACCTTAAGCTCTCTACAGCAGGGGCATATTGTACCTGAATACTTATCAGAAAACTAGAACATTCGGCACACCCACTGGTGCTATAAAAATGCTAACGATTATTATTGTTAGCAAACAGAAAAACACAGGGGACCCAAAAAATAAATAGAGAGAGAGAGACTATGTGAATTTAAAAATACCAAAGAAGGGGCCTGTAGTCCCTTCAGACTCACCTGTGCTGCTGGCCTCCACCAGGTCGTGTGCTGGAAGGGGGCTCGCTGAGCACAGGCGAGACAGGTGACGACTGGCCAGACCCCACTGACCCCGGACGGAAGGACGTACTTTTCTTTGCCACCTGCTTTCTGAACAAAGCCAGCTGACTTTCTGGGCTGCAAGAGGAAGAATGCAAAACAGAGACATTTCTGGGTCTTCATTAGAAAAATACTTACACAGAACAGGGAGTACAATAACTGGGGTACTGAAATTCACTATTTGTCATGTTTCTCACCAACTCCACCTCCTTCTGAGTTGTTAACATTAATGATACCTATCCTTTTTTCCTTGCTATGAAAATGGTTATAAGTTGAGAGTGAAATTGGGGGGTGAACTGTAGGAAAATACCAGCCCAGAAAGATGGGGATGGTCTGAGAGTGTTAGAGTGGTGCAGTGCAGACTTAGTAGTCCCCTCAGAGGATGTGCTACATCCACAAAGAAGCTTCCTGCCTTCTCCCTCCCGGCAGTCCATGAACTTGATTGTTTATACTCTCAGCTGAAATCAGAACCAGAACCGAGATCTGCACACACAAGTTTTAATTCACCACTATCAGGCAATTTTTCTCCACCTCCCAACATGAACTCGTTTGATCACTGGAGTAATGGCCTCGGCTAGGGACCATGCACCAGGGCTCCTTTTAAAGCCCAGCACTTATGGTTCCCGAATCTGGCCACTAAGTATTACCCTTAAGCTACCCACCTGATACCAGGCTAACCTAAAACCCTATGGCTTTTTTTTTTTTTTTTTTTTTTTTTTTTAAGAGCACAGGTCTGTCGTGGCCTTAATGTTGGCTAGTCCTGGTGGCAGAGAAGAAGAAGAGAACTTACTCCATATCAGCAAGCTGAGGAGACAGAGGTGGTGGTGGAGGTGGCGGCAGTGGTGGCGGCGGCGGGGCAATTATTGAATCCGTGGCTTTAAACTGGGTTCCAGCACCGGTTAAGTCTTGGGTGTACTGCACCACAGGTCCTTTGCTCCTCACCGCACCTAAAGGAGGGGAGGAGACAGTTACTCACCTGTAGCAGGTGTTCTCCGTGGAAAGCAGGAATAAGTCCTCATGTATAGGTGCCGTCCCTGACGAAGTCCCGTGCAGGAACGCCTCCCAGCTCCTATTGGAAGCTTTTGGGAGACTCTATACCATGCTTGTGCGTCTCCTTCCTGCCTGCCATCACAGCACCATCTTGATCCAGTCTGATAACATAGCTGTATAGGGAGGTGTGGAGGGTTGTGAGGACTTATTCCTGCGGTCCACGGAGAACACCTGCAATAGATGAATAACTACTGTTTCTCCGTGGACAAGCAGGAATGAGTCCTCATGTATAGGACTCCCAAGCTACAGGCCACCGAAAACCAAAAAGACTACGGAAAGCCCAACAGGGGCAAACTCAACTGCGGTATGGCAACCAGCCAGATGGTCAATTACATACAGTAATAGTAGATAGAACAGAATGGGCCTAGGGGGGATGAAGCTGGATTCTAATCATCAAACCGATTCCAGAGTACAGATTGGCCGAAGTTGCTGTCGCACTGGGAATCCCTGTCTAGGCAGTAGTGAGATGTGATTGCATGGTCTGAAGACCACATTGCAGTCCTGCAGATCTCTTCCATGGAGACCGAGCGCAAGCTGGCCACTGATGCAGCCACAGCTCTGACATTATGAGTGGTGACATGACCATCAAAGCTCTGGCCTGCCTGGGCATAAGCGTAAGAGATGCCATCTGCTAGCCAAATTGAAAGAGAGTGTTGGGAAATGGCAGCCCCTGGCTTGCTGGAGTCAAAAAAAATAAAAAAGTTGGATGGACTTTCTATCTGCTCCAAGCTAAGGCTCGCTTGCAGTCCAACATGTGCAACTTAGCTTCTCCTTTTTGTGCATTAAGTCTCGGGATAAATGTTGGAAGAACAACTGACTGATTATGGTGGAAATCTGATACCACTTTTGGAAGGAATTCAGGATGAGTATGAAGAAGCACTGTATTATGGTTGAATCTGGTGTAGGGCCGATGAACTACTAGAGCCTGAAGCTCACTCACTGTGTACTGAATGACTGCCACCAGAAATAACACCTTCCAGGTCTTCAGAGGACCGTAACTGAGTGGCTCAAAGGGAACCGTCATGAGCTGCACCACATTGAGGTCCCAGGACACTGCAGGAGGGCGCATAGAGAGGCTTCAAGAGAAGCAAGTCCACATAACTAAAGGCTGTACCGAGATGGACTTTCCTTCCACACCTCAATGATATACTCCAATCGCACTGAGGTGGACCCTGGCGGAGTTGGACTTAAGTCCAGACTCGGAAAGATGAGAAGATATTCAAGCAGTTTTTGTGTGGAACAGATGAAATAATACAGAGCCTGGCCCTCACACCAGAAAGCAAACCTCTTCCACTTGCAAGAGTAAGACTTTCTTGTAGAGGCTCTCTTGAGGCCAAAAGGATGTTGGTCACATCCTCCGGCAAGCTGAGCTCAGATAATATCAGCTTCTCAATATCCACATCATTGAGGTTCAATATTGTCTTGTCTTCCTGCATTATGAGACGGGCACACAGTCAAGCTGTAACAGCTCCTGACTGGAGAGCTGTAGCAGGAGAAGAAATCATGGTTGTCTGTGCCAGTAGGGAGTGATGAGAATCATCATGATGTCATCTTTTTGAGCTTTAGGAGAGTCTTTGCGGCGAGAGATACTGGAGGATAAGCATACAAATGTCCCTCCCCCCAATGAAGGAGGAAAGCATCCGACGCTAGTCTGCTGTGATCTTATCCTGGAGCAGAACTGATCCACCTGGGTATTCTGTGGGGTGGTGAACAGATCTATTTGAGGGAGTGCCCCAATCTCATAATATGCGAGTTGCAACCTCCCTGTCCAGTGTCCACTCGTGTGGCTGGAGGACTAGACTCAGACTACCTGCCAGAGTGCTTTGCTCAACTGGCAGGTACGTGGCTCTCAAGTCCTTCCCGTGTGTGATGGCGAACTTCCACAACCTGACTGCTTCCCAACACAGGAGGTATGAACCCATTCCTCCCTGCTTGTTGAAGTAGAATATGGCAATCTGATTGTCAGTCTGAATTAGAACAATTTGGTTACCCAGTCCATCTCAGAAAGCCCTTAGAATGTTTGTCACTGTTCTTAGTTCCAAGAAGTTGATCTGATGGAGATTTTCTTGGCTGGACCAATCACCTTGGGTGTGTAACCCATCAAGATGAACTCCCCACCCCAGCTTGGATGTGTCTGGTGTGAAAACATTTTGGGGTGGAGCAGTTTGGAAAGAAAGATCCTTGAGAAAGGTTTGGTGAACTGTCTACCACTTTAGTGACTGAACGAGAGGGGGCTGTGGCACCCAGACAATCCCCGAGTTGACCCGTGGCCTGAATCCATTGAATCCTCAGTCCACTGAGCTTGCCTCATCTGGAAGTGTGACATGCACTGTAGAGGCCATGTGGCCAGTACAGTCAACATCTTGCAAGCTATTACCTGCTGACTCACGTGAGTTTCCCGCACCAGTGCTGTCAATCTGTGAAGTCAGTCGTGCGGTAGGAAGGCTCTTGCCTGAGTCGTGTCAAGTAGGGCTCCAATGAATTCCAAACGTTGGGTGGGCTGAAGGTGGGATTTTGGGTAATTTACCACAAATCCTAGTAGTTCCAACACCCGAATGGTCAACTGTGTTGATCCTTGGTCTCCTTCCAGAGTGGCACTCTTGATCAGCCAATTCAGACAGGGGAAGACAAATGCTCCCAGCATCCATAGGTAAGCAGCTACTACAGTGAGGCACTTTGTGAAGAGACAAGGCCAGGCCAAATGGTAACACTCTGTACTGGAAGGATTATCCCTCCAGGACGAATCTGGGATACTTCCTGTGAGTGGGATGTATCTATATGTGCGCAGATATCCTTGAAATCCAGGCAGCATAGCAATCTCCTTTTTGCAGGTAAAGAAGCAGGGTGTCTAGAGAAATCATTCTGAACTTTTCTCTCACTAAGTACAGGTTCAGATCTCTTAGGTCTAGGATGGGAGGGTATTTCCCCCTTTTTCTTGGGTATCAGGAAGTACCTGGAATAAAACCCCCAACCTCTTTGCTCTGGTGGCATTAGCTCAATTGTGAGATCTGACAAGAGGGCAGCGATTTTTCTCTGAAGCAGTTCCTGATGTAGAGGGGTCAAGATGAAGAACCCTCAGGGGGCAATTTGGTGGTATTTTCAATAAGCGTAATTGATAACCGCTTTCGATGATTTATAGAACCCATGAGTCTGAGGTTACAAGAAGCCACCTTTGTGCAAAAAGAGCGAGCCTTCCCCCGACCGGAGGATTTTCTATGGCGGTCATTGGAAGATTGGCCATGCTCCACAGGAACCAGTCAAACCCCGCCCAAGGTGTTGGTTGAGGAGCCAGTTGGGTCTTTTGAGGCTTCTCATGCCGTTGCTGCTGGCAAGGGGCTTGCTTGGGTTGGGAGTTTGGGGCCCAGTTAAGTACGTATTCATTGAAGTTCCAGGACTGACAAGTGGAGCAGAATGAGTCTCTAGGTGCCAATACTATGGCAGCATTCCTGGATGCCATCTCTAAGATATCATAGGATGCTCGGACCATGAGCTTCGAGCAGTCCTTACTGTGGGCCACTAGGGAACGATATTGATCCAATTTCTCTGAAGGGAGGAACTGGGCCAGATCAGCCAAGTCACACATGATGTCCTTCAAGAACATGCTCATGTACAGCTGGGTAAGAGACTATATGGGTAACAAGCATGACACTCTGGAAACATTTTCTCCTTAAAGAGTCCAATGTGCAAGCTGCTCCCTGGGCGCCAAGGAATGAGTCTTGGTACTCTTGATTCTCTTTGGGGTGGATTCGACCACCAAGGAATGTCGTGGAAGCTGAGGTTTATTGAATCCGGGAGTCTTCTGAACTCTGTACATGGAGTCAAGCCTTCTACTAACCGGAGGCACAATGGGGGGGGGCTCGTCTACATTCTCATCTATACCCTCTGCAGGATGCGGTGCATGGGCCCTGTCACTGCTTCCTTATGGGCTGAGGATTACTGTAGGATCTTCGAATCTTCTGCCCTGGACTCGTTCTCAGTCTCCAAAGAAAAGTGAATGACCTTGGCCATATCCTTCACAAACTCTTGGAAGGTCATGTCCTCAGGAGAGGACTTGTGCCACTCATGAGGTGGAGAAGGGTCTGCACTCTGATAAATCTACCGATCCCAAGTTGGTGACCCAGCCTTCTAAGTCAGATTCAGAAGGGAAGTCAAAATACTTCTGAGTCTCTGCCTGGATTACTTTCCTGCTTTGAGGGGATTGGGAGCTCCTTCGGGAGCAATGATGCACCAATACCCTTTTAAATCTCGAGGGCATTATCAGATCCCAAGATGCTAGATAAGGATATCAGTCAGGCAGGCACCGATATCAAGGTCCTTTGATGCCCATGCAGGCAGGAAATGCGTCTCCAGGATCGGCTGTATGATGGCAGACATCAAGGTCCCAGCATGCTGCACCACCAACAGCACTGCAATGCGTTCCTCAAGCGCTTACATAAGCACTTCTCCATGGCTGCCGATTCAGAGGGCTGCGGGGCCTGAGCAACTTTGACTGATGTACCTGGTAGGTGTACAGGGATAGTTTTAGCAACCCCAGGTTGGGGTGCAGGCGGGAGCTCTTCTCCTAGGACAGGAGGTCCAGGGCCCAGCCCAGTGGGACTGGAGTGTTACCAACAGGAAAAGCAGCAGAGGGAACCAAGGTTGCCTGGGCCATCTGGGGTCAATTAGTATAACTGATGCTATCTCGGGGGGGGGGGGGGGAGTGTCGGTAGAAATGCACAGAGTAGGCCACCTGATCACAGGATCAGGAAGGCATCTGTCACCACTCTCCCCAGGTGCAGTGGCACGAGCAAACGCAAGGTAGCTGCGCGTTGTCTGGGAAGGCGAATAGATCTATCACAGGCCTGCCCCAGCGATGGAAGAGTTGCTTCGTTACCCTGGGGTTCAAGCACCACTCGTGTGGGTGAAGGACTCTGGTCAGCCTGTCTGCTAAGCAGTTGTCCTGGCTTGGCAGGTACACCGCTCGAAGGAGCATGCTGTTGTGCACTGAGAAGGAGAGAAGGGCCATCTCCTCCTGGCAGAGGCAGTACAAGCCCGTGCCCCCCTGCTTGTTGATATAAAACATGGCAGCTTGGTTGTCCGTCTGGATCGGCACAGGTTGGTGCCGCAGGCGTTGGTGGAACGCTCGCAGGGCCAGGAAGATTGCCCCGAGTTCCAGGAGGTTATCTGCAAGAGTGACTCCTCCTGGGGCCAGCTGCCTTGTGTGTGGCGGTCCCCGCAATGCGCCCCCAAACCCAGGAGGGAGGCATCTTTTGTCAGGGTCCTCTGTGGTTGTCTGGAAAGCCATTCCCATCTTCAGGTGGTGCAAGTTTTGCCACCAGGTGAGGGACTATGCCAAGTGGCAGGTGACTCTGACCCTGTCCCATAGCCTACTTGTGGCTTTAATCCACTGTGAGCGGAGGCACCATTGGGCTGTCCGCATGTGCAGACGGGCTAATGGTGTGACATGGATGTTGAGGCCATGTGGCCTAACAGACAGAGGAGGCGGCGAGCCGGTACCGACCGGCAGCGTTGCACCTCTCCTGCCAATTGTATGAGGCGGTCTGCCCTTTCTCTTGGGAGGACAGCCTTGACTTGCAACGTGTCCAACTGAGCCCCTATGAACTCCAGATTTTGGACTGGACAGAGATGGAATTTGGGGTAATTGATGACAAACCCCAGGTGCTACAGTACAAAGATTGTTCGCTCTGTGGCCTGACTGACCTCTGAGGCCGAACCCCCTCTGATTAGCCAGTCATCCAGGTAGGGGAAGACAAAAGCCCCTTGTAGGAGCAGGTGGGTGGCTACCACTGCCAAGCACTTGGTAAAGACTCTTGGCGAGGAAGTCAGGCCGAAGGGCCGCACTTTCTACTGATAGTGTCCTCCACCCACAACGAACAGTAGGTACTACCTGTGGGAAGGATGGATTAGGATGTGTGTGTATGCATCCTCCAGATCCAAGGAGCACAGCCAATCTCCCTGATGGAGATAGGGCAGCAGTGTTCCAAGGGCAGCAGTATTCCAAGGGAGAGTTATCTTGAACTTTTCCCTTATCAGAAACTTGTTTCTCAGGTCTAGTATGAGCCTGAGGCCCCCAGTTCTCTTTGGGACAAGGAAGTACTTTGTGTAGAAGCCTTTTCCCCATAGATGTTTGGGTACAGGCTCCACTGCATTGTCCCTGAGCAGACCTGCAAGCTTTGAGAGCAGAAGAGTCTGGTAAAGGAGAGGTTGCACAGGCTCTCCTGGGAAGAACTTGGGTGGTACTGTTGTAAGCAGAGGAAGTATCCCTCCTTTACCACCTGCAGCACCCACTGGTCTGAGGTGACCCCAGCCCATCTGTTGGCAAAGAATGCCAGGCAGTCCCCTGTGGGCTGGTGAAGATCTCCCGGGGGAGGGGAGGCCCTGCCCTGGGAGTCAAAAGCTCCCCCCTGGTTGGGCTGGAGCTGGGGCTTCTGAGCTCCCTTTCCCTGTCTCTTGGGGTGAGAACCCATTGCTGGCCCGAGAAGGGTTGGTAGCAGCGACTCTGCTGGAAATGCCCATTTTTCCCTTGGACCAGGGGCCTTTACCCCGAGGGTTTCTTACAGGGAAAGAAAAAGGGGTTTTTTTTTTTGAGAGCCTCTGTCGGATCATCACTTCAGCTTCTATCTTGGCCGCCTCGTCGGCCATGGGCTTGCTGAACAGGTTTTTCCCCGGTGCAGGGGACGTCAAACAGCTTGTCCTGGACCCATTGCTCGAGGTCTGATGACTGTAGCCAGGCTTGGCGTCGAGCTCCAGTGACTGCTGCTACTCAAGCTGCTGACTCGAATCTGTCGTAGGTCGCTCAGGAGAGGAACTTTGAACAGTCCTTGATCCCGGAGGTCAGTGCTTGGAACCATTGAAGAAGTTCCCTGACCATCCCCACTGAGAACACGGACAACTCCTGGGTTAAGGCCTTCAGATACATGCCTACATATAACTCGTAGGCCTGGATTCAACATCCCAGCATAGAACTCTGGTAGCACTTGTGCCCAAGGGTGTTGAGAGCTCTAGCATCCCTTCCAGGGGGGACAAAAGAGTAATTCTTCTGGTTCTTGAGCTTTTGTATGGTTGACTCAACCACCATGGAGTTACATGGGAGACGGGGCTTGAGGAACCCCAGCCCCTTCCTGACATGGTACATGGCATCGAGGCATCGGCTGACCACCAGTACCGATGCCGGGGTCTCCCGCATTTGCAATAGTAGCCGCTCAAGGATCGGCTGCACCGGCACCATGAGAATTTCCTTGAGTGGAGACTTGAACTGTAGGATCTCCAGTTCTTTTGTGTGGGGGTCCTCCTCCATTTTGGTTTGCACAGAGAGGATTCGGGCCATATCCCTGACAAAGTCACAGAAGGCCACGTACTCTGGAGGGGAATAGCGCCAGGATGCTGGGAGAGATGGTTCTGAGGGGATGTCTCAGTGCTGTCTGGTTTCCTAGGAGGTCTCGTCATCTGCTTCCCACTTGGAGGGGAGACAACAAGTCTGAGGCCTTGTGGTTCCATGCCTTGAGGCCTGGGCCGAAGGGCTGGGGTCTGAGTCTCGGAAACTTGCTGGGGAGGGCCGGATGCTCAAGCAATGGGACCGGGACCTCGATCGGGGACAAGGGCTTGCCTGAGGCCGGTGGCGCTCGGCTCAATGACCGGGGGACTCCCCCACAGTCGAGGGCCCAGTCATTGAGGCGGATGAACCGGACATCATTGCCTGCTGCATGACCAGGATAGCAGTGATGTTCTGCTCCATGGTTGCCATTCAGGTTTCCAAGCCAGAAGGCTCAGCAACCTTTGGCGCAGGCACAGAGGATTTCAGGCCCAGCACCGGCACTCTTGTGAGTGCGTCCTCGAAAAGGACTACGGCCTCAAGGAACCTCGCATGATCTCCGCTGGCCGAAGAATCCTTCTTGAGGACCTTGGTGGGATGTTTCTTGGAGTCGCCCGAGTCCCTCGTCTTACTGGGTTTCCCTGTTGGAACCTTGAAGGACTTTGAGGACTTTCTTCTTTCGCTCAGGATCAGAGGTCTTCTTGGAGGAGGCACCGTCGCGGGATTCCGAGGATGCTCGGGCCTCACGAGAGGTGCTGGGCTTGGAATTTGGCATTGGGGAGGCCGGTGCAGAGCCAGACCTTGGGAACAGTTTCTCCTGCAATTCAGGTCTGACCTGGCACAGGTCACAAGAGGTGCTATCATGGTCTGGTCCAGGCAGCATAAGCAGCAGTCATGAGTGTCAGTGGCAGACATGGTTTGACTGCAGTGGTCACATTTTTTTGAACCCACAGGGAGACATGGTAGGAGACAACCAGCTGGGGTTGACTACCCCGGGCGAAAAAAAGCACGAATGATGGTTGAGGCAAACCTCTATGAAAGCCAAGAACAGCACCAGGCCTGGCACTGGCTAGAGGTAGGAAGAGGAACTGGTACGCAAACCGGGAGGCAGCTACTTTTTTTTTTAAAGAATATAGCAAGGATTTTTTCTGGGAAAACTGGATGTGCAATCATTGGGCTCCGCAGTAAAAAGGAGACTGAGCAAGATGGCACCTTTGGGCAGGAAGGGGACCACGCATGTGTGGTAGAATTCCCCAAAGTTTTCTTTGAAAGCTGAGGAAATGCTCTGCGTGGGCTCCGTCAGCACCGACGTCATCCATATGTGAGGACTGACTTCCTGCTTGTTTCTGGAGAAAAACGGATTACCTTCTGAGTGCCATTGGAGTCATTGGGGCAAGGCTGGAGGAACAAGGTACATTTACAGCTGTGCTTTAGTCTGCTCAGGCCAACCGCGCCAGTAAAACTGCAGTTCACACACACAAACAGCTTGTTGGTTTAAAAGTATGCCAGCCGAGCCGAATTTCAGTCAGTGTACTCCAAGAGGTGCTTACCAACATTTGGGCGTGTTCTCTGTGGCCCCCCTTGCTTCTTCTCCTGGCTGGAGGCATTAGAGGTCTTCATGCTGAACATAGGCTCCAACCGTGTGGAACCGCGGTAAATCCATTCACAGCGCTTGTCATCCTGTGGAAAAAGCACAGAAGATTGTAAGCAGATCACAAGAGGCCCCCTTCCCAATAGATGCACGTGCTGCTCGCAGCCTCACCCAAACCAATGCATCTCTGCTCTTTCATGGAGCATATGTGGAAAGAAACTAGAAATGTCATCTAATCCCCCCACCCCCAGCAATTTCTTCCTGCTAGTCTGCACTTCCAACTTAGCTGGAACTAGGGCTGAAATCTGGTGCCATGAGCCCTCATGTACAACTACCCCAGGAGTTTTTCTTTCTGATATTCCCAAACCCTCCCCCCTTGGCAGGGAGCCATGCACCAAAATTCCTTCTGGAAGCCTGCAGTAATGGGCTCTGAAACAAGCCACTAGGTGTCACTCTTGAGTAATGACCAGAAGATACCTCCCCACTCCTGCTCAGATACTGTGAACATTGTCCCAGTTGCACCGCCCCCCCCCCCCCCCCAGATAATGGGGGTGGAGTGGGGGTGGGAAGGAGTGCAAGGTACAATGCCCTCGAGGGGATATAAGAGTCATAATGTGGTAGGCTATGGCCTAGCATGGCCTGCTACTATGAAAGGCCTGTAAGTTAGGCCTGGATCCTAACTCCCATTATAGCTAGAAAAGAACCAAAAATCTGTGAAAAAATGAGAAAACTGTTTTAAACTGCTTAATAAGAAGTTTTTATGAATTCATAAGTCTTCCATTATTCTCTTGTGTGTGAAAGAACAGAAATGTTTCAATATATGCATTCCTGGAGCTAGGGATAACCTTGCAGTAGAGAAGTAACGAAATCAAGAACTGCACCATTGTTAGAGCGATCCTAAGGGAGGGGGCTGGTTGCTAGGCTCCGGAGGGATTTCTAATTGGACAGGTGCAGGGAATGTAAGACCAATGAGAAGTTTGCATGTATCAAGTTGGGACCAATAGAAAGTTCTCATGTATCAAACTGAAAAAGAGGTATAAATGGTTATGTCTCTGTAGAAACGTTTGCTCAGTTCCTTTTGAAGCTTTGACTGACTGGGCCTGTGCACAATAAACTGGCTTGGACCCTGTCAATTGACTCCTGGATTTGTTCATTGATTGCACTTTGCTACAGCATATTCTTGGTGCGTTGGCCGGGAAGTGCGAGTGGTAAATGGTATTCAAGTGAATAATCCACGCAATTCGCCTTGAGGTTTGGCCCGGTTGGAACCGTGTCTGTCTGACCACGGGGGAAACCTCAGGCGCCGCCGGCCCCTTTGTGCCAGAGAGGGTTTTGCCTGCCTCGGTGGGCCATCGGGTCCAGCTGGCCAATACCTCCGACCCGGGGGAGTCCAGGTTCCAACTCAGAAGCTGGTGTGGTATCAGGGACCGGATCCGGTGAGTAGACATTTTTGTGATTCGATAGTCAGAAAGAACAGCCTGGGACAACGTCTTGCGTGCGCAGGACTAATTTGGTATATTTGGTATAGACTAACTGCGAAATCTCGCATGAGCATGTGCGAGACAAGGGAGCCTGATCACCTCCCATAAGGGCGGTCCTAGTAAGCTCCGCATAAGAGAAAGCGGAAGCCGAAGCCATCGACCCTTCTTGTTTGGAATAGTCAGTTAGTCAGAAAACCTGGGCACTTGAAATATTGAAATATGATATTCTGTGAAATATGCTTGCTTGTGTGAGTGAGAGGTCTTGAAATACAGACCAAGCAAGAGCGGACTCCTAAGTAGCGCAGTTCCTGGCCGGGCGACCGCGCCCAGGTCACGAACAGGAGGAAGCGAGTGGTGTTTGTCCCCCCCAGTGTTCTGTGGGCTGTACGGACCCCTTACCTACAGCCATACTACCTATCCTTATTGTTCGTTGTCTTGTACGTCATTACGTGTACGTAGAGTACGTAGCGTATGCAGGTACGTTGAGTACGTAGGTACGTTCAGATTATAGGAGGGACGGAGTCCACGCCGTTGGCATGTATGATCAAGAATTTCCACAAAGGATTTTCAGGTGATTATGGTATGAAAATGACTCCATCCAGATTAAAAATGTTATGTGAAAGGGAGTGACCCGCGTTAGCTGCTTCATGGCCCCGTGGGGGCACCTTTGATTTAGAAACAGTTTTACGAATTCATCAGCTTATACTGAGAGTGTATCCTGACCAGTTCCCCTATATAGATTCCTGGTTAAGTGTGTGTGAACAGCAGCCCTCATGGATGAAGCGCTGTTATGAGGAGTGCTGTAAAATATTTGTAGCTACTACTAGGGGAACCAGAAAAGTCAAGGAAGAGAAGCCGCCTGTGTATTCTGCCCCAGAGTCCCCAGATATTCTGGCTAAGTTACCCCAGCACCAATGTTCCCTCTAATTTGCTGTAGGCTGTGTGCGCATAAAATATCAGCTGTGTGCAGCTTTTGAAGGAAGGTTAAATTTTTGTGCGCCACATAACGACACTCGGAGTTATATACTTTAAAATTTGACTACACGTCAGAATACAGTATGTACACCACACTGATTTTAATCAAATTAAATGAAAATAGACGATTACTAAATGAAGTGGGAAATTTCTAGTAATTACAATCATAACTTTTAAATTTTAAGACGTCTGTGTTGTTTTCTATCAGAATCAGAGCCGTAATTTTTGTGCGCTCTGTTGTAAAGTATGTGCGCTCGCTCGGCGAGGTGTGTGTGCGCGCACACGCGCACAGCTTAGAGGGAACAGTGCCCAGCACCCACAGAAGTTAGTTCCCACAGCACCACGACCTGAAGTAGAGCCAGAAGAGGAGCCCCAGAAAATACCGCTACAGCAGCCTAAGAAGCACCCTACCCCGAGTGATAGTCAGGCCCAAACACAGCGGGGGGACTCGAGTCCTCTGACAAGATAGAAAGCAGAGGCTCTCCTGCCAGTTCAGGGTCACCCACCAAGGAGATTTGTGCCCGGGAGCCTTATGATTTAAGAAGCGTAACTCCCAAAAAGAAGGAGAAAGCAGGGCACCAAATGCCATTACGCCAAGTGCCTGGAATACCTGTTTTAAATGATCAGGGCCAGATGGCACCAGGACCAACCAGCTTAGTTTATGTACCCTTTTCCACTACAGATTTATTGAACTGGAAAACGCATTATGCATCCTATACAGCCAAGCCTCAGGAATTAACAGAATTAATGTCTAGCATTATGCAAACCCATCAGCCTACCTGGGCCGATTGTCACCAGCTCCTGTCTACCCTCTTTACTACTGAGGAGCGAGGGCGAATTGGGCAAGCAGCCCTCCGTTGGTTAGAAGAAAACCCTGTAGAAGGGGGAGGAATAAATCCCCCACAAGCAGCTGTTGCAGAATATCCCAATGAAGATCCCGGGTGGGACCCGAATGATGAAAGGGGGGCGGCGGCCCTAACCAGATTTTTCCAGGCCTTATTGCAGGGCCTGAAGAAGGGAGGCCAGAGGGCCATGAATATCGGGAAAGTATCGGAAATTCTCCAGGGTCCAGATGAGAGCCCAGCGGCCTTTTATGAGCGGTTGTCTGAAGCTTATAGATTGTATACCCCATATGAACCCGCCGCTCAGGAAAATTTATGCATGGTAAATGCGGCCTTTGTTAGTCAGACCCAGAGAGACATAAAGCGAAAATTGCAGAAATTGGATGGATTTGCCGGCATGAATACAGCTCAGTTAATGGAAGTCGCTCAGAAATTATTTGTGAATCGTGAAAATGAACGAGACAGAGAAAGTGAACGAAAGATGAAGAAGAAGGCAGATCTTCTTGCTGCTGCTATAACCGAACGACGTGGAGGAGGTTTTCCTAATCAAAGGACCAGAGGACGTGGAAGAGGCCGCGGAAGCGAAAGGCCTCAATTGGGTGCAAATCAGTGCGCCTACTGCAAAGAAGAAGGACATTGGAGAAATGAGTGCCCGCATCTGGACTCCGCCCCTGCAAGGGGAGGAGGACGATTTTGAAGGAGAGGAGGAATGAACCGAACACAGTTCCAGCAGGAGAGGGAGGAAGCCATTGAGGGAGTGGCAGTAGCAACGGGCTATGACCTGGACGACATAGATGAAGACTAGGCCAGACCGGGCTCCAAGTTCACTCTGGGTCCCCAGGAGCCTATGATCAGTTTAAAGATAGGGGACCAATACATGGAATTTATGGTAGATACAGGAGCAGAACATTCAGTAGTAGCCAAGCCAGTAGCTCCTCTGTCCTCACAATCTGTCACCATTGTGGGAGCCACTGGAAATAAAGCCACAAAGTCATTCTTACAGAACCGCATGTGTGAACTAGGGGGACAGAAGATAACGCACCAGTTCTTGTATATGCCTAAGTGCCCTATTCCACACTACTGGGCCGAGACATGCTTGCCAAGCTCCAGGCACAAATATCCTTTGCTGAAGGGGGAGAAATGAAAATGACTGTGAACCCAAAGCCTGTTGGATTGATGGTGCTTACTGTTCCCCGAGAAGAAGAGTGGCGGTTCTATAGTGCACCTCCAATAAAGTCCACTAGTCCCTGTATACCTACCAACCTCATAGCCCCACCTGAAGTATGGGCAGAAGATAATCCACCTGGCCTAGCGAAGAACATAGCCCCTGTCATTGTCACCCTCAAGCCAGGAGTGGAACCAGTGCATGTGAAGCAGTATCCTCTCCCTCGACCAGCCATAGAAGGAATCCACTGCCATTTGATGAAACTGCTGAAGTACGGACTTCTCAAGGAATGCCAGTCACCTTGGAACACCCCCCTTCTCCCAGTAAAGAAGCCTGGGACAGGGGACTACCGCCCAGTACAAGATCTAAGGCGAGTAAATGATGCAGTTGAAACTATACACCCTGTAGTACCAAACCCTTATACTCTCTTGGGACTGATCCCCGCTGAGGCTACTCACTTCACCGTCCTGGACCTGAAAGATGCCTTTTTCTGTGTGCGCCTAGCCCCCACCAGTCAACTTTTATTCGCTTTTGAATGGCAAAACCCCACAACAGGAAGGTGGGGCCAGCTTACCTGGACCAGATCACCCCAAGGATTCAAGAATTCACCTACCCTCTTCAGTGCTGCCCTGAATCAAGATCTCTCAAGTTATCCAGTGGACCCAGGAAAGAGGGTACTTCTTCAGTATGTAGATGACTTTCTCATAGCCACCAACTCAGAAAGTGAATGCCTACAAGCTACTAGTGAACTTTTGTACCTTCTCAAAGAAGCTGGATACAAAGTCTCAAGAGCCAAAGCACAACTATGCCAAACTGAAGTCAAGTATCTAGGATTCCAGTTGTCCAGTGGGATCCGACGTCTAGGACCAGAACACAAAGAAGCTGTATGCAGTATCCCCATTCCAACCACTAGGAGGCAAGTAAGAGCCTTCCTGGGGGCCACGGGATACTGTCGCATATGGATCCCCAACTTCGCGCTGATTGCAAAACCACTATACCAAGTCACCAAAGGAATGGAAAAATCTCCACTAGACTGGGGACCTGAACAAGATGTAGCATTCCAGACTTTGAAAAATGCTCTGATGTCATCCCCAGCTTTAGGTCTTCCAGATGTTCAGAAGCCTTTCCATCTTTTTGTCCATGAGTCACAAGGAAACGCATTGGGAGTATTGACTCAATCTCTTGGATCTTGGCAACGACCGTAGCCTATCTGTCAAAACAATTGGATTAGTTGCAAAAGGATGGCCCCCTTGTTTGAGAGCTGTTGCAGCAACAGCCCTCCTAGTGGGCGAAGCAGATAAACTCACACTGGGACAAACTCTTCAAGTCACCGTGCCACACTCTGTTCTGACTCTCATGGAACACAAAGGAAACTTCTGGCTAACCAATGCACGAATGTTGAAATATCAGAGCATGCTGTGTGAAAACCCCCGGATACAGTTGAAAGTCAGTCAAGCTCTGAACCCTGCTACGTTGTTTCCAATTGGTCCTGGGCCACCTGATCATAATTGCTTAGAAACCATGGACACTGTATTTTCAAGTCGCCCTGATTTGACCGATGTCCCTCTAGAGGACCCTGAACAGACTTTCTTTGGGGATGGAAGCAGTTTGGTCATCAATGGACATCGTTGTGCTGGATATGCAGTGGTGACCCTTGATCTGGTGGTTGAGTCCTCAGACCTGACCCCAGGAACTTCTGCACAGAAAGCTGAGCTGATAGCCCTCACCAGAGCCTTGACGTTAGGAGAAGGACTCCGCATAAATGTGTACACAGACTCCAAATATGCTTTCACTACTTTGCATGCACATGGAGCCTTGTATAAAGAATGAGGGTTGATCACCTCAGGGGGTAAGGCCATCAGGTATGGGCCCGAGATATTGATGTTATTAGATGCTGTATGGGCCCCCAAACAAGTGGCAGTCATGCACTGCCGGAGTCATCAGGCAGGAGCAGGAGAAGTTACCCGAGGGAATAGATTTGCAGATGCCACAGCCCGGAAGGCAGCCACCACAGGACAAGTTAGGACCCAAGATGCTGTAATGCAAGCAGCTCTATTCCCTGTGCCCCTCAGTTCCTGGGCACCCTGATACACTACAAGAGAGTTAGACTATTATTGTGAAAGAGGGAGGAGTTTTGACAGAACAAGGTTGGATAGTGTTGCCACCCCCAGAAGGTAGTCCATCTCCAGGTCCTACAGTCATCCCTGAAGCATTAGGGCCAGCCTTTGTTCAAGCTTTTCACCAAGCCATACATTATGGAAAAACAGCCATGGAGAAAGCCCTGAGACCCCATTTTTGTATTTCACTGCTAGGATCCTTGACCGCCTCGGTGGCACAGCAATGCTTGATATGTGCCAAAAATAATGCTAAGCAAGGTCCTGTTCCACCCCCAAGAGTTCAGTCAGTAGGGGTGACCCCAATGAGTGATATACAGGTAGACTTTGCTGAAATGCCCCGTGCAAATGGATATCACTATATGTTAGTGTTAGTCTGCACATTTTCAGGGTGGGTAGAAGCCTATCCCACCCGAACTGAGAAAGCCCGAGAAGTCACTAGGGTATTGCTCCATGAAATCATTCCCCGATTCGGAATACCATCAACTATAGGGTCAGATAATGGTCCATCATTTGTATCCCAAGTGACCCAACAGTTAGCTCAAGCTCTGCAAATAAAATGGAAGTTACACACTGCTTACAGACCCCAGAGCTCAGGGAAAGTGGAACGTATGAATAGAACCTTGAAAACTCAGTTATCCAAGCTTTGCCAAGAAACACACCTGAAGTGGCTTCAAGTTCTCCCCATAGCCCTTCTTAGGATACGTTCAGCTCCCACCAGATCCTTAGGAGTCTCCCCTTTTGAGATTTTGTATGGGCGACCTCCACCCATAGTGCAGGGAATAAAGGGAGACATGAGATAGATAGGATCTGAAATAACTAGACAAGAACTATTAGCTTTAGGTTCTGTCTTGGAGAATCTCCAAACGTGGGTGCAAGATCGACTACCCATCAACCTGACCGAGCCTCTGCATCCCTTCAAGCCAGGAATGTCCGTGTGGGTGAAAGAGTGGAGAAAGACCCCGCTGGCGCCGCATTGGAAGGGACCATACGTCGTCATCCTGTCAACCCCTACTGCAGTGAAAGTTGCAGAATTTGAACCCTGGATCCACCACAGTCGAGTGAAGCCGGCAGCTGCTCCTGATCCTGGCCAATGGACGTCAGTGAATGATCCCGAGACTCCATTGCGACTCACCTTGAGGAGACAGCCAGCTTTATAGAGAATCTTCAGAATCCACCTACGTCAGCAGAAACCGAAGAAAACTCAGCAAGTTCATCATACCTAACTTTCCAGATTGACCTCCAAAGACTGTTATCACAATGTTCTTCCACTATTGCCTTGTGGGAGTGGTGATCCTGGGAATCCTGGGAAAGACTTTTGCCCTACCCCCTTGTGCAGCCTGCATAACTACCACCCGAACAGGACAAAAGATTACTCAGACTTTGCTCTATCACTCCTACTATACTTTCACTGGTACAGTCAGCCAGTGTATTTATAATGGCACCGAACTGAATATCTGCACAAAGGGGAAAAGTAAGACTTGTTATAATCCTCGACAAAATCCTTCATATTATACATTTGAGATACGCTGGAATGATGAAGATGGAGCCATCCTGAATGCGACAAAACCCCTTACAAACCCCACAAAACCTATTATCTTGAACTCTGATGCTTGTGATGCAATTAACCGAAATGCTTACCACAGATGTGGGTCATGGGAGCGAGCATACTACCATGATGATAAATATATGTGTCCAGAAGGAGCCTACGGATGGGGACGGTGTACAGGAAAAAATTCCACAGCCACCATTTACACCACTACCTCTAAACATGATTACTTTTGCCCAAAATGGGACTGTGTATATTTTGCTACCTGGAAGAATGCACCTATGGGACGAGATGGTGATCACCACAAAGGCAGCTTAACAAAGATCAGACTACTAGAACCCAAGAAATGCCAGAAAGGTGCCTGTAATCCCCTGCAACTCCTCAGTCAACCCCAGCCAATGGAAGCAAGGATACAAGTTTGGGTTGCGTATAGCAGGAGGAGGTATAGATCCTGGGACTATCTTATATCTGCAATTAAACACTAAGACCCATGTATCCTCACCCTATCGTATACATCACTCCTTCTATGAAGCCATGAAAGCAGAGTTTGAAATTCCTCCTGCCTCCCAAAACTTGTTTCTTGAATTAGCGGGAGAAGTTGCATCTAGTCTCCACGTTTCAGACTGTTTGTTTTGTGGAGGAACAACAATGGGAGACCAATGGCCTTGGGAGGCACAAGAACTGAACTACTCTATTCCATACAATCAGACTAATATACACAATACCACAAGTGAATGGGTATTGGCCCATTCCATTGTGGGTAACTTATGTTTTTCTCGCTATGGACCATTGTTTAATATGGAAGTGGGGCAGCTGGTCTGTCTCAATCAGAAGTTCTACAACAGTACCACTAAGAAGACGTCTTGGTGGTCAGGAGTCAACGCTACTGAGCCTTCCAATCCTCTAGTTCAGTTCCCCAAACTTGCCAGTATCTGGACTAACTTAGCAGCATATAATTCCTGGCAAGCACCATCTGGACTGTACTGGATTTGCGGGACCCGAGCATATGCTAGGCTCCCTCACCATTGGGGAGGCGCATGTGTATTGGGAACCATACGACCTTCCTTTTTCCTTTTGCCTACATCCCAGGGAGAACAACTGGGATATCCTGTGTACAGAAGTCGACAGCTGAAGGAGGCCTTGAAAATAGGCCAATGGGAATGGGATGCGACATTTGAAGAATGGCCACCTGAGAGAATTCTCTCATATTATGGACCTGCTACTTGGGAGCAGGATGGGACATGGGGATATCGTACTCCTGTTTATATGATTAATCGAATAATACGTTTGCAAGCTGTTGTTGAAATAATAACCAATGAAACTAGTAAAGCACTAACTCTGTTGGCTAAGTAAAGTACGCAAATGCACACAGCCATTTATCAAAATCGATTAGCTTTAGATTATTTGTTAGCAGCTGAAGGTGGGGTATGTGGGAAGTTGAATTTAAGTAATTGTTGTTTACAGATTGATAATAATGGGCATGTAGTTGAAGATCTAGCCACCCAGATGAGAGAGCAGACATTTGTGCCTGTCCAGACCTGGCACAGTTTAAAGATGGATGGGTGGTTTGGGTTCATTGTTTTCATGGATTGGTGGTCTAAAAGCCCTTATGTTAATTGTACTATTCATATTAGCCAGGTGCTTATTGCTCCCTTGTCTCCTACCCCTTTGCTTGCGTATGATAACTTCAACAATTGATAACACTATAGAACGGAAGGCAGCTGCGAAGGTATTAGCTATGTGGCAATATTACCCTATACCCCACGATGATGCTATTACACCAGTATAATGTGTTAAATGACTAATGAGTGATTTAATTCTCACCCTTTCTCACTTGCGGGTGAGAATAATCAAAGGGGGGAATGTGGTAGGCTATGGCCTAGCATGGCCTGCTACTATGAAAGGCCTGTAAGTTAGGCCTGGATCCTAACTTCCATTATAGCTAGAAAAGAACCAAAAATCTGTGAAAAATGAGAAAACTGTTTTAAACTGCTTAATAAGAAGTTTTTATGAATTCATAAGTCTTCCATTATTCTCTTGTGTGTGAAAGAACAGAAATGTTTCAATATATGCATTCCTGGAGCTAGGGATAACCTTGCAGTAGAAAAGTAACGAAATCAAGAACTGCACCATTGTTAGAGTGATCCTAAGGGAGGGGGCTGGCTGCTAGGCTCCGGAGGGATTTCTAATTGGACAGGTGCAGGGAATGTAAGACCAATGAGAAGTTTGCATGTATCAAGTTGGGACCAATAGAAAGTTCTCATGTATCAAACTGAAAAAGAGGTATAAATGGCTATGTCTCTGTAGAAACGTTTGCTCAGTTCCTTTTGAAGCTTTGACTGACTGGGCCTGTGCACAATAAACTGGCTTGGACCCTGTCAATTGACTCCTGGATTTTTTCATTGATTGCACTTTGCTACAGCAATAAAACTACAATGAGGCCTTGTTGATTTTTAGCCACAAGATTAAGCTGAAATTCCATCTCTATGCTATCCCAGAAGCTTCTGTGGGCCAACATACATTTAAAGGAAGACAGGATGAATTTCTTTAAAAAGGCTGTGAGGCAGCATGGAACACTCCAGGCCTCCTGCTGCCAGTGTTCTCATGGACCTCGTTTTACGCTCTGCCACAAACAGAACATTAAAAAAGGGGAACCCTTGAATCTCTGCTGACTCCACATTCCTGGCACATTCCTTCTAATCTACTGGTTCACTCAGATTTTTACTAGTTTGCGAGTTCTAATTGGCACACAGAAAGAGAGATGAATGAAGTTTCATTTTACTGCAATGGTGGCTCTCTTCCTATCCTCCAAAATGGGGCATGAGAACCAGCCCTGTTTGCAACTCTTCAGGACCAGAGTTGAGAATACATTTGACGAGGCTTATGTAGGCCTGGAATTACATTTCTCAGATCCCTCCCCCCCTCCAAAACATAAAAAGCCAGAAACCCATGGCCTGCCTTATTTTACTGCCCCCAAATTTGGAATATGTTGCCAGTAGATATTCATAAAGAATGAGATTATGTGACATTTAGCTTCAATTTCCCAGTCTTCCCCACCATATCCCCTGAAGCCTGTAAGTGTTTCCCTGTGTTGGGAAGAGGGTTCCATGGATAGATGCCACAACCAATACATGTCATCAGGATCTCAAAATACAGAGCCAGCAGTCTTGAGAGACCAAAACTCCCCTCTGAAGGCCCAGCATGGTAAACTTCTCAAGTTATCTACTCGCACTTAAGCATTATGTGAAATTTGGGAGGTCAGTTACAGCGTGCCTTTCCCTGTCCTCTGCGCTGCTGTTGCACGCTCAACACATCTGCATAAAATCCACCTACCAGAAAAAGAATTTTGACGAGGCTGCCATCCACTTCCTCCACCTTTGATTTCCACCAGGTCCCTTCCCACTCCGTTTTAATCAGTTGCCCACTCTTGAGTAGGACCATGGGGCGGTTTGGGTAGGCTGTGATATACTCCTCAATAAAATCCCGGCAAGAAACATCTTCTATGTCCTCCCAGGACTTCCTCACTGCTCAGAACACACAAACATAAGATTTCACAGCTCAGACAAATTCATATCATACATTAAATATGCCCCTTCTCTCAACTGGTGAATTCTATGAAATGAAGTCCAACTTCTAAAGATATCCTTATGTCGATCTGTTTGGTGGGAAGGCAGCATGGAGCCCAGAACATTCAGGGGCATAAAGACAGATAGGTGAGGCTCGTGCTAGTGGAGAACACGACTCCTACAGCAAGAGAGTGTGCACCACCTCCCACTGCCCAGCAGCAGAGCACCAGCTTTGAAAGAAGGAAACGCTTCTCAGTTTTCTCAGTCCTTGGTGATGGACGATGATACAGTCCAAACCCACAACTGGCCTGGGTTCCAAGTCTTTTGGAATGAAATCCAAGTGAGAGAATTTTAAAACATAGAAGAATCTAATACCTGAGACAAACCACTGTGTAAACCCCCCCCCCCCCCCCCCGAGAATTGAGGTAATTTCCAAAGCCACTGATACGGAAAAACTGCCTTCACTCAATCCAGTTGAAACTGTACACAGGATTCCACGGAGTATGTTTTAGGTAGAATCAGAAACCATGTACACTATTGGGTCAATATTTAACAGCTGGCTTTTTGTTTTGTTTGCTTAAGCATCGGTTGATGCCATTAAATATAATTGGGATACTGGCTGGTGATGAATATGTGGATTTAGTGGTCTGCGCCGGCACTGTCTGGATAACAGTGATATTTAGCTCCTGTCCAGACAGGCAATCTGCATAGCAATGGGCAACTTTTCTGTTCAAGTTATGCAGATTGCTTGGATAGCAGAGCTGAAAGTGCTGCTTGTGCCTCAGCTCTGCTCAGACTACCCCAGCACTATCTGGATAGTGCCAAGCAATGTTCCCGCTAAGCTGCGCTGGGTCCACCGCCAACATTCCTGCCGATCGCTCTGCACCTCCCCCCGCCGGCGGGAATGATGGCGGTGGACCCAGCGCAGCTTAGCGGGAACATTGGTGCCAAGGCAAATCGGAGGAATATACGCCGTGGCACTGCTTGAACAATGCTACCAAGTATCCTTCTCAGTGCGACTTATCCGCTTAGCAGGTCCAGCTCACGCATTTTCAGAGATAGCGCAAAGCAAGTTACATTCAACCACAGTATATATGTGCATGACATGACATGAAAAAATAAGGAAAAATGTTACATTTATAAAATCTCACAATGAAATGCACAAGAAATACACTTGTTACAGAAAATAAGTAACCCACCAAATAATATACGGTATGTAGTTTTAAGACATCATCATAAAGGTCTCCCCTTCAAGTCCACTATAAATAGAAGCCCAGACACAAATCCCAAAGAATTTAAATAAAAGTCATAGATACTCATGACCAGGTCTTGACAAGTTTTCTTGGCATTTGGAGCTGGCTGCCGAAACCTAGGCGGATACCATCGGTCCTGGCTGCTTGCTCTCAGCCCCAGGCCCTAGACATTTTTAAACAAAATGCTCCTGTTTAAAAATTAGATACAAATTGTATCTGCAGATTCTGTGCCTAATAAAACATTTTGAAAATCTCCCTCCCCGAAAAATATAGAGCCATAATAATTTTGGAGTTTATTTCATGTTCCCAGGAGCGGGTTTACATACATTCAGCAGAGAATTTGGAGGTTAAATTAATAAGGTGAAATTAAACCTTATCTGCTACTTTTCTTTCCCTCCAGTCTAGTCCAGATGCGTGAGTTAATGCCTTCCTACCAGCAGATGGAGAATGAGAACCACTGGTTTCATGACATCACCCTATAAGGGTCCTGGTGCAGCCACCTCCTCACCAGTATTTCTGTAACAAAAAACTCCACAGACAACTAATTAATCACTCTGCATTATGAATCTCAACCCTTACCCTGAAGGGGGTCCGGAACATGGGACAACAACTCCCTAGACCCCCAAAGCAAAAGGAGAACTTGAAACACAGCAGCAACTACATACAGGCACAAGGCGGTTGAACCACATGCAAAAACAGAGACAAACAACCAACTGCTTCGCCCCCCTACACAATCCGCCTCAGCGCAGCTGGGCTCGAAACAGAAATACCCAGGGCAGGCCCCTGGACTGGACCAGACCAACTCAAGGAAAGAAAATTAGCAGGTAGGGTCTAATTTCATCTTCATCTTCCCTCCAGTTCAGACGCGTGGGATGCACCAAAGCAGGACTTAATGATGGGGGGGGGACTAGAAAGCCTAGCAAACACTCATGCCCCAAAATGTACATTCTCTTGCACTTGCACATCCAGCCGGTAATGATGTGCAAAGGAATGAAGGGATGACCATGTCACTGCTTTACAGATCTCAAGGGCAGCACCAAGCCAAACTCTGCCCATGAGGACACTAGAGCCCTGCTGGAATTAGCCCACAGCCCTACCAGTACCAACTGACCCTTAAGTAGATAAGAACTCTTTAGCCAACAAGCAATCAATGCCTTGGAGGCTGCCTCACTCTTGCACAGCCCTTCAAACACCTCAGAGAGATGATCCAAATGCCATAACCCCTTCATTCTCTTTAAGAACTGATGAAGAGTCCGGCAGACATCCAACTTGGGCAAACTTTGAGAATCTAGATCTCCACCCCATTCAGAAAAAAATGAGAGAGGTGCTAACTGAGTAAGGTGAAACACCGATATCACTTTGGATGGAAACCACGGTACCAGATGGATGGCTACTTTTTCCTTAGAGAACGACAGAAATAGCACTCTATATGACAACACTTGGAATTTGAGATCCTATGCACTAAATAATTTGCCACCAAAAGCACACTCTTTAGCCTCAAATCCTTCAAAGTCACATCTGGAAGAGACTCAAATGAGTCAACTGCGAGAAATGCTAACACTAAATTAAGGTCCCATGGTATCATCACTGCATAACCCAGGGGCTGCAAACGCTAGACTCCCCTCAATAACTTGACTACATCCAGATGGAAGGCAAGAGACATGTCTTGAACTCCACCTCAAAAGCAAGGCTAACACTGCCATCTCCACTCACCACAAATTCAAGGCTGGCCCTATCTGCAAAAAACTAAGACATCTGGCAGTGAGGACCCCAAGAAATGAAGATGCTGCTCCTTGCATCAGCTTTTTAAACAAGTCTCCATACATGAACATAAGTCAACAAGGTGGAACACTTATGCACTTGAAGCAAGGTTTCTATGACCTGAGGGGAATACCCCTTCTTTCTCAGCCTTGCCCTCTCAAGAGCCAAGCCGTGAGAACCAAGCTGCTTCTGCCATGCGGATCAGCCCCTGAAATAGGAGATCATCCGATACCGAAAGGTGAAACTGATTTTCCATTGCCAAATATACTAGGTCTGCATACCATGGTCTCCATGGCCAATCCGAAGCAACCAGCACCACCATACCTTGATTGACCTCCACTCTCAGGATCATGATATCTATTAGGACCCACAGGGGAAACACTTAAAGCAGATCCCCCCATGACCATCTTTGAAACAATACATCCAAGCCTTCTGACATTCTTTCCTTTCTGCGGCTGAAGAACCTGCTCACCTTTGCACTGGCTGCAGATACCATAAGATCCATAACTGGCAGTCCCCCAGTGGCGCATGATTTGATGAAACATTGACTTGGCGAGACCACTTTCCCAGGTCCAAGAGGTGTTGGCTGAGGTAAACTGGCCCGAATGTTTTCTCTTCTGGCCACATGGGCTGCCAAGAGTGCCGCCAAGAGGATCTCTGCCCACTCCAATGGGGCGCTACCTCCATTGCCAACACAGGACTCTCTGTGCCCCTTTGGGGACTGATGTAAGCCACCACGGTCGCATTATCAGACAGAATCCATACAACACCGTATTGGATCTAAGGATGAAAGACCTTGTGAGCTAGAAACAGTCTGTATCTCCAACAGATTTATGGACCAGAAGCTCTCCTCCACAGACCAGTGCCCCTAAGCTGCCTGAAACAGATAGTGAACCCTCCAGCTGTTCAAACTGGCATCCGGGGTCAACAGCACCAACTCCGGTGCCTCCAGACTCATCCCTATTGACATTCTGTCTGTGTCCAACCACCAGCTAAGGCTTGTTCTGGCTTCCCCACACCATGACAATCTCTGCCACAGCTCCTGCTTCTGCACAAACCATCATGACAACAGCACCCACTGCAGAGGACACATGCACACTGGCTCAAGGCACCAATTCCAACATGGCAGCCATATACCCAGGACTTAAAAGTAGTCCCAAGCCTGAGGAGAACGCATCCCCAAAGCAGCTTGTATCTGGGTCTGCAGTTTCTGTATCCTCTTCGACATCAGCGAAACCAGTCCCTATCTTGGTGTTGAAGTGCACCTCCAGATAGCCCAATGACAGAGTTAGTTCCAACCTGCTTTTGGAAAAGATGATGACCCAACCCAGGTGTTGAAGGAAAGTCACCACCTATCTCATGGCTAACTGACTCTCTTGATCAGCCAGCTATCCACATATGTGCGAACTCCCTTCTTAATACTCCCTTCTTGAGTAAGGCTGCTGCTACCACTACCATCACCTTGGTGAAAATCTAGAGAGCTGTGATCAAGCAGAAGGGTAGGCCTCGAAACTGTAAATGATCCAAGGGCATTGCAAAGCGGAGGTACTGCTGATGCTCTGGACAAATGAGAATATGAGGGCATGGGAATAGAAGAGATCCAAGTACATTAAATATTCCCCATGATGCAATGCCATTATTACTGACCAAGAGGTCTCCATATGAAAGCATGGTATGCAAAGAGCCCTGTTGACTTGTTTGGGATCCAAAATAGGCTTTGTACTGCCCTTCCTTCTTGGGCAATACAAAGTAAATGGAGTACTATCCTAACCCCCATTCCCCCAGAGGCACTCATACTACTGCCTCAAGCTGAAGCAGTCACTCAAGAGTCTCTGCCACCATTCATGCCTTTCAGGGCACTTGGCATGGGGACTTGATAAAAATCGACCAAGAGGGGCTGGGCCAGCTCGAGAGCATATCCTTCTCAAAATCACGTACAGAAACCACTGGTCGGAAGGCATTCGGGTCCACGTGGAGTAAAAACCCTGCAGATGACTGCCCACTGGGACCATCGCCACTTGGATCCCCAAAGCCTCATCGGCAGGGCTTAGAGCCACTTGTGGTCCCACTGGTCCCTTCTCTTCCTCTGTGGTCACTGTGAAAGGATTGACCCCAAGGGAGAAATCTCAACTGCTGGGAGGAACCACCTCAGTTTGGATGAAACAGTTGGGACTCTTGGTACCGGATCCCACGAAGAAGAGCAAGCCTTAGATCCCTGCAGCTTGTCCTCTAGAAGCCATGGCACCTTAGACTCGCCCAAATCCTTCACCAACTTCTCTAGAGCCTTATCAAAGAGTAATTTATCCTTAAATGGAAGCTTACTAAACCAAATTTTGGATTGTATGTCCACTGACCAATTGCACAACCACAACAGCTGGCACACCATCACGGCCACGGCCTGAATCAGACCATACAAAGCATCCACCAGGAAAGCCGAACCAGACTCCAGATGGGATGTCTCTGAAAAGGATCCAAGTACCTCCTGAGTGCTCTCCGGAAACTTCTGCGACCTTCGCAGGCACACAAACTACGTAGGCCCCACAGACCGCTGTGTGGAGGGCCAAAGCTAAGACCTTGAAGGATTCCTTCACTAAAACCCCAGGCTTCCAGTCCCAAGTGTCCTTCAGCGCAGCACTCCCCTTCAACAGACATCGTAGTCTTCTTAGTAACCAGAACATCCACTTTCAGCAGCTGCAGCAACTCATCAAACGAGCCATAGAGCTACTAATTTGGAGAACAGAATTTGGGGTATCTCACTCTGTCATTTTAAGTTTCTTTATGGCCCTATGCAGGAATGGTGACATTTTACTTAGTCCTGCTAGACCAGTCTAGACAAGTGAGTTGTGTTCCCCTACCAGCAGATTGGTGGAGACAAACAACCAATGAAATGCCCAGGTTTCAATGACATCACTCCCATGCCTCTATCTGTCTCAGTCACCAGAGGTCTCTTCAGTATTTGTCACAAAGCATATGGGAGAACATAGCAAACCTCACAACCTCAACGGAGGCAACAATGAGTAATCAAACAGTAGAGAATTATGTACAGAAAAACATAAATAGAAGGCTGTCCATATAAGATGAACCTGCAGAGCTAAGTATATAAATCATAGTGGACTCAAGTGTACAGTCGCAGAGCAAACACAGTTCTAGGGGGCGGACCCTGGACTGATCTAGCAGGACTCAAGGAAAGGACATTATCTGGTAAGTAAAAATGTCACCTTCCATATCGTCCTGCTAGACAAGCAAGACGTACCAAAGCTATGCCTCCACTGAGTGTGAAGACGACAGCAGCTTGCAAAACCTTAGAGCCAAAGGTGGTGTCTGCACGAGCATGGACATCTAAGCTCGGCAGAAGTGGAAAGTGATGCCCATGATGCTGTCCAACAAATGTCTGCAGGGGGCTATTGAGCTCCGCTCCGCCTACAAAGACAATGGCGCTCAGGTAGAATGGGCACGCAAACCCTCCAGTTCCGCAACAGATCTGCTGAGGCAAAAGAGTCCTTAACCCAGTGCCCTAATGCAGACTCAGCCATTGCACCACCTTGCGCAGGCCAGCAAACACCACAAAAAGATGATTTGACTTATGAAAATAATTCATAACCTCCAAGAACCGGAGAGGCTCCCACCAGACATCCGCAAGGTGAAGATCCTTACCATTCCCCCCAACACTGCTCCTTAGAAAAGGAGGGCAGGCAAACCTCCTGGTTTACAAGAAGGGGAGAAAACACTTCAGGGAAGAAGGCAGGCACAGGCCAAATGGAAACAGCCTCTTCAGAAAGAGATAGGTAATTATCTTGTCAAGACAGAGCCAGCAGCTTAGAATCCTCCTTGCAGAACAAATTGCAATCAAGAAGACCATCTTGAGCATCAAATCCTTCATGCTTCAACGACTAAAGGGCTCTGATATCAGGGCCCCCAAGCACCACACATTGATCCCAGGATGGAATCACAGACAAGAGGAGGGAACACAGATGCAGAACCCCCTGACAAAGGCGCAAAACATCCGGGTGTGAGGCTAGAGACTTACCAGCCAACAGACCCCTGAAACAGGTCAAACCTTCATGGAGCTAAGAGAAAAGGTCCTTCTCCAGACCTTCCTACAGAAAAGGTCATTATCGGCACTTCGGTCACCTCAGGAGCCAGCTGCCATGCTCTGCACCAGCATTCAAGGCACTAGACCTACACATATGCCAGGGTGGTAAACCTCCTCCGGGCTCTGAGCAGAGTGGAAAACCACTACCACAGAGCAGTCCGTATGCAGTAACAGTCTCCTTATAGGAGGCAAGCTGTAAGCAAGAAGGGAGCTGAGTCATCCAGAACAAGCAGCCCCTGACATGACAGGCCCCGAGACAGAGGCAAACGAGGAGGTGGCACTTGCAGGAGCTGCATTATATCTCTGAATCACGCTCTCATTGATCAATCCAGCACTGCCAAAATAATCCTTCTTGGGTAGTAATAATAATTGACTAATGTAAATATTTGACTGATGTAAATAGTTCAGCATATGTATAATTATATGCGCCATGTTATTGTTCATGAAAAGTTAATGTTATTGTTCATAAAAAAGTTAATTGTACATAATTTAAAGAAAACACTATGTTCTATGTAAAACAATGTTCATTATGTTAATTGTAAACTGTTCATTATGTTATTTGTAAACCGCCTTTGATCTTGGGAAAAAGCGGTATAGAAGAAAAGTATAAATAAATAAAAAATAGTGCTCTATATACAGAGTTACACGTCCACCCAGAGGCCATGGAGGACACACATACAGCAGGTGTTTACTTGGTCAAGGCTGTGCCAGGGCATTGACGCCCTCAGACCCTGAAGAATCAGCACACTTTGGCATTGGAGCAGGTTGCCATCAGATCCATCTTGAGGCAACCCCAGTAGCACAGAAACAATGGAAACAACTCCTGACTCAATGCTCATTCTCCTGGAACCACAGAGTGCCGGCTGAGAAAATCTGTTTCCACAGTAGCCACCCTGGCACTGTGCAGAACAGACAAATTAGGCGGTTCCTCAACCAGGTCTGGAAATGGAGAAGAGTCAACCTAATGGCCCTCGCCTCAAGGCAATTGATAGAGCACACCACTTCCTTGTGGTTCCAGTGGAGCTGGGCTATTCGGCCTTGGCAATGGGCTCTCCAGCCTGAGAAACTGGCATCCACTGACAGAAGGATCCATGAACAATTGTCCAGCAGTACGCCCTTTATCAAAAGGGAGTGGAGGAGTGGCCTAATGGTTGGGGCAAGGTACTTCAGGCTGGAAGGTCGGGGGTTCAAATCCCACTAGAGGACAGCAACCTTGGGCCGGAAGGACTGGGGTTTCTAGTCCCACAGGTGCTCCTTGTGGTCTTGGGCAAGCCACTTAACCCTCCATAGCCCATGTTCCCTGTAAAATAGTTATTTCCAAGTTATAATGCCCTGTTCAATGTAATTTCAGTTTGTTCAATGTAAACCACACTGATGCAGAATAGCACGGTATATAAGAGAATATAAATAAAAAAAATAAATAAAGACTCGGCTGCTGTCACCACCGCAAGCTGGCCACCATCATCATTGGGAGCGGGAGCCTGAGCGCGATCTGCTGAAAACTTGGGGACCATCGAGTCAGCAAGGACCATTGGAGCAGCAGCTTAAGAGCACATACCCACCACACCATCTTAACTGTTGCTGCTATCAATCAGGAGTCCTGCTCGCTTCACAGGCACATTGGACCTGTCCTCCGGAAGGTGGAAAAATTGTGTCTCACCCTTCACCAGTTTCTTCAAATCAGACCAAACAGAAGCATCCCTCTAAGGTCAGATAGGCAATCAGGCTTTGGAAGATGAGTCTGCTGCCCCATGTCAGAGCCATGCTAACACCATGCCACCATTGACAGGGCACAATCCCTGGCTGTTAGACATACCAGGCAGTACATGGCATCAGAAAGGAAGGCCGTAGCAGCCTCCAAAAGAGGAGTAGAATCATACAGCGGAAGGGGCCGAATCCACTGGAGCAGGGCTCGAGATATCAGGTCCTCACATGCCACCAAATGAAGAATCACAAAAATTAAGGTTGAGCAAATAAGAGCAAGAATCTATAAAGATCTAAAGATTTTTTGTTGGACTGTGTCAGGAGAGGAAATATCACTCTAGAAACAAACATTCCTTTTAATCAGCTATTTCAAATTTCTAATAGGCAAAATAATTAAAACCCATAATTAAAGCAGCAGCACTTAGCTTCAAAGATAACCAAATCAGAAGTCCACCAAGGTAACTGTGAACGACATAGCACCACGTTTCGAGCTCAATCCTTTTAAAGAGCTCTGCTTCAGGTACAAAACGGAGCCAGGTGCCCCAAGGACTCTGCCAAAAGAAGGGTATAATCCAAATTAAAACTGAAAAATAGTAGCTACCGTAGCGAACTGGTTCTTCGACACAAATCCATCTTTCGAATCAGAGCATCCTTCCACAGGAACGATGGTCTGGTAACCGCAATAACTTGTGCATCCACCTTGGAAACAGCAAACCACACAACGTGCTTCTTCTCTGGAAGAGCGTGCATCTTCTTATATACCCTTAGCTCCTAGGCGGGAAGTTGGGGGAATCCCACTCCAACCGAACAGGCCCTGAGCACTTCCGGAAACAGGACGACAAAAGTTGATTTCTGCATCCCTTGTAGAAGTGGATGCAACTTTGGCTCCTGCCCCATGTCTGGAGCATGCGCCGAGCCCAAGGTGCATAGAACCTGGGAATCAATGCCTCCAATTTCTCCTCCTAGAACAGGCCTTTTGACAATCCTCTAAAGGTGAGAGTACTTCTTCGTCCACATCAGAGCCCAGTACCAAGACATCTGAATCTAAGTCATCATCTAAATCTTGAACAAATCCCAGTTGATCCCCATTTCCAGGGAGGTGCCCCTTGCCGGGGATGCTTGGTCAAAGGTAGATGTACAGAGCTTCCACTCTCAGCTTGCCCCTCTCACGAGACTGCATCTGGGGGGCACCCAGAGGCTGCAGAGTTCGAATTTCCACGCCAGAAGGACCAAGACTGCTGTAAAAAGGAAAAGAACTCCGAAGAGGACAATCCAGAGTCAGAAACTCTCCTCTCAGAAATGACTCCCCAACACCAGTGGGCATAGCCACTGCAGACCCCCTAGAGGACAAGGAGCGGCTCACAGAACAGTTGCTGAAGCCTCCGGCCAGCTAGATATCCTTACCCATAGCGCCATCCGTCATCTCCTGCCCTGAAGCAGGCAAGGCCGGACTAACTGCATCCTCCAGCTGAGGGGGGTGGGACGGGCAGGCCCTCCTGGGACGACTCAGAAGCTGCCATGCAAGAAGAGCAGAGCCCAGAATCCAGAGATGAGGCACCTCACTTGCAACAGGCCAAACGTTTCCTGAAAGACGATACAGAGAGTTAAAGTATGCATCACAACAGCATGTGCTAAGGTCGCGGCAGCCCAAAGGGCATGCATTAACTGTGCTTTTTCTGCAACATGCATTACAGGCGCTAGAGTAGGAATGTGCGTTGGAGCCCCTTGGACAGAATGTGCACTAGGATCTTGCAACCATCAGGTGCACAATAGGTAAAAAACACTGCTAATGCATGCAGAAAACAGCGGGAAACACTCACACTGTACAAACAATCGCCAGCGGTCCACCCTGAATTGTGTTCCCAGGCAGCTGGAACTGGGAGTCCCCAACAAGAACAAATGACGGAGTCAAGCCTTGGTACTCATCCCCTGAGAGCCCCAGGCAGAGGATCCGTGTCGGGCTCAGCTCCACGTCTCTGAAACTGTTTCACCGGCTTTGCAGCACTACGTTTAAGGTGGCTGGCAGATCCCTCAAAGAGCCGTCTGCAATCTTCGGGAGAGAGCAGGAGGGACAGAAAAGGAGAGAGAGACCTTGTAAAGCTGTTATACTACCACCTCTGGATACTGTTGTGTCTGCCCCAGGGGTAAAGGGCATATCCTTAAAAGACATTTCGGACATTGTGACCCTAACTGAGTTAACTTTGAATAGTTCCCTTGAGCGAGTCTCCACTTTTACTTCTGAAACGGTTTCTAAGCTCTCAGAGTTCGATTTCAGGCTTTTGAATCTTGAAAAAAAGTGTGATAAGTTGGATTCACAAATAGTGACATCTCAATCTGTATCTGTTTCCTCTGTAAAATATTACGTAGCTATTCATAGATAGTTGGAAATCATGGAGAATTAAGCTAGATTAAAAAATATTTTTTAAATCTACCTGTAACTCGGTATCTATCAACTTTACTGCTGTTTCAGAAATATTTGAAAGTGGTTTTGCTTATTGTACGACCTGAGACAATTCCGATTTTTAATATATATCATCTTCCAAGGGTATCTAAGGTGTTAGAGAAAGAGGGGGAAGGGATGGACCAGCCACTGTCAGTTGATAGCGCGGAACTGTCTTCATTCTTGGAGTCTTCTATGGATGATATACCAACTTGGGTCACACTGTTAGTTCGTTTTTCCTTAGAAATTGATAAGAATAAAGTTTTGGAACTTTACCTCCAAAAGAAAAATGTTCTTTTTTGTGGGCAAAATATTAATGTTTTTCCTGATGCGTGTAGAGCTACCCAGTTGCAATGTAAAATCTTTATAGGTTTGAAACCCCAGATTACAGCCCTGGGGGTCTCTCTCTTTTTAAAATTTCCTTATAAATGTCTTGTGAGTCATCATGGAACTCTTTTTTTTTCCCCCAGCTCAGCTAGAGGATTTTTTTAAGGGGGATTGTTTCTTCTGCTGTATGTGTATTAAAGAATGGTCTGGTTAACGATAGTCTTGTTATATATTATGGGCAATTCATCTGGGATGTGGTTCCTCCACCCTCTCTTAGTTTGGTTTGCTTTTCCTAGGGAACGTAGCTATCTCAGTGATGTGGTCAAGTGGATAGTGAAATTAGACCTTATCTACTAATTTTCTTTTATGGAGTCCCTCCAGTCACTTGAGTTATGTCCCACCACCAGCAGTTGGAGACTGAGCATGCCGAGTTCTGATATGTCATAGTATAAAGAGCTTCAGACCAGTATGCTACTGACAAAGCAGACTAGAAGCAGAACCATTAATACGCAGTACGGCTAGACCAGTTAAATTTGATCAACCATTCTTTTTTTTTGGTAGACTACAGGCAAAGGAAACTGACCTTGTAAAGAGAACTTCCACCAGAAATAGAAACAAACACCGATCTCCTGCAAACTGTTCTCTGAACTCTACTGAAACACTCAAATTCTTCCTTTCTGGGCTCACCAACAATGACTGAAAGACATGGGCAGGTTCTGGACTGGAGGGCCTCCATGAAAGAAAATTAGCAGGTAAGGTCTAATTTCGCTTTCATTATCGTCCACCTAGACCAGTCCAGGTATATGGGATGTACCACAGCAGTACTTATATCTGGGCGGGACCCGCGAGTCCAGCTAAAAAAAACCTATGCTCCAAAACGCGTGTCCTGCCTGGCCTGGGCATCCAGCCGTTAGTATCTTGTAAAGGTATGCAGGGGCAAACATGTCGCTGCCATACAGATCTCCAACGGTGGCATGAGACTCAACTCGGCCCACGACGTTGCTTGCGCTCTTGTGGAATGTGCACATAAGCCCAGAGGCACAGACCTATGTTTAAGCAAGAATGCTGATGCAATGGCCTCTTTAACCCATCAGGCTATACAGGCCTTGGAAGCTGCTTCTCCCTTATTTGGACTTCCAAAAAGCACAAAAATATTATCCAATTTTCAAAAAGATTAAGTGTGTTTCAAATATCTGTGCAGAGCTCTGCAAACATCCAAAAGACATGGCTGTCAATCATCCGCTCCACTAGTCTCGCCAATAAAGACCAGACGCAAAACCATCTGATTCACATGAAAAGAAGAGACCACCTTAGGAAAAAAGGACGGAACCAGCCTCAGAACCACCTTCTCCTTAGAAATCATAAGAAAGGGCTCTCTACACGACGAAGCCTGAAGCTCAGATATCCAGTGTGTGGAACGAATAGCCACCAAAAAGACATCCTTCAGAGTCAAATCCTTCATTGTTGCGCTACCCAAAGGTTCAAAAGGAGTTTCTGCCAGGACTGATAAGACCAGATTCAGGTCCCAAGAGGGAACGAAATGCAGTACCGAGGGACGAACCTGCTTGATCGCTCTAAGGAAACGTTATCATGCCCAGATGAATCACTAATGACACGCCCTACACTCTACCATGGTAACAAGACAAGGCCACCACCTGAACTTGTAAAGAGATTAAGGTGAAGTCTTTGTCCAATCCTGCCTGTAGAAAGGCTAAAATATCACTTATAGAACAGTACCTTACACCATGCCCCTCTCACCAACCTTCAAACACTCACCATACTGTAATAAATGACAACAAAGTAGATCGCTTTCGGGACCGTAATAGCATGCCTATAACTTGAGGAGAGTGCTCCTTAACCTAGTCCTTTCAAGAGTCAAGTTGTAAGTGAGAATCAATCCACTTGAGGCATGGATATCAGATCCTGAGTCGAGATCACACCTGTTTGGTAGACGCCACAGCCTGCTTACTGTCAGACACACAAGATCCACATACCACGGTCTCTGAGGCCAGTCCGGAAACACCAGGATCACTCGACCTCTGTGTAGTTCTATCCTTTGGAGAAGCCACCCAATGAGAGGCCAAGGCGGAAATACGTACAACAGTCCCTGGCTTGGCCATGGCTGAGCTAAGGCATCAAGACCCTCTGATATCTGTTCCAGACATTGACTAAAAAAAAATCGATTCACTTTGGCACTGGAGGCCTATGCCATCAAGACCATGACCGGCTGACCCCACCGATGGACTATGCTGCAAAACACCAGATCCTCCAGGGACGACTCTCCAGCATCCAACTGATGTCTGCTGAAAACATTGGCCTACATGTTTTCTTTGCCTGCCACGTGTGCTGCCAAGCATGCCAGAAGATTTGCCTCCGCTCAATGAAGGATCGGGACTACCTCCGCTGTTAGCATGGTGCCACTTTGCCTGTTTAATGTATGCCACCGTAGTGGCGTTGTCTGAGAATACCCTGACCACCTGCCTTCTGCTAAATTAGTGGTGCAAAATGTAGTAGGGCTAGCCACACCACCCTTACTTCTAAGCGGTTGATGTACCATGCACTCTCCTTCCGAGTCTACTGCCCCTGCGCCTTGCATTGAGCCTGATCTTGGACGACACATTCACTGATCAATTGCAGAGCCACAGAAAACATCGGGAAGCGACCACCGAGGCCATGCTCTTGGCCGAGGCTCGTACCAAATCGTAGAAGGCATCTGCCAAGTAGGCCGAATCTGACTTTAACTTAGCGGCCTCTGTGGACTTTGGATTTAGACTCTGCCCCTGATCAGGCATTGCCTGGGCCTACCAAAGGCAAGCCCACGCAACATACAATCCCACAAATGGAGGCCTGTAACGTGAGCACAATAACCTCAAAAGCATACTTCAACAAAGACTTTAGCTTTGATCCCGGGTGTCATTCAAGGCAGCTCCGTCCTCAACTGGGATAGTCATCTTGTTGCTCTGGCGCCTGCCTTCCCCTGAGGCACTGCTGCTTCTTGCAACCGGCTCCTGCCGCTGCGATGCAGCCTTCCACCTGCTCCTCCCCCTTACACTCGGGATCGGGAGGCAGCCTTCCACCTGCTCCTCCCCCTTACACTTGGGATCGGGAGGCAGCCTTCCACCTGCTCCTCCCCCTTATACTCGGGATCGGGAGGCAGCCTTCCACCTGCTCCTCACCCTTACACTCGGGTTCGGGAGCAGGGAGGCAGAAAATACCCAGAGTGAAAAAAAAAACCTGCTGTCCCTTATGCTCGTTTAAACCATGGGGAAATGAGGGGGAGGGGGGGGAGAACAAACAAGGAGAGAGATGGAGCCACAGAAAGGAGCCTCCAGCTACAGCACTGCCCCTGCAAAATAAAGAAAAACAACTTAGGATCTGAAATCAACCCCCCCTAAATTTAAAGGGACCTAGGAAATATTTAGCTCTGCTAATTTGTTTAAACTGAGCCCAGTCCCAGGCTCAGAATCTCCTTCAGCTGCTTGGAGACTGAAAGTACTGGATGAAGGGGGCGGTCCTTGCCTACTTATACTGGTGCCAGCAAAGCGATGATGTCTTTCAGTCTCCAAGGCTGCTGGAGGAGATTCTAAACTCTATGGTTCCGGGACTGGACTAGAGGGACGCAAAGGAAAGTAATTTTGAGGAGAGCGAATACCCTGAAGTAATGGATCCTCCAACATTATCTCCTCAGTGGCACCGAACAGAATAGTCAAATGACAACAGCTCTTCTTGGCAAAAAACACAGACAACAGTAGGACCATCTTCTGGAGGGATCTCTCCCTCCTCTAGTTCCAATGCCGCAGAATCTCCATACAGACTCGAAGACCCCTCTAGTGGATTCTCAGATGCCTCCAAATGACCCGAGGCACGTCTCTCCTGTCCTGCAATGCTTTTTAAGAGGTTCAGAGAGAACTCTTAGGGACCCCAAACCCTCTGCTACTCCAGCTGGAGGGGCCCCCTGCTGTCAGGAGCTCCAGCAGGCCCTTCTTCATGCAGTAGGCCTGGTGGAGAAGCAATACAAACTCCAGAAAAAAGGACATAGTACCTGTTCCCTGAGTACTTCCACCTGCTAGAGGACTTTCCGGATTGAAACATCGGGTTTCAGCCCCTGCGGGAAGATGCTGCTGCTTCCTCAAGTGAGCCATTGTGCTCCCTGGAAGATCTTTCAAAATGGCTGCTGCCCCTGCAGTGCGAGAAATCTCATGCAACGGAGGAGAGGCTAAAGATAGCTGATATGGAATGTCCGTTGAGTCCTGTGAGCCTTCCATGCGTGAATGAGTTGTCTCCAATTATTTCTCCACCGCTCAACCCTTCTCCTCTCAACCCCGACATATTTTGACTGAGGAGAGAGCCACAGTGACTGCCACATGCCGCACAAATGGGTTTCCCTGCCGGCATGGCCGCCTTCCTGCTGCGGCTGAATGACCAGAAAAAAACCCTTGGGGGTTTAAGCTGACCAGATTCAGCGACCAGACTCCGGGGTAATGCTGCAACGCCATTTAATCCATTAAACCTTACTGACCAAAAGACACTGCCTTGATTTGCTGAAGCATGGAGCCTTTTTTTTTCTTTTTTTCAACGAAATAAACACCGCCAAAACTAATTGAGCCCCAAAGGAAGAAAGAAGCAACAAACACTTACAGTTTTTCTTTTAGTTCCAGGCAATGAATTGCTAGCGGGAGACAGGGACCCAGACCACTGGGTTTTCCCTCCTTGCACTGAACCCCGACACAACGGCTCCCCGGTGCTAAACAAGAGGCTTTTTCTACTCGAAGAGACCTTGACAAAGAAAGAAAAATAGTATTTTTTTTATTTTGTAGCCAAAGTTAGCCACTCTAGCCTATGCCTCCTTTTTTTTTTTTTTTTTTTTTTTTATTAGCCGTTAGAGAAGTCCAGTATGCACAGAAGCCTATCTGCTGGAGACTGAGAATACTAGTCTGATGAGACGTCATAATATAAGAGCTCTGTGCACATCATCAGAACTTGGCATGCTCAGTCTCCATCTGCTTGTGGTGGGACATGTGTCTGGACTGGAGGGATGAAAATGAATTATTGTATTTTCACTATTTGTGTATTTCTTTGTTTTACTCCTCATTAGAAGCATAAAACGTTATTAAAAATAAAGGTAAAAAAAACCCCACCCTTTACTGTGTGACACACAATGCTTAACCCTTGGCCCCCTCTCAAAACTAGGGAGAAAAAAGGGGAGCTTCACGGGGGTGGCTGGCTAGAGGAAAAGTTGAGGGAGGGACCCGGACCATCGGGTTCTACACCCCCAGGGCCCCAATCAAAGAAGGCCCAGCACCACATATCCGCCAACAGATCAGTCATCTGCACAGGCTATGCTCATCCACCATCTGCTGGTGACTGAGAACTATTGATGGAGTTTGATTGGCACAGCCTTCTTATAGGTGGACTGTTGGATCACTCACACAAGCAGCGCTGGCAAAGCAGGCTCCTCGGTTCACCACAGAACCGCCCCACACAGTCAGGAGACTCTGATGCTGACTAAACGGCTCACAGAGTCTCCACGGAGGTCTCCTGTCTCCGGAGGTTTATCGCTCAAGCCAAATTACCTCCAAAAATGTCTCCACCTCAGCTCTTAATTATACATAAAATCTGCGTTTACAGGACAGCTCTGCTCTGCGAGAAAAGGTTAATACCCCTCGAGTGAAAAAGACACACAGTCAGTCAGACCCCAACGGGCAATGTATCCACCAGCTGCTGGAATATACTGGAGAAAGGAGAGACCTCTGAGGGTTAAAGGGTGACGTCATTACAGAAAACTTGTATACTCAGTCTCCAGCTGCTGGTGGACAGGCACAACCCATTTGATTAGACTAGATTGGAGGGATGTGGATGAAAGGCAAACTTTTGGATCAGCTGCTCGCAGTCTCCATCTGCTTGAGGGTGAGCATAACCCACACATCTGGACTGGACTGGACTAGACTGCACTGGAGGGACGAATAGGAATTTGCATTTCTACATCATTTTTCCTTCATCTAGTTAACACTGCAGGAACCTGTACACAATTACATCCAAGGCACAAGGCCTGGCAGAATCCACCTGGCACCTGGGCTGCACAAAGAGGGGAGAGGGAAGTGGACAGGAAAGTCTTAGTCTCCGATTTTGCCTCCCATGACCAATGTGAACACAAAGCAAGTCCAGATGGTTATGTGAATGCCACCGTGCTTTGGCTCCTGCTCTCAGGTAATCTGAAAGGCTCTGTGCTCAGGATTCTTTCAGTCATCAAGTCACTGCGTGGGTCACACAGGGACAGTACCTCTTGAAAAGAGACCTCCCTCCCTCTCCCCATGGGCTTGCATAAGCATTGTATGCCACAACCAAGACACCGAAGCTCATGCTCTGGAAACGATTTTTAAGAAAGGGGGAAAACACAAATGACTCACAGGGCCTGCAGACAGGGTACAGCTCTGACTGAACGACGTAGGATGCATAACCATCATCAAAGAAGATCAGAAACCTTCAAAACAAAGAGACAATCAGGAGCAGTAGAGGGCAAAAAAAGTAAGAGTCGAAATGGCAGAAATGGTAAACAAATGCAAAAGCACCATATCCGGGTCCAAGAACTAGGGTGAAAGAACAATGCTTCACTTTTGTTTAAAAAAAATGTCAGAAACACTTTGGGGGTTGTTTAGCATAGTTACTCACCTGTAACAGGTGATCTCCGGGAACAGCAGGAATTTAGTCTTCACATATGGGTATCGTCGGTACCGATGGAGCCTGCGCGGGAACGCTCTCCAGCGTCCAATAGGAAAGCCTTTGGGAGCATCGCACAGCGCCTGCGTGCTGACTTCTCGCCTTTCCCAACTGTCCCTCTCCAGTTGACTTTAAAGCTAAGACAAAGAGAGAGGGAAAGAGAGAGAGATACAACTCCTAGGGGAGGTGGGTGGGTTGTGAAGACTAAACTCCTGCTGTTCCCGGAGATCACCTGTTACAGGTGAGTAACTATGCTATCTCCAGGAACAAGCAGGAATGTAGTCTTCACATATGGGGACTCCCTAGCTGCAGATGCCAGGGAGAAGACCCCAGAGGTTGTGTGCCCCTGTGAAAGGGCTCCACTTCCCCCCATGGATCTCTGGCATCCTACTAGGGATGGTGGGTAAGAGTTGATTAAGTATGGAACAGGTGTTGAAGAACAGCCTGACCAAACAAGGCATCCCGGCGGGAGTCCTTGTCTAAGCAGTAATGGGCTGTGAAGGTATGAACCGAAGCCCAAGTAGCTGCTCGACAGATGTCATTGATAGACAAAGTCATAGAGGCTGCCATGGCTCTCACATTGTGAGCTGTGACATGGCCTTCAAGAGGAAGGTTCTTACTCTCATAGGCAAAAGAAATACACTGTGCAATCCAGTTGGACAGTGTTCTTTTGGAGACTGGAAGTCCCAAATGACTAGGATCAAAAGAGTTGAGAGGACTTTCTATGTTGCTGTGTCCTTTGCAAGTAAAAGGCCAAAGCCCTTTTACATTCCAAAGTATGAAGATGCCTTTCTGCATTTGAGGCGTGAGGCCTTGGGAAAAATACAGGAAGGTAAACCGCTTGGTTTAAATGAAAAGGTGATACCACCTTTGGCATAAAGTGTGGATGAGTCCTAAGGACTATCTTATGATGGAACCTTGTATAAGGAGGATCAGCCACCAACGCTTGCAATTCACTGATGCGACGTGCTGATGTGATTGCAATAAGAAAGATGACCTTCCAGGAAAGGAATTTCAAAGAGATGCTAATGGTTCAAAAGGCGGCTTCATGAGCTGCCCAAGAACCAGATTTAAGTCCCATGCCACCGGTGGTGGCTTAAAGGGAGGCTTAGTTAAAAGAAGGCCTCTCATAAATCTCGCTATGAGAGGAAATAGGTTGTCCATTTAGAGGCTTGAAAGAAGCTGCAATAGCACTCAAATGAACTCTCACTGAATTGGTCTTAAGCCCTGTATTAGACAAATGAAGGAGATACTCCAGTAATGATTCCAGAAGTACCGCAAGAGGGTCAAGACCCTTCTGCGAGCACCATATGGTAAACCTTTTCCACTTGAAAGCATAAGAGCATCTTGTGGAAGGCTTCCTGGAAGCATAAAGGATATCCTTTACCTGCTGAAAAAGGTTAAGACTATGAAGTTCTAGGCTTTCAACAACCAGGCCCTGAGATGCAGAGACTGGGGATTGGGATGCCACAGCATCCCGTCCTCCTGATAAAGGAGATCTGGAGCAGATCCTAACTCCAGAGGCAGAGCTTGAGAGAGATGTAGAAGCAGAGGGTACCACACTTGCCGTGGCCAATGTGGAGCTATGAGAATCATATGACCTCTGTCTCTCTGCAGCTTGAACAGGGATTTGGGAATTAGGGGAATGGGTGGAAAGGCATACAGGAAGCCCTGGCCCCAATGGAGGAGGAAAGTATCCCTGGCCTGACAACCCTGAGCCGGAATTCTGGAACAGAACCGGGGAAGTTTGGCATTCAGTGGACTTGCAAAGAGGTCTATGTCCAGAGTTCCCCAAATTTGAAAAATTTTGGCCACCTGGTCTGCATGGAGAGACCATTCGTGTGGAAGCAGAACTCGACAGAGTCTGTCTGCCCAAGAGTTTTGAATGCCTGGAAAATACACCGCAAGGAGATGAATCTGATGCTCACTGGTGAGGGCCCATAGTCGCAAAGCTTCGTTGCATAGCGACAGAGAGCCTGTTCCACCCTGCTTGTTCACATAGAACATGGCTACTTGATTGTCCGCTTGAACTAGGACTGTCTTGTAGCTGAGCTGGGTGTGGAATACTTGAAGAGCAAGGAATATTGCTCTGAGTTCCAGGAGACTGATGTCTAGATAGGTCTCCTGTGGCATCCAGGTACCCTGGGTGGAGAGGCCTTGCAGGTGGGCTCCCCAACCCACCTGTGAGGCATCTGTTGTTAGAGTGGCTCGGGGTGGGGGTTGCTGAAAAAGGAGACCCCACCAAAAGGTTTTGGGGTGACTGCCACCATTGGAGGAACAAAATAAGGCGATCTGAGTTTGCTATTTTGTCTGACAGGCAACCTGACGCCTGAGTCCACTGAGTGGATAAAGTCCACTGGGCTGCCCTCATATGAAAGCTAGCATAAGGAACCACATACACGGTGGATGCCATGTGGCCTAGCAACTGTAAGATTTCTCGAGCAGTGAGGTGAGGTTTTAAACACTGCTTGGGAAGCTAACTGCACAATGTGAAGGCAGCGGGCCTGTGGAAGGTAGGCCCTTTTCTGTCTGGTATCCAGCAGAGCTCCTATAAACTCTAGGGACTGAGTGGGAGCAAGGTTGGATTTTGGGAAGTTTATGACAAGTCCCAAATACTGAAAGATACGCATTGTGCGAGAGAGAGCAACCCTGGCCTCTGGCTCTGAAGGGGCTCAAATGAGCCAGTCGTCTAAGTAAGGGAAGACGAATATTCCTAGGGTGCGAAGAAATGCTGCCACCAAAGCCATGCATTTTGTGAACACCCTTGGTGCCAAGGCCAGGCCAAAAGGAAGAACCCTGTATTGGTAGTGCTTCCATTGAAACAGAAAGCGAAGGAACTTTCGATGAGTTGGATGGATGAGAATATGAGTGTACGCATCCTTGAGATCTAGAGAACAAAGCCAAGCCTGACTCTGAAGGTATAGCAGCAGAGTTCCTAGAGAAATCATTTTGAACTTCTCTTTGAACAAGAATTTGTTCAATTCTCTGAGGTCTAAAATGGGTCTGTCTGTGTCCTCCTGTTTTCTTTGGAATAAAGAAATAGGGGGAGTAGAACCCTGTACCCTGTTGGAGAATGGGTACTCCTTCTATTGCCCCTTGGGCAAGAAGCATAGTGACCTCTTGACCTAACTGGTCGTTGAGAGAGGTCTGAGAATTGAACAGTCTTAACATTGTAGGAGGGGGCATGCTGAGGAAATGAAGCTTGTACCCCTCTCTTACAATAGACAGAGTCCAATTTTATGCTGTTATCTGACACCATCTGGTGGCAAAATGACATAACCTTCCTGGAAGAGTGGAAGGCTCTGGCCCATTCAGGGCCAGGAAGGCAAAGTTCTCTAGATAGGAGTCAAAGGCCCTGTGGAGGCTGAGTCTGCTGAGCCGGTTGAGGCTTAGCAGCTTTTGTTTTTCTTTGCCTAGGTGGTTGCTGCTGTCCCTTTTGGGCAGACTGACCTAAACGATGCCCCTGCTGGGTATAGGAGGGATAAAACTTCTTCTTCTTACTGAAGAATGGTTTCTTGTAGGATTTTTTCCTTGCAGGATCAGCTGTAGACTTAGACAATCTATCCAAAGTGAAATTGTCAGCATCTATTTCATTAGCTTTTTCCTGCCAATTCCTGCCAAAGAGATTCTCTCCTGTGCAAGGAATATTCCCTAGTTTATCCTGTACCCAAAGTTCCAAATCAGATGCCTGAAGCCAGGCAATCCTACGCGCACCTATGACAATAGCAGAGGTTCTGCTTATGCACTCAAAGCAGTCAAAGGCTGCACGATTCACAAACTTGGAAACATCCTGAGCATGTTTGACAAGGGCGAGGAAATCCTGCCTCTTATAATCAGGAAGGAGAGGGCTCATAAGCTCTAAATCTCCTGTGACTTCCTTAAGGAACATTCCCATATATAATATATAAGAACTGATCCTAGCAGAAAGCATGGAAGCCTGGAAGGTTTGACGTCCAAAGGCATCAAGAGTCCTATACTCACATCCTGGAGGATTAGATGCATGCCTTTTTGCACTCTTGATTCTTTTCATAGCTGATTCCACCACCATGGAATGGTGTGGTAGTTGAGTCTTCTGAAACCCAGGACAAGGAGGAACTCGATACATGGTGTCGAGTCTTCGAGAGTGAGGAGATGTGGTTAGAGGTGTTTCCCACATCCTTAACATGAGATCATGCAAGAGCTCATGAATAGGTAAGGTAGCTGCCTCCTTGGGAGCCTTAGGATATTGTAGGATTTCTAATTCCTTTGCCCTAGGCTCTTTTTCAGGAGCCACTGTGATGGAAATACCTCAAGCCACATCTCTGATAAAATCCTGAAAGGACATATCCTCTGGTGGAGACATCCTACGCTGAGGAGAAGAAGAATCCTCAGGAAGAAGTACTCTGGTATCGGCAGAGCTTTCAGAGTCTTCAGACTCATCCGAGGATTCAAAGTATCTCCGATCCGGGTGATCGTGCAAGGCACAGTACCGGTACTGATCAAAGTCAGCATCGGAGGGGTCCGGTACCGACTTGTCAATACCGGATGGATAAGCATGACTCGGTCCCGGTAGAATACCTGCTGATGTCGATGCAGTCGGTGCCGGTGCCGATTGAACTGTCTGAAGCGGTTTCAGGGGCATCGAGGCCATGAGAAGAGCCGCCAGACTGCGTTCAATAGCCAAGAATCTCTGATCTATCGATGCTGCCGATGCTTGGGTATCGAAACCGGATGAAGCAGCCGATACCCCAGAGCATGGCACGAGTAGTTCTCCCGAGGTTGAGGCCTCGAGAACATCCTGGAGCCCCGTTAGTGCTTTGGAAGCCGAAGCCTCCCGCCAGGGCAATTTTTCCGGTGAAAGTCCCTCAAGGGCAACGCCAGAGGCATCTCGATGCTTAGAGGGAGATCTACCTTTTGAGAACCGGCTAGATTTATGTTTAGTTACCTGAGATCCATGGGAGGAAGACGAAGCCCTGGAAGACGTCGATGCCACAGAGGCTGTATCGGAGGGGAAAAAGGGTGCTAAGTTTAGCAGCTCAGTTCTGCCGGCCCCTCTTCGACATCATCCCACAAGCAACACACTCCGAAATAGAGTGGTCAGGACCTAAACATTTGAGGCACCACTCATGGGTGTCGGTGATGGAGATGGTACCACCACACTTGGAACACTTTTTAAAACCTGAAGCGGGTTTTTCCGTTTGAAAGGAAAAGGTGGGCCTAGTGCCCAAAATGGTGCGTGGCACCTGAGGAGAAAATACCTGGAAAAGACTCCAGAAGAAAAGTGGGGGGTTTTTTGGAAAAAAAGAAGGAAGAACCAGCAGTACCGGTGTAGTGTCGAAGGAAGGCAGATGCGACCACAAAAAAAGAATAAAAGGGAATTATTTTCTGCTGCGACAGGATGTGCGACCTGTTGGCTCCACGGAAAACGAAGAACTGGAGAGGGACAGTTGGAAAAGGCGGGAAGGCAGCACGCAGGCGCTGTGGGATGCTCCCAAAGGCTTTCCTATTGGACGCTGGGGAGCGTTCCCGCGCAGGCTCCGTCGGTACCGACGATACCCATATGTAAAGACTACATTCCTGCTTGTTCCTGGAGATTAGAAGCATCCCATGTGTAAATAGTGGCATTTACATGTGAGAATATGGCATACGTGGGTTCATGCCATTTCACAACAGGGCATGCTTAATCTGTTTAGATGTCAAAGGGGCAAATGTAGGGCAAGCCTACAATACAGACATGAATTCCCCATTTCACATAGGGAGCCAATGTCTTTAGGGAAAGATATAGACAATAGCTGGGGGGGATAGCTATCAATGCTGATGTCTAGGCCCCCTATCTGACACTGATTGCAACCCTCATCACCCCCACCGACCCCTCCTCATACCATCCAATCTCCAGCCAACACCCTATTCTCCTCCTATATCGGTATACACCCCCCAACTCACCCTACCTGTGTCAAGAATAAATCCCCTGGAAGACCCTCCCCCATCCCTACAAAACTCGCCCACCCCTTGATCCCATCCCCGGCCTCTCCGGGGTTCCTGGTGTCTAGTGAAGCAGAAGCAATCCCCCGTCACTCCTGCTGTTGGTAATCCTGGCTCCTAAATGGTGGCCATAACCACTAGTACTAATCTCATGGGGGAAGGAGAGGTGATCGGGGCTCTGATCAGGGGGAGTTGGGGGGGGGGGATTTGGTGTTGCAGGATCGTGGTTTTCTTCTATGGAGGAAGCAGTGATTTTAAAAAGCTGTTTCCATGTATATGTAGAGGTATTTCTGTGTTTTTATTCCACTTGCAGTATTTTAAAAATCATTGCTCCCGCTTGGCCTGGAGACATACACAAGTGCAGTTCTGTGCCTATTTTACAAAAGGCTTTAGGTTAGGCAAAGTCTCCTGTAAAATATTATGAGCATACCCCATCTGGACATGCAACTTCTACTCTCTACGTAGTATCTAAAATATGCCTTCTTATTTGCTAATACCAGCAGATCTAGTTGCAGAAAGATAGAGCTCAGCCTTATCTCCCTCTCTCTCTTTACCTTTGCCTCCTAAACCAGCTTCTTTTATATCATATAGTCTAGTGAGAATTCTCTCTTAAGCAGTTTCTTTACCCTGCAGCTGTGCTTCTACAATAAGGAAAAATTAGGTCTTACCTGCTAATTTGCTTTCCTTGAATCCCTCCTATCCAGTCCCGACAAGCAGGTTGTCACTCCCTTTCAGCAGATAGAGACTGAGTCTGCTCAAATTTTGGTGATTTAAGCCCAGATATGCCACCTACACCACTCACCAAAGCCAGTAACCTACTGCCAAAGCAGACTACGCTACCCTGACGGCCAATCCGGCAACAAGTGGAACACATCCACCAGGGGGCAAAGCACATTTCCTCCTTCATGAAACCTTAACTTTTTTTTTTTTTTTTTTACACTGAGAATCTGTCCACAATCAACCCGAGACAAAACTCGAGTCAATGGAACCAAAACGCCCACCGCACTTAACCACCACAGCCCAAAAACCTATTACTGATAACATGCTTTGAGGGCTGGGCTCGCCAAAACAGAACGGGTGGTCCTGGACTGGAGGGAATCAAGAAAAGCAAATTAGCATGTAAGACCTAATTTCTCCTTCCTTATCATCCGTCCAGTCCACTCACGATAAGCGGGATGTACCAGAGCAGTACTAAACCCGAGCGGGAGACCGGCAAGCAACACTGACACACCAAACTCCACACCCTGTGCTGCCTGCACATTCAACCTATAATGATGTACAAACATATGTAAAGACGACCAGGAATGTTCCGCCCAGGACATAGCCTGAGCCCGAGTAGAGTGCACGTGCAACCCTGGGAGCACTGACAGGTTCTTAATGATGTAGGCGGACTCAATGGCCTCTCGCACCCATTGTGCCACCGAAGCCTTGGAGGCCACTTCCCCCTAATGCAGTCCCCTGAAAAGTACAAACAGGCGATCAGATCTCCAAAAAATTGCAGTACAGCACAAATACTTGTGCAGTACCTGCCTCAAATCCAAAAGGCGTAATTGACAATCCTCCTCGGAGTCCCTGAGCACACTGGTAGCGAAATGGACTGATTCACTTGGAACGCCGAGGCCACCTTGGGCAAAAAGGATGGTACCGGCCGAAGAAGGACCTTCTCCTTAGAAAACACCAGGAAGAGCTCTCTACAGGACAACGCCTGGAGCTCTGACACCTGTCTTGCTGAACAAATAGCCACCAGAAAATCCATCTTGAGAGTGAGGTCTTTCAACATTGCCGACCCCAGCAGCTCAAAAGGAGGGCCCGCTAAGGTGGATAAGACCAGATTTAAATCCCATGACAGCAACAGGGGCTACCAGGGAGGGCACAACTGCTTAACCACTCTCAGAAACCACACCACATCTGGGTATGAGACCAAAGAAGTTCCAAGGATCTGCCTCCTATAGCATGCCAGGGTGGCCACCTGGACCCACACGGAACCTAGTGCCAACCCCTTGTCAAAGCCTGACTGCAAGAACGCCAGGATACCTGGCAACGGAGCAGACAGTGCCTGAAAGCCATGCTCTTCATACCTGGACTCAAAAATTCTCCAGATGCGTAAATACGACAAGGATATTGATCGCTTCCAGGCCTGCAGGAATGTGGTGATCACCTGCGACGAGTATCCTCTTTCTCAGCCAAGCCCTCTCAAGAACCAAGCTGTAAGCGAGAATTGATCCACTTGGGGCATGAGCACCGAACCCTGGGCACAGAAACTGCGGCCTCACCAGCAGTCGCCACAGGTGATCCGCATACCATGATTGATGAGGCCAGTCTGGTGCTATCAGGATCACAAGCCCGCGATGCAGGAGATGTCCGATCAGTGCCCACAACAGAAAAAAAAAAACACCCCATACAGCAGAGCATCCAGTGGCCATGGTTGTTCCAAGGCATTGAGGCCCTCAGACATCTGTCCTAGGAGATCTTAGGCACAAAGGAGCAACAGCTCTTGCAGAGCCAAACAGGAGACACAAGAAGCAAGAGCGATGATGACACAGCAAAGTTGCTGTGTCATCATCGCTCTTGCTTCTTGTGTCTCCTAGGAGATCTTAGGCAAGGAGAGCCAAACTGTACATTTTTTTCTTTGAACCGAGCCCTTAAATGCTTGATTTGGCAGTGCTTACAGCGATCCAGGGTGGCTGGGGGCAGGCACCCTGAGGGACCAGGGCTGATGAGTCGGTCCAGTCATGCTTTGGGGGAATACACTGCGGGGTGCTCAGTCACTTCTCCCCCTATTCTTACCATGATCCAGCACTGTCAGAAAGGCCACGGTAGTTGACAGTCTTGAGCTTTGCAGGGCACCGGCAGAGCGTGAGGACAGAGCGATGCAGGCTCCGGTCTCTCCACGGTGGAGTAGAGTCCAAATTTATTTATTTATTTATTTAGCTGTATTTATATCCCGCTTTTCACCGGGTCAAAGCGGTCAATTGGGAGATACATTTAACACGAGGGGATATGACACACATACGCTAATACGTACAGGGAACATGGGCAATGGAGGGTTAAGTGGCTTGCCCAAGACCACAAGGAGTACCTATAGGACTAGAAATCCCAGTCCCTCCGGCCTGAGATTGCTGTCCCCAGGTGGGACTTGAACCCCCGGCCCTCCGGCCTGAAGTACCTTGTCCTAACCACTAGGCCACTCCTCCCAAATACGTGGTGAGGTGCTTAGGCCTGGTTGCTTGTGGGGCCGCAGGGCGCCAAGTGGGTGGTGCACACTCCAGAGGAGAAGATCGCTCATTAGGTATGCCATGTGGATGCCGACCGGGAAGGTGCTGTGCGGCAAACTCACAGGAGTTTGCCGCACGTGCAAGGAGGAGATGCACACAGTCGAGGAGCAGTTGTCAGAGAGAGAAATGCAGGCGGAGCAGGGGGTAAACCATGCTTTGTGCAAGCCTCCAGAGCTGGCTCTCCATCTGCGATTTTGGTAGGAACGGAGGCCATTTGTAGTACAAACACTCAGCGGGTTAGGATGGAGAGACAAGTTGGGCATGGTTTGGGAGCCCTGGTCCCTCAGAGAGGAGGGCTCTGATGAAATTGGGGGACTCCCCCTTCCCTTGAGATCTTTTCTCCCGCATTTATCTTGCTATTTCACAAGGCCTATTGCCTGTGGCAAGAGTCCGCAGGTGCAGGCATCACACAGGAACGTAAATGGAGAGCAGAGGATTCCCAGGCACCCCCCCCGGCTCATCGGGGGGGGGGGGGAGGGGGGAGCCAGCCGCCAAACCCCCGTACTTGGTGATAGAACCCTGGGAGGATCCTCGGGGAGCTCTCTCTGACACCTCCGAGGATCCTTTGGAGGGCACTTCGGCCTCGCTAGCCGGGGTATCTCCAGGGTATATGGAAAAGCAGGAGATATTGCCCAGGGAAGCTTCTAGTGTCTTCCAGAGGGAAGAGTTGCCTAACCTTATTGCTCATTCCTTGGCAGCCTTGAATATCGTCACCACGGGGTGGTGGAGGAGAAGCCATTAGAGGACCACTTATTGCAGGACACCCATAGGTCCCAAGATGTCTTTCCAGTCCTTAGGGTCTTCCGTCGCATGATGGAGTCCATATTGAAGATGCTGGAAGCGGGGCTCTGAGGTTCTCTGTCCATGGGTCGATTGTATCCGCTGCCCAAGCAAAATAGGGAGCAGCTCTGAACTCCACAGGTTGACACCATTGGGTCAGTGGTCACGAGAAAATGACAATTCCAGTCGAAGGGGATGCAACCCTCAAGGACCCTCAGGATAAGAAGCTGGAAACCCTGCTCAAGCAGGCTTTTGATATTAATGCCTTAATCCTTCAGATGTCCAATTGCGGGGCTTATGTCTCCTGGACGTGCTTGCATTGGTCTCTGTGTCTGCTGGAGCCGGCAGACCGGGGTCTGCCGGCCAGGGGAAAGACAACACACCTAGAGTCAGGCATGGCATTCTTGACAGATGCTTTTTACGACATGATCAGGGCCTCTTCTAAGGCCATGGCCTCAGCAGTTTCAGCGTGCCGTCTCTTGTGGCTGTGAAATTGGGCAGCTGACCTTTCAAAGACACAGCTTAGTCGCCTCCCTTTTAAAGGCAAGCTTCTGTTCGGGGAGGTGCTTGAGAAGCTAGTCAAGGAGCTGTGGGAATCTAAGGGGCCCAATGTTTCGAAGGGCCAAGCACAGATTCGGGGGCAGTCACGGGACTTTCGGCGCTTTAGGGCGGCGCGATACCCGAGCAGGGGTCCTTTGCTTTGAGGGGGGTCGGCTGGGGATATTATCCTTCCACCTCCACTAAAAATCCATGAGATGTGGGGGGCCTGCGCCAGGGCAGAGCACATGGGAAGGCGGTGGCGGCTCCGGAGCTTCTGTCCTCTTGGGACCAGATCATGTCCAACTAGTGGGTCTTGGAGGCGATCCGAGAAGGTTACTCGTTAACATTCACTTGGCCATTATCAGATGCCTTTGTACTGCCCCTCTGCAGGGACCCGGGGAAGGCCCAGGTAGTTCAGGACATGTTGCAGTGGTTGTTGGAACTGGAGGTCGTGGTGCTGGTGCCGAAAGAGCAGTGCGGTATCGGTTGGTTCTCGATCTATTTTGTGGTTCTCAAAAAGGAGTGTTCCTTTCGGCCTATTTTAGACCTCAAACATGTGAACCAGTCCTTGCAAAGGTCTATATTCTGGATGGAGACGTTGTCGTCAGTGAATGTGGCAGTCCGCGAGGGAGAGTTCCTTAAATCCCTGGACTTCACCGAGGCCTACCTGCCCATTCATATTCAACCAGATCATCATCAGTTCCTTTGTTTCGCTGTGCCCAAGGGGCATTTTCAGTTTCAGGCGTTACTTTTCGGCCTCGCTACTGCACCACAAACCTTCACCAAGGTGATGGTGGTTGTAGCGGCAGCCTTGTGAAGGGAAGGCGTAATGGTGCACCCATACCTAGATGATTGGTTGATCCAGGTGAAGTTGGCCAAGGAGAGCCGTCCGGCCACCCAGCACATGATTTTGTGCCTTCAGCACCTGGGTTGGGTGATCAACTTTGCCAAGAGTCATCTTTGACCTTCACAGGATTTGGTGCACTTAGGGGCACATTTTCAGACAACGCAGGGCCGCGTGTCACTGCCGTGGAGAAGTTGGATATTCCTATGAATGTTCATCCCCATAGCCTGGCGCTACTTTCAGTTACTGGGGTCGATGGCCGTGACAGTAAAGCTGGTACCTTTGGTGTGGGCATACATGCAGCTGCTGCAGAGGGTACTGCTAATGCAATGGTCCCCACAGGGCGAAGAGTGGTCAAGGAGGCTGACGCATCCCAGGAGCATCTGGATGGCACTCTGGTGGTGGCTGGACACCGGCAAGCTTCTGGCGGGAATGCCGCTGTAACCACCCTAGTGGGTGCCTCCAACCACAGATACCTCTGCCTGTCCAGTTGGGGGGACGCATTGCCAGACCCAGGTTGCACAGGTGCAAACCACCCATTCTGCTGCTGCCCAGATGGGTGGTTTGTCTTGGCCTAGCACCTCAGCTGAGACCTGTCCATCTTGGAAGACCCTGCCAGTAGTTAAATTACCGATAGCTTAGCCCTTAGTATCACCGATGCACACAAGCCCTCACAACACGACTAGGTGCAAACCAAGTGAGGGATTTATTTATCTATTTAACATTTTTTTTTATATACCGCTTCGGAGAAAGGTAGGTACCGTGTAGAAGATAGGTTCCAGTTTACTCCAGGAAGCTTACAGCTACAGTACTAGATCACACATTACGATTGCTAACCTGAAAATAAAAGTTCTCGATGGAAGTGGTGGGGGCAAATACATGACAGGATTCAAAATGGCATGGGACAGACAAAGTGGATCCCTTTATAGAAACAGGATAAATCAAAATAAACTTACTGTCTTCGATATCTCAGCAAGTAGAGGTGACCTGCACGGAGTGGTGGGTACACCCCTAAACAAAGGCATGGGGGAAGGATGACCTGCAAGGAATGGCGGGCGCACCTATTCTTGCCACCCTGCTGGGCAGACTAGATGGACTATGCTAGTCTTTATCTGCCGTCATATACTATGTTACTATGTATGAATTTTTTCTTTTTTATTAAATTTTTTTTTAAATTTTTTAACATAAGTTGATGTTGCTTCTCCTTGGCAGAGAGGATTGCTACCCCAAAACTAAATAACTATCTCCACTCACAGGGACTCATCTGCCCGACCAAAGGAAGGAGCTCCCTTCCAGCTGCTGGAGGCTGAGTTACTAGCTTTGGTGGGTAGTGTAGATGGCATATCTGGGCTTACATCACCAAAGTTTGAGTATGTTCAGTCCCCTGCTGCTGGAAGCAAGTGACAACCTGCTTGTCGGGACTGGACTTGAGGGATGACAAGGAAGCTTTTATTAAAAATCCTACAAGTGATATACTCTAGCTAAGGCCTTACCAGTTTGAGGTCAGAGCATAGACATTGAAATTTTGATTTGCGATATATAAAATAAATATACTATAAACTATAATTACATACAAACAAGCTCTCACTTCTGATGTCATCAGTAGCAATCCCGTTAGTGCCCAGTTCCTTTATGCACAGGCCATCCTTTCATATTACTGAACCAAATTTCTGGGCCTACTAATTTAGGCTTTAACACCAGTGATGGTTTTCTGATACCACAGTACAAGCATAAAAGTTTAAATTGTCAGAAAAGGATCATGGTCCAAGTACCTCATCTTATTTTTAATGCTTGGAGGCTCAGCCACAATTCCAGCATAGAGCCAAACTTGGTTCCCATCTTTGTACTTTGCTACCACCCGGCTCCCCACAAACAGCTTCTCCGGAAAGGGGTGATAGTCGTAAGCAATGTGGTTGCCCGAGAGGAGGCTCTTCCCTTTGTTGTCGAACTTCACCTTGTACTTCCTGCCAGTGCCTGGATGGGGAGATAGAATGGGTTAGAATAAGGCAGCCATGTGCAGTGTGGTGCTGTGCGAGGCTTCATAATCAAGGTGTAAAAGAGTCATTGAGAGGCCCAAGGGAAAACCACAAATGAAAACAATTAAAACGCAGCTCGTGACTCCCTTACCCTCCCAGACCTACATGCCAAATGGACCGGATCTCCACAAGCATGTATTACCAGTGTATTTAAAAAAATGTGCTTTTAAAATAAAAAGTTGTACTGATTATGGGGAAATTAGGTCTTACCTGATAATTTGCTTTCCTCGAGTTCCTCCAGTCCAGATCATTGAGCTGTCAGCCCCCACCCACAGCTTGGAGACTGAGCATGCCAAGTCTTGATGATGTCACCATACTTAGAAATACTGAGCCTTGAAGGAGGTGCCAGCCACCTATCGACAAAGCAGACTCCACTAATCGAACAATACATAAAGCACCAGAACCAAAGCACTCAAAACAGAAAACCAAGGAAAAGAATACCGGAAAAACAGAAGCAGAGCTAATGAATCATGCCTATCTTCTATCTCTATCCATCTATATCCCTGCCGTTAACTTTCATCCCTTTTTTTTTTTTACCTCCATGGGATACCTGGAAGCTCTGTAGGAAACACCCATTGCCAGGGCACCCGCCATCCCCCCTTCCCCCAAACCAGCTACACAATGTCCTCTTCAGATTCAGGATCACCCTGCCTCAAACCAGAAAATATTGGAGGGTTCTGGATTGGAGAAACTCAAGGAAAGCAAATTATTAGGTAAGACCTAATTTCCTCTTCCTTATTGTCCATTCAGTCTAGTCCAGACCATAGGAGATGTATCAGTTACTCTTAGGTGGGACCCGTAAGCCCAGCATGAAGCACTGCCAAATCAAAACTGGAATTCTCCGCCACTTGCACTTCGAGATGATAATGTCGGACAAAGGTATGCAAGGATGACCAAGTCACTGCTCGACAGATGTCTACCGACAGAATCAAGAAGGCCTCCACCCAGGAAGCCGCATGCACCCTGCTGGAGTGTGTTCTCAACCAGGAGGGCAACTCTTTACTCTGCAACAAGTACAGTTGCGATGGCTTACTTTATTCATCGTGCAATAGATGCTTTTGATGTGGCCTCCCCTTTACGCGGTGCCCCAAAGAGAACAAACAAGCGGCCCGACTTGTGGAACGATTTCGTCCACTTCATATATCTGCCCAGAATCCATCGCACATTCTGTAAATGCAACTGGCAGTCCTCCGCACTGGGACCACCCCCGGCAAACACTGGCTGATTAAGATGAAAGGCCGAAATCACCTTAGGCAGAATGGAAGATTACTGGTCACAGCACAACTTTCTCCTTCGTCATCACCAAAAACAGTTCCTGGCAGGAGAATGCCTGGAGCTCAAAGATTCTCCAAGCCGAATAAATGGCATCAAAAAGGCAGTCTTCAAAAAAAACAAAAACAAAAAAAAAACCAACAAACTAATCTGTTATGTTTTTTTGAAGGTGTGAATAAACAGATAGACAAAGAGAGGTCACGTGATGTGGTGAGCTTGGGTGGACGCATCCCGCTGAAGCTCCAGACCCCCCTCCTCCACGCTGGCAGAATCAAGCCAGTTTTTGGGGGCAGAACAGAAATATTATAATCCCCCCAAGTGTTAAATGCAGTGAGTGGGCAGCTTCTGAGGAACGGGGAGGAATGGTGTCGGCGGGGGAGGCAGGGAGACGCAATAAGGATCGGGCCGCGGGGCAGCAGAAAATGGCGGACTCACCCCTAGCGCAGAGGAAAGCGGCTCCGGTGGTCTCTGTCAATGAGATCTCTGCGGCGGTCTCAGGTGCGCTGATAGCACAGTTTGAAATGCTGCAAAATAAGATGGATACATTACAGAGCTCTCTGGATGTGCTGAGCACCCGCAAGCAGGAGGTGGAGACCCGCATCGTGTACACGGAGGAGGAGGTGGAAAGGTTAACTCGAGAGCTAGGACAGGCGCAGGCCGCGCTGAGAGCTCATGATGCAAAGCTGGATGACCTGGAGAACTGCTCTAGATGCAATAATCTCAGGTTTTTGGGCATTTCAGACTCGATCTCGGATAAAGAGTTGAGGCTCTATATAGAAACCTTGTCTGCCTCCCTGGTGGAGGGAGAAGGAGAACAGGCTAAGATTATCATCGAGGGGGCCCACAGAGTAGGTCCAAAGCAATCGAGAGATACTAGGCCCAGGGTGGTCCTGGCTAAATTCCTGCAATTTCCACAAAAGGAAGCAGTACTGCAAGAAGCCCGGAGGCGAGGTGTTATTGAAAGAGACAATATGAAAATCAGAATAGCAGAGGACTACTCTGTGGCCCTAAGTCAGCGCCGGAGGGCGTATGCGCCCTTATGTCAGAAACTGATAAATGCAAATATTCGGTTCACGGTGCAGTATCCGGCACGTCTACATGTCATGCATGAGGGAGCACACCGGGTCTTCAGCTCGGCGGAAGAGGCGACTTCATACATAGAACAGTTGGAGAGACGAACAACAGTCCGCGCAGAGGAGCAACCAGGAGCACCATGAGAGCCATGCTGGTGGGATTTAATTTACCTGGGGACTGAATGTGTGACCGAGTTCACGAATCCCAGGGAGAGTGGCAGTATGAACTGCATGAGAGTGGATGCTGGGAGAAGAGAACAGGGCGTGAGGGCTCTGGAAATGGACTCCAAAATAGTGAAAGGCCAAAAGGGAGGCTACTATGTCCTCCTCTATTTAAGGGCTTTGCTCAATTTTACAGTGATGCTATAACAGTATGATTGTTGTTCATGTTTATGGGTTGTCAGGCAATGCTGTCTCTGTCCTGATTTTCATATGGTTTTTTTGGAGGCAAATATGGGGTGGGGGGAAGTCGCTAGGAGAGTGGGGACCCGGACACATCTTGCGTGACTGGGTAGACGAGGAGTGATAGAGTGGGTGGAGGTTAGGAGGGATTGGGAGGGGAGCGTGGGAGTAGGGGGGAGGGTTAGAGGAAAGGAACATGGGAAGGAGGGTTTACAGGGCTTGAAGAGAGGGGGGGGGGGGAGATCGCAATCAAGGAACTAGTGGAAGGCTGCCCAAAAGATCTTATAGAGAAACTGGGAGGAAGCTTCAGGCTGGGAGAGCTTCTTCCAGGAAAGCAAGATTAAACGTGGGGATGAGACTTGACACTGCCCTACTGCCCTGAAGATAGTTTCGTGGAATGTATGTGGGCTGGGAAACCCAATAAAGCGCTATAAACTTCTGAAAGCATTGGCCAGGCAGCAATGCAATATTGCGCTGCTGCAGGAAACCCACCAGACTGCTGAGGAGCATCTTAAGCTTTGTAGGGACTGGGTGGGCCAGGACTGGGGAGCACCCGCAATAGGCAAAAAAAAGGGGGGGGGGTGGCTATCTTGCTCCATAAAAGCGTATGATTTGTAATGGAAAGAGAAGTTACTGATCCGAATGGGAGATTCGTGCTGCTGCAGGGAGTATTAGAGGGCAGGTCGGTGATATTGGGGGATCTGTACAGTCCCAACACACTAGATCAGGACCTATATAATCGCCTTGCATCAAAAGTGGAACAGTTACCAGAACTTCCTCTGACACTGGGTGGGGATTTCAATGGGGTATTTGAAGTGGACATAGATACATCCAGAGGAAACGGAACACGGGAACGAACTCAGACGGCCCAGGTGTTGCAAAGATTCTGAACAAGGTTGGGAGCGGTAGACCCGTGGAGGTTGCTGCACCCGTTAGAAAAAGATTTTACACACCAATCTCAGGCACATGGCTCTAGTGCACGGATAGATTACCTTTTGATATCCGAGAGTCTTTTTGTCCAAATAGGGGACGCACAAATAGGTCCAAAAGAGATTTCGGACCACGCTGTGATCTGGATAGAATTGCAGTGGGGGGGGGGGGGGGGGGGAAGGGGACCTAGACAAGCCCGTATCTGGTGGTTCCCCTTGGAACTGTGGAAAGATACCCAGTTTCACCAGTTTCTCCAACAGCGCTGGCAAGAATTTGAGACAAATCACCAATGCCACCAGGATTTTATTTTATTTATTTATTTAAATTCTCTTATATACCGCACTATTCAGCATCAGCGCGGTTCACATAGAACAAAACATCTCAGTACAGTCAACATGCATGAGTTTACAGATAACAAGGGAAGGAACTTGGATAACAAGGGTAACTATCTACAAACTATTTACAAGGAAAACATATGAAAACAAGGAAAACAGGATGACGCGGAACTGGTTTGGGAAATGGCCAAAGTGGTGTTGAGAGGTGATATAATTGGATTTGTAGCAAGAAAGCAGTGGCTGATAGCGAAGCAAATTATCCGGCTTGAGCAGCAGGTAACTCAGGTGAGACGTTTGAGTGCACGACACCCTACGGCTCAGAACAGGAAGAAACTATGGGAAACTCAGGTAGCCTTAAATGAGCTGCTACACCAGAGAGCCAAGAAGTCAATACTATATTATAGGTATAAGTTATATTGCCATGGGGATAAACCAGGTAAATTATTGGTGAGATGCTTGAAGGGTCAAAGGGGGGGCGAAAACCGTGGCGGCAATTCAGGATGACCAGAGAGTATTGCATAAGGACAGTGCAGCCATAGCATTTAGGAGTTTTTTTCAAAATCTATACACAGCGGAGGCAGCCTCCCCTACTAGAATGGGGGACTATTTCAGGGATCTGGATTTGCCCAGATTGAGTGCGGATCAGTGTGCTCAATTGGGTCTACCTATAATGGTACAGGAGGTACAGCAGGTCATCTCGAAAGCGAACTGTTATAAGGCATCTGGCCCCGACGGGTTTGGAGCCGAATTCTATAAATTACTGTATGATTCTATAGGCCCAACACTAGTGGCTGTATACAGTCAAAGAGTGGAGCGAGGTACCTTTCAATGGGGGAATAACCATGCACATATTATTTTAATACCTAAGTCAGGTAAGGATCCGGTTCATGCGGCCTCCTACAGGCCCACATCATTATTGAATTTTGATTTGAAAGTGTTGGCAAAGATTTTGGCGGACCGCCTGGCGGGAGTGTTAGCGGGGTTGGTGCATGAGTCTCAAGTAGGCTTTGTGAAGGGACGGTATGCGGTGCGCAACTTGCGAAAAATATTGGCCTCACAAGACTGGGTGCAGGATCAGCAATTGCAATCACTATTGGTTAACTTTGACGCAGAAAAATCATTTGACCGGGTCAATTGGCAGTATCTGAGATATGTGCTGCCCCTTTATGGGTTAGGGTCTTCCTTTTGTAAAATGGTGGAAAGTCTCTATGCTGCACCAACAGCAGGAGTGTTTTGTAATGGGGTCTTATCGGAGGCATTTTCTCTGGGTAGAGGTACAAGACAGGGGTGTCCTCTCTCCCCACTTTTATTTGTTTTATCTTTGGATCCTCTAATTCGTAGAGTGGTGGAATCTAGGAGTATACGAGGAGTGTGTATGGGTTCACAAGGCTTCAAGGTATCAACTTTTGCTGACGATTTATTAGTACATCTGCTCTCCCCTAGGGAATCATTGCCTAGGCTGATAGAGGAATTTTCGGCTTTTGGTAGGTTTGCAGGTCTACTTATCAATGAAAATAAGTCAGAGGCGCTAGATGTAGCGGGACAGCTTCAAGGGAGTTGGGGGGACGACTTCCCGCTCAAATGGGCGGATAGTAAATTTGTCTATCTGGGTATAGTCTTGGCTAGACGGCCACAGGAGTTATATGCGTGTAACCTAGACAGAATTCTGTCCCGCGTGCGGAATTTATTTATAGACTCTTATATACCGCACTATTAGGCATCAGCGCGGTTCACAAAAAACAGTGAGATACACAATTCAACAGTACTTTGTGTTTACAGAAAACAGGAGAGTATAACTCGGATAACAGGGTATATAATTAATAAACATAGTCATAATATCATCATAATATCATCAGTTAAAAGCATGGAATCCTCTCCCGTTGTCCTTATTGGGGAGAGTGGCAGCAGTGAAAATGGTGGTTCTAGCACGCATTTTGTACTGGATGCAGACCCTCCCTGTGTGGCTGTTGCGGCGAGATCTGCGTTGCATTGAAAAGGAACTACGGGAGTTTTTGTGGAGAGGGGCCAGAGCCCGTATCCCAATGAACCGACTGATTGGAAAATGGAGTAATGGAGGGGTCGGACTCTTGGATCTATGGCTATATGTGTTAGCCTGTCAGGCGCGCCATATCGGAGATTGGTTGGGCGGAACAGAAGTCTATACGCCTAGGGCGCTGGAGGAAGCCTTTGTAGCTCCACATACAGTATTGCACATGGATAGCGTGCAGCTAATGAGTAGAATCAAGCGGAGTGTGATGTTGAGCTCTGCGCGGCGTACGTGGAGGCAATTAAATATATACTGGAAAAGAACCTGGAAGGTATCGAGCTGGTTGCCAATAGAAGGCAATGTGAATTTTACCCCAGGATCTGAGACAGTCATGTTTCAATACTGGAGAGAAAGGGTAATTCAGAATCTGGGACATGTAGTGGATCCTTCAGGTAAATGTAAACCGTTCCTATCCTTATGCGGGGAGTATGAGCCGTGTTCTAATCAATATTTCGCGTACATGCAGCTGTCTCATTATGTAGCCGCATTGCTGGTGAGCGAACTTAGCATTGAAAGGTCGGTGCAGATCTTAGAATTTTTTGACCTAGGGGGAGATTGTCTTCCTTCAATAGCAGTGCAGAAAGCAAGACTGGATTGCTATGGGGTTGAGGCAGACTATGGGAGAGTTGAGACAGTTTGGGACGCAGAGCTGGGGCGAGAGGTACTGCCCGGTTCCATTAAGACTGCTCTGGGTCGGATTATAGAGTTGGTGGAGGGAGCGCGATGGAGGGAAATACAATTCAAATGTATAACCCGGGTACATTTTTCGCCCAGGAGAGCCTTGCATAATCATATCACAGTGGATAGTAGTTGCCCAAAGTGCTTAGAACCATTGGCGAATTTGATACATATGTAGTGGGAGTGTCGACATATCCGCTCCTATTGGGTTCGGATCAGTACCTTCATGGCTAGGATATTACATCAGAGGGTCCCTTGGACCGGCCCCCTGGTGGTCTTAGATCAATTGGGCCCTATCCATCCCAAGGGGAAATGGGAGCGCCTGTTGGTGCGTAAGGCATGTCTGGTGGGTAAAGGCCCGATACTTCGTAGATGGAGAGAACAAAGCCCGCCGACCTTTTGGGAATGGCACAACAGTTTTCATCAGTTAATGCTTACTGAACGATGGAGGGCAAGGGGCAGTGTCCGTTGCTGGTCCTCATTTTTGTTGATCTGGGAACCATATGTTCAAAACTTAGGACCGTATAGCCAGAATGAAATCTTGAATATAGGGCACTAAATGGAAGGGGGAGAGAGATAGGGCAAGGTGTGGATATAGTAAAGATGTGGATGGTTAAGGGGTATTAGTGTGCTTAGAGAGCGATCTAGGGGATGGCAATTGCGATTGGGGGGGGGGGGAGGGAAGGGTGACAATGTTATAATGTTATAATTCACCTGTACAGGTTGTTTTGCTTCTGGACGGGGATAAGAGTACACCTCGTTCAGAGGCCTGTCGTATTAATTTTGCTGTTATATGCTGGTGGTTAATAAATAAAGTATTAAAAAAAAAACCAGAGAGACAAAGGTGAGTTGGTTGATATAGTGTATCTGGACTTTCAGAAAGCCTGACAAGGTCCCTCATCAGAGACTTTTAGCAAAACTAAAAAGTCATGGGATAGGAGGCAGTGTACTATTGTGGATCAGGAACTGGTTAAAAGATAGAAAGCAGAGGGTAGGGCTAAATGGCCAATTGGAGAAAGGTGAACAGTAGAGTACCCCAGGGATTTATGCTGCGTCTGCTGCTTTTTAACATATTCATAAATGGCCTGAAATGGGAATAACGAGTGAGGTTATGAAATTTGCAGATGACACAAAACTATTTAAAGTTGTTAAAACCCATGAGGATTGTGGAAAATTGCAAAAGGATCTTGATAAATTAGAAGACTGGGCATCCAAATGGCAGATGAAATTTAATGTGGACAAGTGCAAAGTTATGCACCTAGGAAAGAACAACCCAAACTATGGCTACATGATGCAAGGTTCCACATTAGGAACCACCACCCAGGAAAACACCCAGGAAAACGATTTAGGAGTCATCGTGGATAACATGTTAAAACCCTCGGCCCAGTGTGCAGCGGCAGCCAAGAGAGCAAATAGAATGCTAGATATCATAAGGAAAGGAATGGAAAATAAAACAAAGGATATTATAATGCCTCTGTATCGTTTCATGTTGCGACCGCACCTTGAATATTGTGTGCATTTCTGGTTGCCGTATCTTAAAAAGGATATAGCATTATTAGAAAAGGTACAGAGAAGAGCCACCAAAATGGTAAAGGGGGTGGAAGGCTATGAAGAGAGGCTAAAAAGGTTAGGGCTCTTCAACCTGGAAAAGAGACAGTTGAGGGGAGATATAATAGAGGTCTATAAAATTAATCAATGGAGTGGAACGGGTAAACGTATATCAATTTTTTACATCATCAGAATATAGAAAGACTAGGGGACATGCAATGAAGCTACAGGGTAACCTATTTAAGACTAATAAGAGAAAATATTTTTTCACTCAAAGTGTAATCAAACTCTGGAATTTGTTACCGGAGGATGTAGTAAAAGCTGTTAGTGTAGCTGGGTTTAAAAAAGGTTTGGACAAGTTTGTGGAGGAAAGGTCCATAAACCATTATTAAAAGGGAACCAGGATATCACTGCTTGACCCAACACAAGCATTGAGGAACCTGTTTCTTTTGGGGAGACTGCTAGGTACTTATGACCTAGATTGCCACTGTTGGAAACAGGATACTGGGCTTGATGGACCTTGGTCTGACCCAGTATGGCATATCTTATGTTCTTAGATCCTTCAATGTAGATGATTTTACTGACTCGAAGGGCGCCTCTGTCAGCCCTCTCGATGAGAGTCAGATCCCACAGGGGAACCAAGGATCTGAGCGGTGGCCAAAACATGCTTCACTGCTCTCAGAAAACGGACCCAACAGGGTGAGACCCTAGCGACTGCCCCTGGACTCTACCCCTGTAGCATGTAAGTGCCGCCACCTGAACCCACAACAAGCTACCAGCCCATCCTTTTTCCAAACCTGCCTGCAGGAATGCAAGCACCTCCGTTAGAGATGCCGAAAAAGGCCAGCATCCCAGATGCTCACACCAGTCCTCAAACACTCGCCACACTCGGATGTACAACAAACAAGTGGAACGTTTATGGACCTTCAGCACCATTGTAACCATGGAGACAGAATAACTTCTCTTCCACAACCAAGCCCTCTTAATAGCCAAGCCATAATGGAGAATCAACTCACCTGTGGCATGAGGATGGGCTCTTGCCTCAGGTGGTCTGTCACCTCCAGAAGGCGCCATGGGCATCCACAACTAACTGCAGCAGATCAGCCTACCATGGGCACCGTGGCTAGTCCAGTGCTATCAACACCACTGGCCCCGGATGAGTCTCTGTCTTTTGCAGTATTCTCCTGATCAGCGCCCTAGGCGGAAACACATACAGAAGTCTTTCCACCTGGACGAGCGTGTCCAAGTCTTCCGCCATCCTTTCTTGCCGTCTACTGAAGAAAAAAAAAAAAGGATCACCTTTGTGTTCTCGAAGATCGCCATGAGGTCCATGATCGGCTGACCCCACCTTTTGATGATCTGAGCAAACACGCCATTGTTGAGGCACCACTCTGCCAGATCCAAATGCCACCGACTGAGATAATAAGCTGCTACATTGTCTCTGCTGGCCAAGTGCGCTGCAGATAGCGCCACTCTTAAGCTGGGTGGAAGACAATTTCAGGCCCTATCTCATCCGCAAGGAGAATACTCCCCATTCTGCCTTGGTGATTGATTTAAGACACCATTGTGGCATTGCTGGAGAACACCCAAAACTCCTTCCCTTCTAGGAACATTCGGAATTACAGCAATGCAAAAAACATTGCTTACATCGCCAACTGACTGATGGACCACTGATGCTCCTCCTGCGTCCAGAGGCCTTGTACCACCCACTACTTGCAGTGTGCCCCCCAGCCACTCAAGCTGGCATCCGTGGTTACTGGAACGCAGTTTGGTGGTTCCAAAGGCATGCCTGCCACAAGATTGTTCTGGGAGAGCCACCAGCGCAGTGCCACACAAGCAGTCCTCGGGCAAGGCACCCGTCACTACAAGGACTGCCTCTAAGGAGACCACTGCTGCAGGAGCACTCTCTGTAGGCACCGCATATGCGCTCGGGTCCACGGCACGAGGTCTATGGCAACCGGCATGAATCCCAACAATTGCAGATAATGCCAGGCCGACGGCGCTAGCATCCGAAGGAACTGTTTGACCTGGGACTGAATCTTTTGCACCCTCTCTTCAGGCAAACATACCGGCCCTCGGTCAGTTTGAAACCACGCCCTGGGGAACACCAGATCTTGGCTGGATTGTAGATGACTCTTGGAGAAATGTACCACCCAGCTGAGCTGCTGCAGACAGGTGATCACGCGATCTGTCACCGCCCTGCTCTCCTCCAGCAACTTTGCTCGCACTAGCCAATCATCTAAGTACAGGTGCATCTTTGCAAAGCGCCATTGCAACTACCACCATGACTTCTGTGAAGGTCTGCAATGCTATAGCCAAACCAAACGGGAGCGGCCACAACCAAAAATGGCCCACTGGCACCACAAACTGTAGAAACCGCTGATGATCGGACTGAATCAGGATATGCAGATAGGCCTCTGTGAGGTCCAATGCTGTGAGGAACTTGCCCTGCCTTACGGCAGCAATAACCGAATGCAGGGATTCTATGTGAAAGCATGGCACCCTTAATGCTCGATCAACCCACTTGACATCCAGGATGGGGTCGATAAGATCGCTCTTTTTTGGGAGCCACAAAGTAAACGGAGTATTGACAACAGTCGCACTGGTCTGACGGTACCTCCACCACCGCCTCCAGCTGCTGCAGCCTGTGTAGCATTTTGCATACCGCTAAAAGCTTTGGTGCTGACCCTGCAGGACGAGCTGATGAATGTGTCGCGCAGGGATAGGGCAAACACGAGCGTGTAACCTTCGCGGATAACCCAGAGGTCCCACCGATCAGAGGTGAGCTGGCCCCAAGCGGAATAATAGTCTCAGGGCCATCCTCCCACCAGGCTTACTCCATCCTGGGCCTTCCTCATCTCATTGTGGCTTCTTAACACCAAAGGAAGAGGAATGGAAAAACCCCTGACCCGAGCCTATGGACCCTCAAAAGTGCAGTCCCCACAACAGACATTAACCCCTACAGGAAGGGGCAAATCACAATTCCCAAAACCGCCTAAAGTCCTGAGGTTGTCCCCGCGCCAGTTGCCCCGCCCACACCAGCTTAGGCTTATCCTCTGGGAGGCGTCTACCTTTCGTATCAGTCAACTCTTTCACTAACTTCTCCATTGCCTCGCCAATTTGCCTCAGAAGGGAAGTTTGCTCAATCTAGACTTGGAGGAGCCATCCACTGACCAATTTCTTAACCAGTACAAGTATCGCGCGGCCAGCACCGAAGCTATGCCTTTGGCCGAAGGATGAAACAAGTCACAACAGGCATCGGCCAAATACACCACGCCCAATTCCATCTTGCCCACTTCCGAGGACTGTCCAGGATCCCTTGCACCCATCTCACAACAGACTCTTGCCACATAGGCCCTGCAGATGGTTGTCTGCAATGACATTGTACCAATATCAATGGCCTGCTTCAGCAGAATCTCCTCCAATTTACGATCTTGCGTATCCTTGAGAGCTACACTGCCCTCGACTGGTATTGTAGTCTTTTTTGCTATCGCCAATACTAAGGCATCCACCCGAGGTGCCCGCAGTGGTTCCCTGTCCTGATCCGACAAGGGTACAACCTGGACATGGTTCTCACTCTTTTCAATCCTGCACCTGTATCATCTGCTTGAAGACTCTATGAACCGGGAAGACTATCTGGGGCTTCTGCACTGCCTGAAAAAGAGGGTCCTCCAACTGATCCTCCTCTACCATCACCTTGTGTGGGACACCGATTACTTAGTCCCTGGCAGTTCTTAATGTAACCACTCCTAATACCTAAAGTCTCACACCAGCCTGGGCTCGTCCCCCTGTGGGATCTCGCCAACCCCAAATTGTGCCGCAGCTCACTCCTCGCAGTTGTCTGCTGTTCTCTCCTCCTGCTCTTCCAAGTGCAGGGAGCTGGTAATCTCCAAGGGATCTCGAGCCACCGCCTTTTGCTTGGCTAGGAGTTTGCTTTCTGCCCTTGGACTTCCCAAACACCCCCCTTTTTGGCCATGGCTGCCTTGCTCCCCAAGCTGGCCCCCACCTCATGCAGAAAGTGTTGTGCATAAATAGCACAAATTCTGGGGAGAATGCTCCCAATGAGGGCTTTGGCTGCCTCTCCGTGGACATAGAGGGCTTCAGGGAGGGGGAAATTTTACTTAATGTTAATTTCCTTTCCTGAAGCTCTGCTAGACCAGTCCAGACCATAGGATTGTCTCCCCCAACCAGCAGATGTGAGCGTATCAAGCAGATGAATCCATATGGAGTTTGCCAAGAGGGCCCCCGTCCCCAACCAACAATTGAACCGGGAACTATATACAAATGGATAACTTTCTTATCCTATTGACAGACACAGAATGCAGATTAGCAGATATTCAGGCTTATTGACCAGTCTCGCAGCAGAGGCCCCAAACCAGAGGGCAGGTCCTGGATTGGTCTACCAGATCTCCAGGAAAGGAAATTAACGGTAAGTAAAATTTCCCCTTCCAGAGCGCTGCTGCTAGATTAGTTCAGACCATAGGGGAGTTGTCAAAGCCAAACCCCGTGAGGGTGGGACGACAGCACAGCAGCCAACACCTGCGAACCAAAAGGGGCTACCGCTCTTGCTTAAACATCCTAGTGGTAATGGCATGCAAATGTGGACAGAGAAGACCACTTTGCCGCTTTACAAATGTCCACGGGTGTAGAGTGTGCCGTCAACCCTGATGGCACCGGCTTGCCTGCCAAAACATCGGTGAAGGAGATGGCGTCCTTAATCCAGCGGGCCAGAGTAGCCTTGGAGGCTGCTCGACCCTTGCATGGGCCCTTGAAAAAGACAAACAAATGATCAAAGAGACGGAAGGGATTCATCACCTCTAAATATTGCAGAATCCTGCGAACATCCAGCTTATGTAAAGATGCATCTGTTCCAGCACATTATGCTGGCAAAAATGAAGGCAATGAGAGTTCTTGATTGACATGAAAGGCTGACAGGATCTTTGGCAGAAAGGACGGTACAGGACGCAGGGATACGCCCTCGGCAGAAAAAATGAGGAACGGATCCCTGCAAGACAATACCTATAGCTCAGAAATCCGCCTTGCCGAGATAATGGCGAAGAGAAATACTACCTTTAAGGTAATGTCCATAAGGCTTGCACAGTGCATGGGTTCAAATGACACCCCCCACCAATACCTTTAGGACCACCGAGAGGCTCCAAGAGGGCACCACAGGCCGCAATGGAGGCCGGAGAGCCTGGACATCCTTGAGGAAGTGGTCAACATCCCGATGTGCAGCCAAGGAGTGGCTCTGAATCGGCCCACGGAAGGCTGAGAGAGCGACCAGCTGTACCCATAACGAATCGCATGCCAAGCCCTTCTGGAAGCCGTCCTGTAGGAAAGCTAACACCTGCGGCATGCCTGCCCGCCCGCCAGGGCAAAGTCTCACGTTGACAACACCAGCCTTCAAAAAGCTGCCAGGCTTGCACGTAGGCAAGGGACATAGAAAGGCGCTTGGCCTCCAACAAGTAGCCTTTCTGGATTAGTCATCGCTGTAAGCGAGAAATGAGCCAGGCCACTAGCCACATCGGACCTTGCCTTAAGAGGCCCCTGCAAGTGCCTAGAGATAAAGGAGGCTGGACCCGCAACTGAACCTAATCCACATACCAGAGACGCTGAGGCCAATCTGGAGCCACCAGGACTACCCGGTGAGGGTGACGCTCTATCCTCCGAAGTATCTAGATGATCATTGGCCACAGTGGGAATATATAGAGCAGTGACGTTGGGGGCCATGGCTGCACTAAGTCTTAGTGTCCTCCCCTCTGAAGCCCGGGCTCCTCTGTCGCGAGAAGGCGGCCGCCACTTTCATGTTGGTCAGACTCACCATAAGATCCATCTCCAGCTGACCCCATCAGTCGAATATCCATTTGAACGCCCATGCTGCTAGCTCCCATTTGCCGGGATCCAACAGATGCTGGCTGAGATAATCGGCCTCTACATTGTCCTCGCCCATGATGTGTTGAGCCAACATTGTTCAGAGATGCCGCTCGGCCCAGGGAATCAAGAGGGATATCTCCTGCGCTATGCCAGGACACTGTTCACCCTGGCAATTTAGATTGGCTACTGTTGTCGCGTTGTCGGACATGACTCACACAGCTTGTCCTTGGAGCAACTCTTGAAAGCAAAAAAGGGCTAGCTGAATGGCTTGAGATTCCAGACGATTGATGGGTCACTTCATCTCCAACCGAGACCACGTGCCCTGAGCCGTGTGATGAAGGCAGTAAGCTCCCCAACCTGACATTGCTTGTCACAACCATGCATGGTGGGTGGTCTAATGGTACCCCCTTGAGGGTTTCACGGGCTGCCCACCACCGAAGGCTGGAGAGAACCTCCATCTACAGTGGGAGTCAGCAGTCATAGTTCTAGGACAATGGAGACCACCGGCTCAGCAATGCATTTTGGAGGGGGGCACATGTACATCCTAGCCCAGGGGACCACCTCCAGGGTCGCCACCATAGCACCAAGAAGCTGAAAGTAGTACCAGGTGTAGGGCGCCACAAACCTCTGGAAACTGATGACCCGAGATTAAAACTTGTGCTGGTGGCTCCTCTGTGAGGGACACTGTGCCTTTGGAGGTGTCAAAATATGCCCATAGGAAATCCAGATTCTGGGACAGATTCAAGGAGCTCTTGCTGTAATTGACCACCAGACAAGTTGTTCCAGCACGTGTAGAACCTGTTGCATGACATGCACCCCTGCTGTATACGACCCTGTCAAATGAGCCAGTCGTTGAGATAGGGATGTACACAAAACGCAGTGTCGCCACCACTGCCACCATGACCTTGGAAAAGGTCTGAGGCGCGGTTGCCAGTCCGAAGGGCAGCGCACAGAATTGATAGTGCTGCCCCAAAACTGCAAAGCACAAGTAGCATTGATATTCCTCACAAATAGGAATGTGCAAGTATGCCTCCGTGAAGTTTAGGGTGGTGAGGATCTCGCCTGATCACACAGCTTGGATTACGGCCCACAGCATTTTCATACGGAAGTGAGGGACGCGCAAGCTCCGATTGACCCTTTGGAGATCAAGGATCAGCTGGAAGGCCCCGTCCTTCTTTGGCACGACAAAGTAAATGAAGTACCATCCCCGCCCGCATTCATGGTCTGAGATGAGTACCAGTGGCCCGAGATGACAAAGCGTTGCAGCGTGTCCATGACGGCCCTGCACCAGTCCAGGCCCACACCGATGGATCTGTCCCCCATCTGATTCTGTTCCCTGGCGCTCCTTGTTTATTTTTTTTTAATGACCATAGAAGAGGCTCACAATCTTAAAGGGGACAAGCCCCTACCACTGGGGAAAGGATAAGCTCCAAGGTGAAATTAGACTTACCTGCTAATTTTCTTACCATTAGGACCTACAGTCCAATCCAGACTCAAGGGTTGTGTCCCTCTTCTAGCAGATGGAGACTGAGCACACTAGCTTTTGGTGATGTCACTACATAAGGAGCCAGAGCTCCTCCCACCAAGCCAGTATTCCTATGTCAAAACAGAACTTAAGAACCAAATTCCGCCACTAAAGAGAACTAACTATATACACTTATTCCTTTGTGGTGCTGTAGAGCAGCCCAAGCCTACAACCAGAATCTTCAAGAACTTGGAACCAAATCCTTTGGCTTGAACCTCTCCGAATAAGCACGGAGCATAGATCATTACACTTCACATGCTACCATCCACCCTGGGCTCGCTATCTGACCAAAATGGATGTGTTCTGAATTGGACTGTAGGTCCTAATGGAAAGACAATTAGAAGGTAAGTCTAATTTCACTTTTCATGATGTCCTTACAGTCCAATCCAGACTCATGGGATGTACCAGAGTAGTACTCAAACACGGGCGGGAACGGCAAGCCTGGCCTCCAAATGCACCTGCAAATCTAGTTTATAGTGACACATGAAGCTATGCAAGGACAACCAAGCAGCAGCCCTGTAAATCTCCGCTGCAGATACCAATGCATACTGCGCCCAGGACGCCACCTGCGCTCTCGTGGAATGGGCCCATAAGCCCTCCGGCACCTGCCTGCTCTTCAAGAGGTAGGCCGATGCAATTGCTTCCTTCAACCACCTGGCAATGGATGCCTTTGAAGCCGCCTCCCCTTTGCAAGGACCGCCAAAAAGGACAAATAAGAGTTCCGACCTCCGGAAAGACTCTGTAGACTTCTAGTGCCTCAGCAACCTCCTCGCATCCAAGGAGCAGAGTTGCCTACTTTTGTCTTTTGGGAAGACTGGAAGTACCACTGCCTGGTTGACATGAAAAGGCGAGACCACCTTGAGTAAAAAGGAAAGTACCATGCACAAGATGACTCTGTCCTTCGCCATCAGCAAAAAAGCTTCCCTACATCACAGCGCCTGCAGCTCTGAAATCTGACAAGCCAAACAAATGGCCACCAGGAAAAACACTTTCCAAGTTAAGATCCTTGAGGGATGCCAACTCCAAAGGCTAAAATGGCACCCCTGAGAGGAATCCCAGTACCAGGTTAAGATCCCAGGACAGTACACAGGATCTCAGAGGCGGTCTCAGGAGTTTAACTGCCCTGAGAAAGCAGCCGACATCTGAATGAGCTGCTAGAGGAGACCCCTTGCAGGCATCCCTGATAACACACTAATGTGGCAATCTGCACCTTCAGGAAATTCAATGCCAGCAGTCGAAACCCTGATGAAGGAAGGCTAAAATATCTGGAATAGACGCCTCAAAAGGCTGTCGTTGCCGCTCCATGCCACGCCTCAAAAATTCTCCAGACCCTCACGGAGGCTAGGGAGGTGGACCTCCGCATCGACTTTAGCAAGGTCGCAATTACCGATGCTTCATATCCTTTCCGTCTCAATGATGCCCTCTCAAGAACCAAGTCGTAAGCAAGAATCAATCTACCTGAGGTATTCACACCGGACCCGGCATCAAAAGATCTGGCCACGGTGGCAGCCGCCAAGGCTTGTCCACCAACAGTCTCATCAAGTCCGCATACCACGGATGCCACAGCCAATCCAAAGCTACCAGAAATCACTAGACCCACATGCACTTCTATCCGCTGAAGAAACTGACCTATGAGATGCCACAGGGGAAAAAAAGCATACAGCAGGCCTTCTGTGGGCCAAGGTTGGTTAACGCATCAAGGCCTTCTGACATGCGCTCCCTGCACCTGCTCGCTCGACCTTGGCGTTCTCTGCTGTCGCCATGAGGTCTAACACTAGTGTTCCCCAGCATCGTGTCAATTGCTGGAAGGCTGCACTTGCTAGGAACCACTCCCCCGGTCCAACTAATGTCTGCTCAGAAAGTTGGCCTGCAGATTCTCTTTTCTGGCCACATGTGCTGCCAACAGCTGGGCAAGATTGGCCTCTGCCCAACGAAGAAGCAGGGCAATCTCCTCCACGAGCACCGAGCTGCCTGTTCTGCCCTGCCTATTGATGTAGGCAACTGTGGTTGCATTGTCTGACAACACTCTAACCACCTGATGCTGTAACAGGGGCTGAAACTCAAGGAGAGCCAGACACACCACCCTCATCTCCAGTCGACTGATGGACCACAGCGCCTGGCCCAGCGACCAGGTGCCTTGCACAATTCTCTTCATACAATATGCCCCCTAATTAGAGAGACTGGCATCCATTGTGAGAATCGTCCACTCTGGTTGCTCCAGGGGAGCTCCCTTCGCTAGATTAGCCTGATCCAACCACCATGCGAGACTGCCTTTTACCTCCAAAGGGCAGAGGAGCCAGCATGACAAGTGTCACAAGCACAAAGCCCGAAGCCACTTGCCTCTAGTGGTCGAGGGGCGTGGTGGTTGAGGATTCCTTCTTCTATCAGCTCCTAGCAGCCTATTTCTTCGTGTTGGCTTCTGGGAAGTGTAGTACTGCTAAAAATATGTTGGTGCTTTAAGTAGAAGGTTTGTAGTTGAGGTAACCGAGGATAAGGCTTGTAACAGAAAGTTTATTTCCATAACACAAAACACAGCAGGTTCAAGGTATCATTTACAGGATTATAACTGTAGAATTTGCTTAAGGTACAGCAAATAATAGCAAACAAACCAAAAGAACTCAGAAATGGCTTTTTAAAAGTCTTCTTACTTTCAGAAGCAACTTGCCTTTAGAAACTAGGCTGCCACTTTCCTTTTTAGTCCTTGTTAATCAGAGCATAAAGAAAAATTCAGGCTTAATTCTTCTACAGCAGTTTGGTTTCTGCCAGCCTCAAAAACCTCTCTAGGCTGCATTTCTACATGAAACCAAACTTAGAACAAAACAAACATTCCAAGCTGTTATCAAAACTCTTAGCAGTCTTTCATATAGGAGAGGAGCAAGCAAAAACTCTTATAGCAGCTACCTTGGCTTTTCTTGCCGTTGCACAGTTCAAACACAGGTGACAAACAAGCATGAATCAGAGCTTCCTGATCAGGTTTATGTTGCAGTAAATTTCCCTTTTAAAACAGACAGGAATTTACCTCCACACTGCTTCTGCCATATGGTTAACTTCCAAGGAGAATTACTTCTTTCAGGGCTAGCTTTTCCTCAAGACCTCCTGTCTAGAGCTTGGCATAGAGAGCAATCCATAAAGCAATCTTCTTCCCCCAACTCTGACACAGGTTCTCCCAACTGCATGGGTTCTGACTCACCGACCCGGTCAGACTGCTCAGCTGACAACCTTTCTGGTGGTCTGAAAGCTTCTCCACTTCCTGGTCCCCACCTCTGTTGCCAACCTATTGCAGGGAATTCAGCTCTCTCAGCTCTGGGTAGCTCAGCTCTTCTCCAAGAATCCACTCCTCTCTGCTTCTGTCTCAGCTGCTCTCCCGGCTGCTCTCCTTCTCGTCTCTCCCTCTCTGCATAATCTAACCCAGGCTTATACCTCCAGGGTCTTAACTCCACCTCTTTCTTTCCCAGGTGTTGGTAATCCCCCTGCCTTCTGATATTAGAATAATCAGTGCACTCGTTAAAGTAAGGGCTTTGGTCCTCGTGCTTGCAATCCCTCTTTCTTACTTTATCAGTCACTGGCTGAAACCTGTTCCAGCTGGGATTATTCTGTCTTTGAAACCTGGCTGTGGCTTTCTCTCCCTGCACTCCTAGAAGGGGACCCTTAACTAGGGTGAATTCGTTATGCTTCTCACCTCCCCCACTCTCAGGATAGCTGACTTTGCCACACAAGGCATGCCGTTGCAGAGACCAAAAGGGAGAGCAGAGCCCTCTGTAGTGGACGCATGTGGGCCTGCGCCCAGGACACCAACTTCAACGTCAAAGCAATGGACCCCAGAATCTGCAGATAAGACCACACTGACTGATCTCCGGGCCAAGAATCGCCAAACTTGACTATGTAGCTTTCTGCTACGCTCTTTGGGCAAGAAAACCATCACCTGCCAGATGTCGAACCATGCCCCAAGATAGAGGAGAGTTTGCGGGGGAGATAGATGGCTCTTTGCTGCATTTACCGCCCAACCCAAACGTCCGAGTAGCTGAAGGACTTGTCAAGTAGCTTCCTTGCTCTCGAAGAACGACATCGCTTGAATCAACCAGTCGTCCAGGTATGGGTGCACTAGTGTGCCTTGCCTGCGTAGATGCGCTGCTACCACTACCATGATCTTGGTAAAGGTTCGCAGAGCTGTAGCGAGCCCAAAACGGAAACACTTGAAACTGGAAATGACCCATGGGAACTGCAAACCACATATACTGCTGATGTTGTATCCAAATGGGAACATGCAAGTCGGCCTCTGTGAGGTCGAGGGACGTGAGAAACTCCCCCTGCCGCATGGCCACAATGGCAGAATGCAAGGTTTCCATCCGAAAATGAGGTACGTGCAACGTCCGACTGACATGCTTGAGGTCAAGAATGGGATGAAAGGAACCATCCTTCTTGGGAACCATGAAGTAAATGGAATAATGACCCTGACCATGCTGGTTGAGTGGCACTGCCCTTACCGCGTGCAGCAGAATCAACCGTTGTCGCATTTCGGAAATTGCCTTTGCTTTTATCAGAGCGCTTTTTGGGGCCTGCATCGGAAGTGGCAAAGGAGCCCCTGCTGTATCCTCTTACCCCTCGAAAGGAGTGCCCTCTATTTGAGAAGGCGGGCTTCTGGTAGGGTGCAAACCTGGTCACCCGAAACCTCCGGAAATCCCTTGCATACCCTCTCTCTGAGGACTCTGGCTGCTTTTGAGACTTGGGCTTATCCTCTGGTAGGCGAGCTGCCTTGGAATCCCCCAAGTCCTTCACCAACTTCTCGAGGACTTCTCCGAACAGAGGTTTGCCCTTGAATGGCAGCCTACAAAGGCGCTACTTGGAGGAGACATCTGCTGAACAAGCTCTCAGTCAGAGCAGGCGCCAAGCGGCCATGACCATCACCATACCCTTGGCTGATGCCCTGAGAAGATCATAAAAGGCATCTGCCATGTATGCCACCCCAGAATCAGTATGAGCTGCCTCCAGGAGAGCTGCTACTAGCCCCAAATCCACTGCTGATACTCTGAATCCAGTGCATGCAGGCCCTTGCCACATAGGCGCCACAGACCGAAGCCTGCAATGTCAAGGCATTGACCTCAAAAGCCTGCTTCAGCAGTGTCTCCAATTTCGTATCCTAAGGATCCTTCAATGTCACCACACCTTTCAATGGGATGTTGGACCTCTTGGTAACTTCTGACACCAGGGAATCCACCTTCGGGAGCTGAAAGTGCTCCCTTTTGCTAGTAGGTATGGGGTAGAGCCGCTGCATGGCCCTTGCGCCTCTCAAGCCAGATCATCTGTTTCAATTCCCGGTGCACTGGAAAGGCAGTCAGGATCTTCTAATGGCGGATCTGCTAATGGCTTCTCCACCGATAGGTTCAGAGCTGCTAGGGAGTTAGTAATCAAGGCCAATAACTCCTCCAGGCAGAAGACCTTTATAATATTAGGGTCCTCCCCAGTTTGTATTGACTCCCCAAGGGGCTCCAGAAGATCAACCTCCAGGCCAGATGCTGAGGGTCCTCCAACCCCAAGGAGTATACGGATTCTTGATCCTGATCCTCCTGCATGCCTGCGAGACCACCCTGTACATTAGCAGAGTCTAGGATTTCCAACTTGCAGTTCTGCTGCTGTACCTGCCTGCTGCTCTACCAGGTCATGCTTAATGCAGTAAGCCTGATGGAACAACAAGACAAAGTCCAGCGAGAACGGTACTGCTGCAGCTGTCCCTTGCGTGGGAGAGAGACCCTGTGCTGAAACACACGGTTCCCACAGTCTCTGTTCCACTTGACACTGCTCTGCAGATGCCCCAGGGGAGGCGGAAATGTCCGCCGCTGGAGTTGACAAGATGACCGCAGCTTCCACCAAAATTGTGGGAGCTGCAGCCAATGCCCCCGAGGCTCCCTCCGAAGCTGCAACCGAGGAAGAAGCTGTTTCCAGCAATGGTGCTTTGCCGAGGTCCCTGCCTGGCAATCTTCAGCCTCACAGGCCCTAGAGAGACCCACCTCTGTCAAATGTGATCTCCGGCTTCCACACTCCACACATACGACCTTGCCCGAAGGCATCATGAGATGGGAACAGGAAAACACAGGTTAGAGAACAGGCACAGAAAGGCTATTCTGCCGGCCCTCCTGAAGCTGCCGAATGACAGAAATTTGCCCGCGGTCCGAACTGAAGGCTAGAGGAAGGAAGAAGAGAATGGGGAAGGTATGGTACTCACTCCATCACCAGCACAACAGCACTCAAAGCCCTCTAGCCCACTGAAGGACGCTAAGGCTTCGGATAGTGTTCTGAACTACAGTACAGAGTAGCAGGAAATTAAGTCCCACACTCCTCCCAGGACCCTACCGCCGAACAAACGGCCTCGGTCCCCTAGGGCAGACTCAGTCAACACAGTGCTGCTATTGCCATTAACTATAATCAATTTTGACACAGGAAACTATCCTGGACAGCTGCTAATATTATCAAATCTTTCTTTCTTTTTTTTTAATAATTTGAAAAAATCCCCAGTCAGCCCAGGCTACCGGGGTTCTGTCCCATCTGCTGGAGACCAAGTACATTGGCTTGGTGGGAGGAGCGCTGGCTTCTTATGTAATGACATCACCAAAAGCTAGTGTGCTCAGTCTCCATCTGCTGGAAGAGGGACACAACCCATGAATCTGGATTGGACTGTAGGAACATTATAGAAACTATGATTTTCCAAATTCTCTCTCCAGTGGAGCGCACACTACAATGAGAGTAAACCCAAGCAGCTTGGAGACTAAGAACACTGAGCCTTGAAGGAGGTGCCAGCCACTTTTATGTATGGTGACATCAGCAACACTTGGCATGCTCAGTCTCCAAGTTGCAAGTGGGGGCTGACAAGGTGAAATTAGACTTACCTGCTAATTGTTGTTCCTTAACGAATTCCAGTCTAGTCCCGAACTTCTGGGGTTGTCATCCTCCTCCAGCAGCTTGGAGACTGAGAAAAGTCACTTTTGTGATGTCACTGGTATATATACTCAGGAACAACCTCCTCACTCCAGTTACCTATTAACAAAGCAGACTCACCGGAGCAACAATGAAGTAGTAAACAGTACTAACATACTATAACAACAAATTGCAACCTTAAGGACCACATGTACATTTTCTTGAAGCGGTCCATAAGTGCTCAGAGTCCACTCTCCCCACTTATGGAAAATGCTGACTGTACGAACACTCCCCAAGTTGTACCCTGGAAACAAAATGAACTATGCTTACCCGTAACATCTGTCCTGCTTCAGGCCACAGCGCACAGAACTACCAGGACGGGACTAGACTGGAGTTCCTTAAGGAACAACCATTAGCAGGTAAGTCTAATTTCATCTTCCTTATTGTCCCTCCAGTCTAGTCCCGAACCTCTGGGGATGTAACAGAGCAGTGAAAAGATTCAACGGAAGGGCCCTGCTAGACCAGCCTGAAGCACAGCTGATCCAAAACAGGAGTCCCTTTCTGCCTGAACATCAGGACGGTAATGCTTGACAAAGGAATGCAAAGAAGACCAGGTAGCTGCTTTACAGATTTCTACCGCTGGTACCAAACTGAACTCCGCCCATGAGGTCGCCTGCGCCCTCGTGGAATGAGCTCTCAGCCCTTTAACAGGTATGCCAACTCGATCGCCTCCTTTAACCATCGAGCAATAGAAGCATTAGAAGCTGCTTCGCCTTTCTTTGCTCCCGCAAACACCACAAACAGCCTAGCCGACCGACGGAAAATGGCCGTTCTGCGTAGATACCTTTTCAACGCTCGACGAACATCCAAAAGATGTAAACGCCTTGAAGAACATTCCCCGCTCTCTGCCGCGAAGACGGCAACGTCCTTAAAACCACCTTTGAAAGACAAAAAAGGCTCCTTACAGGACAAAGCCTGCAATTCAGAAATCCTCCTCGCTGAAGCAATCACTACCAGAAACACCACCTCAAGAGTAAGATCCTTCAGAAACACTCTTAAAAGGTTCAAACGGCTCTCTCCCCAACGCCTCCAACACCAAAGGGAGATCCCACGTCGGAACCACCTGCCTACGCGGCGGCTGCAAAAGAATTACCGCTCTCAAAAAATGTTTAATGCCTGCGTGTCCACCTAGCGCTTCCCCTTGTACCTTTCCTCTATAACAGGACAGCGCTGCCAACTGAACTCTCAAGGATGCAGCCGCCAAGCCTTTCTGAAATCCATCCTGCAAGAAAGGTAGAACCTGCGACACTGAAGCCTTTAACGGGACACATTCCCTGTCCGCACACCACGCCTCAAAGACACGCCAAACTCTAATATAAGCCAACAATGTAGACCTTCGACGAGCCTTCAGCAAAGTTGAGATCACTGCCACCGAATAACCCTTTGCCTTCATCCTAGCCCTCTCAAGAGCCAAGCCTTAAGCGAAAAACGATCCACCTGAGGCATGATCAGAGGACCCTGAGACAACAAGTCTCTCCGAAGAGGAAGCTGCCACGGCTTCTTGACCAAGAGTCTCATGAGGTCCGTGTACTATGGCCTCCTTGACCAATCCGGTGCGATTAATATCACCTGCCCTTTGTGGCATTCTATGCGCTGCACCACCCGACCTATTAACACTCAAGGTGGAAACACGTACAGGAGTTGATCTTACGGCCAGACCTGAATGAGAGCATCCAGGCCTTCCGACATTCTCTCTATTCTTCTGCTGAAGAAGCGATCGACCTGTGCTGACTGAAAAGTCGCCATGAGATTCATTACCGGCATCCCCCCAGCGACGTACAAGCATCGCGAACACGTCTGGGTGCAGGACCCACTCTCCTGGGTTTACCTTTACACAACTCAAGAAGTCGGCCTCTACATTATCCACTCCTGCTACATGCGCTGCCGAAGGACTGGACACAACAGGAAGCTGCAAGGTGGTAAACTGAAAGGCAATGCCAGGAAATATTTTTTCACAGAAAGGGTGGTGGATGCTTGGAATGCCCTCCTGATGAAAGTGGTGGGGGCAAACACAGTGATGGAATTCAAAATGGCATGGGACAGACAAAGTGGATCCCTTTACAGCAACAGGATAAAATCAAAATAAACTGAACCATCTAATTTCTCAACAAATAGGGGTGTCCTGCATGGAGTGGTGGGTTCACCCCTAAACAGGGACGTGGGGAGGGGTGGCCTGCACGGAGCGGCAGGTGCACCTACTCTTGCCATCGTGCTGGGCAGACTAGATGGACCATGCTGGTCTTTATCTGCTGTCATTTACTATGTTACTATGACAAAGCCACCAGGTGCGCCTCGGCCCACTCGAACAAACAGTCGGCTTCGGCCTCTAGCGCCACACTGCTGGTGCCCCCTTGACGGTTGATATAAGCTACCACCGTCGCATTGTCGGAAAATACCCGAATGGCTTTCCGTTGGAGATATGGACGAAACCGTTGCAGTGCCAATGACACTGCCCTCAGTTCCAATCTGTTGATTGACCAGGCCTTCTCCAGATTGGTCCACTGCCCCTGAGCGAATCTTCCTTGGTAGTGAGCTCCCCAGCCCACGAGACTGGCATCCGTCGTCAGAGATATCCACGGAGGCACTTTTAAGGGCATTCCTTTTTCTAGACATCCTGACAGCAACCACCACTGAAGTGCCATTGCACGTCTGCGCCAGGCAAGGCAGTCTCTGAGACAACTGATCCCTTTGACGTGACCACCTCCTTAACAACGCTCTTTGCAACGGTCTCATATGAGCTCGCGCCCACAGGACCAGCTGAAGGGTCGCCGCCATGGTCCTGAGCAATTGCAGATAATGCCAGATTCCATTTGCTGAGAAACTGCTGGATCAAGTTCCTTAGTCCCTGCGCCCGCTGCCATGGGAGAAAAATTCTTACAACTCTCGTATCGAAACGCACCCTGAGGTATTCCAGGTTCTGAGACGGGCACAACTTGCTCTTTGTCATGTTGACCACCCAACCAAGACTCTGCAGAAATTGTACTACTTTGGCCGTAGCTGACACACTCTCCTCTCTGGACTTTGCTCTAATCAACCAATCGTCTAGATAAGGGTGCACCAACACCCCCTCCTTTCGCAAGGCCGCTGCCGCCACCACCACCATTACCTTGGTGAATGCCCATGGCGCTGTAGCCAACCCAAAAGGTAGCGCCTGGAATTGGAAATGCCCCATAGGCACTGCAAACCTGAGGAATTTCTGATGCTCCTGCCAAATCGTAATGTGAAGATATGCCTCCGACAAGTCCAGGGACGTAAGAAATTCTCCCTTTCTTACCGTTATGATGACCGACCTTAGGGTCTCCATCCGAAAATGAGACACTCGGAGACAGCTATTTACTCTTTTGAGATCCAAAATTGGGCTATGAGACCCGTCTTTTGGGACCATGAAGTAAATGGAGTATCGACTGTCTCCTAACTGGTCGGAAGGAACCGGTACTACTGCCTTGAGCGACAGCAGCCTTTGTACCGTCTCTCGCACTGCCTTGCACTTTGCGCTTGCTTTGCAAGGAGACTGAACTGGACGCTGAAATTCGAGTGCATAACCTTCTCGAATGACCTCCAATACCCACTGATCTGATGTGATCTGGACCCAGGCAGGGTAAAACGCCCGCAAACACCCCCCTATGGGAACCAGCCCCATCTGGGTCCTCCTGGCTTCATTGAGATTTTCTAAAGGTAGAGGAAGAGGAGGGGGCAGCAAAAGCCATGCCCGCTCCTCGAAATCCCCAAAACCCCTGACCTCGAAAGGGAAAACGTCCTCTCTGACTTTGGCCAAATCTCAGGGAACGGAAACGGCGAAACTCCCGCTGCTGGCCCCTAGGAATAGGAGTTGACCGCCCCTGCTTTTGCTTGTCATAGAAACATGATGACAGAAAAAGACCGCAAGGCCCATCTAGTCTGTCCTTCCATAACAACAACTACAACAGTCCACGTTTTACCTTTAGAGATCCTCTGTGTTGGTCCCATGCTTTTTTGAATTCAGTTACTGTCCTCATCTCTACCACCTCCACTGGGAGACTATTCCACGGATCCACTACTCTTTCCGTAAAGAAATATTTCCGCATATCACTCCTGAATCTATCTCCCTTCACCCTCATCCCATGTCCCCTCGTCGCAGAACTTGCTTTCAATTGAAAGAGGCTCTCTCCCTGAACATTTATGCCACGGAGGTATTTAAACATCTCAATCATATCACCTCTATCCCGCCTTTCCTCTAAGGTGTACATATTAAGATCCTTTAGTCTGTCCTCATATGCTTTATAATGAAGCCCATTAATCATTTTAGTAGCAACCCTCTGCACCGACTACATCCTGTTCACATCCTTTTGAAGGTGCGGTCTCCAGAATTGCACACCTCCTTTTTTCTGCTAGCCATTCCTCTCCGTATGCACCCAAGCATCCTTCTAGCTTTTGCCGTCGCCTTTTCTACCTGTTTAGCTACTTTAAGATCATCAGACACAACCACGCCTAGGTCCCGCTCTTCTTTAGTGGACAAAAGTACTTCACCTCCTATACTGTATTGCTCCCTTGGATTGCTGCAGCCCAAATGCATGACCTTACATTTTTTAACATTAAATCCCAGCTGCCAAATTCTAGACCATTCTTCAAGCTTAGCTAGATCCCTCCTCATGTTATCTACACCTTCCTGGGTGTCTACTCTATTGCAGATTTTGGTATCATCCGCAAAGAGGCAAACCTTACCCGACAGCCCTTCCGCTATATCACTAACAAAGATGTTAAAAAGAATCGGACCAAGGACAGATCCCTGGGGCACACCACTGGTAACATCCCTCTCCTCAGAGTGAGCTCCATTTACCCGTACTCCTTGTCGCCTCCCACCCAACCAATTTCTAACCCAAGCAGTAACTTTAGGGTCCATCCCTACGGTGCTCAGTTTGTTTATAAGTCGCCTGTGAGGAACAGTGTCAAAGGCTTTACTGAAATCTAAATACACCACATCTAGAGCTCTCCCTCGGTCCAACTCCCTGGTCACCCAGTCAAAGAAATCAATCAGATTTGTCTGACAAGACCTGCCTCTGGTGAATCCATGCTGCCTCGGATACTGTAATCCGCCGGACTCCAGAAACCTCACTATTTTCTCTTTCAGCAGCGTTTCCAATAATTTACTCACCACTGAAGTTAAACTAACCGGCCTGTAGTTTTCAACCACATCCTTACTTCCGCTTTTGTGTAAAGGCACCACATGAGCCTCTCTCCAGTCCTTTGGCACCACTCCCGACTCCAACGAGGCATTGAAAAGGTCAGTCAGTGGAGTTGCTAGAACATCCCCAAGTTCCCTCAGTATTCTAGGGTGTATCCCATCCGGTCCCATCGCTTTGTCTACTTTAAGTTGAGCTAGTTTCTCACGAACACAGTCTTCTGAAAATTGTTCAAGATGTCCCTCACTTCTGTTCTTATTTGTGGGTGTTTTCTGAGGTCCTGCTCCTGGTTCTTCATCTGTGAACACAGAACAAAAATATTTGTTAAGCAATTCCGCTTTATCCTTATCAGCTTCTACATATTCCCCCCCTGCACCCTTGAGTCTGACAATACCACTTTTGCCCTTCCTCTTCTCACTAATATATCTGAAAAATGTCTTATCCCCCCATTTTATTGCATTGGCTATTTCCTCCTCCTTTTGAATCTTTGCCTTCTTGACTACTTTGCTAGCTTCTCTAAGTTTTTCCAAATACAGATGCCTGTCTTCCTCTCTGTGATCTCTTGTATTTCATGAAGGCCTCCCTCTTTTTCTTCACTTTTTCAGCTACAGTCAAACCTCGGTTTTCGTATGCCCTGGTTTTCGTACGATTCGGTTTTCGTTGACTTTTTTCATCAAGATTTTGTTTCGGTTTTCGTACGTTGTCTCGGTTTTTGTACAGTTGAAAATGGAGCACCATCTTGTGGCCAGAAGTGGGATGCATTTATACGCTAACTACAGCATTTTACCCCCCCCCCCCCCGTACCTGCCATGGATTAGCGTGAGCCAGCGATCTCCCACGGAGCTTGAGCCAGCGATTCTGCGGGACCTCTGGGGAGCCGAGGAGTTCAACGCTCCAGCGTGGCCTGCCCGAAACTGCTTCCTGCCCCGGACTCTCCCCCGATTGACGCTGCTGCCAGCCGCGGTATCCGGCACAGAAGAAAGCTGCCTGATAGGCTCCTGCGGGGCCTGCGGGCTGAGCCCTCACTATTGCCTGCGGTCTGAGCAGCGGTCTGATAAACGGGAGGAGGAACCTATTACAAACGTCTGGAGCTTGGCTGTCGCGCTGCAGAACTGAAGGGGAGATTTATCGGGACCAAGCGACATCCACGTGGCAGCCGCCGGCGCTTGTCACCATCCCTCACCAATACGATCTATCCTGAGAGGGGTACGTCTGCCTGCTGCCTCTTCCCCTGCACATCCCTTGAACCGGGACAGGAGCTGGTGACCGAATCTGCTTCTCCTTGGCGGCCCAGTCTCCCGCCGGGGCCCCTGCCCTCCCGATTGGATTCTGGGTGTCCTGCAGGCCTGCACACGCGGCCTCTCCTTGAAACCTTGCAGTCTGCAGCTGCAGGCTCCTGCTGGCACAGCCCCACGCTGTTCTCTGACTCTCACCTATGTCAGGCTACTACCTTAGGGGGGCCGGAGGCAGCCTAAGACTCTCTGTCCCACTGTTTCTCAACTGCCTGCTGCTTGGCTGACACTGCCTCTCCACCTCTCCCGACACTGTGTAGGAGTGGCTGCCCTACAGGCTGGTGTGACTTCGGGCACTGTCCTCTTTCTGGTGCCCTTACTTTTGCTGACATTGGCACTACCTCTCCTGACACTGTGAGCTTGGTAACTGGGTGTGATGGCTGCTAAGTTAAAAGGCAGGCTGGAGCCCCGATTGTGCAGACGGCCAAGATGGCTGTTCCCACCTCCGCTGCTGGTGGTGATTGCTCGATCCCCAGAGGGGAGAGCAGCTGGAGCTGGCTGGAGTGCGTCCCATATGCCAACAAAAGTCTTCAATAAAGGTAAAAGTGATGTTACATGCTCATTTATCCATTTCATTAGTCATTTATATGTATTTCTCATTGTTTTCTGTATGTAAAAAGATAGTTATTCTCTATAAAATGTATTTTTTGTCAATATTTTTGGGTGTCTGGAACGGATTAATTGAATTTACATTATTTCTTATGGGAAATCTTGCTTCGGTTTTAGTCAGACTTTTTTGAACGGATTAATCATGAAAACCGAGGTTTGACTGTACTTCCTTCGAAAACCATAGCGGTCTCCTGTTCCTTTTGCCTTTATTTACCATTTTAACAAAAAGGTTGGTTGCCTTTAAAATACCCCCTTTCAGTTTTGCCCACTGTTTTTCTACATCCCCCAGCCGTTCCCATCCCACTAACAACTCCCTGAGGTATTGGCCCATCTTCGCAAAGTTAGTCTTCCTAAAGTCTAAGATCCTCACCTTGGAATGGATTCTAACAGCCCTAGTCCTAATACTGAACCACACCATCTGGTGATCACTGGATGCAAAATGATCTCCCACTACAACATCAGAAACACTTTCACCATTGGTAAGCACTAAGTCCAGTATGGCCCCTTCACGTGTGGGGTCTGTTACCAATTGCCTGAATAGTTCTCCCTGTAGAGAATCCAGGATCTCCTTACTCCTAGATGATACTGCAGCAGGAATGTGCCAATCAACATCTGGCATATTGAAATCTCCTAGCAGTAGCACTTCCCCTTTCCTAGCAATGCTGCGTATGTCTTCAATTAACTCTCTGTCCACCTCTTCCTCTTGTGAGGGAGGTCTGTATATCACACCAATGCAAATAGATTTCTCTTTCCTCTTTCTAGTTTAACCCACAATGCCTCCTCTCTCCCTTTTAAGCTCTGTAATTCCAAAGCTTTAATAGTAGTTTTTACATATAGTGCCACTCCTCCTCCCCTTCTTCCTAACCTGTCCTTTCTGAATAAAGTATAGCCAGGTATACTTGTCCTCCGGCAACCTACCTCCTTTGGATTCCCCTAAATCTTTTATGCGTTTATCCAAATCTTCTCCAAAAAGTAGCCTACCCCTGAAGGGAAGCTTACTTAGCCTAGCTTTGGAAGAGCTATCTGCCGCCCAATTACGCAACCAAAGATATAATCTTGCCGCTATAACCGAACCCATACTCTTCGCTAAACCTCGGATGAGATCATAATGGATATCCGCAAGATACGCTGCCCCGGACTCCTATCTGGACCACCTCACTTGACACCTCTTCCGAGTGCTCTCCTTGAACTCGCTGCGCCCAGTGCAGGCAGGCTCTCGCCACCCAGGCTCCACAAATAGAAGCCTGTAAGGACAGCGCATTCACCTCAAAGACCTTCTTCAACAAGGTTTCCAGTTTATGGTCCCGAGTATCCTTTAGGGATGCACTGCCCTCAACAGGAATGGTAGTCTTCTTAGTAACCGCGGAGACGGCTGCATCAACTCTCAGAGACTTAAACAATTCTCGATCTTGGTCCACCAGCGGGTAAAGTCGCGCCATAACTCTAGAACCTTTAAGATTCTACTCCGGCATGTCCCATTCATCCTGAATCATCTCTCTAACCACTCTGTGTACTGGGAACGCTCTCTGATTCTTACGAATGGCCTGTAACAAACAATCCTTCAGGGTAGAATCCTACACCGCCCCCCCCCCGACGGCATATTAAGTCTTGAGAGTCTCGGAAATGAGTGCCGGCAACTCGTCTCTATGAAACACGTGAACCACTCTGGCTTGAGATCCTCCTGTTCCGTAATCTCGCCTTCCTCCAGATCATCTTTCAGATCTAGAACGGGGTCCAGATCCTCAGGCTCTCGGATACAACAGACTGCTCTGGCCTATCCCCATCACCCCTGGCTCTCTTCGTTTTTAGCCCTGTCACCCCTACAGACAAAGGCGTGCCCAGCCTTTTCTCTCCCAGCTCCACTTCTGCGGAACTGGCCGGAGGCCTACTCTGCGAATTGCCAAAGTCGTGCTGTAACAGAGCCACAAAATCTGGGGAAAAGATTGCCGCCAGCCCACCTGGTAAAGGCGGTTGTCCCTTTGAGGGCTCCAGAGACGATGATGTTCCTGGTACCGGATCCAGGGAAGGCAGCCTGGGGGAAATTGGCTCTAAAAAGGCCAGAGACGATCCCTCCTGGACCTCCGCAACCGAATCAGACTTGCTCCACTGCTGCAGACTCCTGACTGCAGCCCCTACATATCCCAGTATTGGAGACTGCACCTCTCCTAGCTCCACAGACCAAACAGTGTGGTCTGGACGGCATTCTGCGCGATCGGGGGTGTTGTCCCACCCCCCAGCCCTGCAGGAGCTAAACTGTGTGCCTTGCCAATAGTGCCCTACAAATAATCCAAAAAATAAACAAAAAATAAAAAACGGGCTTTTTTTTTTTTTTTTTTTTTAACGTGGGACCATCAGATAGGCCCCCCAGCCAAATTCCGAAGTAAGTAATTCCAAACGAGGCTCCCCGGCCAAGTTAATTCACTTTTCAGGCAGTCAAAAGTAACGGCGACTCCCGCGCGACTGACACGCGGCCTAGCCTGCACGGAGGAAAAAAAACCGGGCCCCCCCCCCCCCAAGCTCTTTTCTCCACCGCAATGGCTCCTTACCTGTGCTGCCTCAAATCTTAAGCCCTGTGATCCCCGGCGCTGAGCTTCTCCGTCAACCGGGAACTGCATCCTAAGGGCAAGAGAACCGCTGACAAAACAACTGCAGCAGAGAAAAAAAATCTGCGACGTCGGCTCAACAGCTCTGGCAGGCAAATCCTTCTGCACACGCTGAGCTCCACGGATAACCGGTTCCTCACCAGATTGTGAGTTAAAGGTAACCGGATGCCTGTTTCTCCACACCTGCCCCCTTCTTGGACAAAAATCTTCCGAAACTTGAAGTCCCCTCAGGAGAAGTGAGGGGGGGAGAAGGGGGGGGGGGGGGGAGGACAGGGCTAAAGCACCTCCAAAAGTAAAAAGAGAGCACCTGAGCACTATCCCCTTGATCCAAGGAGCCTTGTTCCCTCTATATTCTTTATTATTATTTTTTTTAAATCAAAGTTCTTAATTCTATCTTTCCTTAATTGTTCCTCTAGTGAGCTCCGAACCTCTAGGCTCACCAATCCTCCAGCTGCTTGGAGACTGAGAGAACTGGAGTGAGGAGGCGGTTCCTGAGTATATATACCAGTGACATCACAAAAGTGACGTTTCTCAGTCTCCAAGGTGCTGGAGGAGGATGACAACCCCAGAAGTTCGGGAATAGACTGGAGGGACGATAAGGAACTCAATAGTTTAGAGTGGACTGGAGGAACAATAAGGAAACATATTTTCCTTCGATGTAAACTTAAAACAAAGTTGGATCTCTTAAACCATTTCAATTTTTTGACTTGTGAACCATGTGCATGTGTGTCAGACCCTTTAGATGAAAGCAGTAAAGATCCAGTTAACATGGACAGCAATAGAAAATATTACAAAGTCCTTCTTTCTTGCCCACCATTCCATTTGAATCTGACATACCAACAGACTGGATAGCAATCAAGGTCCCCTTGTGCCACGTCTTGGTCCTTTTCTTCCCCAGGATTCGCATACCAACCACGAGGTCTCCGTCCTTACTGAGATCCCCCATTACGATTCCAGAGCTCACCTGCTGAGACCCTCCCAAGGAGCTGGTGGGTGAGGAAGGGAGGGAAGAGGCACGGCCGAGGGTCCCATCTGGTAAAGAGGAGCATACATATGTGAACTGTTAAAGAGTACCGCTTGGTAAGACATACACACATACTCATCCCACCTCACGCCATCCCACTTAAAACATTTTTAAAGCACAAGCTAGCTGGAGGTGTATTACCTGCCTATCCCTAATTACCGTTTTCAAAAAGATTTGCGGGTTCTTTTTAACCCAAAAGGTTAAGAAAATATGATTTTGCACATTGTGCATGCCGAGTCAGCTCGCCGGGTCCCTGACAGCTAAGGCCAGATCACGAGCAACATGAGAATATCCATCACTGCAGCTTCTACTCATAATTTCTATGTAAAACAGCTTTATTTTTGTACCACTTTAGGATGGAGTCACATCATCAGTAGATGGGTTCACAGAAACATGGCCATTTGTTCTTCTTTCTGAACTTTCACTGTGACCTTTGCTTTGTAGTGGCAGTCACCAGTCAGCATGTGGCCTGTAAGTAGGGCCGGCCCAAGGGTTTCTGCCACCCTAGGCAGAAATCCCAGCCTTGCTGCCCCACCCTGACCCCCAGCTGCTGCCGATTCCATCTTGGGAGGGGGAGGCAGGCAGTATTTCCAAAAATGGTGGCTTTTTGCCGCCGCCGCTGCCTGCCTCCCCCACAAACAGAATCGGCAGCAGCTCGGGGGGGGGGGAGGGCGGACAGCTGCACATGTGTGCCGCAGCCCATTCTAGGCAGCTGCCTAGCGGATGGGCCAGCCCTGCCTATGAGCCTCTAAATATTCATATGTCCTTGCACCCTCCTGGGTAAGCTTCCTTTTAGACTGGAAACCCATGCTGAGAACTGGGATCTGTAAGCACATACTGTACACTGACAAAAAGGACCCTATGCTTTTGCCGCTACTTTCTCATTTAGATGAGTAGAGCGAGGGGAAGAGGCTGGAGACCTACTATTTTGATTCATCATTTGGGGTCAAGTGAATTTTTCAGTTGCTAAAATAGGGTCATATGGGATAAAAGTTTGGAAAGCACTGGTTTAAGATATCATTTTGATTCTGTTGACGCATACTCTTCCCTGAGCCATTTAACCTACAGCAACCTAAATTTTCAGGAAAGGTCTAACCTTCAAATTTATGGATCTAGCCCAAAATTGAAAAAAATTATATTTTCCCATTAAAAACAGGAAATAAAGTGCTCCTGAGAGATAAATTGCTCTACAGTTCTAATCTTATTTCTGATATTCCATTACAGATACATTCTCTGTCCTAGCTCCAGCCTAACTTTACAGTGTACCTGATTTTTTTGTGACTGCATCCATAAATTTTTGAACATCTTGTGCAGATTTCCTCATGGCAGCCATGGCTTCCCGCAGCTGGGAAGAACAAGATGAACAACCAATTATAGAAGATTTTTAAACAGCAACATAGTATATGACGACACAAAGACCAGTATGGTCCATCAGGTCTATCCAGTAAGGTGGCTAGAGAAGGTGTACCCGCCGCTCCGTGCAGATCACCCCTCCGTATTTATTGAGGTATAAGACTAATTAAGTTTATTTTGATTTTATCCTCCTGCTATAAAGAGCTCCACTGTGTCTGCCCCATGTCATTTTGAATTCTGTCACTGTATTTGCCCCCACCACCTCCATCGGGATGGCATTCCAAGCATCCACCACCCTTTCAGTGAAAAAGTATTTCCTGACATTTCCTTTCAGTTTACCCCCTTGCAGCTTCATCATATGCCCTCTAGTTTTACAGCTTTCCCTTCTTTGAAAAGGGTTTGTTTCTTCATTGATACTCTAAGTATTTAAACGTCTGTATCATATCTCCCCTGTCCCTCCTCCTCTCTAGGGTATACATTTTTAGGTCTTCAAGTCTCTTCTCTTGTGTCTTCTGGCACAGGCTCCAAATTATTTTGGTCGCTCTCCTCTGAACAGTACACAACATTGTTCTATATAGCCCCCTACAGCCAAAATATTCTTAATTTTTCTGAAAAATCCCTTCTATAAACAGAATTTGTTTGATTGATTTTTATTATCTATCAGGATGGAAAAAGAATGGACATGGAGGGAAGGTTGACAGGGAAATCTTCCTAACTCACCAAGGCCTGGTCTCTTGGTGTTTTATTAACAGCATCACCTGTTAGAAAACAATAAAACATTTTAAGAAACTCATTGCTCAGGTGATACACAGAATTAGATTTTGTGTTAAAAACATAAGCTGCTGTCTTCAACCTGCATGGGCAGAGTTCCTTGCTGCTGCCTCCTCCTCAAGCTAGGAGGACATGGGTGGGGGTGGGGAGAGAGACTAGAAAAATAAATAAAATATTGGGTGCCGAAGTCCAGGTAAGAGTTAATAATAAGAATTTACTTAAAAAAAAAAAAAAAAGCCAAAGGAAGAAATTAAGAAAGAGTCAGGCAGCCCAGGAGGTCCACCGGCAACTGAACTGGCTCTCTTAGTCAGAGGTTACCACCCCCACCCCCCTTAACCAGGATGTCACATATACTCTCAGGGGCTAGTCAGGAAAAGCGCTCTCTGTCCACCGATGTCCAGCAGCCTTCAGACACCGAGCTGTACTGACTTCCAACTGCTGAGACAGAGAAAAACTGAAGGGGAGCCCCTAGCTGTACTGAGTATCATACTACTAGTAAGGCATTCACAGCTTCTTTGGTAGTTCTCTGTCTCACCATCTACTGGTTGGGGGGGGGGGGGGGGGTTAACCCGGTTGTCTGGACTGGTTTAGCAGGATGATCCGGACAGGGATTAGAAGGGGATTAAACAAAGGCTAACATATAAAGGCACTCTGCGTTATAGCCCATCAGAAGCCAGATCTGTATAATCTGGAAGCTGAAAGCAGGAGGAGGAAACTGCTAACCCCCACCCATAAAATACCTTTACTAAGAAATCAGAAATACATAAAACATTAAGGGAATTGCTTCCAACCCGAACCAATGCTGAGAACATCATCATCTTCCTCCTCATCGAAAATTTCTATCACTTCCATGGCCTTGCGAGAAGAGTCCTCATCTTCCGAGCTGCTCTCTCTATAGTTCAGGCCAAGCTTGTTGTATAGGTCTTTCACGAGCATCTCACAGTCATCAACAGCACTGCAGCAAAAGGAGGTATTTAGAGATGTGACTTTTTTCCATTCTCTTTCCTCTTCAGGCTCTGTTTCCCCCGCTTCTCACTCCCTCCCTGAGCAAGCCAAAGGTAGTCAGCCACAAAAGGTGCCATAGTCTAAGACACCCGTGCTTCAGTTTATGACCCTGACCATGGCAAATCTCACACAAAGGAAACAGAAAGAGTGACAGCCAATGAGACTTACATAGTGGACACTGAGAAACATAACATACTGAGCAAACACAGACAGGGGTTTGAGAGGAGCTCCTAGGACATGGCTGCCTCGCCTCATCCCATAGACAGCACCAAAACTAACTTATCTTTTCTACTGAAAGTTTAAAGGGTTCATACTTAAAATAATTTACAGTCTTAAGGTTTATGATGATAATGATGAAACCATGGGCATTAACAGAGTTTTAGATTTTCTATGACTAAATATTTTGACAACCCATGTTTGTATGTCAATCATTCCACTATGCTAAGTTTATTAATAAAATAAAACATGATACACCTCCAGATTTGAGACAGCACAGTATTTGGTTTCTGCCCACCTGGAAGCACTGTCAAACAACTTGTCAACATGGGCCACTTCGGCTTCCTTCTCCTGCACCCAGTTTTCGAGCTTCATCAGCTGGGCTTTCCGCTGCTTGACACACTCTATCTTATCAACCTCTTCATCGATGAACTGCCGCAGCTCCTCCAGAGAAATCCCCAGCTCCTGCACAACTGCCTCCTGCAGCTCCATGAGTTCCTGGGAATCCATCCCTGCCAGAGCTGAAAGAAGCAATGAGAAGGCAAATTTCAGCCCATCTCAGCCACTTTGCAATTCATTCTACATCCAGGATGCATGTTCCACGTTTGCAGGTTCTAAATGTCACGCTGCTATTTTTCCCTTCTGTACAATTTACTCTTTTCAGCTACTGCATTTCTTAATGATTCTTCAAGCAATGTTACTGGTAATTCTAGTCTCACAGAATGCAATAAAATCCCTAGAGATCTGACATTACAAGTACCAAAGAAGAGTTATATATGAAGAACTGAAAACAGTAACTTTTAACTCATGCCTCAGGAACACCGCAACTGGGCTGTTTTGGGAAATTCATAATCAGGTTCTGACAAATGTCCTTTAGATTAAGAAGCTTGCCTAACACTTAGGAGCCAGCAGCTCAGACTCCCACCCCCTCCACTAAAGTAGAGAGGGGGATACTGCTTCCGAGGTCTACTGCAGCTGCTTTAAGGACTGATTTACTAAGAATGTTTCCCCTTTTGATGTGTAAACATAAAGAAAGCTTAGTAAATTAGGTCCTTAATGCACTTCTATATGCCAATGGCACAAACACACATCTAACAGCCCCCCCCCTTTTCTACCCTGTTATCACCTAGTATCACTTTTATCTCATTCCTTTCCAGCAGTCTCTGCCCTCCCTTAAAACCAACCATGCCCCAGCACCAACCTCTCTCACCACAGGTAATCTTCACCATCCAGCAAGTCAATTAGTTCCCTAGCCCTAACCACCCAGCAAGCCTTTCTGCCTCGCCCACCATCCTCTACTTTGCTCCTGTAAGCAAGCCAGTCAGCTAGCTACCCCTCCAGCCAGTCCCAGTAAGCAAGACAGTCAGCCATCACTTCCCTCAATGAGCCCCACTAAGCAAGATCATCAGCCAGCCATTTCTCTGCCCCCGACCAAGTAAGCCAAGCAGTCATTCCCCTCCCCCAGCTGCTAACTAACCATCACAAGCCACTCAAGCCTATTCCCTAGCTAGCTCTAGGATGGAAAACTCACTGTACTCTTTATGACTATGGGAGCAGCAACATCCTCCTCATACAAGTAGAGCTGTGTGTAAATCGGAGCCGCACGGTTCAGGAATAATTGCGTGGGTCCCCAGCTCAAATCTCGAGATCAGTGCAGGAATTCCTGCAAGACATGGCTCAAACTCACACAAAACTGCAAGGACAAAGAAGAGGATATTCCTGGTCCAATGGCAGTGCTTTTTTTTGTTTTGTTTTAAAGAGTACAAAAACTCCAGGCATCAATAAAATATTTCTAGCTACCATGGCAACCTGGCTCCTGGGATTTGTTGAGTCCTGTTCATAATATATAAGAAATAAATGTATATGCACCAACTTGCTATGGAGACCAGAAGTATGCAAACCACTCTTGTGCATATCTATTGTTGAAAGTATGAAAAGCAGACTACCTGGGACAGGAGGCATGAAATGAGGTCAAGATCCACTTTTACATAGTAAATGACAGCAGAAAAAGACAAGCATAGTCCATCTAGTTTGTCCAATAAGGTGACTAGAGCTATACCTGCCACTCTGTGCGAGTTACCCCTCTCTATGCCTTTGTTTAGGGTTGTACCTGCTGCTTCATGCCAAGTTACCACCTCTGTTTTTTGAAATGTAAAAAGTATTTAATTTTGCTTTTATTCCATCCTCTTACGATATGGAGGATCCTTTGTATTTTCCCCATGCTTTTCTAAATACAGTCACTGTTTGTGCCCCACCACCTCCACTAGGCATCCATTTATTTTATTTATAGTCTTTTTATACCACGCTATTCAACATCAGTGCGGTTTACATGAAACAGAAAACTTATATAGTCTTTGTGTGAAGGTGACACATATCAATCTTTGTGTGAAATATACTCCCTATACCACTCCTAACAATGTAGCACACATCTGGGTTGATAACAAATAACTGCTTCAGTCCTTGAGCCAGCTTTGGATTTAGGTTTGGTTTCCTAACATTCAATAAGATTTATTTCCTTAAAGAAAAAATTGTAAAAGGGCTTCAGTAAATTGGATCCTTAGAGCTGAAACCCTGCAGGAAATCCTAGCAAAGGCAGTTTCTGAACTGAACTGTTGGCCTGTAACTAAGAGAGACTGACTCTGGGTCGAGACTCGGTTAGAAGACAGGGGATGAGAAAATAAAGGCATGATATCAAAATGGGGGGTGGGAAGAGGTTACGAAATATGGACGTTAAGGACAAGAAAAAGATGTGAGTGGGCTGGATAGGGAATTGCAGATTTAAGACTACAGTAAGCAGTTTGACCGCACTAGCTTCTGCTGTTCCTGGGGCTCCATGTGGGTCCCCGGGACCACAGAGACCAGTGCACTCAAGGGAAACTGTCACTGCACAAACAGTAGTGGGTGAAGGGTAAGGGAAATCTGGGGCTGCATCGAGCCCGAAAATATCTTAAATCACTCCAGCCCAGGATTGCCAACTGCCTTCAGATTCATCCAGACCTAGTTTTATCCCATTGCATGCAGAGACTAGCAGCCTTGCTTTTCTTAGAATGTTTTAACATCTAAACTTGAGGCCTCCGAACAACAGGATCAGGACTTAAGTGGAAATCCCACTATTGCCCCCCCCCCCTTGCATATCATGCCCCTTACACTAGTGCTCCTTCTCTGCCCCCAGCCCCTTCACACTGGTGTTGAACCACCGGTTCTCTCCCTCCTCACCAGGGTTCGCGGTCGCTGCCATTCCCCGGGCACCTGCGTCCAACCCTGGTCCTGGTTCCCCCTCCAGCCAAGATGGCACCTGGAGAAAACCCCCTCCCCCCTTGAGCGCGCAACCCAACCTACTGCGCGGAGGGGGGCGGGACCCCGCTCCACTAACACCTCCGTCTGCTACTGGGCGGCTGCTAGTGTTGGACACCGCCTCCTTGATCACAGTTTGAGCCCCTCTCCACCCCACCCCGTCTAGAGTTCGCGATGCCTCCACTTCTCCCGGTTGTTGTGGTGATGCTGCTCAGGCCTTGGCCTGCACCCTGCGTGCTCGAACAGGATATGACATCACTCTTCCTCTTTACATCCTGGGTCATGTTGAGGCTCTGTGCCTGCCGGAACTTGTAGTTTCTATTTGCCGGAACTACTTGAAATCCTGCACTGGATTAAGCTGTTCTATTAACTTGGGGATAAGACGACAACAGCCGAGCCCTAAGCCACAAAGTAACTCAAGGTTTTATCGTTTGGGTCTTTAAGGAGGTGGGGGCGGAGTCCGGTACAGGCGGTCGACCAATCACAGGCGATGGTGTCAGTGCGTGGGGTCCCGCCCCCTACCAGGAGCAGGTTGGGTTGCCCGCGCAGTGGGGAGGGGGAGGGGTTTTTCCAGCTGCCATCTTTTCTTGGCTGGAGACGGGTCTGGGACGTGTATCGGGGTTTGGGCTACTCGCTGGACGCAGGCGCCTGGGGAATGGCAGCGGCTGCGAACCCCGGTGAGGAAGGAGAAGTGGTAGGGAGGGGATGAGAGAGAGGGGAAACGGGGGTGAGGGAGGAGGTAAGGGCAATAGTGAGCTGGAGGGGGCGATAGTGGGTGGGTGGGTAAGAGAGAGAGGAGGGACTACCCCGTGGGGGTTGTGGGGGAGAGTAGAGAGGGGATGTGATAGGAGGAGAGTAGGGACGGGGAGATAATTGGGATTAGGGGAGCACTAGCACTGTCCTTTATTTTTGTCTGTAAGGTTTCTAGACATATGCAGTACTGTACAGTTATTTCCGAGATGGTGCCTATTAGAGCTTATTATAGTATGTTCAAGATAAATGACCTATGGTACAGTTTTGGAAAGGGCAAGAAAAATATGAGGGACCAGAAAGAGAGGGGTAGGGTGATAAGAGGGCCGACTGGGGAGAAGGCACATATATAGGGGGTGTGGTGAGGCACAGAGGTCATAGATTTTAATTTTGTCGTGTCAGCTGAGTTGTTTTGTTTAAGTGAAAAAATCATAGCAGCTTCTGTAAGTGAGAGCAATTTCCCCTCCTTTCTCTGTTTTTGTTTCTGTCGTCTCCTGGCATGGGTACTGTGTTAGAGGTGTACACATGAGACAGTGGTGTATAACTGGAGGCCTTTGGCTCCGTTTAGATGTGTTTTCACCATTCCCGTGGAAGACTCGATGAAGGAAGGGCTCATTCTTCTGGCATTCAGGTCTGAGCAGAGATGATCTTCTGGAGGACTCTTTGTGGTTCCTGTTTTTCATTTGTGATATGTAGTGTGTTTCATCCCAGTGTTGTGTTTTGCAATCATGATGAGGTAAGGAGAGTTCAGAGAGTAAGAAGTATGCAGGGGACAGTGGGATGTTTCCTGTGAGTTAATTAACTTAGAATCTGATATTGTGCCAGGGCCTCTCTTCCATTGAATATAGCTTATATTTAATTTTTCTCTTCTATAAAATGAAAGCACTGTGCACAGCTGTCTCTCATGGGACCATATTTTTTCAGGTCAGCAGCAATATTCCCTCTTTTTCTGTAGGCTGTGTGCACATAAAATATCAGCTGTGCAGCTTTTGAAGGAAGGTTAAATTTTTGTGCGCCACATAACGATACTCGGAGTTATATACTTTAAAATTTGACTACACGTCAGAATACAGTATGTATACCATATTGATTGCACTAGAAAATATTGTAGAACTTGTGAAAACCGTAAATGCACCACAACGTTTAAATTTTAAGACATCTGTGTTGTTTTCTATCAGAATCACAACCGTAATATTAGTGCGCTCTGTTGTAAAGTATGTGCGCTCGCTCGGCGAGGTGTGTGTGCGCACGCGCACACAGCTTAGAGGGAACAGTGGTCAGCAGCAAGCACCCTTCTTATTGCTCCCTTCTAGGTGCATGCAGTTGCTTTTTCCCTTGTTTGCCTTGCTAATAATGGTTTGCAGATTTTTCTCCCGCGAGCTTGTCTAAAATTATTTTTAAACTAGGCTCTGCTAAATGACTTGTTCACATCTTTTAGCAACAAATTCCAAAGTTTGTGTTGAATAAAACTTCTTTCTCGGATTTGTTTTAAATCTGCTATCCATGTCTATTAGTACTATGAAATTGAGTGAGCTGAAAATGTTGGTATATTTATTTATTTATTTTATTTAACAGTTATTTATATACCGCTCTTTCCCTAGTATCAAGTGCGGTTTACATGGAACAGTAGGTTAATTGGTATGTAATATACCAAGTCAGTTTACATAGAACAGATAATTATAATTTACAAGGAATGTTGTAACATTAAAGGTATAACATATTAGAACATATATACATTGTTAGTTTAAATCTATATGCTGGTGGAGAAATTTTTGTACCATGAACCTGGTGTGTGTCTCCTTCCCAACCCCTCCAGAGACATGGCGTTGGGTAAGAGAAATCTTGTCATATGCCATAGGTGTGGTTTGAGTACTCTGGAAAATGGGCAGCTTCTTTTCAGATTTGGCCCATAGCCTTGGCATATCAGAATTCTCTGTATTCCCGAGGTTTTGTGTCCATGTGTGTTGGAAATCTGCAATAAACTGGTTAGTTCATGTGCAAAGTTGGAGCGTGTTTGTTATTGTGTGTTTTTTTTTTTTTGAAAGTGTGCTTCTTTTTAATTTAATGTAATATTGGTATTTTTATTCTGCTTTACCAACTGCAGGTTTTAAGGTGGAACAAAACTGAATTTGATCAAATCCATCCCAACCCTTAGCTCCAGAAATACAGAGCACATTACATCACAATAAAATGTTATTTTTAAAAGACTTCTTAAATAAGTATGTTGTGATCAGAATTGTCTTATCCATCCTTTAGCAGAAAATTGACAAGTCTTTAGGAAGGTTTTTCCAAACCAATGGCTAGCTCTCATGAAAGAGGCCACTACTCTTGTGGGACAAAATCTTCAACTTATATTCTTGTAATCTTAATGCACTAGGTTATGTAAATGTATAGCTGACGTTCAACTAAGACTTATAATGGAAGTCAAAAGCTTGAATCAGACTTTTTTCTGAACTGGCAGCCAGTGCATGTGCTCCAAAAATGGAGGTGCCCTTTCCCATCTTCTCCTAGCTAAAACCAGCTTAGCGACTGTATTCTGAAGTCATAGTCCTTAAGGAGGCCCACATAAATTGAATTACAATAGCTAAGATGTCGTCAGAGCCATCACTTGCTCTGACTGCCCTAAGATGGTCTCTGATTAAAACAAACAACCAACCTTTATACCAGGGGTTCTCAACCCAGTCCTGGGAACACGCTTAGCCAGTCATGTTTTTAGAATAACCACAATGAATATGCATATGAGAGGTGTGCATACAATGCAGGCAGTGCATGTAGATGGATCTTGCACGTATTCATTGTGGTTATCCTGAAAATCTGCCTGGCTAGCTTTTTCCCCGGGACTGGGTGGAGAACCCCTGCTTTATATTGATGTGCCCTTTTCTGAAACTTCTGCAACGGGGGACTGGTAATAGCAAATCTGTGTGTGTCAGCTAAAATCTCACCTTGGCCTGGCTGGCTGTCCATTATGTCCGCAGTTGGATCCCGCTTTTGTATTTTCCTGCAGTGCTTTTCTATCAGGTGGAAGTGGGGCATGCAGTACTGAGATAATCAGACATTCCACCATCAACAAAGTATTCATAGTTTAGCCTAGAATTTATGGGATATATGAAGGCACATGGCATAATCTTCTTGGACAGGGTGCAATTTTTCAACAGATTAAAGCTGCTTTTGAGAGTGTAGGAGCAGTATATTTAGGTACCTGCTTCTGGATGCCTCAACAACACACCACATCACATGCACTACCCAATACTGGCAGGAGACCCAAACAGGTGACACTGTTATTCTCATTTGGCTGGGAATGCTCCTTGTCTAGGGGCTTACCAATGGCTTGCAGCTTCATGGGGGGGAGTGGGGAAGGCTGAGCTAAAATCGCTGCAGAAGGAAAGGTGGAAAGGTCTGGATATTTTTGATAAATCTGCAGATTTGTTTTGCTAGTGAGTTTACAGTTCCTCAGTCTTTAATACCGTAGTGTGGTTGGTGGTTTCCTAAGCGTTTATGGACCAGAAAAGAATCAGAGGCACCCTAGCTCATGTGGGCTGTTAACTGATATCTCTAGCTGAAATTTAGTATCTTTACATGGTGTTTTGCTCCCCATAGTACAAATCTTCCTCCGACATGCTTCAGTAAACCCTTTCCAGGAAATCAGTTACTGCAGCATCTGTGAAACAAATTGATTTATCTAAAGGTTTATTAATCAAGATCAAGAAGAAGCCTGGCAACTGATGATAGACGTTAAAAACTGTTTGATTGCTTGAGAGTGGTCAGGTTCTGCTCTGACTGGGCTATCCTAGAGATGGATTTTGGCTGTGTCAGAACTTCAGTCATTATGGAGGTAATTCTGTAACAAGCTGCATAAATGTATGCGCTTTTCACAGTGTGTGAGAATGGGCACAGACATAGAGAATAGTGCCCACCTAGCCTACAAGTGTGAGCTTCATGGTGATGGTGCGTAGTTTCAGAATGGGTGACAGGGACAGTTTAGGTAGAGAAGAAATTTACACACTTTAAGTTATGGAATGCTATAACATATGCACTTTTTTTACAAATCTAGTCTTGGCCAAGGGAGGAGTGGCCTAGTGTTTGGGGCAAGTTACCTCAGGCCGGGGGTTCAAATCCCACTAGAGGACAGCAACTGGACCGGAAGGACTGGGGTTTCTAGTCCCACAGGTGCTCCTTGTGGTCTTGGGCAAGCCACTTAACCCTCCATTGCCCATGTTCCCTATACAATAGTTATCGCCAAGTTATAATGCCCTGTTCAATGTAATTTTCAGTTTGTTCAGTGTAAACCGCCTTGATATCATGAAGGACAGTATATAAGAAATGTTAAAGAAATTTCTTTATCGTCTCTCCAGGCCAGTCTAGTTACGAATGGGTGGTCAGCCCCCTCTAGCAGCTGAGGACTGAGCATGACTGAGTCTTGATGAATCAGTACAAGAGCTCCCTCTATATCTCCAGCAGTTGGGTAAAGAGCTCCTACATGGTGGACTCCCTGAAAGGAGGATTTGGGTAGCTTCGTAAGATTACAAAAAAAAGAGGATAGGATTCTTCTAAAAGAGCTTCAGCAGTTCCAGATAGATTTGCATAGAAGGCTGGGAGAACCCCCTCCTAAAATCAGTAGGGAAGTGAGGATGGGCAGTAGGAGCAGGGCTTGCCCCAGGACTGGAATCTCCAGGGACCAGAATCTGCATGGGGGTGTACTACCTGGGAGCCCCAGGTCATTCCCACTCTGTCCCAGCTGGCTAGCCAGTGGTCTGTTAGCTACAGGATCTCTAGCTATCCTCAGGCTAGCAAGTAGAACTGTGTTAAAGGAAAATAAAGACAAGTGAAGATCAAACAGAAACAGCAGCTGCGGGGCTCTTCTCCTCTTAGGTGGAACCCTTCCTCTTGTACGCGGGGGGGGGGGGGGGGGGTGTTGAGCAGGGATTGCAGTGGTGGCTGACTCTTAGCTCCCTTGTTAAAGCGTGCTCCTTTGGCGCGGGTGCATGCCCCCCCGGCCCTCTCAGCTTGTGTGCAGTGTGGGAGCAGCCATGGCTTGTGTCTCATCAGTTTTTGTTGCACGTGAGTTAGGTTGGGACATTGGCTGCAGCAGTCTTTTACTGCTGCTCAAATGAAAGCCAACGCAGCATTATCGTGGGGGGTATTTCTTAGGGCCAGCTGTTCCTGTATGTGTTTGGTGGGGACCTCTGCCATGTCTCAGACAGCAGCCATTTCCCCCCGCACAACAAGGAAAACGGGAAGAGCAAAACTAAAGATAAATTGCCAGCAGGGACAGGTCCAGCACATTGGACAACTATACTGGGTTTTAAGGAGGTGCTTGAACCCCCCACCAATTTCGTATAGTCTCTGCATAAAGCCTACTGCCTCAAGAGGAAACAGGCAGAGTCCTTAGATCCTCCCTAAAAAATTCCTGTTCTGGCTGGGGATGACCTGCTAAAGGGATATCCTGGATAGGGATCATCCCAGGTGGGAAAAGGGGGTGGGGGATGAGATCAGTGCCTGGTTGGGTCAGGACTCCCCGCGGATGCATGCTTCAGGAGAGTTGGGGGAAGGCACTTCAGATCTCTGAGGCAATCCGGTGGCTCCGGATTTGTAGGAGGGAGAGATTTCCCCAGGGGAGGATCCGAATGTGTTCCACAGAGAACCACTCCCACCACTTATTGGGCATTTGCTTTCGGCCCTGAATATTGTGCAGTCACCAGCCCTGGTGGAGGAGCCTCTGGAGGATTCTCTGCTTCAGAGGTTCAAGGGGGCACAGGTGTGCTTCCTGGTTCACAGAGTGATCAAGAAGATAATTGCGTCAGAATGGGAATTTCTGGAGGCTACCTTAAGAGGTTGCCGGGCCATGGAGTGCCTCTTCCTTATCCCACAGGAGGAGTGAGAGCTCCTGAGGATGCCAAAGGTGGATGCCTTGGTCTCGGTGACTAAGAAGACCACCATCCCCATGGAAGGTGGGGTGGCCCTTAAGGATCTGCAAGATAGGAAGCTGGAGTCTCTCCTTAAGTAGGCCTTTGATTCTAGTGCCTTGGCCCTGAAGGCCCCCATTTGTGGGGTTTGTGTCCAGGGCCTCCATTTGCTGGCTCCAGAGCTTAGCCCCTCCCCCCTCCGACCTGGAGGGCCAGGTGGCTTTGGAAGGGGAAAGATGGAGTTGGCTTACATGGCAGATGCCTTCTATGATTTGGTTTGGGTGTCCTCGAAGACTATGGCCTCAGTCATTGCGGTCCAGTGTCTTTCTCTGGCTTTGTAGCTGGGCGGCAAATGCTTCGTCCAAATCTCGGCTCAGTAAGCTCCCCTTCAAGGGCAAGCTGCTGTTCGGTGAGGCATGGGACAAGATTTGTAAAGGACTTGGGCAACTCTAAAGGGGGAGGTGCCTGCTGGAAGATCACCCTAAGGAGCTGAAACCAAGGGGCCCTGCAGTCCAGGGATTTCCAGAAGTTCCAGATGACTCGGTTCGCGCCCTATCAGTGTGGTCACTATGGAGTAAGGGAGCAACCCTTTTGGGGTTCCTGGGGCTCTGGTCGGGGTTATTACGCTGCCCCACCGGCCCCAGCTAAGAAACCCCAATGAAGCCATAGAGGCCCAGATGGAAGTGGCAATTGGAAGTCGGTTGCAACAGTTTTATTCCATCTGGGCCACCATGATGACTGACCAGTGGGTTTTGGAGATAATCCATGAAGGGTATGCACTGGAGTTCGCCAGGCTGCTGTCCGATGCATTTGTCACCTTGCCCTGCAGGGCTCCAGAAAAGATGGAAGCTATCTGCTCCATGCTTTGATTGTTGCAATTGAAGGTGGTGGTACCGGTGCCGTACAACTCCAGTCGATACTCCATTAATTTCATGGTGCCCAAGAAGGAAGGGTCTTTTCAACCCATCCTCGATCTCAAGCATGTATACTGGACCTTGAGTGCCTCACTTCCAGGTGGAGACCTTGTGTTCGGTCATTTTAGCGGTGAGGCAGGGTGAGTTCCTATCCATGCTGGATCTTACAGAGGCCTGTCTGCATATTCCCATCAGGCCAGATCACCAGCAGTTCCTGCGGTTCGCCTCGTCCGTGGAACACTTTCAGTTCTGGTTTTTGGCCTGGCCACTGTTCCGTGCACCTTTTACAAAGGTCATGGTAGTGGTGGCGACGGCAGCGACAGCATTGTGACAGGATTCTGGTGCACCCCTCCTATCTCGACGATTGGCTCATCCGAGCGAAGTCAGAGTCAAAGGTCACCTCCACTACGAGGGCAGGAGTTGTGTCCCTCCCCAAAGACAGGGTGCAGAAGATATGGGTGCGGGCATGGAGATTTCTACACATGAAGGCGCTGACGGGTTGGTACAACCTTCAACTGTTGGGCTCAGTGGTGCCAGCGCTAGACCTTATGCCCTGGGCCAGGGCCCATATGCAGCTGTTGCAGCAAGCATTCCTCTCGTGTTAGTCTCCTCAGTTGCACCTTTGTCTCAGAGGTTGCATGCCCAGAGGGAGTGAGAGCAAGAATGAGTGGCACTCAGAGCCTGCTCGTTTGTTGGCGGGCATGCTGTTGCAATGGATACTAGTGACCACAGATGCCAGCCTCATAGGGTGGGGAGTGCATTGTCTCTCTCAGGTGACACAGGGCTGCTGGTCTCCGGAAGAAAGCTCTTGGTCGATCAACCAACTCAAGATGAGAGAGTGTTCTTGGTCCTGCAGAGTTTCCACCCATTGATAGTGGCGAAGGTTGTCTGCGTCTTCTCCAATAATGCAACAATGGTGGCCTACATGAACCTAGAAGGGGGTATGGGCAGTGAGACCCTGGTGGAGGAGAATTAGTCCCTCCTGCTGTGGGCAGAGAAGCAGTTGATGGCCCTTTGCGTGACTCATGTTGCCGGGAGGGGCAGTGTTCAAGTGGACTTTCTAAGCTGCCATAGGTTAGATGCAACGGTGTTCCACGACATCAACGTGTGTTGGGGGGGAACCAATCATGGTCACCCTGACCAACCCCAAGGCAATCCAGTTCTTCAATAGGCACAGATGTCCGAGGAGCTCAACGCCCTCACCCAAGCTTGGCAGAGAGGATCCTGTATGTCTTTCCACCATGGGCGCTCATTGGGTGCCTTCTGCAGCAGATAGAGACTCACGACGGTCTGGTGATCCTCATCATGCTGGATTGGCCTCTGAGCCATGGTATTCAGATCTCATTCATCTCTTGATTTATTGAACTTGGCAGTTGCCCGACAGGGTCAACCTGTCGTCTCAGGGGCCAGTTCTGATGACGTAGGTGGATTGATTCTTGCTTACGGCATGGCCATTGAAAGGGCACAGTTGTGTTGCCAGGGCTACTCCCTGGCAGTCATTTCTACCATGCTGAAGTCCAGAAAGCGTTCAACCATGTTAGCCTGTGTCAGAGTCTGGCACATATTCGAGGACTGGTGTACTCCCAGGGACGTGAGCCCTTTTGCTTGCTCACTACTTCATTTTTTTATGTTCTTCCAACGCTGTCTCAAGGACTTGGCTCTCAATTCCTTGAAGGTGCAGGTGGCAGCGAGTGCAGGGTTGTTCCCTGGCGGCTGGGACCTGAACCTGGTGCTGTTTTGAGCCTATCTCTAGGGCGTCCGTAAGAGATCTCATCCTAAAAACAGCATTGTTGGTGGTGCTCTGTTCTGCTTGGCGAGTCTTTGACCTTCAGGCTTTCTCATGTTGAGAGCCCTTTCTGCAGCTTACCAAGGAGAAGGTGGTATTGTGGCCCATGCCGTCCTTTCTTCCTAAGGAGGTATCTCTGTTTCACTAATCAATCCATTTCCCTGCCTGCCTTTCCTGCCCTCAAGCTCCGAGGAGGATCATCGGCTTCACCTGCTGGATCTCCACAGGGTGCTGCAAAGATACTTCAAGGGGGCAGAGGCCTTTCGTAATTCAGTCTTATTTGGGGGTCCTCGCAAGGGGGGAAGTGCCCTCCAAAGCCTCGATTGCCCAATGGGTGAAGCAGGTCATCTGCGTGGCTAATGTGGTACGCGGGAAGATCCTGTCATCAGGTATCCGGGCTTATTTAACCCGAGCCCAGGCGGAGCACTGTCTGGTCCCTCCCTCCCAGTGGACATTTTGCAGGGCGGCAACCTGGTCGTCGCTCAATACCTTCTTGAAGCATTATCACCAAGATGAGCACGTGGCGGGGGATGCGATGTTTGGGGCCTCAGTACTTCAAGCCAGACTCGCGGGTCTCTCCCATGTTTGAGTACTGCTCTGATACATTCTATTCGTGACTGGCCTGGAGGGACAATAAGGAAGGTGAAATAGACCTTACCTGCTAACTGTCTTTCCTTGAGTTCCTTCCAGGCCAGTCCAGGACCCTCCCTGGTTCTTTGCTTCTCTTTTAGGGTATATGTATGCAAGTGAAGCACTTCTGGCCCAGTTCTGGGTAAGGACTTGTATGAAGAGACACAGTTCTGCGGGAAGGGTCTGTCCCCGAGCAAAAGGGCCGGTTGGGCCCTGCTCACCTGCCTTGTCATTACTATGTATATACTATAAATAGTTTCCAATCTGTAATTGTCTTAGAGCTAGGATGGAAGCGTGCTCTCACACCTTCTATTACCTCTCCTAAGAACTGATGCTCTCGAGGGGGAGGGGGGAGTTTTGTTTAAGTGGTGGTGTTTAGGTGTGTTTCGTGTTGCTATCTGCTTTGTCAGTAGAAGACTGGAATCTGGAGCTGTAGAGGGAGCTCTTGTACTGATTCATCAAGACTCTGTCATGTTCAGTCCTCAGCTGCTGGAGTGGGCTGACTACCCATTTGTAACTGGACTGGCCTGGAGGGAACTCAAGGAAAGACAATTAGCAGGTAAAGTCTAATTTCACCTTATACCAAGTCTAGGGTTGGTGTAAGGGTTACACCTACATTTGGTGGTCATATTTCCTATAAAGTAATGCACATATCCTTTGCCTTTATAGAATAGGCACAAAGTACGCACGCAACCCTTATAGACGGTTGTCATTTAAATTTGTAGCTACCACTTTTAATCTGTTGGACTTTTCATTTGCAAATGATTGCTCATTGTCTGCATGGTAAAGGGGTCATGGCTGTTGTCTGCTCTTCTTTGCTTTAAAATTGAATGCATGTCCTTGCTTTTAGATGGTTTGGAATAGCTCGGAACAAAGCAACCTGGGTGTGTTTGTTGTGGTGTTTGTTTTGTTTTTTTAATCATTTTGGTATATTTTTAACAAAATGGCTCACCTGTTAGGCAGTTGGTGGATTCCGAATGTAAATTGAAGGAAAACCTATTTGGGGATGTAATTCAAGGTGAGTTATATTCCCTGAGGTCTAAGTCCAAGTTTATACTTGAGGCAATGGGGTGAAGTGACTTGTCTAGATCAGCGTTTTTCAACCACTGTGCCGCGGCACACTAGTGTGCCGTGAGATATTGTCTGGTGTGCCGTGGGAAAAATTCCAATTTCATCCGTAACATGTGGCCTCGGCTCACAAATTAGGGTTGCCAACCGGCCGGTTTTCAGCCGGCCTGGCCGGTTTTTCCATGGCCAGGCCGGCTGCCAGCACAGTTGTAAAACCGGCCATTGAAAAGCTGGTTTTTTGCTCTGGCCGCAAGATCGGGAGCGGCCAGAGCAAAAAACCGGCTTTTGTGCCGAAGTCCGCGGTGCGAACGCGATCGCGATTCCCTATAGCAGTGCAGCCGCTGCTTCTGCTTTGTACAGAGCAGCGGCTGCACTACACTTACATTGAAAAGTAAAGAGAAACTGTGTCAGGAGCCCTCCGGTCATCGCAGAGCCCGAGGAAGTGATGTCATGGGGGCGGGCTCCTCACAGGCTGTCTTTCCTTTGAAAAGGAAAGACAGCCTGTGAGGAGCCCGCCCCCATGACATCACTTCCTCGGGCTCTGCGATGACCGGAGGGCTCCTGACACAGTTTCTCTTTACTTTTCAATGTAAGTGTAGTGCAGCCGCTGCTCTGTACAAAGCAGAAGCAGCGGCTTGGGCAGAGGGGGGGGGTTTGTGTGAGTGAACCAGCAAGGGGGGGGGGGCAATGGTGTGAGTGAACCAGCAGGGGAGGGGGGGTAATGGTGTGAGTGAACCAGCAGGGGAGGGGGGGTAAGTGACAGGGGGGTGGGTGAGTGAACCAGCAGTGGAGGGGGGGGGGTGGTGTGAGTGAACCAGCAGGGGAGGGGGGTTGGTGTGAACCAGCAGGGGAGGGGGGGTAAGTGACAGGGGGGTGGGTGAGTGAACCAGCAGTGGAGGGGGGGGGTGGGTGAGTGTTTGATTCCTATTCAAGAGAATTACTTTATATATAGTCAATATAGGCACAGAGGTAAATTTTTTTTAACATTTTCTAATGGTGGTGTGCCTCGTGATTTTTTTCATGAAAAAAGTGTGCCTTTGCACAAAAAAGGTTGAAAAACACTGGTCTAGATCACAAGGAGCAGCTGTGGGATTTCTCTGGTTCCTGGCTGCCTGCTATAGCCACTAGATTATTCCTCCACTTTTGAAGGAATGTTAAGTAAGGTTCTTGACATCATTAAATCACAGAGATTTAACATCTAAAATAAAATCCAAATGTTAGCATGGGAGAACCTTGCCAAAAAGGCAGATGTTAAGAGTTTGAAGAAACACAGCAATTGAACCTCTTCATGTGCAAGATTTTCTGGAGAGGGGGGGAGGGGGTGCTGCTTTAGCGACATACAGTATGTAGATGATTTAATAGATATTAAATTCTCTAGTTTTCTGACATACTAAAGTAAAACTCATGGAACAGTGATCCCAGGGTGGGGTGAGGTGCAGTTGGTGAGCATTGGATCAATGTCCTATATGCATTTAGATATGGCCTCCATGCTTTAATGACTGGGAGTATGCAGTTAGGTCAGAGACCTGAGTGTATGTGTCTTGCAAAGTTGAAATGACAGTTTCTAGCTTAAAGAACTTACTATTAAATTTTGTTGATATTCAAGACTTTTGGAAATGTGTTGTCCAACAATGCTGCTAAACCTATACCTCTGTTAGAAACCTGGGGAGCCTAATTTATTTTTTCTTCGCAGAAATGACATCTGATATTCCATCGCTTGGTACAGCGGTCACCTCTGGGAATCCTGGAGCTGGTGGGCAGGCAGGAGGAGCTCTTATCCAGAGACCAAGCAAGAGGCGGCCAGAGTAAGTATATAGCCCAGCTCAAAAGAGGGAAAGCCCGATGCCTTTGCTGAAAATTCTGTGAGCAGAAAAGTAGAGTTTTCTTGTTTATGATCTGGGCATTAAAGGTGTTTATTGAGGCTGTTCTGTTGCTGGGTGGGGAGTATTGTAAAGTTCCTCCTGCCGATCCATTCTCAGCCCTGGTTCAGAATCTGTACATAAATTGGAGCCTGGATGCTGGTTTGCAAGCAGATTGGGTTACTGTATCGGTTAATTTACCTTGTGTCTACCTTTCACTTTCCAGGCTTGACTTTGATGATGATGAAGATGAGGGGAACAGTAAGTTTCTGCGGTAAGTTCCTGTACAGTGAATGGGGGGGGGGGGGCACATTACATCACATAGAGTTTGCAGACTCACGGTGTTTCCAAAATCCCAGCCTCCGGCGGTAAGTGATTGTAGCATTAATATTCCTGCCAAACAGAAGCATGCTGGTCTCCTTTTGAGATCGAAGGGGTTTGGAACCTGATCTGTGGAGGGACGGTCACGTTTCCTCTGTGGTTACAACGTAACTTTCATGCTTTCTTAATGGTGCCTGTGGTGCCACTGCTTCTTTTGTCAGCTTTGCTTTTAAAAGGTTCCAGGGAAAATGCATTCTCAACCTGTATAAATTCTACTGAGGACTTCCTGAGCTGTTGGCCACTTTAGCAATGATTTTGGCTAGCTGGTGTCATTTCTTGACATCGAGACTGATTTGATTGAGGACTTGGGTTCCATTGCTCAGATTTCCAGCCTCTTGATGAGCACAGCATGGACCAGTTTGAGCCTGTAGAGTTCTAAGCACTGTTCTCCCTGTGTGGATCCAAGAGTAGGGTGGGGGGGGAGGAAGAAAATGAACAAACCTGATTGGTGGTGGCTAACTTGGTGCATGTTGAAAGACAGTCCAGCTTAATGGAGTCTTCTGTTTCCGTTTTCTTCCCCTCCAGGTGTGAGGATGACCAGCTGCCCAACGATAAGGAGAGATTTGCCAGGTAAAGGTTTCTGGTGTGGCTGGTGCTCTGAAAACAACTGTCGCAAGTAGCATCCCGTTTATCTTGTGGCCCCTATACGGCTGCTTTCCATCTCGTTCCAGGTCCTTGTGGTCCCTTGCTGGTGTACCTTTTTATTTTCTCTCGCTTACTGTTGGCACCTCACATGTCAGGCCCACTAGCAGACTGGCTCATGTCACAGATTCTAAAGAATTTCCACCAAATCTCCTTTGTCTTTCTGAGCCAAGAATGCTGCAGCAGAATTCTGTTAAAACTTCTTTTTAAAAGTGAGGTGTTCGTCAGATTTTGCATTTCTTGGTAAATTTGTGAACTTGTATACCCTGTAACTGAATGCCTTGCAGTAAGTATAGGCAGGAGTTCTCTGGATAGCTGCCATTTTGCTCCAGCCATAACCACATGTGATGGAGGAGCGGTGTTAGTGTGTAAGGAAATGAAATACATTCCATATCTTAAGTTTTTGTATTTCAGTGGAAGCCTAACCTGGTGAAAGAGGGACCATGGTTACGGGTGTTGCCAGAGACTTGTATAAAGCTCACTGATGTGATGTGTCTTAGCTTATTTTGGCAGCTGTCTTATTGGGAAGGCCCAAGCAGGCTGCTCTGAGGTGCAGGGCCAGGGCTTAGTGGACATACTTAAAATGCATAAAGTGAACCCTTGTCGTAGTGCGCTATTAAGAGAGAGCCATTTCCCCACTCGCCTTGTCTCTAAAGATTAAGATCCCCCACTTACCTCAGCACTAGTTATGCAGAGTGATGAGATTATGTGAGCATTTATGATTCCTGTCTGATTTTGTGCCCCTGATATAGGAAGTGGGACTCCACAAACCTCAGGATATTCACTGTAGCTGGGTTCCTTTATGATAGCACTGAGAAAGTCGCTGATCTCCTTCATCAAGAAGGAGGCATCTTCTCTTTTTATCATTTCTTGACGGTCTTTACTGTAGGATTAAGACTCTTCCCTGATTGTTGCTTCAGACCTGCCCTTTCAGTTTTTGGAAGTTGTCACATGTGCCTGGCTTACTCCTGACCTCCTGCCACCTAATTTTCTCTGCAATGTACTGCCTAAGAGCTAATCACACAATATGGCATGCTGCTTTGAAAATCCTGCAGGATCCATCTTGCCGCTAATATGCGCTTTTGTTACCTCTGGTCTTCTCCTTTTGCACCACCATAGGGTAGTCGAGGCAAGGCTGGGATTTCCAAAGCATCTTTTTGGGAGGGGTTTTTTTTTTTTTATAGCTTAGTGGATTATTTTTATTTGTAGGTCGGACGATGAGCAGAGTTCAGTGGATAAGGAAAGACTTGCCAGGTAGGAGAATGAAGATGAACGCATGGCTTTTCTCGCTCCGTCTCCTTTTTGTCTCTATTTTCTCACCTGCTGTGTTACTGGATATGAAGCTGCAGTTTAAAATGTTCACTTTCTTCCTGAGACTGAGAACCTCTTCAGCCCTTTGTTGTGATCCTTTATCTCCTGGATGTTCAGTTTCAAGATCAAAGCTATAGAAATCCAGTAACCCATTTGACTTTGAAGATTGGCCAGCACACTCTCATTTGCAGACAATCTGGTACTGATCAGGCTTCAAGGACGTTGCTGCTCTCTATCCAGTCATGTCTGTAGACACAGACTGATCATGTGGTAGGTGCCACCTGATTTTGAATGGATTTCTGCCACTTTGTCATCGTTGGTCAGATCATGGCAAATTGTGCTTCTTAGTCTGTGATGTGGTTCACTTGGCCCTTCAACTAGAATTAAAAGCCTGTTCTGAGAGTGAAAATGAAGATGAAACAAATAGTTCTTCTCGGGCCTCAAGACTCCACATCGTATGTCTTTCTTTGTTGTTTTACATTGGAGTGAGACTTCTTTCTTATGTCTGGTCACATTTTAGCTTTTATCACAAATCCTTCTTGGGGATGTATTCATGCTTGTATCAGGCAACCACTTGTATGCACCCTAAACCTCCAGCTTGCTGTTTAAAATATCCAGTAATGGTGAAAGTACAGCCTTGCTGGTGTCCACCACTCAACCACTGAAAAAGTCAAGTGATTTGTCTTTAAGCCCAAATTACATCTTCCCTTTTCATGTCTTCCATCTTTGTGATCTTGCCTTTTTGCTTTGGGCTTGATCCATGTTATTTAGTGAACTGAAGTCCTATTACCTCATAGACATCTCCACTCTGAGACAAATATTCCAGCTATCCTAGTATTTCTTCATATGCTCATTAGTCTGTTATCTCATCCTCTCAAACTGGGGAGAAGCCAGAGGTGCCAGTCACTTCAGATCAGAAGCCACAAAGCGATCCCAGCTTAGACAGTTTAGCATCAGTGATGGTGGTTTTTATTTGTCGGTGTTCGCAGAATTCATGAGGACATCTCATAGAGGTATGGTTGCTACGGGAAAAAAAACTACAACAGGCACGATTGGAACTATTCTCTTATTAGCCCAAAAAAGTACTATTCGGCTGGCCTGGTGGTTTGGTAGCAGTGCATCTGTTAAAGGACCTGGGTTTGATCCCTGAGTTGGCCGGGGCTGAAGATCTAGGGGTGGGAGGGGGATCCCAGTCGTCATGCACTGGATTTAGGGGCTGTAATTGTAGGGTTCTGGAAGGAGCCCTGGTGTGTGACCCTGGCTGAAGAGGAATGTGGCTGTGATAAGTGAACTAAAAAGGTTGGGGAGAGCGATGATGGGGAAGAATCCTTGGGTAATTGTGAATGAAGGCTTGTGGTGCCAGATCCTGCTAATGTGGAATCTTGAAGGAGCAGGGTGGTGTCAGGCTCCATAGAATATGCTCTGTATGTAGTTACATCTTGAAGCTTGTATTCAGAGGGTGAGAATTAGTGGATAGCTTTTGCAATTTTCTAGTTGTGTAATTGTCCTGCTGTAACGCTTGCAATATTGTGGTGGACTCCACCCTTTGTGTGGCATGTCCAGTTTCCTCTGGCCTTTCTGCTCTGCCCTGTTGTGCTACTCTTGATGCAGGAACTGTGCAGTGTACTGCTTTAAGTGACCTGCTCCTGCAGGCTTACTGGGCTCCTGTGAAATCATACCGTTGTGTTCTGGGTACAGTGGTGGCCTTAGGGGATAGCCACTTTGAGCGCCATGCCTTGAGAGAGCCACAGATGTTTACAGCATATCTCTAACTTGCTTGTAGGCCATCAGAATTAAGCCTGTAAGGGTCCCAAATGACTCAGTCCCAGAGCCATTACAAGGATATCACTATTGGGGGTGTGGCTGGTTCATTCAGAGGCTAAGAACGTTACCTTTGGTTCTTTACTGACCGTTGTTTGATCTGAACTGCAGATGAAGGGGTAGATCTGTTTTCAGAGTGCTCAATCCTTTCTTTATGTCATTCTGCATTTGTCCCCATGACATCATGCTATGGGCTTTTGGGTCTATCCATAGCAGTTTGCAGGGTTGGTTGGTTGATTTGTTTTTTCTTCCAGATTAATTAAATATTTTTTTCAGTTACTCTGTTCTTTTCCATGTTGGCCACAGAACAGAAGTTGCAAAGTACAAACCTTAATTGTAATAAACTGACGTTTTATCCTCTAATATAAATTCTGTGAAGTACTTTTAGGACACATCCTCCATGCTGCATTCCACAAACTTGTTTGTTTTGCTCTCTTGTAAAGTGGAATTGATGTATTTTATGCTCACTTTATTTGAAAATACATGACTCAATATGCAAAAGCATTTATCTGGCTAGCAGGATCTGCTAATGATCTAAGTATATCAAAAATTACATAAACATAAGTGCATTGCTGAATTTTCCATTAACTGCCTCAGCACTATGTAGACAGTGCTGGAGGGATCCAGAACTTCCAGAGGCCAAATTTAGGCTTGTAGGAGGGAGGTTCTGGAAGCTAAATTTAGGCTTTTAGGTAGGAAGTTGAAATCCAGAACTTGTGAATAGGATTCTCAGAAGTGCTTCCTGTTCTATGCGCAGGACTGAAAAGGCAGAGCGAGCTCCGGAGTTTCAATGCATGGATGAGATGATGGTGCAAGGTAGAGGGTTTTGGGTTTGTTAGGAACTGGGCACCATTCTGGGGAAAGGGAGGGCTTTTTCAAAAGGATGGGCTTCACAGTAGCCTGGGGTGAAATCAGGCTATTGGCATTAACCCTTTAAAAGGAGACAGAGAGCATTGTTTAACTAGATAATATGGGGAAGTAGGCAGTCTCCCAGGAGTGCATGGTTCAGAATCTTTGAAGGATACTAGCAAAAGAGGTAAATCACGGCTTCCTGGTAGGGAGGTTTCAACAGGGCCGGTCCATCCACTAGGCAAGCTAGGTGACTGCCTAGGGCAGCAGGCCTGTGGCAGGCCATGTGCTTTGGCACACATGGCCTGCCGCTTCTGATCCCCTGAAGTTATGTCGGTGTGGAGGGTCAGAAGCGGCAGGCCATGTGTGCCAAAGCACATGGCCTGCCGCCAAGCCCAACCTCCACCTTGACACGGCCACCAGAATTGGTGTAACGTGGGCAGCTCAGCATGAGGGGGAGTGACATGGTCAAGGCTTCTGCCTGGGACAGCAGAAACCCTTGAGCTGACCCTGGGTTCCAATAAAGATTAAAAGTAATCTAGATGCCTTTTAAGTACAGAACAGATAGGGCTAAAAGATTCCAAATTACCCTTGTCAACTAATAACCAGATTGTTAATATGAATAAAATACAACCTCTAAAATGCCTGTATGCAAATCCTAGAAGTCTGAGAAAATAAGATGAGAGAGCTGGAACATATAATATTTTTATATGAAAGGTTAGATGTAATTGGCATCTCAGAGACCTGGTGGAAGGAGGACAGCCAAAGGAATACTGTGATATATCTGGGTACAAACTATATAGCAATGATAGGGTAGATCAGATTGGTGGAGGGGTAGTGTTCTGTTAGAGAGGACATTAAGTCATACAAGTTAAGTTTTTTGCAGAAAACAAAACACATTGTAGAATCTCTCTGGATAGAAATTCCATGTAAAAAGGGGGGAAGGCGATGGCAGTGGAGGGTGTACTACAGACTGGCCAGAATGAACAGATGGATGATGAAATGCTAAAAGAAATGAGAACCTAACAAAAATTACAACACAGTAATGATGGATGATTTCAGTCACCCCAGTATTGACTGGCTCAGTGTCATAGGACATGCTAGGGAGATAAAGCTTCTAGATGGCATCAGTGATAGCTTCCTCTTCAGCTGCTCCAAGAAGCAATTTTGGACCTAGTCCTTAATGGAACACAGGAACCTGTTGCAAGAGATAAGGGTGTTGGGGCCACTTGGCAATAGGGATCATAGCATGATCGCATTTGATTTAATAAATGGAGGGAGGACGGCAAGGAAATCACAGTACTATATTTTAACTTTCAAAAGGGAAACTATGATAAAATGAGTAAAATAGTTGAGAGAAAAAAATTTAAAAGGAGCAGCTGCAAAGGTTAAAGGTTTACATCAAGCATGGACGTTGTTTAAAAATAGTATTTTGGAAGCCCAGGCCAGATGTATTCCATGCTTTAAGAAATGTGGAAGGAAGGCCAAAGAACTGCCAGCATGGTTTAGAGGTGAGGTCAGAGAGGCTGATGTAGCCAAAAAAGCATTTTTCAGGAAATGGAAGGAGGAGCCAAATGACAAACGGGGAAACATAAGCACTGGCAAGTTAGATACTATTGATAAGGCAGGCAAAGAGAATTTGAAAACAAGCTTGCCGTGGAAGCTAAAACACACAATAAAAAACATTTTCAGGTACATTCATAGCAAAAATATCTGTGAGAGTCATTTGGACCATTAGACGATAGGGGGTAAAAGGGGCGCTAAGGTAGGACAAGGCCATAGCGGAGAGACTGAATGAATTCTTTGCTTCGGTCTTCACTGAAGAAAATGGAAGGAAGTTACCCATGCCTGAAATGGTATTTAAAGGTGATGTATCAGAAGAATTGAAATAAGTTTTCAATAAAGCAGGAAGATGTATTACAACTATTTGATAAACTAGCCAATCGCCTGGACTGGGTGGTATACATCCGGGGGTGCTGAAAGAACTGAAATATGAGATGTACTATCATTAAAATAATCTGTAGTACCTGAAGATTGGTGAATGGCCAACGTAATGCCAACTTTTAAAAAGGGTTCCAGGAGTGATCGGGGAAACGACAGTCTGATGTCAGTACCAGGCAAAATGGTTGAAACCATTATAAAGAATAAAATTACTTAAAATGTTGATAGTCATTGTTTAATGGGAGAAAGCCGACATGGATTTAGCCAAGGAAAACTGTCTTACTAATCCTGTTATATTTTTTTGAAGGTGTGAATAAACAGGTAGATAAAGGTGAGCCCATTGATATACTGTAATATATTTGAATTTTCAGAAAGCCTTTGATAAGGTCCCTCACGAGAGACTCTTGGCAAAATTAAAAAGTTATGGGATAGGAGGCAGTGTACTATTGTGGATCAGAAACTGGTTAAAAGATAGAAAGCAGAGAGTTTGACTAAATGACCAGTTTTCTCAATGGAGAAAGGTGACTAGTGGAGTACTCCAGGAATCTGTGCTGGGCCTGCTGCTTTTTAACATATATTGATAAATGACCTGAAAATGTGAATAACGAGTGAGGTGATCAAATTTGCAGATCACACAAAATTATTCAAAGTTCTTAAAATACAAGAGGATTGTGAAAACTTGCAAGAGAACCTTGATAAATTGGAAGACTGGATGTCCAAATGAAATTTAATGTGGAGAAGTGCAAAGTTATGCACTTAGGAAAGAACAACACAAACTATGGTTACACTGTGCAAGGTTCCACATTAGGAACCACCAACTAGGAAAAGGATTTAGGCATCATCGTGGATAATATGTTGAAACCCTCTGCCCAGTGTATAGCAGTGGCCAAGAAAGCAAATAGAATGTTAGGAATCCGAAGGAAAGGAATGGAGAATAAAACCAAGGCTATTATAATGCCTCTGTATCGTTCCATGGTGCGACCGCACCTTGAATATTGTATGCAGTTCTAGAAAAGGCACAGAGAAGAGTCACCAAAATGTTAAAGGAGATGGTGAAATTAGACCTTACTTAATAAATTTCTTTCCTTTAGTCCTTCCAGTTCGGTCCAGACTACCGGGTCTTCATCCCCTTCTAGCAGATGGAGGGATGCTATGGAAGGAATGGTACCCCTGTGGGGAAAGGCTTAAAATGTTAGGACAATTTGGAAAAGAGATGGTTGAGGGGAGTTATGACAGAGGTCTGTAAATGTAAAGAATGGTGTGGAACGGGTAAACGTAGAATGGTGGTTTACTGCACCAAAATGTAAAAAGACTAGGGGGGACACCATGAAGATACAGTGTAACCCATTTAAGACTAACGAGAGTATTTTTTTCTCTCAATTCATAATCAAACTCTGGAATTCGATCCAGAGGATGTAGTAAAAGCTGTTAGTGTAGCTTCCTTTATTAAAGGTTTGGACAAGTTACCCTAGGACAAGCATTGTGGAATTGTGGAACCTATGTACCACCTTGGGAACCTGCTAGGTACTTGTGACCTGGATTGGCCATTGTTGGAAACAGGATACTTGGCTTAATGGACCTTGGTCTGACCCAGTATGGCATTTATGTTCTTAAGATCCGTGAGTGGTGTTTGGGTTTATGTGGTTAGTTGTGATATTCAGACCCCTAACCGGATAACTAACAAACATTAAAGTTAGGCCACAAAAGAGCAGTCCTAACTATATACGGGTTTGCTATACAGAGCGGCTGAAACCGGATATTCAGTGCCGGCCACTATTTGGATTCTGGTGCTGAATATCTAGTTTCATTTTTGAAACACTGAGGCCGATGCTTAAAAGAAAATATTGACTGTAGAGTTTAAATATCAGCCTGACAACCATTTGTGTATATTGCCTGCACTGCTGTTGTTGCCAAGGGACTTCTATATAAGAGTGAACATGTTTTATAAATATAGCATCTTGACCTCCTCTGTAGATGAAAGAAGAGGTGCACCTGAAATTATTGTCTTTGGTGATCTTAAGGAGGCCAAATAGATAAGGTGATGGGAAAAGCCAGACGGATGCTTGGGGCCACAGGGAGAGGAATGGCCAGCAGGAAGGAGGAGGTGACGGTGCCACTGTTGAGAGCTCATTTGGCACACTGTGTGCAGGATAGAAACAGCATGAAGTTGGTGCAGAGGACAGCTACTGAAATGATCAGTGGTCTTAGTCATAAAGAGTGAGGGGACAGACTTAAAGAACTCAGTATGTATGCTTTGGTTTGAAATATTACAGCAATCGGATGCAGCTGTTACCATACTTATGGCTCTGCCAGGAAATTTGGAAGACATCATGGCCAACTGACTGGAAAAAGATCTGTGTTTTATACCAATACTAAAAAATAGTGATCCAGCTGTCTGTGGAAATTATCGCACAATTGCTCTGATCCCACATGCCAGTAAGTTTCTACTCAAGATTATACAGCAGAGATGGAGGGAGAAAATGACGTCATCCAGCTAGATGGCAGCTTGAAGACGGAGCTCCATCGTGACTGATGAAAAAACCTGCACAAAAGTGACCCCGGTAAAGTGGTGACCCCGGAAAGCAGAGGTTCGAGCTGTGTGCGAGGTGTGGAGATGTCTGGGCCGAAGAAGAGCTCCACCGATCTAAAAAATTTTGCTTTTAAATCCGCGAGCGGGAGTGCCGCGGGGAAAGCAAAAATGGCGGCGGCGGCTGTGAGGGCCGTGGAGGAGGCATGTGGAGGATGCGGGGTTCCGCGAGACGGAACTGGCGACTTTCAAAGGGGAGTTGAAGGGCTGGTTCGTGGCCCTGAGACAAGACCTGGCTCAATTTAAGGCCGAGGCCCAGAACTGGATGGCTGAGTTGGAGGAGGTGAAGGAGGTGGGCCAGAGGCTGGTGGATGTGGAAAGCAAGGTGGAGGAACAAGAGGACACACTCCGAAGCCTGCAAGGTAAAATGGATGGAGCACTGGGCGAGCAGGAGGAGTTATGGACTAAGTTGGAAGACCTAGAGAATAGGTCGAGAAGATCGAATGTACGAATTCGTGGCCTCCCGGAAAGCAAGGAGAAGGAGGATTGCATGACTATGGTGGTGCAGATCGGTAAGCGGATCTTGGAGCAGGCGGGGGTGGACAGTACTGGCCTGTGTTGGACAGTGGATCGGGCACTGGGCCCAAAGCAGGATGGCAGACCGCGGGACATTATAGCATGCTTCCACGAGTATCATACGAAAGCTATGGTGATGTTAGCGGCACGCAAGCTTACTGAGGTGAGCTGGGAAAATCACAAAATTGAGCTGTATACTGATCTTTCAGCTATTACTATGAGAAAGCGCATAGCTCTGAGTGGCTTAACAAAACGGCTGCGGGAGGAGAATATTCGATACAAATGGACTTTTCCTTTTGGCCTGATGTTTAGCGTGGAGGGAGTTTCTTCACACATGTGCGGTCTGTGGCGGAAGCCACGGCAGCCATGCAACAAGCTGGTTGGTTGGACAGTATGAGTTCTCTTGAGTCCTCCAAAAGAGCAGCAACAGCCGGAGGAAGGATGCTGGAGGAAGGTATCACTGGGGGAAAAGCGTTTGCGGAAGCCAAAGAAGACCGTGGCTGTTGCGGGAGCGCATCGATGAATTTGGGACCTTTTTCCTAGATTTATATCTGGTTTTCCTGTTTTGAAGGGGGTAATATTGGCTGGAGTCTGGGAGTGTGTTTTATGTGATGTGTTGCAGGTGGGAGGGATATGTGTAATGTTGATATGCTGTCGGGGTTGATGTCATGCCTTGTAGAATTGGGAAGGGGGAGAAGATGTGACCGGGGGGAGGAGGGAGGGGGCTCAGTGGGGTGAGGGTGGGGGATAGGGTAGAAGGGGGATTCATCCTGCCATGTGTCAGTCAGTTTTAGGGTTCTCAGTCATAACGGATTATGGCTGAACTACGCGTCTTAACACTAAGGGGCTTGTTTACAAAACCGCAGTAGCGGTTCGCGATCGTTATCGGAGCCACGGCCCCATTGATTTCAATGGGGCTGCGGCTCCGATAACGATCGCGAACTGCTACCGCGGTTTTGTAAACAAGCCCCTAAATGTCCGGGGACTGAACTCCCTGACCAAAAGACAGCGCCTGTTTAAAGAATGTATTAGGCTTAGGGGGGATATTTTTTTTTCTCCAAGAAACCCACTTAAAGAGAGGAGATGAGGGTGCAGCATAAAAAGTTCTCAGGACAGTGGTTTGCTTCCAATAAGGTTGAAGTGAAGAAGGGGGGTGTGGGGATCTTGATAACTGAGAAACTACAATACACATTGGGGGAAGTTCTCCGGGATAGAGAGGGGCACTTCCTGCTTATTAAGCTTCAGATTCGGGGTAAATGGATCACCCTAGTGAATGTTTATGGCCCCAATTCGGCCCAAGGGAAGTTTTATGCAGACTTAACTAGGACTGTGGAAAAGTTTGCGGAGGGGGAAGTGATCAGGTGGGGGGGGGGGGGGATTTTAATTTGACCGTCAATCCCGCATTGGATAACTCCCAGGGTGGAGGTGGGGGTAATGCTAAGGATAGGCGGCGGTTGAAGTTGAGTCAGTCCCTGGGTATTAGGGATACATGGTGGGAGTTGCGAGGCCGGAAACGGGAATATACATTCTTTTCTCCAGTACACAATTCTTTTTCAAGACTGGATATGATATGGGTTTCTGACACTCTGCTGGTAGAGGTGCTAGGCTGTGCAATTGGGGAAAGGATATGGACGGATCACGCACCGGTCTGGATAGATGTGGTGGTAGGGACCGAGCAGAAACCCCAGAGAAGCTGGATGTTAAATGAGGCCCTATTGGAGACTCCTGAAATACAGCAAAAAGTAGCTACCACTATCGCCAATTATTTGGAATTGAACGATAGGGATGAGTGAAGAGTAGTGACCCTCTGGGAGTGCTTGAAAGCTGTTGTGAGGGGAGAGTTAATCTCTCTGGGAACTTATGTGAAACGCATGAAGGAGGAAAGGAAAACCTCCCTGCGACTTCGGATCAGAGAAGGGGAAGGGCGCCATCAGAGGGGAGAGCTCGATGAAGGGGGGTTATTGGAGTTACGGGAAGCGAAAAGAGAACTGGGGGATATAGAATTGGGGGAGATAAAATTTGCCCAGGATCAATTGAAGCAAACTTTCTTTGAACTTGGCAACAAACCTACCAAATGGTTAGCGTATTGGCTGAAACAGCATCATAAGCGGAATTTTATTACCAAGATCCGAGAGGCGGGGGTGGGGGAGAGGTAAGGAAAGGGGAACAGATTAGGGAGCAGTTTGTGCAGTTTTATCAGAACTTATACCGGGCGGAGGAGTCTGGGTCTCAGGAGGAGCATGCTCGCTATTTACAAATGAAGATGCCTAAGCTATCCGAGGCTGAGGCGGCTCTGCTTGCGAGGCCTATTACAGTGGAGGAAGTGGGGGCAGTGATTAGATCCCTACCGGCTCATAAAGCACCAGGGCTAGATGGATATACTAATCAATTCTATAAAACCTTCCAAGCGGAGCTGAATGGTCTTTTGGCTCGGCTCTTTAATTCCTTCCGGGAGGGGGGACGGCTCCCTGACACATTACGAACGGTGGGGGTTACTTTACTGCCAAAGGAGGGGAAGGATCCGACATTATGTAGCTCCTATAGACCTATTTCGCTGTTGGGATCTGATTTTAAAATTTTCACCAAAATTTTAGCTAATAGACTTTTACCCTTCATGCCCCGGTTGTTACATGAAAACCAGGGCGGCTTTGTGCCAGGTCAACAAACAGCCGATAATATTCGGAAGGTGTTGAATACGATCTGGAAGGGAAAGAAAGCGGGCACACCATTGGTCCTTTTGTCCATTGATGCGGAAAAAGCTTTTGACCGCGTGTCCTGGCCATATTTGTTGCAGGTGTTAGACTTAATGGGTTTAGGGGGGGTATTTGAATTGGGTTAAGGCTATTTACTCTGCTCCGCTGGCGTGGATTCGTGTCAATGGTGACTATTCTGCCCCCTTTGAATTGGGAAGAGGGACACGTCAAGGCTGTCCGCTGTCCCCTCTTCTCTTTGTGCTATCTATGGAGCCCTTGGCCCAATTGGTGAGGGAAAGCCCGACAGTGAAGGGGGTTCAGGGGAAGACGTGGGAGAGTAAAATTTCATTGTTCGCGGATGACCTGCTCTTTCTGCTGACTGAGCCCCTGCAATCGGTGGAGGCGCTTTATAGGATTTTACTGTAATTTGGCAGATTTTCGGGCTTCAAGATTAATGCCACGAAGTCTGAGATTTTAAATATCTCCGCAGATCTACAGACTCAACAAGTGATGATGGGGAGATTACCATTTAAATGGGCCAAGCAGTGGGTGAAATATTTGGGGATATATTTAATGGCCAATGAATGGGACTTAGGGAGGGTGAACTTTGGTAGAATGGAACACAAGATGAGGAGGGACCTCGAACTGTGGGAGAGTAAAAAATTATCCTGGCTGGGGCGGATTTCCGCTGTCAAGATGGTGATCTTGCCCCAGTGGTTGTATTTGTTCCGGGCACTCCCGGTGGGGATGCCCAGACGTTTTGTGGGGAAGATACAGCAGATCATTATGAGGTTTATTGGAGGAGGGAAAAGTAGTCGCGTGGCGTGGCCTTTGCTTACTAGGAGTAGGGGTAATGGAGGAATGGCCATTCCCGATGTGAACAGGTATATGGAAGCGGCACAATTGTGTGCCATAGTGGATTGGGGTGCGGAGGATAGTAAGGAGTGGGTGCGTAGGGAGGCGGAAGATTTAAGAGTAGGGAAGTTATCTGATTGGATTTAGCTACCGCGAGGGCTGCATAGAGGGGTGCGAGAATGTAAACCGAAATTAGACCTTACCTGCTAATTGTCTTTCCTGGAGATCTCTCCGGGCCAGTCCAGGAACAAGTGGGTTGTCAATCCCCTTCAGCAACTGAGGACTGAAATCTTAAACTTTGAAGAACTGGTATCTGACTCCCTCTGCTGGCCACTCCCAGTCTAACTTTAACAAAGCAGATGAAAAAATTAATGGCCAAAAACCAGAAGAAAAGTAGAAAAATGGTAAATACGAAACCGCAGCAGCCTCGCAGTTATGTGATGTAACAGGCAAAAACCAGGTTTCTCCCTGAGATGTTTATTTATTTATATATATTTTTTTTATTTTATTTTTTTTTTACAAAAGAACCAACAAGATAAAACGTAACCCATGAATGAGAATCCATGAGTGAGAACAGAGAAACAACTCGGTAGAACCATAGCATGAACGAGAACAGAAAAAACAACTCATTAGAACCCATGGCGCGGACGCCACCACCAGCCACCGAGAATCCTTAGGTCCCCGCGCTACACAGAAATGTGGCAAAAACAAAAACATGGGTGGGTCCTGGACTGGCCCAGAGAGATCTCCAGGAAAGACAATTAGCAGGTAAGGTCTAATTTCGGTTTCCTGTTCGACTCTCCGGGCCAGTCCAGGAACAAGTGGGAAGTACCAGAGCAGTATCTAACCACGGGAGGGACCGAACAGGCATACGAGGACGACCGATGCCCTCACACAGGCCTAGCTCTCGGCCAAGACCGCAAGCCTGCAAAGTTCCGCAAACGCGGAAGTGCCGACTACGTAGCCGCCTGACAAAAATCCACCGGCGGAACCCAAGTATATGCCGCCCAAAACGACACAGGACTGCCCGTAAAACGAGCACGAATATCCTTCAGCGGGACTTTCCCCGCGCTCTGCTAGGACAGCCCAATCGCCGGTCCACCAATGGACGACTAGACGCGGCTGCGCCCTTTCGAGACCCGGCAAAGAAATAACCGTTCCGAGATCCAGAAAGACGTAGTGTTTCGGAGGAGCTCCTGAGCCATCGAAGAACGTCGCCAATGGGAAGAACTCTGACCCGAAAGGAGGGGAGAGCGATAGACTGAGTGATATGGATCTAGAGACGAACTCCGGAAGAAAGGAGGAAACCGTTCGCAACCGCATTCCGTCCTCTGAAAAGTGTAGATAGGGAGCCCTACACGATAGAGCAGGGAGATCCGAAATCCACCTTGCGGAACAAAAAGCCCCGAAAGAGGCCATTCCTAAGAAGTTCCCCGAGCGAGAAATCGCTGCCTGGGTAAAAGAGAGAGAGGCCGCACCACGTCACAAGCAGTGAAGTCAAAATCCACGGAGGAACCCCATCGCGAAGAGGGGAACGAAAGTACTGAACCTCTCGAAGAAAAAAGGAAGCACCGCTGAATGAGCTGTAGACGAAGCCCGCTCACACCTCCGCGAAAGGAAGAGATCGCCGCTAAGCGTCCTTATCCAAACTGTCCGGAAGAAAAGACAGCACGATCGGAACCAAGGCATCGCTAGGCCAGAGTTCGGTTCTCCGCAGCAAGACCCAGAAAGACGCCCTACCCGAACCGAAGCCAGGGACTTGGAACGCCTGCGATCCTGCAGCCCAGAGACTATGACCGAAGGTGAATACCCTTACCAGAACAACCGGCCCCTGCTCAGAGCCAAGCCGGAAGAGCGAAGCAATCCACTTCGGGCATGAGCGTAGGCCGCTTGAACAGAAACCCCCCCTCGAGGGATACCGCCAAGCTTTGTGGATGAGAAGACGCCCAAAAACCGCATACCACGCCTGCTAGGGCCAAGCTGGTGCAACGATAATTACTAGGCCGCAGCGACCTGCTATCCTTCGAATCACTCTATTGACCATTCTCCGGTGGCCATGGCTTCCCCAGCCCAACGAGACCATCCAACATGCGCACCCTGCGCCTGCGGAAGATCCCGAGAAGCTTTGGCATCGCCGAAGGTAAGCAGAAGAACCACCATCGGCTGCCCCCAACCCAGGGTCAGATCAAGAAACACCACAGTGTGCAGTGACCAAGCCCCGGAACCACCATAGGCGTGCTGAGTAAAGCCGCCAGGCTTTTTATTTTTTTTATTTATTTTTTTTTTTTCTGCCACTGACAGGGCTAGGGAAAGCACTTCTGCCCAAGACCTGAGCTGCAGACTTCGCTGCAACAACTCCGCGCTGCCAGTGCCGCCTCTATGAGAGAAAAAAGACACCGTCACCGCCTATTCCGAGAAAAAACATGCCCATCGCCGACTGGGAGCAGAGGAAGAAAAAGAAAAACCTGCAGCGCTAGAAACACTGCCGGAACCCTACCGGATGAAGGGAAAAATTCCAGATCTCCGGTGCTGAAGCCCCCATGCAACCTCGCCGGACCCTGAGTTCCCCAACCGACGAGACTGACATCTGTCGCAACCAACACCCCGGCGGATTGGCTTAAGGGAAGCCCCGCACTCAGAAGAACCGGCCCCGGCCATCACTGGAGACTATCGGAGACGACGCACAACCGGGGCAACCTGTATGCCAAGGGCAAATCTGGAGAAATGCAGCGCGATAACAACGCTCGCTGCAACGTCCGCATGTGGGCCCTTGCCCACAGGCCGAAGGACGCCGCCATGAAAGCAAGGAGCAGCAGATAGCGCTCCGCCGACAACGCTCGAAGATGCAAGAAGTCTGCACCTGCGACAGGAACGTCAGCACGGAGCCTATCGGCAGAAAAAATACCCCGACCTAGAAGGTGAATACTGCCCCTAACGAGAGGAGTCTCGTAACCGGCTACAACTGATCGTTGGCTCGATTGAGCACCCAACGCAGGAGCTGCAGGAGACGGACCATCCGCGCCGTGGCCGCCCAAGACTCCTATACCAACGGGGTCCGAATTAGCCAGCCGTCGAGGTAAGGGTGCACAAAAAACGCCCGCTCTCCGTAAGGCCGCCGCCACTACTACCAGCAGTGAGTAGCTGCCGTCACCAGAAGTGCTATATCCTGTCAGAGAGAACAAGTTGGGTGGTAGGAAGGTGCGGGGCATCGCAGCCAGGCCAATCGGAAAGGCTGAAAACTGGAAATGACCTGTATGCCCCGCAAAATGGAGCAAGACGGTGATGCTCCGGCCGAATTACAAAGGCATTAGCAACCCTTCACTGAGATCTTGATATTGAAATCCAACTATCATATTTACACCACCATCAGCCAGACAGAAGGTGCTTATAAAAACACATTATTGGACAGCACACTGCCAAACATTAAGCTAGTAAAGCTGTTTACCTAGACTCATGGCTATTTCTCAGTGGAAATGGGTGATCTGCAAATATCCCAGCCTTCCTGCAGATAAAAACATATACCAATGGTTTCACCTGGGGAAATTGCTATCTACACCTCTTCCTGTGGCCAATCTGGCCAAGGAGTAACAGAGAGGAAGATTGTGAAGCAGGTTAAGAGCTCCTTATTATAATTCCGTACATTGCTACAGCAATGGGCGTCTAAAGAGAGACACACCCCCGAGAAGAGGCGGGCATACGACTTAAGATTTGCCTACGGGGTCAAAGCTTTGAGCAAACTCTGGGTGTAACCCTAGGTCTAATGGCAAAGGTCTGGAGATTTAAAGAAATTGAAAGAGCCTAGCATAAAAAGACTCGCAAGGACTTTAAGTACAAACTGAGGAAAAGCGAAAAAATAAATTACACCACCAAATGGAAGTGGGGAAAAGAGCAAGAAAGAGGGCAGCTTCAAAGAAAAGATGCAGTCCTGAATAAAAGTGTAGGGCACGAAACACGGTGTACGCTCAAACAAGAGCATGAAAAATTCGTGATTAACAGCAATCATCGTGGAACACGTACTTAGCTATTGAAAAAAGCATTCCATAATACAAGTTAATCTAAGCAAGCCAAGCCCTAAATAAATCTACTTCCTTTGAACCTGGACAAGACAAGCAGTGCCCCGGACTCCTTTATTATCTGCAAGTCAGTATGTCTGAGAAAGTGATTTTTTGTTTCGTTGCATGACACCGATATAGATTGTGTAATACTGGGCCCCTGCCAACATGCTAAATGAGGTAGCAGTTATGATGAGTTTGAAACTATGAAAAAGGACCACGCTTTTGTCCACCTACTTGTAAGTGCCACATGGAAAGCAGGTAATGAAAACACTGCTGTGTCGGTTGTACCACACTCAGGCTACCGACAACGCCTGGGTAAAGAGAGAGGCCCAAGGTTCCTCTATGGAAAGATCCAAAACATACTGAGGTCGATAGCGGACCCCAACGCAGCTGCGTACTCGTCCGTGCTAGACCAACTCGGGATCTGAAACAGGCTCCCTAGGAGAGCTGTAGCAAAGTCCGTTCCGTGGCCACCGGCCAATGGACCCTCATCAGGCAGGGCAGGACAGGCCTAGGCAGAGAGACTGGCGCAGCCTCAGGCACAAAGGAATTTTCCCTGAGCCTGCAGCGGCTTTCACAACCTGAGGAAGGGCTAAAAGCAAAGCTACAGAAAAATAATAGCCCCAAAGTCCTGTGACATGTCTGGCAAGGAGGGTGAAGGAGCTTCCTCCCCCTGAACTCGCCGCTTTGACTGCGGTGTTATCTATCTTGGCGGACTTATCCTGAGGAGCCAAAGATATTAGAGCAGTAGTTTAAAAGATGGACTAGTACCAGCTTTTATCCCATAGGTGAGGTTTTAACCGGTGACCGATTGATCTTTAATGAACTGACTGTGCCAGTAGGCTATAGGAACAGTGTTAGCCCGGGTTGCCGTTCCCGCCAAAAATAAACCGTTGGGGAGGCCTGCGTCTGAAACAGGAGCTATGCCCGCGAGGCCCTACCCCTAACGGAGCAAACCGAAATCCCACTTTAAATACCAAACCAAAAAAAACGAAGAAAGAAAAAACCCTCTTCAAACCGGCTCCTGAGAATCCGCCACGGGAAAAAGAAATGTCGACCAAACGCCAAGACAAAATGGCCGCCGGCACACACAAAACTAACAAACCAGCTGAAAAGAAAAAAAGGACCAACCTTAATACAAAAAGACTCCTTCTCCTGCAGCTCCTGGCACCCACTGCTAGTGGGGAGGGAAGCTGAGCCCCGGAGGCAGCAGGCAGGTATCTGGGGCTCCCAGCACCGCACTGCTCTCTGCTCTAGTAAACGGAGCTGAAAGTGAGACAGGCTCTGCCTCTTCAGCCCCGTGCCTCGGAGTGCCGTTAAAAATTTGTCGGCTGCAATCGACACTGGCAGGAACCCTGCTAGGGCTCCCTGCTATGTACCACTGCTGAAAGTACACAAAATAAAACAAAAAGAAATAAAATTTCTAAACCTTAAGCATCTGAATGTGGGAGCCAGCCAGGATCACGTCCTTCAGCTGCTGAGGACTGAAAAGACTGGGAGTGGCCAGCAGAGGGAGTCAGATACCAGTTCTTCAAAGTTTAAGATTTCAGTCCTCAGTTGCTGAAGGGGATTGACAACCCACTTGTTCCTGGACTGGCCCGGAGAGTCGAACAGGAACCCTTATATACAGAGAACTTTACTCCTCTGGCATCGCTGGCGGCGGAAGTGGTTAGGAGTAGGAGAGGTGTCCAGACTGATACCTCTAATTGATGATCCGGATTTTCCGCCAGCGGTGGGACGTAGTGATTTTAGGAAATGGGCTCAGAAGGGGATAACCCATATAGGCCACTTACTAGCGGGCAAAGAGATCAAGGCCTTCTCTGTTTTGGTGAGGCAATTTGGTTTAGATGATAAGGATCTGTTTCCCTACCAGCAGATGTGTCACTACCTGAACCATAAGATCTTACTGGAGTTGCAGGGGGACCCCACGGAGCTTGAGAAATTATTTTTGATGGGGCAAACAAAGAAATTACTGACTAAATTTTACAATATGATGGAGGAGGTTGGGGGGCAGTGCCCTTTTCAAAAGGCTTGGGAACATGATTTGGGGATTACGTGGGATAATGAGGAGTGGGCTAACCTTTTCCAGAATCGCTATAAAGGTGTATTAGCTGCCAGTTGTATCGAAAATAATTATAAAATATTGTACAGGTGGCACTTGACGCCCGAGAAATTGCATGTTATGTTTCCAGGACAGACTGATAAGTGTTGGCGGGAGTGTGGGGAAAGGGGAGTATATTTACATATTTGGTGGTCCTGTCCAGTAGTTTATGCCCGATGGGGTGAGGTGTTTGGCCTGTTGAGTGCTATATTGAGGACACTAATAGAGCCCAGCCCTGCAGTGGCCTTGCTGGGGGTTGAGACTGGAGAACCTCACCCAGGCAGAGAGTTTCTTTGTTAATGTGGGTTGTGTGACGTATAGGAGGTTGCTTGCTCGGAGTTGGAGGCAGGTGACTACGCCCACTATGAGGGAATATGTTTTGTCATTAGACTCCACTTATTTACTGAGTAAGGCGACTGCCCTTAAGAATAATGGTTCCAAAATGTTTCTAAAAGTTTGGGAGAAATATTTGTGATGGAAAAGTGTTAATTGATAATTGATATTGATATTGCAGTTTGTATGACGGGACCATGGTAGGATGGGGGGGGGTTCTAAACGGTTTTTACTGTTGATGTGGTTGTATATTTGATTTTGTACTGCTTTATAAAGTATAAATTAAAAAAAAAAAAAAAAAAAGATTATTCAGCAGAGACTACAACCATACTTGGAACGAGAACTGCCTGAAGTGCAAGCAGGGTTCAGGAAAGGGCAAGGAATGAGAGACGACATCGCTGATGTGAGATGGATCCTTGAAAAGACTAAATACCAAAAGGATATCTGTGTTTTATTGACTACAACAAGGCTTTTGACTGTGTAAATCATGAGACTCTCTGGGCCACCTTAAGAAGCTTGGATATACCAGAACACCTGATGCTGCTTGATCAATGTAAAGGTTGTACAGGAGAACTAACAGTTTGAACGGAACAAGGAGAAACGGAATGGTTTAAAATCAGCAAAGGTGTACGACAAGGCTGCATACTTTCCACCTACCTCTTTAATTTTATATGCAGGACTGTATGAAGACAACCAAGGTGTGAAGATTGGTGGAAAACTCAACAGCCTTATGCTGATGACATCACATTACTGGCTGAAAGTGAAGACTATCCTGGAACATTTGCTTCTCAAGATCAAGGAACATAGTCTTAAAATGGGCCTGCACCTTCATGTAAAGAAGACAAAAAGATCCTGACAACTGGTAAAATCAATAAGTTCATCATTGATGGAGAAGAAATCAAAATAGTGGACAACCTTTAACCTACTCGTATCAACTATCAATAAAGAAACAACAAGCAATCAAGAAATCCGACAACGCATTGCTCTTGGCAGAATGGCTATAAAGGACCTACACAAGATTCCCAAGAGCAGAGACGTCGCTCTCCATACCATGGCTTGAACGAGTCGAATATCTGTTTTTTCAATAATGTCATATGGATGCGAAAGTTGGACAGTGAAAAAGAGGAAGAAAATTGATGCCTTTTGAATTATGATGCTGGCGACGAATATAGTGTATACCATGGACTGCCCGAAGAACAAACCAGTCAGTACTAGAGGAGATCAAACCTAAGCTTTCTTTAGAAGCTTAGTTGACAAGACTTTGACTTTCATACTTTGGACATATCATGCAAAGAGAGAGATCATTAGAGACATGCTTGGTAAGGTAGAAGGTCAACGCAAAAGAGGAAGGCCAGCAGTAAGATGGATCGATATAATAACAGCAGCTATGGGTGCCATTCTGTCAAAAATGAACTGCCTGACTGAAGACCAAACACAGTTTAGGACAACTATCCAGTCAGTGTAGATTGCCCATGTGATCTTTATCCTCCTGTCATTTTTCAGTGTTTCTGGTGTCTTTTTCTTGTTAAACCATGTTAAGGAAGACAGAGCTGTACGTTTAGTATGGTATTATTGAATAATCAGAGCTCTGCTGTCTTTACCTTGCACTGCATGTTCACCTTCCATTCATGCTCCTGGCGAACACCTGTGTGCAGGAGCTCAGTGTTAACTATGTCGTGTGCTTCCAGCCATGGTCCCTGAGCTTAAACTGGAAACCAAGAGTCTACAACTGGGATGATCTAACTGGTGCATGTTCTAATTTAGCTCTTGTCTCTCCCTCCTATATTACATGCTGCCTTTTATTAATCCCATTTCTCCTACGTTATTGCATTTTCATGGTTCACCTCTCTGTTTCTGTTTTGGACTCCACCAGGGACTGCCTTCTATGTCCTCCAACATCTTCCATGTTCAGAGTTGGCTATGTGCTGTGGAGGCAGTCTTGGAGGTGTACCCAGGTGAACAGCAGCAAGAGAAGCACCTTGCTGTGCTGGGGTTTAATGGGGGTGTGGAGTGGATGAACTTTAAGGGGTCCAAGAGAATATATTTATTTAAAAACACTTTCAGATCGCCATATGCACCAGCATTCAAGGTGGTTTACAGCAAAGATAAGTCCTCTGGCTCACTCAGGATTATGTTTTACATGGCATATGTTTTCCAAATTAGCCAACCATGGCTGCTGATAGGTTTTTCTTTAAGTACTGTATGTATAATAAAAACCTCTTCCTGATAACAATTTCGCCCTTGTCATCACACGATGATTCTCGATGCACAAAGCAGACCTGACTTTTCTTTCTTGCTGTGCTTTAACTATTGTGCATGTACCCAGTGCAGTGTTTCTGCAGTGTAGCAGTCATTTTTCCTCTTTTCCTGCTTTCCTCCCTCCCCAGTAAAATCTTTTTGTAAAGACAATGTCCATTTTCTCTTTGTGTCCTCAGGGAAAATCACAGCGAGATTGAACGCAGACGTCGAAATAAGATGACAGCATATATCACAGAGCTGTCAGACATGGTACCCACCTGCAGCGCCCTGGCCCGCAAGCCCGACAAACTTACAATTCTGCGCATGGCTGTCTCCCACATGAAGTCCTTGAGGGGCACTGGCAACACCTCCACCGATGGCTCATACAAGCCCTCCTTTCTCACCGATCAGGTTTCTGCTTCAATCTCTTCTTTTTCTTTGTTCGAACTTTGTTCAGCCTTTTGACATGATTTGTGTGCCTCTTTGCAGCCCTTTGAAACTCAAAATGCTACCTTTTTTCAAAAGCGTATATTTTGGGAGTAGCAATTTCCATCTCCTCCTTTGGGCTTCCAGTTCAATTTGCATTGTGAGCCTTTGTTTTCAACTATCATAGTCTTTCCCCCTCCCAACTCGTTCAGCCCTGTCGTCACAGCCACACCTTTGACTCTCTCCAGAGCCCTGCATTTATAAGCCCTGAAACCAGCCACTAGGTGTCTCCCTTTAAGCAGTGACTATGCGCCCTGCCCAGGGATTCTGAATGTTGTCGTTGCAACAACTCCAGCTGGCTCTGAAATTGAGCAGGATGCTCTGCGTAAAAGAAAATAACTTCTGAGCCTGACACCTTTTGAGTCACTTCAGTAAAATACTGAATATTACCTAAAGAAGGTTTAACATTCTACTAATCAGGGTCACAGGACTTGATGTTGCTGCTAGTCAAATCTATTTCCCTTCCCCCCCTTTCCCCACCTTAAACAGTTCTTTGTTGGAGGGGGGTGAAACACCAGGCTTGCCCTCTGTGATAGTGGAATCTGAGGAGTCACCAAATCAGGGTGGGGAGTTTCATTTTATTCAAAGGGCTATTGACGTGAAAGAATTTTGTTCCTTCCACTGTTAATAAGGTGGACATGGTTATTGCCTGGAGAAACTGGCATGTAAGCAGAGATGTGTGCTGTGTTGTATCTGGGAGATGATTGTTCTGGGTGGGGCAGTGGAGAGTTCAGCCTTGGACACTCCCTTTCTTACAAGGAGCATCTGTTACTTCTAGGAACTGAAGCATTTGATCCTGGAGGCTGCAGACGGATTTCTCTTTGTTGTAGCCTGCGAGACTGGGCGAGTAGTATATGTTTCAGACTCCATGACTCCTGTCCTGAACCTGCCTCAGTCGGAGTGGTTCGGCAGCACGCTGTATGAACTGGTCCATCATGATGATGTGGACAAGCTCCGGGAGCAGCTTTCAACGACAGAAAACACCATGACAGGTAACGGAGTTGGCTGGGGAGCACGACCACAGAGGCTGTGGTGGGAGGTGGAGCATCTTTTGCACCATGGGCAGAAGCTTGCATCTGTCTATATTGGATCTAAATAAAAGTTCATGGGCGTCTATCCAGTTCCTTATGTGTTGGTGCTACAACTGACCTTTTGTAGTAATGCAAAAACATGTGTCGGTGACGACTTTACAAAAGTGCCTGAGCTTGCAGGTTCTATTGAAGACTCAGTCTGTAAAGCATTATATCTGCTACTGCTCAGTAGATGGTTATGGATTTTTTTTCCTCCAGAAACTTATTTTCTTTATAATAATCCAGGGCTGTTCTAGGTGCTGGACACTTGTCTTAGACCCTTTAGCTTCAGAATGCCACAGTATAAATCAAGTTGTAAATGTTACAGCCCCAAAGAGAAAAGGGTCTGGGGAAAAGCTTCTATCTATGTGCTAATTTATGAATGTCACAATTTCAAGTGCATGGGACTCTGCAGCAGTACTTTGCAGTGCCATCAGGGGACAGTTGTGTGACAGTATCCCTAGGAGGCAGCAGAAGCTAAAATGTTTATTATCTTTGCAACTACTCCCTTGCCATGGAGACATCTGTGCTTTTCAACCCTGTAGGTGATCTCCTGTTTGCTGGGTTTTAGGATACAAAGTTTGCAAGGAGGTAAGGGAGATGCTTACATCACGAATTCCCCTGCCGTGCTTATCATAAGAGGTCTTGAGTCCCCACTGCTGTCCATCTGGCACCTCTCTCCCAACCCTCTGTCTTTTAACTGTAGAAGTGTGGTGAGTTTCAAAATCTTTCCATATCATCCTGCTAGGCCAGTCCAGACAAGTGGGTTATGTTCCCCTACCAGCAGAGATGGAGAAAAATTTCCAGAGGCGTCTTACGAGATCATGCTGCCATTAACAGCCAGTACCCTAGGGACATACCTCAGTATTTGTCTGTCTCCAGCAGAGGTTGGATAGATATTTTTCTAGCTGTGGTGAAATCTGGAAAAGCAGTTGAGAGAGGATTGGTTTTGCTCGTGTTTCATCACCTTTCGGGGTGACTGTCTCACTGGGGTGCAGCATTGGAGGCTCCATTAGATCACCCTTAAAATGGGTACTTTTTTGGGTATTGCCATGCAGAGGCGGGAACATTTTGGTTCAACTCCTCATCCTTATACTGCTAATGGCCAGTTGAGTAGCCAGAAGTTCGGAAAGGAGTTTGGAAGGATTCTTCGAGCCTTGCACAACCTCTCTGCCCCCTTCCTCCTCCTCCCACCTCTCCTGGGCTCTCCCCAAAGATGTGAAGAAGGCTCCTTGGAGGCATGTGACTGTAGGCTCTGGCAGCAGGGGAGTGGCCATGAGCCTGACGTGGTTTTACCTGTTTGATTTGGTACTCACCCCATGGAAGCTGCAAAGTCTTTGTCTTGTCTGACTTGTTTTTTTTTTAGAACTAGCCATCCTTGTTCACTGCACAGTGCATATGCTGGGTTGGCTCATGTTTCCTGCTGTTTCCCACCTTCTTGTGCTGCCTGTGCCTGATAGCTACACCACCTTATGCCACACGTGTCTGCATGCGGCCATAGTGTGTGGTGGTAGTGCCTGTGTGGCTGGAGCATGTGGTACTATTGTCTAGGTGGCCATAGTGCATATTGCAGCATGTCCTGACCTGTGAAGCCAGGCTGCTAGTGACGCACATATCAGTGCAGATGTATGCTGCCTTCTCCTAATTCCTACTGCTCCAAGGGAAGTTCTCTGTTGCGGAGTTCTTATTCTCTGCCTGGACATGAAGCTTCTGAGTTCTTGAGGGCCTGTTCCCCTCCCCTTCACCCCCCAATAGCAGGGGAACATGGTTGCCCTGGCCTTGTTTTCCCTGCAGGAGACAGCAGACACGGAGGTAGAGAAGGAATATTCTGCGGACCTTGGACTTGAGCGTTGGCACTACGGGCTGCTCCTCTCCACTTAGGGTCTTAATGGTGCATTGCCCCTGCTGATGGTGGGGCACATATTGATGGGGAGCTCCTGCTTTCTGATTTTTCCTTTCATTCTTCAGTGGTCTGGCAGAGTGTTTCTACTCAATTGAAAGTAGTCACAGGATGGTCAAAACCTGGCCTCAAAGGTCTTGGCAGAGTTGGGAGTCAAGAGGTTCAGACTGTCTCCTGTGCCCCGAGTTTTGGAGGAGAGGTCAACATTTGTGGACGGCATGTCTTTCCTTCTGGGATCAGGATGCTTACCATGGTTTTCCACCTATTCAGAAAGACCTTGCAGTGTTGCTCAGGGATTTCCCACCTTGTGGTTGCCTGACATTGTTCAGGTGTTCCTGCTCTGAGGCTGGCTGGCTGGCTACCTGCCTGCCCGGTGGTAGAACATATGCTGCAGATGTACCCTTCCCCCCCCCCCCCTTGTAGGGGTTGTGGAAACCTATGGGGGCCTTATAGTCTCATGATTATCAGTGTACAGTCCGCTCAAAGTGGGGCTTCCCTGGTTCCCTGCTGAAAGGGGTCAGGGCTATGAAGAGGCCCTACACCTTGTCACTGGAAAATTGCTCTGTGTGGTATGACATGCCTCCAGCAGAGGCGCCTGTCTAGCCATTCACAGGGTGGAACTACCATCCCCATTGAGGGTGTTGCAGCAGCAATAATGATTAAAGAAAAAAAATCACCCAACAACATGATATGAATGCCATTTGAGTTTGCAGTATGGAAGCAGTCCTGGAAGGTTAGCTTATGGCTTCCACTTAGCAGCGTGAGCAGATTGGATGACTCTAGTTTCACTATTCCTCCTGATGGTACCTACATCCTCCTGAAATTTGGCAGCCTGTCTGTCAAATGTTATGTCTGCCTTGGTCCGTGTGGTGGCTAAAGATATTACCTTTTCAGTGGTGACGTGACGATGGCCATGATTTTCACCACTGAGTGGCGGGCTGGGCTTCCAAGCCCCAGTGGTTCCAGTTTGCTTAAGGAAGCCCTTATTTGGAGATAACTTGGAGAAGCTATTTCAGGATTTGGTGAGCCCAAATTTCGTTGCCTTCTGGAGGATAGGCCAAGGGACCTGGAAACGGGCAGAGCATCCTCTTCCTCAGCCTCCACTTGTTCTTTCTGTTCTCGATGCCTGAATCTCCGGAGTTCCATGATTCTACCAACATCATCCCGGAAAGCTACTTCCTTATTGTCTCTCCAGTCCAGTCCCAGTACTTGTGGGTTGTCAACTCTCACCAGCAGTTTGGAGACAGAGCATGTCATCTTTGACATCACTGCACATAGGCAGCTGGCACCAGCCCCAATAAACTTGGTCTCCAAGCAGCTGGAGAGAGCTGATCCTAGAGTACTGGGCTCACTGAAGAGACAACTAAGGAGTGTGTATATATGTATGTATGTTTTTATATATGTATATATTTATATTTATTTGTTTAGCTTTGGCTTAGATGCAGTGTATTGGGACTGAGGTTCCCTGCCTGGTCTACTTGTGGGGTTTGTTTTAAAGATACAGCTTAAAGGAAAACAAAACAAAACAGGTACAATGAAATTGGTGAACTATTGGAGTGAAACGTCCTAAGAGAAGGGGGGCGGGGGTTTTCGGTAGACACGGTGGCTCCCAAACCCATAGGAGGGTGAGGAGCTGCTGCTGTAGCAGACCGCGACATCGCTTCTTCCCCGCGAACCTCTCAACTGAAGTCGTGTAAGAGCTGAACTGAGAGCGACAAGGTGACGGGAGCCCCCCAGGTTTAAGCAGTGCAGTCATCACGCCCAGAAAGGTAAGTGACATAGTGGGTTTGGTGTGTTCGGTTTGTTCCTGTTAGCAATGATTGAGGGACCTCCGAGCACCACTCATCTGCATGGCTGAACAGCTCTGTCAGCCAACACAGGAAACTGCACCATTTTGGACTTGAACCTTAGCGTTTAAAACGGTCAAGGAGGGAGGTCAGCTTGGATGCTGCAGGCACTTTCATTGCGGGGGGGGGGGGGGGGGTGTCCTGTTAGTCTCCTGCCTGAGCAGTTGAATAGGAGGTTAAAAAAACAAAAAGAAAACCCAATAATAGGTAAATAAATAAAAAGGGGAGGTATAGAGGACAGAAAAACAAAAGGACTAATACAGGTCTCATTTCTTCCCCTACTTAAGTCATGTCTGCTATAAGGCCACATGCCTTGTGTGTGGAGCTAGAAGGGGCTCTGTCTCGGCCGCAGGGTTTTGCCACGACTGTGAGACTGATTTCAGGTCATCAGAGGAAGGCTTTTTGGAGTGGACTATGCCTAAGGCTGGGCGAGCAGGTGCCTTTGGGGGATCTGAGGTGGCCTCGCAGTTAGCAGGGGGCTTCACATTGCCCGCAGGAGGCCTCACTGTTACGGAGGAGGCTGAGGGGCAGGACCCGCCAGTACTTGACCGTGGGAGCCTGGAGTTCTCTTCCCCGGGGCCATCCACTTCTCGGGAGTCGACTGGGAGTAGTGGCCAAGTGGGATTTTTTTTCACCAGAGTTTCACCAGTAAAATCGCCGCTGCAGGGGATGCGCCCGCCCCTTCCGGGCCCGCGCCAGAGGGCCCTTTGGCATGGCCCTTAGGCGTTGGACCGTGGCAGTTCACATTGATATCATGGACTGGATCGTGATGCCTGCATTCGTGGTAACTTGCTGTTCTTGTTCTCCTCTTATCTGTTTGACTGTTTCTGTCCTCTATTCTGTCCTATCTTACAAATGGCGTTCTTTTCCTATTTCCTCAAATGATATAGTATTGTAAACCGCTTTAATACCTTTTGGTCTGAGCGGTATATCAAATGATTAAGATACATAAACAATAAACATAAGGCATTCTGCATGAAGCAGCAGGTGGCAAAACCCTTGGCAGCACCAGAGAGAGAGCAAGAAAGAGAGGGCTGTTGGTGTTGCGGGCAGTGGAGGAGGAGCCCAGGCCTCGGCAGCAGCATTTGGATAGGGACACCTGGGAGGAGTCGGGATCCTTCCATTCGGAAGGGGAGGCGGACCTGGGGGTCAAACCAGGGGAACTGGAAAAAGGAGAGATTCCGCAGGAGTCGTCCACATTGTGCAGGTCTTCTGTCATGAGGAGTTGGTGGTGCTCATCTCTGTCTTTGAAGGTGCTGAACATGGCGGCAAGGGTGTTGCAAGAGTTCAACCCGGTGATGGTGTTTGAAGCCATCCAAAAAACCCAGTTGTTTACATTGCATAGGGTTATAAAACATGATACAGAATGAGTGGGAGGTTCCAGAGTCTGCCCTAAGGAACACATGGACTATGACCCGGTTCTACCCCCTGTTGGAGCAGGAAAGGGAGATTCTGTGCTTCGCTAAAGTAGATGCAGTGGTATCAGCAGTTACTAAGAAGACCATTATTCCAGTGGAAGGCAGTACTGCCCTTAAGGACATCCAGGATAGAAAGTTGGAAACCTTGCTGAAGCAAGTGTTTGACATTAATGCCCTGTCATTGCAAGCATCTGTCTGCAGGGCTTCATGGCCACAGTATGCTTATGCTGGGTGCAAGGAATCTTGAACACTAGTGACGAGGTGCAGGGCCCACTACCAGAGGCGGCAAAATTAGTTAGGTGGAGCCTACTTGGCGGATGCCTATCCAAAACCTTTAACCCTTTCCAGGCCGAGCCAGAAACTCTTGGGATCCAAAATTCTGACTAAATATTCCTATCAAACGGTATATAATACATGACCATAGCAGAAGGAAAATCACTATTAGAACATATTGAATAAGACGGGTACAATTTTCCTGAAATATGCAAAAATTAACCCGGCTGCAGAATGTGGATTAAAAACACAGGTCTGCGACTAAAAAGCTGTTTGATTATTTTCATCTAATTTCCATGTATTTTGGTGTGCTGAAAACAAATAAAATTGAAAAAACTCCTAGACGTTATGATTTGCCACAACATGCAAAATTGTCTTCAAATTTATCAAATTTTTTCAAATTAATATTAATTAATTCACATAAGTGCATTTAAGATATAAAATGCCAAAAAAACCTTAAAGGGGTTGTCCGAGTTATGTAAAAAAAAAATAGCACTGTAAATCTGATGGTCAGCAATATATACATAAGCTAAGCAAGTTTTAAGTCCGTGCTTCTAATGGTAGAAGGGGTTAATTTTTCCTGAAGAATCCAGTGGGAGGGAGACACAGGGCAGATAGCAGCAACTCCGGTCAGTGCAGGGGGGCGTGGCCAGCACTGTGACGTCTCGTGTACAGACACAGAGCTGCTCTCTCCTGCATGCCACACTTGTTCACGAATCATCATCAGGTTCTTGGTTCTAGACTGTTCACACTTTTTCATCGCAATTCGTGTTAGCTCGTCATTCTTCAACCGTTATGTTATGGCTCCACGAAAGTGTATTAATTCGCCAGACAGTTTCTGTTTCATCTGTGGTGAATATACAGTGTTGAAGCAACAGCAGAATATTACAGACTTTGTGAAAAAAGTATACTTTGCATACTTTGGACTAAAAATTGGAGATCAAGGTAAAGTCTGGGCGCCTCAAAGTGTGCAAACGGTGTGTTGAGGACCTCCGAAACTGGTTCAAGGCTAAGAAAAAATCTTTCCGTTATGGGATTCCTATGGTATGGCGAGAGCAAAAGAACCATATTGACGACTGTTACTTTTGTTCATGCGATGTGAAAGGGTTTAAATCCAAATGGAAGCATTCCATTTCATACCCCAATCTTCACTCGGCAATTCGTCCCATCCCCCATGGCACAGATATACCAGTACCCAAGCCCCCTGCTACCTTGGAAGAGATACCTAGCTCCGATGAAGGTGAAGTCATACCTGAACCAGATGACGAATCAAGTTCTGACTTTGAAGATGATACAAGACCAAAATTGTTTTCTCAGGAGGAGATGAATGATTTGGTAAGAGACTTGAATCTTCCCAAAGATGCCACTGAGTTTCGGATCAAGGCTGAAAAGCAGGAATTTATTGTTGCCAGGAGTGTCATCTTCATGGTTCAGACATGGTGAAAAGGAGTTCGTTCCTTACTTCGCCCAGGAAGACAAGTTGGTTTATTGCATTGATGTTGAAGGTCTGATGGGTCAATTTAAAATCCAATATGATTCAGAGCAATGGCGTCTTTTTATAGATTCTTCAAAAAGAAGTCTCAAAGCAGTTTTACTCCACAACGATTTTTATGCTTCCATACCTGTAGGTCATTCCATACACTTGAAGGAACCCTACGAGAACTTGGAACTGGTTCTTCGTAAACTTAAATATGAAGACCATGGTTGGCAAGTGTGTGGAGACTTGAAGGTCTTGTGCATGCTGCTCGGGCAACAAGCTGGGTATACCAAATATCCTTGTTTTCTGTGTCTATGGGACAGTCGAGACCGACAAAATCACTGGACCAAGAAGAGTTGGCAGCCGAGGGTGCTAACAGTTGGTGAAAAAAATGTCCTCCGAGAAACTTTGGTACTTTCCCATAAAGTTCTACCACCTCTCCACGTAAAATCACTTCCAAGAGATGGAGAATGCTTCAAATACGTGGTCACCAAGTTTCCAGGCCTGTCGGAGGCAAAATTGAAGGAAGGTGTGTTCGTCGGACCAGACATTAGAAGGCTTATAGTTGATCAAGAGTTTGTCAATACCATGATGGATCCTCAAAAAGAAGGGTGGATTGCATTTAAAGAAGTCGTACAGAAATTTTTAGACAATAACAAAGATTCTCACTACAAAAAGATCATCGGACGAATGCTGAAAGCATTTCAAGCTTTAGGTTGCCTGATGAGTTTGAAAGTGCATTTCCTCCAGTCCCACCTTGACTACTTTCCTGAAAATTTGGGAGCTGTGAGTGGAGGAACAAGGTGAATGATTCCACCAAGACATTAAAGAGATGGAAAGGAGATACCAGGGAAAATGGAGCATTACAATGATGGCAGACTACTGTTGGATGCTTCACAGAGACATTCCAGATGCTACTCACAAGCGTAAATGCAGCAAGAGGAGCCTCACAAGGAAGACGAATCGAGTTTAGTGTGTGTAGGTGAGCTCATTTCAGTTCAAAAAAGGATTTTCATGAAAATATTGTAATAAAACTTTAATTTTATAAGTCTATTTCCATTTATTTTGAGGTATTGCCTTATTTAACATAGTTACCTAAATTGTCAGGAAACGTGATGTCCTATGACAAAATGGAGGTCATTTTTGGATTCAGCGCACCAAAAAACATAAAGATTACGTGGAATAACCAAAATAGCTCTCAAAAAATTTTTTTGCAGACCTGTGAAATTGAAAGTAGGCCTTCAAAGGGTTAATAGCCAAAACAACCTTTTAGGTCTCCCACATAAATATCCAAACAAACAAGGGAAACGCATACAAACAAACTATTTTTGGTGGAACTCACACCTTGAAGGAACCTCCCTCTCGTAGTGTAGTGTTCCGTTTTTATCTTAAATTCAAACATAGGAACACAACCCTAACACGGATTGAGGGAACCTCAACCCCCAGTACCAGCTGGTTTAAATTCACTTCTCTTAAGGCCTGAGCCAAATTTAATGCACATAGGGCAAGAGCCCAATTAAAGTCACTTAGCTTGAGTAGAGGTCGCCCCAATAGTATTTCAAATGTTCAGCACCCCAGTGGAGAGGACAACACAGCCACTGAGACTTTTTCATTCCTCAAACTCCATTGTCTTTCAAACGGCAAGTGGTAGCAAAGGAACGTCGTGCACCGCGACTTCTACATTTAATGATGAAATCTTGCCGTTGAAGGAGCCCAGCCCTCGGCTGAGAAAGTACCAACACTCACCCAGTGTTAAAATGTCCACTCCTCCACTGATGGTAATTTTTGTTGGGGAAAGCTTCTTCATAGTGACTCTATATCAGTCCTTGTAGCAATAAAATATAGAGGAAACCTCTTCTCCATATAAGAAGATAACCCAACGTTGTAATAGTTTCAAGCCTCTGAACATCCCGGCTCGTCTTCAAAACACTGTTGCTCCTAACCACTCTCTTAAACATGTGTCCTTTAAATTCTCTAATGTGTACACGTAACCAATTGATGACCAATAGGCTTCTGACATACTCCGAAGGTACTCCTCCTACACAATAGTCCACCATTCAACAGCTGAATTTAAACCATAAGGAGCAACAGAATTCAAAGTATAGATCCAAAATTGTTCTCTACAACTTAAACGAAAATGTCTGTCCCCCCCCCTCTGTTGAAGGGAATATGATCAATAACTCTCCAGCGAAGATGAACAAAGGTATGATGATGATCCTGGCAATGTGCCGCCAACGGGGCCTTTAAAACAGCACCGTTAATGCGGGATCGATGTTCCTGGAGTCTTGTTTTTATAGTCCTTGATACCCTGCCTACGTAAACTAAATTACATGGGCAAACCAATATGTACACTACACAAGAGGTTAAACATGACGTGGCAAATCTGCTATAAAACTTCCGATGGTTCAAAGGATGTTCCCAGACATCTTCCATTGTCAGTTCACAAAAATCACACTTGGTACATTTAAAGTGGCCTATAGGGCCCCCACTCTCTTCCTTCTGCCTATTATGATGTACTACCCAATCCGCTATGTTCCTGCCCCTCTGAAGAGCAAACATCAATGGTTTCGCGAAACTGGAGTGTAAAGACAACATAGGCCAATGAGGTTTCACAATTTGTATCACTTGTGCCGTATCTGGCATGTAAGGTAAAACTCCCACAAATGGAGAAGAGACCTCGCCAACAGAAGTGGGTTTTGGGGCAACCCACTACTCCCCGTAATTAAACCGAGCCCGGCAATATACTTGATTTATTATGGCTCGGAGATAGCCCCGATCCAACAACCGCATCTTCAATTGGGAGGCCTGCATTTTGAAATCCTCCAATGTAGAGCATAACCGACACAATCTTATAAATTGACCCACCGGTAGACACCTCCGCAAGGAGCCCGGGTGATAACTCCGATTAATGCAACAGGATATTCCGTTGAACTTCCTTACGATATAAAGTGGATCCTACTCCCAAACCATCCTTTAAATAAACTAACAAATATCTAAAAAAATCAATCCTTTCTTTATGATAGGTAGGAGTAAATTGAAGGTCTGGAGATAATGTATTGATCCAAACAAAAAATTCCTGCAATGTCACCTCCGTATCAGTCCAAAAGAAAAAGATGTCGTCCAGAAATCTGGACCACATGTGCATCTGTTGGAACCATGGAGAAGGGTATATAAATCTGATTTCAAAAACATGGCCTCAGTGGTGGCCACGCACTGTTGCCTATGGTTGTGTAATTGGTCGGTAGATGTCTCTTCCAAGTCACGGTTGAGAAGCTTCCCTTTAAGAGGAAGTTCTTGTTCAGAGACGTGCTCGAAAAATTGGTAAAGGACCTTGGAAAGACTAAAGAGGGCAGACTCCCTGAGGATAAAAACAAGCCAGGGCAATCGCCAATGCCATCACAGGGGCAGTGTGTTTTGCGTCTTTATCAGAGAGGGTGCCTCCCGTTCCATGGGCAGACCTTTTGTGGTTTTCAAGGAGCAGGTCAAGGCTTCTATTCATACTCCTTGGCTGCTACCAAAAAGACACAACGAATCGAGGGGATGCCCGACCAGGGGTAGTTCCCATAGGAAGTCGGCGTCGGGAGTTCTAATTGGCCTGGGCCCGGATCACCCCTGACCAGTGAGTCTTGGAAATCAACAGCGAAGGGTATGCATTGGAGTTTGTCCGTCCTCTTGTGGATGCCTTTGTCAGATCTCCCTGCAAGGCGACCAGCAAGTTCAAGGCCATGCAGGACAGCTGGAAGCTGTTGTTGAGGTATCCCAGGACCAATGCGGTTACAGTCTATACTCCATTTATTTTGTAGGTCCCAAAAAGGAAGGATCCTTTCGGCCCATCTTTAGATCTCAAGCTTGTAAATCGGTGTCTGACCCGTTTTTCTGAATGGAGACCCTCAGGTTGGTCATCGTGGCCGTCAGGTGGTGAGTTCCTGAGCTCTCTAGGGCTCACGGAAGCCTATTTGCATATTCCCATTTGGGCTGAATATCAGCAGTTCCTCTGCTTCGCCGTACCGATGAGGCACTTTCCATTTTGGGCACAGCCCTTTGGTCTGGTGACAACTTCACGGACATTTACCAAGATGATGGGATGGCTGCAGTAGCTTTTTGACAAGAGGGTATCCTGGTACACCAATACCTAGATGATTGGCTTATCAGAACGAAGTCTGAAGAGGAGAGCGAGAGAGCCATGGCAATAGTGGTAGAGGTCCTACAGGACCTGAGCTGGATCGTTAGTTTTGCAGAGTCATTGATTGCCATCACAAGACCTGGTGTACTTGGGAGCCTGCTTCCAGATGGACAAAGGCAGGGTGTCTTTGCTGGTAGAGAGGATGGAGACATTACAGCAGCAAGTGAAGTAGTTCCTCTGCATGGACATGCCAATGGCCTGGCATTATCTGCAGCTCTTAAGATCGATAGCAGTAGCCATCAAGTTAGTGCCCTGAGCCCAAGCCCACATGCAGCCTTTGCAGAGGGCCCTGTAGCAGAAATGGTCAGCACAACACCGCCACCTCACACACCCGATGGAGGCTAAGACCGGAGACGCTGTTGGTTGGAATGCTTCTGGAGTCACCCATTTGGGTCACTTTGATGACGAATGCCAGTCTGTCAGGCTAGGGGGGGGGGGGGGGCTATTGTCAGGACTGGGTAGCACAGGGTTGTTGGTCCCCCAGAGCAGAGTGTGTGGCCCATCAACTGCCTGGAGATGAGCGGTATTCCTGGTCCTTCAGGAATTTCACAACCTAGTGCTCAGGAAGGCAATATGGGTCTTCTCGGACAATGCCACTACAGCAGCCTACATCAGTCAGCAGGGGGGCACAAGTAGCATGCAACTCGAACGAGATCGGTCCATTACTAGAATGGGCGGAGGACAATCTCTGCAGGTGCTCTCAGTGGTGCATGTTGCAGGGACAGAGAACATACTGGCCAACTATCTCAGTTGGTTTTTCCTGAACCCTGCGGAGTGGGGTCTCAGCAAAGCGGTATTCGCACAGGTGATGTGGTGCTGGGGTCCTCCAATTGAGGATCTGATGGCGACCTTTAACTCGGCCAAGGTGAGCTGCTGCTTCAGCAGAAGAAGGGGAAAGCATGTCGGAAGTTCTGGATGCCCTGGTACAGTGCTGGCCCAAGGACAGGCTCTTTTACACTTCCTCCCCCATGGGCACTCAGGGTGCATGATGCAGAGAATCAAAGCACACCAGGGTCTAGTTCTCATTGCCTCTGACTGGCCACAGAGGCTGTGGTACACAGATCTGCTCAGATTGACGGTGGACAATCCATGGAGACCTCCTCTCTGGCTGGACCTCCTTTTACAGGGACCATTCCTCATGCTGCAAGCTGATTGATTCTCGCTTATGGCCTGGCTCTTGAGAGGGAGCGGTTGAGAGAGAGAGAGAGAGGTTATTCTATCCTGTTGATATCAAACTTGTTGAAGACCCGCAAGAGCTCCACCTTGCTTTCTTATATCCGTGTTTGTAGGATCTTTGAGGCTTGGTGCAGGGATAAGGGCTGTCGTCCTCTGGTGGCGTCCGTGCCACGGGTGCAATCCTTTCTTCAGGCGGGGCTAGAAAAGGGCCTGGCCTGTAGTTAGTGACAGTGATTACCTGTTATCGTGGCAGAGTACAAGGAGTCTCCTTGGGGACCCATCCAGACGTACTTTGTTTCCTCAGAGCAGTTAAACAGATCTGGTCTCTCCTCCTTCCTTCATAAAGGCTTTGACTGCATTGGTGGAGATGGCTTCTGCGGAAGGGTAGGTCACTGTATGTTGCATCATGGTTCCTTCTATCGATGGACGTCTGCCTGATTGCGAGGACCAAACAATTTAGAAAGATAGCTTTGCCCATTAGCTGGCTCATGGTGAAGGCCACTCGCTAAAATTTGCTGTGCCTTTGGTCCCTAATCCAGGATGGAGTGGTCTGGGCATTCTCAGGCAGTGTCATGGTGGGTGGTGTCTGTTGATTTAGCAAGGTCCCACCAAGAAGGCCGGTGTAGCCCTGGAGTTGCCCCTTCTGGATTTGTGGGCAGAAAGGACTCTCCTAGTCCACTTGGCACAAAGCTTTGTGGACAGCAACAGTGGTAGCAGACTTCTCAGTTGTCCAGCCTCAGGCAGTGAGTGAGCAAGTCAGTGTTCATCAGGTTCTGCATCTTATGGCCATTCCATGATGGATCTGGCAGTGTCCCTATCCATTGCCAAGTGCTCAGTTCTTCAGTCAACACATGGACGCAAACTCGGAGGGCACCAGCATTTTGGTTCAGTCCTGGCCAGGTCAGATTAGTCTTTGTTCCTGCTGTGGCTGTTCATGGGACATGTGCTTCACCACATAGAGTGATACTTAGGCTTGATTGGCCAGGTGGAGATCATGGTTCTGGAACTGACGGACTCCTGTGGGAGCCCTCCCTGAGACTTCTAAAGCCCAGGAGGCTGTTGCGGTAGGGGCCAGTTATTCTGGAGAACTCAACTCCCTTCTCGCTTATGGCTTTGAGGGGTAACATCTGCCACATAAGGGCTATTCTTCTGTCTTGTTTTCCATGCTCCTATGAGTAGTTCTTTCAGCCTTGTCTACGTGTTTTATCTGATGTCTGTTTGAGCACTACTATCATGAGCCTCAGGTTGGTCCTAGTAAGCCCCCTCTCCCCTTTGCTCACCACCTTCAGGGTGGCCTTGTAAGAAACCTTTCCATTAATTTCCTGAACGTACAGGTGGCAGCATTGTCATACGTTAGGGGGCTGATAGTGGTGCGGTCTATGGCTTTGCATCCGATTGGCTTATTTTCTTTAGGGGGTTTGATCTTGTGTCCTCTCCTTGTGTTCAGTCATGCCTTCTTGGGATCTTTGCTTAGTTCTATGTGCCTTGATGTCAGAGCCTTTGAGCCGTGGATCGGGCTGTTCTTGAAAATCTGTCCCTTAAGACTATCCTTAGTTGCATTTGGCTTGACGGAATGTATCTCTTTGTGTTAGACATTGTCTGCAGAGATCCTTGCTTGTCCCTTTGGTGGAGACCGGGTACCTTCAACTGTCCCCTCCTCCTCGTTCTCCTGTTCTGTGGAATTATGTCAAGGGACAAATAAGGGGGACACAGAAGAGCGAGTAATGTAATAGTGTTTTTTCACGTATGTATACCCCCTGAAGAAGGTATTTTGCCGAAATGTGTAGGGGACTTCTCTATTCAATAAAGCACCTGTGACCTCTACCCATTACTCGCTCTTCTGTGTCCTGCTTGTTTTGCGAGTGTGGTTTGCTCCCTCTGTGGTACAGATAAGGTCCTTCACTGGATGAAGGTCAAGAGAGTGCTTCTCCAGTGTCTCAAGGTCTCTAACTCCTTTGCAGTTCAGACCATTTGTGCTATTTGCAGACCCGTGTATGGTGACACAGCCTCTGAATCTACCTTGGGGTGCTAAATTAATGAGGCCATTGGTGTCAGCATGGTCATTGAGGAACCAACTGGTTCTGGAGGGTTTGCGTGCATACTTCCCTCGCGTGCCAAATCCTTTGGGCACAGTGTTTTCTGACATTTCTCAGGCGACAGCATGAGCATCACCTTTCACTTTTGTTGAGCAGTGCCATTTTGATGTCCATGCACAGGCAGGTACGGCCCTGGTTCAGTGGTCTTGAAGTTACCGTGGCTGCTTCTACCCAGTGGAGGCGTTTTGAAATAAATAATGGTTTTTCTATACCACCCCTTCCAGAGATCAGGGGTGGTTTACATTGAAACATAACTTTTACAAGGAACGAATTTTAAGCAATCAAACATTTACATGAAACTTGTAATCGGTTGTGATATGTCCCACTTGTCTGGATTGGTCTAGCAAGATGATATAGAAGATAATGACCTTTTCTTGAGTTCTGCTAGACCCAGTTCAGGACTCTTGTGAGTTGGTGTGATCTGCTATTTTTCTGTGGTTGGCCCTGTAAGCCCTTACCCTTTTGACAGGCCTTCTGCCTGAAGTTAGTACATAGTTATGGTTCCTTGTGCTGTTGAAACTTATATCCTCTCTGAGACTGCACGGTCAGAGATTCTTGATCTTCTGCTTGGATGCAGAGGTATGCCCCTAGATTGCTACTGGCTGTTAATGGAAGGATGATGTCATAAGAAACATAGAAAATGACAACAGAAAAAGACCACATGGCCTTTCTAGTCTTACTTCCATATCAACAACTACAACAGTCCCCTTTTTTCCTCTAGAGATCCTCTGTTTTGTCACATGCTTTTTTGAATTCAGATACTGTCTTCATCTCTACCACCTCCACTGGGAGACTATTCCACGGATCCACCACTCTTTCCGTAAAGAAATATTTCCGCAAATCACTCCTGAATCTATCCCCCTTCACCCTCATCCCATGTCCCCTCATAGCAGAACTTGCTGTCAGTCGAAAGAGGCTCTCCCCCTGTGCATTTATGCCATAGAGGTATTTAAACATCTTAATCATATCACCTCAATCCTGCCTTTCCTCTAAGGTGTACATATTAAGATCCTTAAGTCTGTCCTCATATGCTTTATAACAAAGACCACTAACCATTTTAGTAGCCACCCTCTGTACTGACTCCATCCTGTTTATATCCTTTTGAAGGTGCAGTCTCCAGAATTGCACACTATACTCCAAATGAGGTCGCGCTAAGACACATACAGAGGCACTAATCGCCTCCTTTTTTTCTGCTAGCCATTCCTCTCAGTATGCACCCAAGCATCCTTCTAGCTTTTGCTATTACCTTTTTCTACCTGTTTAGCTACTTTTAAGCTCATCAGACACAACCACGCTTAGGTCCCGCTCTTCTTTAGTGGACAGAAGTACTTCACCCCCTATACTATCTTGCTCCCTTGGATTGCTGCAGTCCAAATGCGTGACCTTGCATTTTTTAACATTAAATCTCTGCTGCCAAATTCTAGATCATTCTTCAAGCTTAGCTAGATCCCTCCTCATGTTATCTACACCTTCCTGGGTGTCTACTCTATTGCAGATTTTGGTATCATCCGCAAAGAGGCAAACCTTACCCGACAGCCCTTCCGCTATATCACTAACAAAGATGTTAAAAAGAATCGGACCAAGGACAGATCCCTGGGGCACACCACTGGTAACATCCCTCTCCTCAGAGTGAGCTCCATTTACCTGTACTCTTTATCGCCTCCCACTCAATTTCTAACCCAAGCAGTAACTTTAGCCTCTGGAAGTTTTTCCCTGCCTCCACCTCTGCTGATAGGGGAACATAACCCACTTGTCTGGACTAGTTTAGCAGGGCTCAAGGAAAAGGCACTATCTGGTAAGTAAAATGTCACCATTTTTGATTTCTGGAATCTAGTGTTGGCTCATACTGCTGTATAAACTCTGAGGCTTGATGTGTTGAGCTGCTCTTCCTTCTTTTGACAGGTCGTATCCTGGATCTGAAGACGGGCACAGTAAAGAAGGAAGGGCAGCAGTCATCCATGAGGATGTGCATGGGGTCCAGAAGGTCTTTTATATGCAGAATGAGGTGAGATGGATCACAGCATTTAGTACCCCAGTATGCAGACTTGGTAAACTTTAGGAACATGCAGCCTGGTTCTCATGTTCATTCTTATCTTAAGCTTCAAACTAATTCCAGAAAAGTCATGTTTTATATTTGACTGAAAAACTGTTCTGGAACCCAGTAACTGGATAAAATTGGTAAGTCCAGCTTAATCGTCACGTCTGAAGAATAGTGGTTGTGTTAACTTCTTAGTCCGACCACTATAACCATTATTATGAGTCCAGGCGATTTGCAAAGAAATTACTAAATGCGACACAGCGCTGTGTTGCCAGCCACCGTAAGTTCATCAGTTCCTCAACCAGTTGCATTATTCTTGTTGATTTCTCAGACACGTGGCAATTAAGCTGGACACCATCTTTCAGCTCTTCTTTCTATGGTGGATTTCGCCAGTGCCTGTTACGAAACATGGGATTACGGGCTTGATTTTCTAATATCTTCAAAAAGTATTTGCTGCGAAAGATAAGTAATATTGGGGGTTTGCTTTGTGCGTTGTCCCTTGTGTTTTAAGGTAGATAGCTAAGCTGTATTTGCTCTTTATTAAAAGAGAAAAAGGAAGGTTTGCTGCAAGAAAAGATTTCCCTTTCATGGCAAATGGTCTGACAATAAGTTTTCTTTTTTGTTTGAATTAGAATGTTTAGGGTAATTATCTCATAGGATTTTTTGGTTCTTCTTTGTGTTTGGAAGTATTTTGTAGTGAACCATTTTAGTCTTTTGTGCCTAATAATCATGTCCTGGCAATTAGCCAGTTTTTATACTATTTCCTTTTTTTAATTGGTCTTATTTGACACACAGAAGAATCCAAATAAAACATGTCTGCATATATAGTCCAAAGCCATTTCACTGGCCACTTTTTTAAAAGAGATATTGGACATTAAGGGGTTGACCTGTAAGGGTGCCAATAATGTTGACCACAACTGTATTAGGAGTGGATGCATTCTGGGGGGGGGGAGGGATACCACTAGAGAGGTATAAGCTATAAAGTGGCCGCATATAATGTAAAGAGACTAAATACCCCAGTCAAGCGTGCTTCCCTTTTCAAGGAGCTAGCTCTACTCCAGACCCATATTGTATTACTTCAAGAAATGCACCTTCTCAGACGTTATGAATTATGTTAAGTTGCGGGCCCAGCACAGATTCCTGGGCTGCTCCACTAGTCGCTTTTTTCCATTTAGAAAATTGGCCATTTATCCCTACTTTCCACTTTCTCTCTCCAGCAGATGATGATGGCTCTTGTCTCTTCTCCTGGCACGTCACTCTCAGCATGTTGGGCCAGGGTGCTTTTCAGGCTAGTGGATGTCTCCAGGGCGCACTGGAGGTGCCCCCTCGGAGTTACCCACATATCTTCTGGGTTGAGCATCTACTCAGGAGGATCAGCGTTGCTCCCCATCAAATAGGGAGCAGGCTCCTGATCACAAGGATCAGTGTAGCCTGGATTGGAAGGGGGACAAGCCTTCAGTGTCTTCTGGTCTAGCAGAGAACTGCAGTATGTTTATGTTTATTTAGCTTGATAGACCGCCCTGCAGTAATCTTTTATTTTACTATAATAAAACTAGGTAGCAAGCACTTAACGCTCCATTCAAGCATCTGCTTCTCTGTACAACTCTTACACTCACCGCGAGGTCCCAGTGTGTGATCACACACATCTCCCCCCTCCCCCGATCACCTTGAGCCACATCTCTTGCTGCTTACCTGGGAATTGATGGGGCTGTTAGGAGGAATGCTGCCGCTGCTTTCTGCAGCTCCTTCCCGTCCTTTTTTTTTTCCCCTTTCTTTCAGTGGGCCCAGCGCATGACTCTCATTGTTTGCGGCGACAATCTCACCGGTCTTCACTCCATAGAGCTTACCAACCCCAGTTTCATTTTCCCGCAGTGCAGGGATCCCCAGCGCAGACCTTCCCACCTTTCCTAGCTGCAGTGGGCTGAATTGTGACTCCTGCTGCTGGCGGCAGCCATCTTAGAAGTCTTTCCATCCTTCTATGGCTGCCTACGGCCTCAGGCACACGTTGTTAATCACAGCCCATTGCTGTCAGCAGCAGCAGCTGGTCACACAATGCCTTCCTCGCTCCCATGCTGTTTGCAGACTTGAGCACCAGCATATAATGGACTGGCTGTGTGCTGCCTGTGCTTCTAACTCTGGTCAAATCTACACATCCGACCACGCTCCTCCGGTACCAGATCGGGATACCCCGGGAGAGACAGTTCAGAGTTTTGCTTCTTCCCCTCCCCCAGTATCTCCCATTCTCACATCCCTGCCTATGGATGCCTCTTCACACACCCCTCTCCCCCCCCCCACCCTCCGCCTGCTTCCCCAACAGCCAGGTACAGAGGACCCTCTGCTGTGGGTTCAGACCAGTTTATGGCTGTTTTTAAAAGGGGTATGGCAGCTCTGGAGGAGAAAGCTGGTCCTGTCCTGGGCTACGACAACCCCTTTGTGCTCACACAACACCCTCCTCCTGTAAATAGCCCAAGGAGACCAAAGACAGGGAATGCTCATCTAAAATAGCCTCATGGGCTGTTGGGAATGGGGATTTCTTCCCTCTGGATGATCCTGATCGCTTTTCCACTGACAATAGCTTGGACAGTGTGTCAGGCCGCAAGGATGGGGAATGTTTGCTGCAGGAGATCCTGGAGGAAAATCGTGACACTCAAGATGTCTGTTCCATAGAGACTAGCTGTCTGCACTCATCACCCAAATTGTCAAGGCTCTGCAGCTCTCTGAGACCTTAGACCTGCTACATGAACAATCTAAATCCAAGGATGACCCTATCCTTGTGGGTATAAAGAAGCCCTCAAAGGCCTTCCCATTTTCCCTGGAACTCCAACAGATGGTTTGCCTCAAGTGGGATTCTCCGGAGGCATTCGTGTGCAAATGAAGCTCTTGGGCTGCCGTTACACCCAGTCACCCACAGATCTAGATTAATGACTGCTAACCCACTGTGAATGTCTTAGTCACTGTGGTTACCAAGCATATTACCATACGAGTAGAAAGCAGTGCAGTCCTTTTGCGGTCAACATGACCGCAACATTGAGGGTCTACTAAAGATGGCATTTTCTTCTTCCTCCCTTGCCCTCCAGGCCTTTGCGTCTGGAGACTTGGCGGCTCAGGCACTCTTGTGCTGGCTCCAGCTTTTTTCTGGAGGACCCGGCATCCTCTCGCCTGGAATCAGTCACAAAATTCTTGGTGGATGCCCTATACATCCTTTTATGTTTGGCCGTCTGTTCAGTGGTGGCTGCCACAGTAGCACACCGGTGTCTTTGGCTTTGTCACAGGTCTGCAGATGTGGCATCTAAGGCTTGCCTCGCGAAGCTGCTTTTCAGGGGCCGGCTTCTCTTTTTAGAGGATCTTGAAAATTTGGTCAAGGACTTGGGAGAGGTTAAAGCCTCAGTGTTTACCCGAGGATAAGCCTCTAGCCTCCTCTCACCATTTGGGCTCTAATGCCTCCTTCGCCACTTCCTCTTGGTCTTACTTTTGGTGCTTGAGGCGCTGTTGGCCCAGTAAATTCTGTCGCCTCCTTGTCCAACAAATTTGGGGCAAAATCACAACCCTTTTGAGGGTTCCGTAGGACTAAGGACTCTTACTTCTCCAACAAATTCTCTGGACCCAACCAATCCTCCCACTGATGCCATCAAGGCCCACTCTGGGATGCCGCCAGTGGGTGGATGCCTATCCCTCTTCTACCACGGGTGGGCTTGTATCGCTACCATCGCTGCGTCTTATGCATCATCCATTGAGGCTACAAATGTGCCACTCCTATCAAAGACGTCTTCCTGGTTTCACTTTGCGGATCCCCCCCAAAAAGCGAGCGGATGTGCATGGCACAATCCAGCGTCTGCTCCAGCTTCAGGCTATTTGTCCACTCCTTCCTACTGAAAGAGGGTCAGGCCACTATTCCATATATTTTATGGTGCCCAAGAAAGACTGCTCCTAGCACCCCATTTTGGACCTCCAAGGCATCGATCACTCCCTTCATGTACTACACCTTTGCATGGAAACACTCTGGCCAGTCATCCAGGCCATCTGCAAAGGGGAGCTCCTGGCCTCCTTGGATCTCGCTGAGGTCTACTTCCACATTCCCATCTTTGAGGAGCATCAGCGATTTCTTGTTTCACCGTACTCGGACAACACTTCTAGTTCTGGGACCTGCCCTTTGGAATGCCCATGGCACCTCACACCTTCTCCAAGGTCATGGCCATGGCCACCTTGCATTGTCAAGGCATTCGCGTCCATCCCTATCTAGACAACTGGCTTATCAGGGCAAAGTCACATGCACATGCGCTCGCTGCAGCCTTCCTGGAGCGTTCTTACAGGATGGCTATGACAAGGGTCTCACCTTAAACTACTTGTACATCCAAATGGCTGTGCTCACTGGCTTCCATGGGCCTATTGCAGGGCGTTTCATTGCCTTGCATTCTGGTGTCTGCTGTTTTCTCATTGGGGTCCATTTTCTGCACCCACCTGTCCGGATGGTCGTGCCTCTGTGGGATTTAACGCTTGCTTTAGAATTCCTCATGAGGCCTCTCATTGAGCCCTTTAAACTCATCACCCTCAGGGATTTGTCCCTGAAGACGGTGTTTCTAGTCACCGTTACCTCAGTACGATGTGTATCGGAGCTCCAGGCACTTTCCCTTCGAGACCCCTTCCTGTTCTTCTCTTCGGAAGTGGTGTCCTTTTTGCACAGTCCCCTCATTTTTACCCAAGTTGGTATCGACCTTCCACATTAATCAAGCTGTTCTGCTTCACTCCTTCTCTAAGGAACAGCAATTGTGGACTCAATGTGGTTGTCAGCTGTGTACTCCAGCATTACCTCAAGATGACAAATGCCTTTTGAAACTCTGACAGCCTCTTTATTCTGTTTGTGGAACCCCACAAGGTACTTGCTGCATCCAAGACGACCATAGTGCACTGGATTGAGTCCACTTACATTCTGCGTAACAAGTCCGTGCTCATCTGGCTTCGGGCTCACTCCATGCGAGTCTTGAGCAGAGCAGTAAAATGTTGATCCACCTTTGCACAGCATTACCACTAGATCTCCAAGTAAGAGATGCAGCGGGTTTTGGAGCCTATGTGGTGGCGTTGGCTATTTCTTCCCACCTGTCTAAACTGATCTAGCAGGATGAATTGGAAGGGGAAATTTCACTTGCTGTTAATTTCCTTTCCTGGAATCCTGATAGACCAGTCCAGAACCTACCCTCTGCGTTGTCTTCAACAGATATTTCCAAGAGCCTCACATGTGTTCGGCTGGTCTACTGCTTTCTTCGGTGTATTTGTATATAGTTGCACTTCTGTATATAGTTGCACAGGGAGAAGTTCTGGTTTTCCAGGGGTATGTTAAAGGCGACCCCTAGGGGAATCACTATATGTGCCAGGCTGGATCACTGAAGCTTCTGGCACTTTCTCTGTCTCAAACATCTGCTGGCAGGGGTACACAACTCACTTGACTGTACTAGTCTAGCAGGATTTCAGTCTTCCTGGAGATGCAGTGGGCGCAGTTGTCCAGCTCAGCCAGTTCATCTGCCCCAGACCACTAGGACCTCAACTTCGAGGACTTCCTTGGTTGTTGAGCTGATCCTCGTGACTTAAGCCTTGAGTTGATCCTTTGACAGTGGTTTCAATCATGGTCCCCATTCCTCAGGCCATCGATCATCTTTTGACCAGTGCTCATGGCTCCAGCCACGCTGCCTTGAAGGCCCATGGACCACCGGGCCCAGGCCCATTACTGGCCACCAAGTACTCCGACTGGGAGGACAAGGCATCCCCTGAAATTCACGAACACTGTGACATGCCATCAGACCCATCTCTACCCGAGGCCAGGCGTGGTCACCAACTGAGGACGCAGTGTTCCTCGAATTTCTGTGGGACATGTCAAAGGCATTGGCATTCCCCACTGACTCGGAGGAGGACCCTCACACAGAGGAGCTCAAGATTCTCCAATATGAGTCCCTGCCAGAGGAGTCACTCATGATGCCCGTCCTGGAAGTCTATATACTGAGCCCACTGGGGCCCGGGCTTCAGGAAGGTTCAGCTCCTGTACATCTCCATGGTGGTGGAGTCCTCTATGCATCGGCTTTAAAGTCAGAAGATACATTCATCGGTGCCCCCGGGCAGGGAGACCAGGAGCCTCGACATCCTCAGCAGAAAGTGCTACCAGGGCTTGATGCTGGCTTGTCTGATCCAGGCATATCAACTATATCTGGGTATGTACCCGAGGGGCCTGGGGAAGGAGCTCACCAGGTTCTTCGCCGGCCTCTTCGAGGAACTCTTCCAACGGTTCCGGAACTGGTCAAAAGCATCGGTGACTGCTCTGTTTGTTTAGAATGGCCTATAACGGCTTTGAGTCCATATCCCAGGTGGCCGCAGCAGACAACAGCGCCTGATGCCAGGGCTGCAGTCCTCAGACCTGGAGCAATAGGTCCAAGACAAACTTGTCGATGTCCCATGCCAAGGGGAGAATCTCTTTGGTAAGCCTAAGTCTGAGTTCTTGACAAGAGCTTGACCGTCTAAGACGACCACCACTCTGCCCAAGCGGAAGACCTCGGGGCAGGGAAAAAGCCACCCTACCCGAGGAAGGGGTTAGTAGTACCAGCCTTGGGGTAGTATGACAAGGGGCGCACACAGGGCCCTCACAAGCAGAGAATTCCCAAGTCCCAATGCCGGCTCTGGCCCCCTCTTGGGGTGTGTTATCTCCTTGGGCATAGCCCCTCTACCCTCAGGAGGTCAGCTGTCGACAGGGAGATGCCAAAAGGGCAAGGGGTTCTACTCCCTCGTGATGAAAAGAACTGGAGGCCTCGGGCCCATTCTAGACCTGCAGAACCTGAACAAGTTCCTGGTGCGGGAGACGTTCAGGATGTTCTCCCTTGGAACTTTGCTGCCTTACCTCCAGTAGGAAGTGGCTATGCTCTTGGATCTAAGGGATGCTTACACCCACATTGTCATCCATCCCAGTCACAAAAAGTAACTGAGATTTATGGTCGAGGGTGACCACTACCAGTACAGAGTGCTACCCTTCGGACTGGCCTCTGCACCCAGGGTTTTCACCAAATGTCTGGTGGTGATGGCCGCCTATATCTGCCTCCAAGGGGCTGTCGTCTTCCCTTATCTGGACAACTGGCTTATAAAAGGAGAAACGGCCACCAAGGTGTACAGCAGGCCACAGACTACACCACCAGGTCCTGGAACACCTGGGCTTTGTAATAAACCACCCCCAAGTCGCACCTTACTCCAACGCAATGCTTGGAGTTCATAGGGGCGTAGTTGGATACCTGCCAGGCCAAGGCTGCAAAGGTACAGCGCTGACGTTTTAGTGCTGGCTCGCTCTGTTTGCTCGGCTACATGGCATCCACGGTTCATGTTTCACAGATGGCCGCTTCCACATGAGTGACCCAAAGGTGCTTCTGATCCCAGTGGACAGAGACCACCGACTGCCTCTGGGACAAAGTACATGTGACCTACCCACTGGCAGAGTCGCTCAACTGGTGGAAAGTGACACAACACCTACGGACAGGCATGCCCTTCCAGATCCCCATCCCCTAGCAGGTCCTCACCATGGATGCCTCTCAGCTGGGTTGGGGAGCTCACTGCAGAGGCCTCTGCATGCAGGGCACCTGATCCAGGGCAGAAAGCCAACAACATATCAACCTCTTGGAGTCCAGGGCCATATTTCTGGCCCTCAAAGCCTTCCGCCCTTGCCTACAGCACCAGCCGGTACTGGTCCAGACAACCAGGTTGCCATGTTCTACCTGAACAAGCAGGAGGGTGCAGGTAAGCCGGATCAGGACAATACCCTTGCGAACAGGTTGAGCAGAGTCCTCCAGGCACACGAATGGCCCAAGAGTTGTTTAGACTCTCGGGCACCGCTTGGATGGACTTCTTTGCCAATCAGGCCAACGTTCAGTTGACACAATTCCATTCCCATCAGCCCCGCCCTTCCTGAGAGACAGCAGATGCTTTCCTCACCCCGTGGTCGAAGGGCCTCCTGTATGCCTGCCCGCCCATGCCATTGGTTGACAAGACTCTTTTCAAGGTCATCTGGGACAAAGCGACACTAATTCTGGTGGTCCCCTCAGTGGCCCAGGCCACCATGGTTCCCACTGCTGCTCCGCTTAGCGACAGTGCCCTCAGTTCCTCTTGAGAACTCTCCAGGACTACTGACTCAGGAGGATGGCTCTCTCCTTCACCCCAATCTGGTGTCTCTGGCGCTAACAGCATGGCTACTGAACAGTCAAACTTGGCCCCCTTCAGCCTTTTGGGGGAAGTAGAGGTGGTCCTTCTGGCCACCCACAAGGCCTCCATGAGGCATGCCTATGCCTTCAAATGGCACAGATTCTGTGTGGTGCTCAGACAGGCCAACCGTTCTCCTGCACAGTACAGGCGGTGCTGCAGTACTTGCTTCATCTTTCACAGGCTGGACTCGAGTCCAACTCCATCAGGGTGCACCTGAGTGCTCTCTTAGTGCACCACCACCTTCTCGAGGGTAAGTCTTTCAGTGCAGCCCCTCATCACCCACTTCCTATGGGGCATGCTACTCTCCAAGCCCCCAAGCCACCCACCCTGTGGTGGAGTGGGATCTCAACATGGTGCTGGCACGACTCGCTCGACTGCCATTCAAGCCCCTGGCTACTTGCCATCTGTGGTACCTCTCCTGGAAGATCGCCTTCCTGGTGGCGCTCACCTCTGCCCGCAGAGTCGGCGAGCTTCAGGCCCTAGAGTCGGAGCTGCCCTATACAAAGTTCTACAAGAACAGGTTTGTACTACACACGCATCCCAAAATCCCTCTGAAGGTGATTTCTTTGTTTCATCTCAATCGGGAGGTGGTGCTCCCCACCTTCTTTCCACAGCCTCGCACCAACAGGGCAGAGACCATCCTTCATACTCTAGACTGTAAGAGGGCCCTGTCCTTTTACCTACAGCGTGCCCAGGGCCCACCGCAAAGCCTCCCAGCTTTTTGTTTCCTATAACACCTTTTTGGGGGAGGCAGGGACCTAGGTGGCGGACAGCATCGCCCTCACCTACAAACAGTCTGGTCTCCAGTCGGAGCACTGCATCATGGCGCACAATGTTTGGGCCTTGGCGATCTCATTGATGAACTTGGGCTCTGTCTCAATGGCAGACATCTGGTCTTCAGTTGACAACTTTGCAGCTCACTACTGCCTGGAGAAGGAGTCCTGACAGGCAGCGCCTTTGGCCAGGCCATACTGCTGTATTCTTCGGAAACAAGCAGGAAGTCAGCCCTCACATATGGGTGATATCTGCACTGACAGAGCCCTCACGGAAGCATACCCCCAGCTTTCAAAGAAAGCCTTTGGGAGATGCTACCATGCATGTGTGGTCCCTTCCCGCCCAAGGGTGCCATCTTGTTCAATCTCCTTTTTTCCTTGGAGCCCTTCAGACGTCTGTCTGGCTTGTCCATGAAAAAAGTTGATTTTTCAGCCTGAGTTTCACACTCTCCTCTGGTATGCACCGGTACTCTTCTCGCCACCTGACCTTGCTGTCTTGGCATCGTTCTGATCCTTTTGTAGTTTCTTTTTCTCCTTGGCGTCTTCATGCCTTTTTTCCAACTGGCAGCTCAGTGTGTCTTCGACCTCACTGGGGTACTTTTTTCCCCCATGGCTACCAGTGGGTTTAAAAAGTGTGATTGGTGTGCCAAAATTGTCTTTGACTGATGCACATGACTGCTGCTTTTGCTGTCTTGGGCCGGACCACGATCTCACAGCATGTGGTCTCTGCAAAAAGATGTCCAACAAGGCCTTCAAGAGCCACCAGCTGCAGCACAATAAGGTGGGGGGTTTTGTTTGTGTTCCCCCCCCCCCTTAGTCCCCCGATACCTCTGAAGGCCAGGTCCTCATCTGAAGCCATGGCATCTCAGAGCAGCTCTACGGAACCCGAGCGGCGCCATGGTTCTTTGGAGAGGGGGTCTCCCTTGAGGGAACCCAAGAAAACGACTACCTCAAAGGTGTTGTCCTTGGATGGATCCAATAGGCCGGGTGCGTCCCGAGCCAGGTCCCACAGTCAGAGATGCTCATCTGAGGGATCGGAGAGGGAGTGTCATGCAAAGTTCCCCCGAAAGGACTCGACCTCGGGCCAGCCTCGTCCGCCAGAGACCATCCTCATCGAGGATTTACGGGGGAACTGGCATCTGTCCCAATTCCTTCTGCACCGATGCCTGTGGAGCCTTCTGACCTGGAGCCCAGTATGGTGGCTCTGGAGCACAGTTTGTCTGCCTTCATGGACCAGCAGCGGGTACTGTTGTCCAGTACGACTAGTTCCTCCGCCCTGACCCACCAGGCCCTCAATGTCAGACGTCCCCGGAGGCAGAGTTGATCCTTGAGACCCTTCAGCCTCGAGTTGATCCTCGACCGAGGTCTTGATCTGGTTCCCGCTTGACAGGGCCACAATTGTCCCCAGCCAGTGCGCTCGGCACCAACTGCAGGGCCGCGGGCTGGGGTCAGCCCCAGGGCCTGCGGACCATCCTTCTATCAAGTCCTCAATGGACTACTCCAAGTGTAGGACAGAGGTCGAGGAGTCACCTTTCTCCATTGTGACATCCCCCTCAGACTCCCCACGCTTCAGAGCCCCGGTGGCAGTCTCCATGGAGGACGTGGCATTCCTGGATTTCGTCAGGGACATGTCTAAGGCCCTAGCATTCCCAACTGAATCAGAGGAGGATCCTCGGGTGGAGAAGCTAGAAATCCTCCAGTATAAGGCCACTCCGTGGGAATCACTTACAGTGCCCATCCCTTCCATCCTGGAATGGCTAATGCTCCATATGTGGGAGACACCGGTGGCTCGGCTCGACTTGATGTTTCGAGTTCGCCGGAGCTAGGGCTTCAGAAATCGCAGCTGCCGCACAGCTCCATGGTGGTGGATTCAGCCATGCATCAACTGAAGAGTCAGAAAATGCACTCCTCGTTGCCTTCCAGCAGGGAGGCACGCATCTTGGATGCCCTCGGAAGATGCCCAGGGCTAGATGCTCATCTGCTGCATCCACACCTACCAGCTATACATGGGGATGTACATGAGAGACCTGGCGAAGGAAGTTGCCGTGTTCTCGGCTGGTCTGTCCGAGGAACCCCTGCAGCGGTTTAAGAACCTGGCCAAGGCCATCTGTGAGTGCTTAAACTTTGTCTCGGGTAGCCTATGACACTTTGAGTTGGCGGCTCAAGTAGTGGCAGCGGGCGGCAGCGCCCCATGCTAGGCTTGGCTACAGTCGTCCGATCTTGAGAAATGGGTTCAGGACAAATTTGGTCGATGTCCCGTGCCAAGGAGAGAGCCTCTTTGGCAAATCCATGACCACCAAGGCTGCCGAGCTGGAGATTGAGTTCAGCGCCCCCCCAACCAAACCTACTACAACCCCAAGAATACGCAGACTACGTACTGGCAAAGTCCAAGAAAGTCAACACAGCCACGAAACCCACACCTAGCCAAAACCCATACCATCGAACACTGCTCACTGCACTCGCACCACCATCCGAGAGAAGCATCCAGGACATTAATGCAGCCATCAACACTACAACTGCCCCAGACTACCCCTGTCCAGCATTCTGGATAAGATTGGGCTGAGTTCTGTGTGCATCAGTCTTAGCCAGGATCATGGGCCTATCCTTCTCAACAGGAACCTTCCCATCAACCCTCAGACAGACATCCATACAGCCCCTACTAAAAAAACAACAAGCTAAACCCCCAGAAGGCCGAATCATACCACCCAATCTCATGTATCCCCCTGCTGGGTAAGATAATTGAGAAGGTCGTCCAAAGGCAGATTCAGCAGCACATTGATACCACTGCCCCCCTGGATCCATGTCAGCACGGTTTCAGAGAATCGCATGGTGTTGAGAAGCTGCTCACCACACTAATCAATACCATAAGCAGAGGAATAGATAACATCAGAAACGGATATGCCCTTATCTTCCTGGACATCGCCGCTGCATTTGATTCAGTCAATCATGAGCAGCTCCTGACACGCCTCCATGAGAAGGGAATCCAGGGTCTAGCCTGGAGCTGGTGCAAGTCCTACCTAGCAGATAGACGGCAGTACGTAAGGATGGGACCTAAGACCTCCAGAGCCTTTTCAACAAAGACAAGGGTTCCCCAGGGCTCCTCACTTTCTGCTCTCCTGTTCAACATATATATGCAGCCAATTTGTGAAATCATCCGCTCCTTCAACATCTCCAGCCTGATTTATGCGGACGATGTCCTGCTACTCGCCCCATTCTCCATCAACCAACCTGACTTCTCAACATTAGTGAAATGCTTTGATGCATTCTCCGACTGGCTCCACGCACAGAACTTCCGAATCATCTTCAACAAAACAGGTTCTTTTCATCACAAGAAACAAAAACGTCTCCCCTCCCGCTACAATAAAAGTTCGAGAAACAGAGCTCCCAAGTAAATCCACAGTACGCTACCTGGGTGTCACGCTAGACCAGCACCTCGACATGAAAGCGCACATAAACACCACCGTCAGCCATCTATCATAAGATCCGAACACTTCAACATCTCCGACCCATGTCGCAGCCTGACGACTTCCGAACAATCTTCCAAGCGCTGATAACTCCCCACTTTGACTATGCCAACGCCATTCTACATGGTCTCCCCAAGAACACACTAAACCCGCCGCAACTCGCAATGAATGCTGCTGCCCATGTCCTCACCGGGATCTCCAAAAGAGACCACATAAGCCCCATCTTGAAGGACCTACACTGGCTACCGATCGACTGCCGGCTCGCATACAAAGTAATACTGCTGACTATTCAAAGCCATCCACAAGTTATCCTCCTCCTCCCTCAGACCTCCTCAACCCCATCCCCCATAACAGACCAAGAAGGTCCCATGCTACCAACACACTTGTAATCCCCAAGGAATCAACAAAATGTTTTCAGGCAACAAGGAACAGAGCCTTTGCGTTCTATGCCCAAACATGCTGGAATAACCTCCCCTCTCCCCCCCGCCAACATCAGAGAGATCATGGGCCTCGCCCAATTCAGAAAGGCCTTAAAGCACCATCTGTTTCTTCGACACTACTCACAGCCCAATGATACAACCCCATCTGCCACACCCCAGCCCACCCCAACAGCATCCCAACACACCCTATTCAGTCCGAGACAACTGGGAGCTCTAAGCGAACCACCTGATAGGCCAACGAACTGATAACAAATGTAAATAAAGTAAGACTGTAAATAACTGTAAACATATGACAAGCTTTATACATAATTGAGTCCCAGCCATACTGTTGAACGCTGTAGAGACAAAGGGCTCATCCTGTACATAGTTACCCCAATTACAGTTCCAAGTTATGTCTCCCCTTCAATGTAAGTACAATGCAGGTCCTCCCTCATTGTACAAGAATAAGTTAAATGTAAACCGCACTGATTTTAAAGAGCACGGTATAGAAAAGCTTTTAAATAAAAACGACGAGGACCAGGTTCTCAAAAAAAAAGATCACTGCCCCTTCCCGACAGAAGAGCTCGGATAAAAAAGCCCTTCTGCCCAAGGAAAGGGATTGGTTACAGAAACTACCCACCTTTTCAGGCCTCCTGGTTCCCCAGCAGGGTCAGCAGGCCAAGGGACATGGCTATGGCCCTCCTAAGCAAAAGGCTCCCAAGCCTCAGGTGTCTGCCCTGGCCCAGCCAGGGGGTTGCTTTTGACTCCTTGGCATAGCCCCTCCACCCCAAGGAGGTCAGCAGCCCACAGGGGGACATATGATCCACTATGCCAAACGGTGGCTAACTATCACCATTGATTCCTGGGCACTTTGGGTGTCAGGGAGGTCTACCTCCTCCATCTGACTTGGACACCTCCCCCTTACTTTCCGGGAGAGCCCCTCAGGTCTCCCCTTCACCAGGACCTTCTACTGAAGAAGCTTGCAGGTCTTCTCGAGGACAAAGCGGTGGAACCAATACTCCACCATCTCAAGGGCAAGGGGGTTCTACTCCATGTACTTCCTCGTGCAAAAAAAGGACAGGAGGCCTAAGGCCCATCCTCGACCTGCGCAACTTGAACAAGTTCCTGGTGAGGGAGAAGTTCAAGATGCTCTCCTTTGGAACCATTGCTGCCTTACCTCCGGCATGCTCCTTGGATCTGAAGGATGCTTATATCCACATCCTTATTCCCCCCCAACCACAGGCAGTACCTGTGGTTCATGGTGGAGTGGGGGCCACTACCAATACAGGGTACTGCCTTTCGGATTGGCCTCTGCCCCAAGGATCTTTACAAAATACCTGGCAGTTGTAGCTGCCTTCCTCTGCCTCGACAACTGGCTCATAAAAGGAGGCACGGCCTCAGAGTTGCAGCAGGCAACTGCATGCACCATCCAGGTCCTGCAACACTTGGGGTTTGTGAAACTACCCCACCTCCTCCCGAACGTATTTGGAGTTCATAGGGGCAAGACTGGACGGCCTTCCTGCCCAGAAACTGAGCCAGCTCTCAGGGCCCTGGACATATAGCGCCATCCCCTCAGTACCTGCTCAGCTCCTCCTGCGCTTGCTCAGGCCCATGGCCTCCATAGTCCACATGAGCATCGCGCAGTGGTGCCTTCGGGATCAGTGGACACAGGCCACAGGATACCTCCAGGACAAAGTCTCAGTGACCCACCAGTTGGCGGACACTCAGACCTGGTGGCAGACTCCCCAATACCTTGAGGTGGGGATGCCCTTTCAAGCCCCGAGCCCCTTAAGGGTCCTCAACATAGACACCTCCCTTCTTGGCTGGGGAGCCCACTGTGAGGAACTCTGCACCTAGGGCAGCTGGTCACAGCATGAGAGTAACCAGCTGATCAACCTCCCTGGAGCTACAGGCGATATACTTAGCTCTCCGAACCTTTTGCCTCTACCTGAGTCACCACCTGGTGTTGGTCCAGTCAGACCATCAGGTGGGCATAGGGTCTAATGCTCTCTGCCGAGAGGCAGTGGTCCTCTGCTCCTACGCAGTCTGGCAGGGTATATACCTGCCAGGCCAGAACAACTCACTGGCCAACAGATTGAGCAGGGTCCTCCAGCCCCACAAGTGTCAGTTGGACCCTAATGTGGCTGACCGGCTTTGTCAGCTCTGGGGGGAACCCGAGATAAACCTGTTTGCCAGTCCAGACAACTACCAGTTGTCCCGCTTCTGCTCTCGGCAGGCCCACCCCTCCAGGGTGGTGGCAGATGTGTTCCTTGTCTTGTGGTCAGAAGGCCTCATGTACGCCTTCCCACCCACACCACTAATTACCAAGACATTGTTCAGGCCTCGCTCATCTTGATAGCCCCTCAGTGGCCCAGGCAACCATGGTTCCCGCTACTCCTCCGGCTATCGGTGGAGAATCCCATCCTGTTTGGGAACTCTCCAGGGCTCCTGTCCCAGGAGAGGGGCTCTCTTCTGCACCTCAACTTGGAGTCCCTGTTGCTGATAGCGTGGCTGCTGAAAGGGTGATCCTAGCCCCTTTCAACCTCTCGGGTGAGATGGAGGAGATCCTGCTGGCCTCTCGCAAGACTTCCACTGGGAAAGCGTACGCCCTCAAATGAGACAGATTTTCAACTTGTTGTGCAGAGCACAGGACTGACCTGTCTGGTGTGACCGGTGCTATAGTACCTTCTCCACCTCTCGCAATCCGGGCTTAAAACTCTGTCAGGATGCACCTCGGTGCCCTGGAAGCACACCATCACCTGGTGGATGGCAAACCCCTCTCGGTCCAGCTGATGGTGACCCACTTCCTAAGAGGTCTGCTCTTATCAAAGCCCCTGGTTCACTCTCTGACGACCGAGTGGGACCTCATTGTGGTATTGGTGCAGCTCACTTGCCTGCCCTTTGAGCCTCTGGCTACCTGCCACCTACGATACCTCTCTTGGACCTGGTCACACTCATCTCCACTCGCAGGGTTAGCGAGCTTCAGACCTGGTGGCGGAGGCACCATATACCAGGTTCTACAAGAACAGGGTGGTGCTCCGCACACACCCTAAATTCCTTCCGAAGGTGGTGTCGCCCTTCACCTCAACCAGGAGGTGGTACTTCCCACCTTCTTCCCAAGAGCTCACGCCAGTAGGGGGAGACTGTCTTTCATAGCCTGGACTGTAAGATGGCCTTGTCCTTCTATATCAATGTACTCGGGGCTATTGCAGCTTTTCATCTCGTATGACCCCAATAGACTGGGGGAGGTAGTATCTACCTGGGTGGTGGACTGTATCTTCCTCGTCTATGAGCAGGCAGGGCTTCCACTGGAAGGCTGAGTCATGGCGCACCGTATCAGGGCCATGGTGGCCTCGGAGGCAAACCTGCACTCTGTCCCGATGGTGGACATCTGCCAGGCCATCACCTGGTCTTCAGTCCATATCTTCGCAGCCCATTATTGCCTGGAAAGGGAGTCCTGCCAGGACAGTGCCTTTGGCCAGGCTGTGCTCCGCAATCTTTTCGGGGTTTAGGCAACTCCTACCCTCCGACCCTTCTGTGTTCAGGCTACCGGAGCGCTGGTTTCCATCAGGCACGAGTCCTATTGTAGTCTATAGCTACGGACTCAATTGCTGCTGCTCACGGCTCCCCTTGAGGGCGACCGTGTTTTTGTTATGGACTTTTGGTAGCCTGTAGCTGAGGAGTCCTATATGTAAGGATTGACTTCTTGCTTGTTCCCGGAGAAAGTGTAGTTCCCTGTAACAGGTGTTCTCCGGGGACAGCAGGAATCGGTCCTCACAACCCTCCCTCCTTCCCTTGGAGTTGCTCCTTTACCATCCTTTTATTTTATTTTTGCTGTCTTTTTTTACTATGTCATCTGACTGAGTGGGAAGGGGACTACGCATGCATGGTAGCATTTCCCAAAGGCTTTCTTTGAAAGCTGGGGGAGGGGGGGGTGCTTCCGCGAGGGCTCCGTCGGTGCTGACATCACCCATATATGAGGACAGATTCCTGCTGCCCCCAGAGAACATCTGTTACAGGTGAGTAACTACACTATCTCTTTAGGGTCTAGGCAACATCTGCCTTCTGACCCTTCTGTGTTCAGGCTAGCAGAGTGAGGGTTCTCCCTAGGCACTGGGGTCCTTCCAGAGTCTGTCCTTTGGACGGACTCGCTGCTGCTCACAGCTTGCCGTGGTTTTCTACAGGTTCTCAGTAGCCTGTATATAAGGAGTCCCATATGTGAGGACTGACTTCCTGCTTGTTCCCGGAGAAAGTGTAGTTACTCACCTCTAACAGATGTTCTCCGGAGACAGCAGGAATTAGTACTCATAACACTCCCTCCTCTCCATAGAGTTGCCTTAGTTGTACCTTTTTTTTTTTTTGCTGTCTTAATTACGTTATTGACTGAGCAAGATGGCACCCTTAGATGGGAAGCAGACCACACATGCGTAGTGCATCTCCCAAAGGCTTTCTTTGAAAGTTGGGGAGATGCTTCCATGCAGGGCTCTGTTGGTGCCAACGTTGCCTATATGTGAGGACTGATTCCTGCTGGCCCCAGAGAACAACTGTTACAAGTGAGTAACTACGCTTTTTGGGATGCCTAAAAAAAAAGGATGGCTCCTTTCAGAAGTTTCTCTACATTACGGGGGTCAATGCTTTTCTGTGGGTATCTTACTTCCACGTGGAGATGCAGTCTGTCATTTGGTCAGTCAGGCAGCAAGAGTTTGACATCCCGAGCTTGATTGAGGCATACTTTCACATGCCTCTTTGAGAGGGCCATGACATTTCTGTGGCTTGTCTTTCCAGGCAAACGTTTCCAGTTTCGGGCCCTATGCTTTGCTTTGGTCTCACCATAGCTCCACCGACGTTCTCCAAGGTCTTGGTGGAAGTTGTTGTGGCGCTGTACTGTGAGGGAATACAAGTTCATCTCTACATGGATAACTGGCTTTTCTGTGCCAAGTCAGTGTCAGGCAGTCGGATTACGAAAGCCTGGGTGCTGTAGCTTTGGCTGGGTGGGCAACCCAGCCAAGAGTCATCTAGTTCTGACTCAGTTTTTCGAGTACCCTGGGACACGCTTCGATATCCACCTGGATAGGGGATTTCTCTCTGAAGAGAGGCAAATAAAGGTCTTGTGGCAGCTTGGAGTATTTTAGCACTGGACTGGAGAATGGCTGATGTGGTACCTCTTCACAAAAGTGGTGACAGGGAAGAAGTGACAAACTACAGGCCCGAGCTTACCTCGGTGGTGGGAAAAGTAATGGAGACGCTCCTGAAAGAGCGAATAGTGGACTTTCTCAAAACCAACAGGTTGCAAGATCCGAGGCAACATGGTTTTACCGAAGGACGATCTTGCCAAACAAATCTGAGTTCTTTGACTGGGTAACCAGAGAACTAGATCAGGGACATGTGATGGATGTCATCTACCTGTATTTCAGCAAAGCCTTTGATACTGTTCCTCATAGGAGGCTTATCAATAAACTCAGTAGTTTGGGGATGGATCCCAAGGTGGTAAACTGGATCAGAAATTGGTTGACTGACAGACGACAGAAGGTGATGGTAAATGGAGCTCACTCGGATGGAAGGAAGGTGATTAGCAGGGTGCCCCAGGGTTTGATCCTGGGCCCAGCACTCTTAAATGTATTTGAGTGATATTGCCGAAGGACTGAATGGAAAAGTCTGTGTTTTTGCAGATGACACAAAAATTTGCCACAGAGTGGACTCCCCTGAGGGAGTGGTTTAACATGAGGAAAGATCTACAAAAGCTGGAAGAATGGTCTAATGCTTGGCAATTAAGATTTAATGCGAAGAGGTTCAGTGTCCTGCACTTGGGTAGTAGAAATCCAAGGTAAATGTACTCGATAGGGGGCAAGAGGTTGGTGTATACGGATCAGGAGAAAGACCTTGGTGTGATTATTTCTGAAGATCTCAAGGTTGCAAAACAGTGCGACAAGGTGGTGGCAAAAGCCAGGAGGATGTTGGGCTGCATACAAAGAGGAATTACCAGCAGAAAGGAAGAGGTACTTATGCCACTGTACAAGTCACTGGTGAGGCCTCACTTGGAATACTGTGTTCAGTTTTGGAGACCATATCTTGCAAAGGATGTAAAAAGACTGAAAACTGTTCAGAGGAAGGCAACCAAAATGATTTGGAGCCTGCGTCAGAAGCCTTATGAGAAGAGACTTGAAGATCTAAATATGTACACTTTGGAGGAGAGGAGGGATAGGGGAGATATGATTCAGACCTTTAAATACTTAAAGAGAAATAATGAACGAACAAACCTTTTCCAAAGATGGGGAAGCTGTAAAACTAGAGGGCATAGCATGAAGCTGCAAGGTGGTAAATTGAAAGGCAATGTCAGGAAATAGTTTTTCACTGAAATGGTGGTGGATGCTTGGAATGCCCTCCCGATGGAAGTGGTGGGGGCAAACACAGTGACGAATTCAAAATGGCATGGGACAGACACAGTGGATCCCTTTACAGCAACAGGATAAAATCAAAATAAACGGAACCATCTAACTTTTCAACAAATAGGGGTGTTCTACACGGAGCTGTGGGTTCACCCCTAAACAAAGACATGGGGAGGGGTGGCCTGCACAGAGCGGCAGGTGCACCTACTCTTGTCATCTTACTGGGCAGACTAGATGGACCATACTGGTCTTTATATGCCGTCATTTACTATGTTACTATGTAACACCAGAGAGTACTCAAGGTCTGGGATTACTTGCTGCTTTTGGAGTTGATGGCAGCCACATTGGAACTTGTTCCCTGGGTAAGGGCCCACATGTGCCTGCTCCAGAGAGCACTCCTGTCCTGTTAGTCACCAATATCGCAGGAATACGAGATTCACCTTCTCTTGCTCCCCTCTGTTGGAAGGAGTCTCCAGTAGTGGTCCCAGCACTCCATTTTGGCCCAGGGGGTAGAACTGGAGACACTGAAGTGATTAATTCTAATGACTGATGCCAGCCTTGCAATCTGTGAAGCTCACTGCCTGAACCAGACAGCACAGGTATGGTGAACAGCCTGCAAAGCTTAGTCCATCAACAGGTTGGAGGCTCAGACCATTCATCTAGAATTGTTCAAGTCACTGGTACAGGGGTAAGCAGTCTGAGTATTCTCAGACAATGTTACGATGATGGCATATGTCCTATATCAGGGAGGCACCAAGAATGTGCCGGAGGCTCAAAAGATCATCCATGCATTTCACAGCACATGTCAGGGATTGGCAATGCTGAGGCAGCTTTCCTCACCCACTGTATGTGTTCCCACTCTGGCTGTTAATAGAGCGAATGCTGAGGATCAACGGAGGATCATCAGGAGTGGAGGAGTGGCCTAGTGGTTGGGGCAAGGTACTTCAGGCCAGAAGGTCAGGGGTTCAAATCCCACTAGAGGACAGCAACCTTGGGCCGGAAGGACTGGAATTTCTAGTCCCACAGGTGCTCTTTGTGGTCTTGGGCAAGCCACTTAACTATTTTACAGGGAACATGGGCTATAGAGAGTTATCTCCAAGTTATGACCTGTTCAATGTAATTTCAGTTTGTTCAATGTAAACTGCACTGATGCAGAATAGCACGGTATATAAGAGAATGTAAATAAATAAATAAATCATTCTGGGTTGGTAATTCTGGTGGTGCTGGACTGGCCTAGAAAACATTAGTATACAAACTTGATTGATATGGCAGGGGGAGAAGCTGCCCTAAGGGTAGGGGCTTCTGTACTAGGGGCCCATCTTGATGGACAACCTGGGTCGTCTCTTGTTTACAGTTTGGCCCTTGAGATGGCACCTCCTGAAGCACAAAAGGTATTCAGCGGTGATGATTTCTACATCATTGAAGTCATGGCATAGCTCAACTTGTCTGCTCTCAGAGGCATGGTTTAAGGATCATTCTGTCAGCTGCTTGTGCTAACCAGACCTGATCTGTCTTTTGGCCTTCCTTTAAGCTGGCTTCAAAGTACCTCTCATTGGACATTCTATGTGTACAAGTGACAGCTTTGTCTTGTTTTCAGGGACTGGTAGCTGGTTGGGCTTTGGCTTCTAGCCTAATCTCTCACGGTTAGTACAGTTGAATCCGCCCATTCCGGCAGTCGTTCCTGCCCTTTGCTAAGCATTATTGGTTAGATGTCCAGGCTAGAGTGGATTCTGCATTTGGGGCACAGGTTCTCAGAGCAGCAGTTTCTTTTTTTCATCGGAGTTGTACCTTTGGTACTTCCCGAGGGCAGGTCCTAGACTGGTCTAGCAGGATGAGCTGGAAGGTGACATTTTGTTTGCCTGATAATTTTTTTGTCTGGAATCCTGCTAGACCAGTCCAGGACCCTTCATTGGGAAGTTTATGCTGTTCTCTTTTTGGTAGTCCTTGCAGTTCCCTCCAACCCATGTGTGCGCGCGTTCTTCCTGAGATAGACACGTTCATTGCTTATTCTGGTCAGGGAATGTTAGGCTTTCATCTTCCTGGGGAAGTTTGTTTCTTGGGAATTGATAGTTTTTGGTTGATCAAGTTGGTTCCTTTTCTATGTTGGCTGTTGGGGTGCCCCTAGCTGCACCAGTCTTAATGCCAGTGATGATGTCACTGGAATATTCTAATTTTTCTGTGTCTCCATCCTCTACTGGCAGATGGGCATAACCCCTTGTCTGGACTGGTTGGGATTCCAGGAAAAGAAATTATCAGGCAACGGAAGAGATCGTTAATAAGAGTATGCAAGATGTTTCCTGCTGCTGCAGTGGTCTATGATCTGTGACAACTCTTGCTTGATATGAGTTTTGACACTACATGTATTGCAGTTTTTCTGTAGGAATAGTGCTTGACCCATTCCTCCTCTTTAAGTCTTACTTGTATCTTTCAGCAGAATTCTGAGCCTCAGTGGAACATGGTCCCACCCTAACCTGGCATGTTCTTAATGCTTGCATTCATTGGCTGATAAGCATTTGATGTCTGTATTTTTCTTTTTCTTTGCACAGGTGTGGCACCAGTATGGTGGATCCCAACTCTATGAATAGACTGAGCTTTATGAGGAACAGATACAGGTAAGTCCGATCAGCAGTAGTTTGTGGTGGTTCTCATGGTGTTTGTTACCATGTTCCAACTTTTTTACTTATATATTTATTGATGTTCATACAATTACACATCCAAACACAAAAACAGGTAAATCTTTCATTAAAAAGAGAGAGAGATTAAATACCTTCCAAAATACATAGCTCAAGAAAATGGAACGTCAGCCTACATCAATGAGAGCATTTATATAAGAGAAATATCGCAAATAAAAGCAAAAAATAGGCAAAATACCTCACAATAAATTGCAACAAACCCTCCTAAATGAAACCATATGAACCATATATAGTTCTCATAAACCCCTCAAATCTCCTCAGCCAAAGGTGTGGTTGCCTCCTTACTCGCCAATAACTTCTCCAAATGCTAATGCTGATATACTTGTAATTTCTAGGATATATTATGTTTCTGATAAGAGAGTGCGGACTTCTTTGGGACAGGAAGGAGAGGGAATTCTGGAATCTAAACAGAGTTCAGTCTCCGCCTTCCTCAAAGATTCGCTAGATATTATAAATACTTGAGCTACTTTGGTAGTTTCCTTTGTAAATGATGGTGATAAGGCACAAAGTGGCATTTCTCATTTAAAAGGAAATAGAGATGAAATATTTTTAATCAAAATATTAGTCATAAAGACAAGGGGTAGCCATTGGGCATGTAATTATCTTAAAAACTTTGGTTTGTGGTTAGGCCATGTCCTCCCACTTTTGGTTTCTGTTCTCCTATTTTATGTGCTCTCCCTCTTAGCGCACTTGCTGAAGTGCCAATCCTTGGCTGAGGTACTTCTGGCATCCTTACAGTCCTGATCTCCAAGTCCATCCACTAGATGTCACCATATGCAATGATTTGGAGTCCCCCCTACTACTTTTCATCGTTGTATAGTGTTACAGTGCAAACTGCAATGTGCAGAGAGTTCGTGCTTGGAAGAGCATACAGCATAGAGAAGGCACAAAGACCACACAAAAGGTTTCAGGAACTTAGTGACATAAGAGAGAGTGGATAGTGGTGGGGGAGTGAAGAAAGTGAAAATGGGATCCCTATTTAATCCTCTGCCTTCTAAAAAATAAATAAAAAAACAAAAAAAACCCACAGAAAAAAACAGTTGGTTGGTATAGGGCAGTGAGAGTGGCGCTGTGAAACACTATTTACACTTTTAAAGTTCTTAAAAGAAAATGATTTCTCTGTATCCTTAACTGTCCACCAAGTGGGAGATCCAGTGCTGTCATTTGTATTCTTTCTCATTGTCCTGTCTAGTCCAGACGTGTGGGTTTATGCCTGTCTATCAGTAGATGGAGATTGAGAACCAGTGGTTCTCCAGGAACAAGCAGGATGTCTGTCCTCGCATATGGGTGATGTCAGTGCCGAAGGAGCCTATGTGGTAAGCTCTCCCCAGCTTTCAAAGAGAGCCTTTGGGAGATGTACCACACATGCATGATCCCCTTCCCGCCCAAGGGTGCCATCTTGCCTCCGTCTCCTTTTTTCCATGGAGCCTATCAGATGCCTGTCTGCTCACCTTGGAAAAAGTTGATTCTTCAGGAACAAGCAGGAAGTCAGTCCTCGCATATGGGCGACTCCGACGGAGCCCTCGCGGAAGCATTCCCCCCAGCTTTCAAAGAAAGCCTTTGGAAGATGCCACCAAGCGTGCGTGGTCCTCTTCCTGCCTAAGGGTGCCATCTTACTCGGTCTCCTTTTTTTCCGAAGAGCCCTACAGACGTTTGTCTTCCCGGAAAAAAGTTGATTTTCTCGTGTACTTCTGTGTACCAACCGGTTGGCACCGGTTCCTTTCCCGCCTCTGAGCCTGTTGCCTCAGCTTCGGGACTCTGATTCTGTTTAGTTAGGTTTATTCATTCAGTGTGGTTTCGTGCCTTTTCTAACCGCTGGCCACATCGAAGGTCTTAGACCTTGCTTGGGACCCTTTTTGCCCCAATGGCCACCGGATTTAAAAAGTGTGATCAGTGCTCCAGGAACATGTCCCTTACCGACACACATGACTGTTGCTTTAGGTGTCTAAGGTGCCAACCATGACCCAGAGGCGTGCTCCCTGTGCAAAAAAATGTCTGCTAAGGCCATCCAGAGTTGCCAGCAGAAGCAGGATGACTTCTTCCACAGGTCAGACTCAGCCCCGGTAACCGCACACTCTAAGGCCCCACCCGGGCATGCGGACACTCCGATAAGGGTTCCCTGGAGCAAGAGCATAAGAAAAAGGAAATCTTTGAGGACCTCTTCCTGGGAAGGGGACTTGCACGGCACAAGGTCCCATAGCCCCTGGAGGGTTTCTGAGGAGTCTGAGTGGGAGTGGTTGGCCAAGGTACCCAGGACAGATGCCGAAGCCGCCGGCAACTAATCTCGGACCCCCGAGGCCCATCCCATCCTATCCCATCAAGGACTCCCTCTCCTCCCCAACTCCTGAACCGTTCACCCTGGCCTTGGTGTCGAAGGCTGCAACCCCTGAGTGGGAAGTCAGGATGATGGCATTGAAGCGCAGCGTTTCTGCATTCCTTGCCTCACAGCAAGCTTTGATGCCCGGCCCCACCGGTGCACACTCTGAGTCCGATGTTGTGGACTTCCTGGGCCACCGAAGAGATCCTTGAAAGTTGGCGGGGGTGGGCGGTTCACGACACCTGATTCATTTTGCCCACTGGTGGGCTGCCATTGCCACCAACCTCTGGGCACTTCAGGTGGTCAGGGAAGATTACCTCCTTCATTTAGACCAGATGCCTCCCTCTTTCTTTCCAAGGGAGCTCTCTCAGACTCCCCTACATCAGGCCCTGCTGCCACTGCAGAAACTTGCAGACGTTCTCAGGGACAGGGCTGTGGAGCCCTTTACCACACCACCTAAAAGGAAAGGGGTTCTACTCCAGGTACTTTCTGGTCCCAAAAAGAACAGGATGCCTAAGGCCCATCCTGGACTTAGAAACCTGAACAAATTCCTGGTGCGGGAGACATTCCAAATGCTCTCCCTTGGAATATTGCTGCCCTACCTCCAGCAGGGAGATTGGCTATGCTCCTTGGATCTAAAGGATGCTTATTCCCCATTCTTATTCATTCCAGTTACAGGCAGTACTTAAGGTTCATGGTTGGGGCGACCACTACCAGTACAGGATACTACCCTTTGGCCTAGCCTCTGCACCAAGAGTCTACACCAGATACCTGGCAGTGATGGCCGCCTACCTCGGTCTCCAAGGGTTCTTCATCTTCCCATATCTGGACAATTGACTCGTAAAGGAAACACTGCCTCAGAGGTGCAACAGGCTACTGCCCGCATCATCAATGTTCTACAACATCTGGGGTTTGTGATAAACCACCCCAAATCCCACCTCACTCCATCACAGGACCTGGTGTTCATAGGTGTAGGGATTATTAGTAGCACCAAAAAAATAAGTTAGGCTCTCAGTTATGTCCAGGGGAAATTGGCTACTGATACCCAGCCCGAAGTTCTGTGAGTTATTCTGGCAATGAGCCACGAAGTAAGTCTGGTCTGTAGATATATATATATATATATATATATATATATATATATTAGATTTTATTATGAACAGTCAGGTAGAAAAAATATATATAAATTAGAAACATGAGGTAGAAATTTTTTATGACACAGAATTACAATTGGACAAAGTAATAAATCACTAATTAGTAACCAGATGTCACTGATTCACTCTGCACTGAAGTTATGGAATACGTTTCTAACTACCCTTGCCCATCCGGAGGAGGAGAGAGATAAGTTGATACCTTCGCTTCGTCTGTCACTCGGGACTGATGTCCGGAGACTCTGGAGCAGCACGTCCAAGGAGGCAGCTAAGCTAGATAACGCAGGCTACAGCCCTTTTCGGAGGCGAGCCGCGGTAGAACACAGAACCAGAGGTATCTGTGAAAGTCTTCTCAGACCTTAGAACGGCCTTGCCCACACATAGTGTGGCTGTCTTGCAGACAGATCAGGTAGCAGAAACCAGGTAAGTGGTGCACAAACAGCAAAAGACCTTGTGTAAGTTCTTCTGCGCAGACTGTATAACTCTTGTGATGAGTCTCCGTCATAGGTCTGGTGATTGGTTGGCACAAGACAGTCCACGATGTTCTCAGCGAAACAGGAGGTAGATGACAGGCATCTTCTTGCAGACAAAGGATCCATAGTAAGATGTCATGCTGAGAAAACAGTATGTAGTTTTCTGGGCATAGGTGTACAAGTGTCCAAGGCCAGTAGAACCAGCTATAGATAAGCACCGAAGAAGTAGATGTTCTTGCATGTGGGCAGTGAATTAGCCAGGGATAATGGCTTCTGTATGCACACATAGAAATGCTGTGCAAGCAGTTGCTTGGAGGTCAAGTCTGTAGCTGAGCACAGCAAAAGTGTAGTGAAGAATCCATCTTGTCTGTTCAGCTTGGTTCAGGCCTGAGCTGCTGAGCAGGTTGGAGAATTGCAGGTATAGAATTGCAGGGGTACCAGCCCTACAGGGGCTTGCCTGGACACCCTCTAAGCCAGGGCCTTCCTCCCTCTGGACAAGGCAGATCGCCTCAGGGCTCTGGCAACCGAGGTGCAGCACCATAATGCCATGTCTGCGTGGTCCATGCTCGGCCACATGGCTTCCACAGTCCATGTGGTCCCCAATGCCCACCTCCACATGTGGGCAGCTCAGTGATGCCTCCGCTCACAGTGGACTCAAGCCACAGGCAGGCTCTGGGACAGGATCTCTGTGTCCTGTCAACTAGCAGAGTCACTCGATTGGTGGCAGGATGCACAGCACCTGCAGAATAGCATATCCTTTCAACACCCAAACCCCCAGAGGGTCCTCGCTGCGGACGCCACCCTACTGGGCTGGGGTGCCCACTGCGAGGAACTGTGCAGGACAACTGGTCTCTTGAGGAGAGCCAGCAGCAGATCAACCTGCTGGAGCTCTGAGACATTTTTCTGGTGATCAGGTCTTTCTAGCACTGCCTGCAGCATCAGTCGGTGCTGGTCCAAATGCACAACTAGGTCACTGTGTTCTACCTGAACAAAAAAGGGGGGGGGGGGCTTAAGGTCTCACCACCTCTGCCAGGAGGTAGTAGCCCTCTGCTTGTAAGCGACGCAGTAGCCCTCTGCTTGTAAGCGATCAGTCAGGGAATGCTCCTTAGGGTGGTATACTTTCCAGGCCAGGACAATGTCCTAGTGGACAGACTGAGCAGAGTTCTCCAGCCACATGAGTGGCACCTAGACCCTAGGGTGGTGCAGCACCTATTTTCAACTATGGGGAACCACAAATCTGGACCTCTTTGCTAGCCCAGCCAATGCTCAGCTGCCCCGCTTCTGCTATCCCCAATCACATCCACCCCAGATAGTGGCGGATGCCTTCCTCGTGGTCATAGGGCCTGTTGTATGCCTTCCCTCCCATGCCACTGATTGCGCAGACTCTTTTTAAGGTCCAGCGGGACAAGGTTTCCATGATCCTGGTGGTCCCACGGTGGCCCAGACAGCATTGGTTTTCCCCTGTTACTCCGCCTCTCGACAGAGCTCCCAGTCTCTCTAGGGCATTCCCCAGGACTACTGATCCAGGAGGAGGGCTCGACTCGCCGTCCCAATCTGGGATCCCTGTTACTAACAGGATGGCTGCTGAACAGGTCGCCCTAGTGCCCCTCAACCTCCCCAGAGAAGTGGAAGAAGTCCTTCTGACCTCTTGTAAGGACTCCACGAGTTGAGCCTATGCCTTCATATGGTACAGATTCTCAGTATGGTGTATGGAGCAATAGGTAGATCTGTTCTCCTACCCATGCATATGGTGCTGCAGTACTTGCTCCACCTCTCGCAGGCATGACTCAAGTCCAGCTTCTGTCAGAAACATAGAAACATAGAAACATGATGACAGAAAAAGACCACAAGGCCCATCTAGTCTGTCCTTCCATAACAACAACTACAACAGTCCACTTTTTACCTTTAGAGATCCTCTGTGCTGGTCCCATGCTTTTTTGAATTCAGTTACTGTCCTCATCTCTACCACCTCCACTGGGAGACTATTCCACGGATCCACTACTCTTTCCGTAAAGAAATATTTCCGCATATCACTCCTGAATCTATCTCCCTTCACCCTCATCCCATGTCCCCTCGTCGCAGAACTTGCTTTCAATTGAAAGAGGCTCTCTCCCTGAACATTTATGCCACGGAGGTATTTAAACATCCCAATCATATCGCCTCTATCCCGCCTTTCCTCTATGGTGTACATATTAAGATCCTTTAGTCTGTCCTCATATGCTTTATAATGAAGCCCATTAATCATTTTAGTAGCAACCCTCTGCACCGACTCCATCCTGTTCACATCCTTTTGAAGGTGCGGTCTCCAGAATTGCATACCATACTCCAAATGAGGTCACACCAAAGACTTATACAGAGGCATTATCACCTCCTTTTTTCTGCTAGCCATTCCTCTCCGTATGCATCCAAGCATCCTTCTAGCTTTTGCCGTCGCCTTTTCTACCTGTTTAGCTACTTTAAGATCATCAGTCACAACCACGCCTAGGTCCCGCTCTTCTTTAGTGGACAAAAGTACTTCACCTCCTATACTGTATTGCTCCCTTGGATTGCTGCAGCCCAAATGCATGACCTTACATTTTTTAACATTAAATCCCAGCTGCCAAATTCTAGACCATTCTTCAAGCTTAGCTAGATCCCTCCTCATGTTATCTACACCTTCCTGGGTGTCTACTCTATTGGATGCACTAGAGCACGCTCTCTGCAAACCATCACTTCATAGAGGGCAAGCCTCTTTCTATGCAGCTCCTCATCACGTGATTCATGCAGGGCTTGCTGCTCTCTAAACTTCCCATCCGGCCACCTCCAGCGGAATGGGATTTCAACGTGGTCCTGACGCAGCTTACCAAGCTGCCCTTTGAACCCTTGGCTACTTGCCATTTGCGTGACCTATCCTAGAAGGTGACCTCTGCCCACAGTCAGCAAGCTTCAGGCCTTGGTGGCCAAGCCACCCTACACCAGGTTCTACAAGAACAAGGTCGTGCTTCACACCCATCCTAAATTCCTTATGAAGGTGGTATCCACTTTCTTCCTCAGCCAAGAAGTGGTGCTCCCTACCTTTTTCGCTGAGGCAAAGGTGACCATTCTCCCTAGTCTGGACTGCAAAAGTGCCCTGTCCTACCTGCAACATATTCTGGGCCACCATAAAGCCTCTCAGCTTTTCGTTTCGTACGACCCCAGTCGACTGGGGAGGCTGTCACCAAGCGGACCCTGTCTACCTGGGTGGCGGACTGAATTGCCTTTGCCCACAATCAGCTGGACTATCATTGGAGCTCCGGGTCATGGTGCACAATGTTAGGGCTATGGCAGCCTCAGTTGTGAACCTATGCTCTGTCCCCATGGCAGATATCTGCTGGGCCGTCACTTGGTTCTCAGTCCACACTTTTGCAGCTCACTACTGCCTGGAAAGGAAGTCCTGACAGGACAGTGCCTTCAGCCAGACCATTCTCTGTAATTTGTTCAGGGTTTAGGCAACTCCTTCACTCTGACCCTTCTTGTTCAAGCTACTGGAGCCATTGATCTCCAGGAACAAGCAGGAATGTAGTCTTCACATATGGGTATTGTTGGTACTGACAGAGCCCGCGCGGGAATGCTCCCCAGCGTCCAATAGGAAAGCTTTTGGGAGCATCCCACAGTGCATGCATGCTGCCTTCTCACCTCTGTACCTCTCTCACTTCAGTTCTGCGTTTTCCGCGGAGTCAACAGGACATGGTACCCTGTCACCACAGAAAATTTACCTTTTATTTCTTGTTTTTTGTGGTCGCGTCTGCCTTCATTTGACGCCTACCGGTATCGCTGGTTCTCTTCTTCTTCCCTTAAAAAAAACAAACTTCTTTCTTCAGGGATCTTTCCCTGCTTCTGGTGCTATGTGCCGTTTTGGGCACTAGGCCCATTTTTCTTCAAGCATGGAGAAACCAGCTAGTGGTTTCAAAAAATGCTCAAAATGTGGTGGTACCATTTCCATCACCGACACCCATGATTGGTGTCTAAAATGTTTGGGTTCTGAACATTGTCTCTTCTGCACGAGGATGACCAAGAGGGGCTTGCAGAATAGAGCTGCAAAACTCTACCCTTTTTGCCACCGACACGATGTCAGTTGCATCGACGTCTTCTAGGGCTTCATCTTTCTCCCATGGATCTCAGGTAACCAAATTGAAGTCTTCTAAGACTAGCTGGTCCTCGAAAGGTAAATCTCCTTCAAAGTATCAAGTTGCCACTGGCGTTTCCCTTGAGGATACTTCACTGGCAAAACAGCCCCGTGGGAGTCTTCGGGCTCCAAAGCACTAACGGGGCTCCAGGATGTTCCAGAGGCCTCCACCTCTGTGGAACTACTGGTGCCATTTTCGGGGGTCATAGCCGCTTCCACCGGTACTGGCACCCAGGCATCGGCAGGAGCAATGGATCACAGAGTCCTCGCTATCGAACGTAGTCTAGTGGCTTTGGTACCACTAAGACCGCAACAGATGGTTCAACATGTATCGGTTCCGACATCGGTACCGGTACCAACATTACCTGCTTCGACAGGACTGCTTCCCCCCATGCCGATCTGTGGTATCGGGGATCAGGAACCGAGACATTTCGGTACCGACTTAGAGCAGTGCTGATACCATGTGTTACAGGAGCACCCAGTGCTTGAGTCTTCCGATTCCGATGACTCTGACAATTCTACCAGTACCAGAGCGAATCTATTAGAAGATTTGGTTCCTTCTCAACGCAGAATGTCTCTTCCAGAGGATATGTCCTTCCAGGATTTCATATGTGATTTAGCAAAGGGTCTTGCAATCACTGTGATTCCAGAAAAGGAACCTTGGTTCTGCCTCAGGATATCTGTAAAGCCGTGACTTTGAGGTTTTAGTTTTGCAAGCTGGTGTTTCTGGTCCCACCCAACATTAGTACTGCTTTGACACATCCCATGTATCTGGACACGACTGCACTGGAGGGATGAATAGGAAGGTAAAACTAGACCTTACCTGCTAATTTTCCTTCCTGGCATCCCTCCCAGTCCAGAACCCACTCCCTCCCAGTCCAGAACCCACTTAGCTTTTACACCGGCTTGAAGAGTTTAGTGTTGGTGCATTGTAAGGCTTGTCGGTTCCTGGTGTGAGCAGTTTTGCTTGCTGGGCTTCGGCTGTGTTACTTGGCTATGAGCTTTTTGGTTTGTATTCCAAAAAAATATCATTAAAAGAAAAGACTTGTTTTGCTTGATTTTGTTGATTTGGACTTTCTATGGTCTAGCAAATACTTTTATTTTTGTTTAACAGTGATTTATATACCGCAGTTTACAGGGAACAACAAGAGGTACAAACAGGTACTCAATTACATAAAACAAATAACTATTTACATTGAAGTAATTCAATCGGGCTGAACTTGCTGACATGGTAGTAGCAAGAGTAACTTATACAAATAGAGGTTTGTGGGATTGCAGTGGTCTAGGTTGTGTTGGGTTGTGTGGCTTGGGCAATTGATTGTGTTGTTTCTAAGGTGTAGGTTAGGTCCTGGGTGCCATAATGTATTGCAAATGTGTTTTAAGGTGTGTTCTGAAGATTGAAGGTCACAAAGGTCTCTCAGGTGATCGGGGGGGGGGGGGGCTGTTCCAGAGTATGGGGGCAGTGTGGGAGATGACCATACTGGTGGTTATCTTTTTGGCTTTCCTGCAATCTTTAGGTAGAGAAAGTTTGTTTTGATTCCTGGTAGGTTGTATACAGGTGCTGTGTTCTATGGCTGTAAGTGTGGAGAGATGTGAGGGTGCTATGTCATGTATTAACTTAAATGTTGTTACAAGGATTTTGTATTTTATGCAGCTGTGTATATAGGTAGCCAGTGGAGAGTGTCTAGTGTGGGGGTGATGTATTCCATAGGGTTAGTGCTCGTGGTTATTCTCGTGGCTACATTTTGAGCCAGTTGAAGGCGTTTTAGGTTTTGTTTGGTGATACCTTGAAGGATTGTATTGGCAAAGTCGAGGTGTGGTGTGATAATTGCATGGATTATTGATCTGAAGTCTTGGGGGTATAGTAGTGGGCGGAATTGTTTAAGGACTTGTTGTTTTGGGACTCCATATCTGCTTTATGATCATACTGACAAAGGGTTCATAGTCGTCTTATAGGGCTGCTTTCAGCTCCGTGTTCTCGGTCTCCATCTGATGATGGATGAGCATAACCAATGCATCTGGATTGGTCTGGAGGGACTCCAGGAAAGAGTAGTTACTCACCTGTAACAGGTGTTCTCTAGGAGCAGCAGGAATCAGTCCTCACATATGGGTGACGTCGGTGCCGATGGAGCCCTCGTGTGGAGCATTTCCCCAGCTTTCAAAGAAAGCCTTTGGGAATGCAGCGCGCATGTGCGGTCCCCTTCCCGCCCAAAGGTGCCATCTTGCTCAGTCTGACATAGCTAAAAGACACAGCAAAAACACAAAATGAATCATATGACTGCAACTCCAAGAGGAGGAGGGGAGGGTCGTGAGGACTGATTCCTGCTGCTCCTAGAGAACACCTGTTACAGGTGAGTAACTACTCTTTCTCCAGGACCAAGCAGGAAGTCAGTCCTCACATATGGGACTCCCCAGCTTCAGACTACCGGGAACCCAAGCTGAAAAATAAGCTCCCACTAGAGCGTCAGCATCCGTGAAAGAATCCTTTCTGAGAATGCCCCCGTACGGTAGCCCAACACAAGGGCCGGAGGGTAGGAGTTGCCTAAACCTCAAAGAGATTACGGAGTACCGCCTGTCCAAAAACACTGTCCCTACGGGACTCCCTCTCGCAGTAGTGAGCCGCAAAAGTCTGGCTTGAAGACCAAGTAGCGGCCCGGCAGATGTCTGCCAATGGGACAGAGCGGAGATGAGCTACTGACGCGGCCTTCGCCCTGACACGGTGGGCCGTGACTCGACCCTGCAAGGAGAGGCCGGCTGCCCTGTATGCCCAGGCGATACAATCCGCTACCCAAAGGGACAACGTACGCTTGGAGACAGGCAACCCCATTTTATTAGGGTCAAAAGATACGAAGAGCTGAGTAGCCCTTCGATGCTCCTGCGTACGGTCTATGTAAAAGGACAACGCCCTTCTACAGTCCAGGGTATGCAGGACTGTTTCAGCCCAGCTGGCATGCGGCCTGGGGAAGAATATTGGAAGAACCACCTCCTGATTGAGGTGGAAGGAGACAACCTTCGGAAGGAACTTGGGGTGAGTCCGCAAGACCACCCTGTTCTTATAGAACCATGTGTACAGTCTATCAGAAACCAGAGCCTGTAGTTCACTCACACGCCTGGCCGAGGTAAGAGCCACTAAGAACAACGCCTTCCAGGAAAGGAAGCGTAAGTGACAGGTAGCCATCGGCTCAAACGGTGGGCAAGTAAGTTGCTGCAAGACCACATTCAAATCCCACTCAGTGGCTGGTGGACAGATCGGAGGCTTGAGCAAAAACAGACCTCTGAGGAAGTGGGACACCAAGGGGTGACCCGACAGATTGGCCCTCTATCTGTGAGTGGTGTGCCGATAGAGCACTGAGGTGGACCTGAACAGAGTTGGACTTAAGGCCTAGGTCCGACAGGTGAAGCAGATACTGCAGCACCACTGGCACCAGGCACGAAAAAGGATTCTCCTGGCACTGAGCACACCAGGAGGAGAACCTATGCCACTTGAGGGCATAAGATTTTCAGGTGGATTGCCTCCTAGAGGCCAAAACCACCTCTTCCATGTCCTTAGGTAGAAGTAAGGGGGCTAGAACTACCCTTTCAGCAGCCAGGCCATCAGATTGAGGGACCTGAGGTTGGAGTGCAGGAGAGATCCCTGATCCTGAGATAGGAGATCGGGCTGCACCCCCAGAGGGAGTGGAGTGTCCACCGCCAACTGCAGAAGGAGTGGAAACTATGGTTGCCTCGGCCATCTGGGGGCTACCAGAATCACTGAGGCCTTGTCCTGAAGAACCTTGAACAAGGTGCGGGCCACTAGAGGCGTGGGAGGAAACGCATACAGTAGTTACGTGGACCAAGAGATTAGAAACGCATCTGCTGCTGTTCGGAGAGGATGCGGTTGCCTGGAACAGAACCTGGGTAGCTGACGGTTCAGTGGACTCGCAAAGAGATCGTTGTTGGAAGATCCCATCTTAGAAAGATCCCTTGGACCACCAGGGGATTCAGATGTCATTCGTGAGGCTGTAGAATCCTGCTCAATCTGTCTGCCAGGGAATTTTCCTGGCCAGGCAGATAAACTGCCTTGAGAAACATGTTGTGTTCGATTGCCAAGGAGCACAGGGCCTGTGCCTCCTGACACAGAAGTTTGGAGCCTGTGCCCCCTTGCTTGTTCATGTAGAACATTGCCACCTGATTGTCTGTCTGAACTAAGACAGACTGGTGAGAGAGGACATGAGAGAAAGTCTGTAGAGCTAAGCGAATAGCTCGCAACTTCAACAGATTGATCTGCTGTGTGGACTCCCAAGGAGACCAGAGACCTTGAGTGCAAGCCCCCTGGCAATGTGCACCCCAGCCCTGAAGGCAAGCATCGGTTGTCAGCACCTGTGTGTGTGGAGGCGCCTGAAAAGGCACCCCCTGGACCAGGTTTGGGAGATGCAGCCACCACCGTAGGGAGGCTGCCAGCAGTTTTGACACCCTTATCTTGTCTTTCAAGTCGCTTGTGGCTTGCACCCACTGAGCTCTGAGGCACCACTGAGTAGGTCGCATGTGCAGGCGTGCATTCGAAGTTACATGGACCATGGATGCCATGTGACCCAAGAGCCTTAGGAAGTTTCTGGCGGAGACCAGAGAACCGCTGTGTAACTGTTTTGCCAAAGCCATCAGTCTGTGGGCCCTGTTCTCGGGCAAATAAGCATTCGCCTGGAGGGTATCCAATCTTGCCCCTATGAACTCCATGTCCTGTGAGGGGAGCAAAGTGGACTTTGCGAAGTTTATTACGAAGCCTAGATGCTGGAGAAGAGAAACAGTGCGAAAGGTGGCCTGTCTGGCCTCTTGTGGAGACTGACCCCTGATGAGCCAGTCGTCCAGTTATGGAAAGACAAAGATGCCCTGGTTTCTGAGAGAGGCCACCACCACTGCCAGGCACTTGGTGAAAACCCCGGGGGCGGAGGTGAGGCCAAATGGAAGTACTCTTGACTTCCTCCCACTACAAATCTGAGATATTGTCTGTGGTCTGAATGAATGAGGATGTGAGTATAACCATCCTTCAGGTCTAAAGAGCATAGACAATCTCCCTGCTGGAGGTAGGGCAGCAGTATTTCAAGGGTAAGCATCTTATTTATTTATTTAGCATTTTTTATATACCGCACTATTTTACCTCAGCGCGGTTTCCAGATAACACAAATATCCAGTGTGGGGTTACATTGGACTTACAGTAAAACAAGGAAATCAGAACCTGGAGAACAAGTAGAACTATGTACATCACTTACAATATGTCTATGCATGTCTTGAACTTTTCCCTCTCTAGGAACTTGTTGAGATTTCGCAAATCTAGGATGGGCCTGAGGCCTCCAGTCCTTTTTGGTACCAGAAAGTACCTGGAATAGAAGCCTCGTCCTATCAGGTGGTGGGGCACCGGTTCCACCACCTGCTCCTGTAGAAGACTTGCCAACTCCCAAAGAAGGAGGTTCCTGTGCAGAGGGAGTCTTGGAGGCTCCCCTGGAAAATAGGAGGGGGGGGGGAACTGGTTGAAGTGGAGCAAATAGCCCTTTTGGACTATGCTCAATACCCAGGTATCCCCTGTTATGGCTGACCACCTGTGGGCGTACAGTGTCAGCCGGCCTCCTGTGCTGAGAGGCACCAGCTGAGGAGGAGAGGCTATGCAGTGGGAGTCAAAACCCCGCTCCCTGCTGTGCAGGAGCCGGAGCTGATGGCTTAGGGGTTTTCTGCCTACGGGGCCTATCTCCCTGCCCCTTGGCCTGCTGACCCTGATGGGGAGCTGTAGAGGCCTGAAACTAAGGTTAGGATTTGTAGGCAGTAGCCTTCCTTGGGTAAAAGGGCTTTTTCCCTGAGCCCCCCTTCTGAGAAGGGGCAGAGGTTTTCCTGGACAGCCTTGTCCTGGTGAGAGTCTCACTCGAGTTCTGCAGCCTTTTCAGCCATGGGTTTGCCAAAAAGGTTCTCACCTCAGCAAGGGACATCGACCAACTTGTCCTGTACCCATGGCTTGAGGTCCGATGACTGTAGCCAGGCCTGACGGCGTGCACCGATGCCAGCTGCGGCTACTCAGGCCGAAGCCTCGAAGCCATCATAGGCTGCTCAAGAGAGAAACTTTGAGCACACTCGAATCCCTGATGACAAAGCCTTAAACCTCTGCAAAGGTTCCTCGGAGAGGCCAGCTGAGAACCCGGCAAACTCCTTTGCCAGGTCTCGGAGGTACATGCCCATGTACAGCTGGTAAGTCTGGACACGGCAAGCCAGCATAGAGCCTTGGAAGCACTTTCTACCAAGGGCATCCAGGTTCCGGGCCTTCCGGCCGGGGGGCACCAAGGAGTGCATCTTCTGACTCTTCAGACGATGCATGGCCGATTCCACAACTATGGCATGGTGCAGTAGCTGTGCCTTCTGGAACCCAGGGCTCTTAGGACTCTATAAATGGAATCGACCCGTTTGCTGAGAACCGGCACCGAGGCCGGTGCCTCCCACATGCAGAAGAGCAGCTGTTCCAGCATCGGAGGAACTGGTACACTAAAGGCCTCCTTAGGCGGAGAGTCATACTGGAGGGCCTCGAGCTCCTCGGCTCGAGGCTCCTCCTCAGGAAGGCCAAGGCTTTGGCCATGTCCCTCACGAAGTCAGAACCGGGTATCCTCCGGTTTGGACTGTCTCCGAGGCTCGGACTCTGGTGAGTCCGATGGGACGCACCGGGTCCAGAAAGTGTCTGGGGACTCCTTGTCCTCCGTCTCCCACTCAGACCCCTCCGAGGAGGAATCGAGTGGCTCCAGCCGGGCATCGATGCCATCCGCCCCGACACCGAGGGCACTGGCATCGACTACCTCGGCCCCGAGCAGGAGGCCGAGGGGGACCTTGGCCGAGGATCGACTCGAGACCACATCGACTCGAGGATCGGCTCGGCCTCTGGGGTCGACTTGGACGTCGAGGTCCTGGTGGTCGGGGCAGATGCACCGGTGATCAGTACCCGCTGCTGCTCCATAAAGGCAGCCAATCTGCTCTCCAAGGCAGTCAACCTGAGACTCAGCTCAGGAGACTCAGCAGCCCCCGACTCGGGCCCTGGTGGCGGCTCCCCCAGAGGGGAGTCTACGACGACAACAGCACTCACATGACTCGGGGACTCCGGCTCCACTCGAGGCAACTTGGCAGGCCTCTCCGACTCCGAGGACACAGGACGGCAGTCGGGGCTATGCGACCTGGCCCTTGAGGGGCCAAGAGCGTCCACTGACGCCGCCCTCGCGGGTTGTTAATTCCTTCTGTGTTCCCTCGAAGGAGACCCCCTTTCGGAGGAGACTCGACGGTGCTCGGGGTCAGACTCCTGAGATGTTGAGGCCTCTGACGAGGTCTGGGCCCGGCTGGACATGGAGTCAGAAAAACGTCTTTTACGCTGATGCTGACGGCTCCTCAGTGCCTTAGAGGACATTTTGCCACACGGGACACAGGCCACCGGGTCATGATCGGGCCCGAGGCACCGGAGGCAGCAGTCATGTGCGTTGGTGAGAGACATTAGCTTCTTACACCGATCACACTTCTTGAACCCACTGGCAGCCATCAGGGGGAAAAAGGACCCCTGCAAGGTCGAAAGACCGGGCTGCCAGTGAAAAAAGAGAACCCCCCTCCCTCCCTGAAAAACTAGCTTCAGGCTCAATACCGGTGTACCGGGCCCAGGCGGGAAGGGGAACCGACTTCGAACCAGGCAAAAACCACGAATCCAACGCAGGAAAAAATCAACTTTTACCGGGTGACAATGACACACGTCCGTTGGGCTCCGTGGAAAAAAGAAGACTGAGCAAGATGGCATCCATGGGCGGGAAGGGGACCGCGCATGCACGCTGCTTTCCCAAAGGCTTTCTTTGAAAGCTGGGGCAATGCTCCGCACGAGGGCTCCGTCGGTGCCGACGTCACCCATATGTGAGGACTGACTTCCTGCTTGGTCCTGGAGAAAGAAAATTAGCAGGTAAGGTTTAATTTATCCTTAGGAGCTTAGTACTTTCATCACAGCTCTACGGAGGGCCCGGGGATGCAGAACCTGGTGGCGCTGTGTCCCTCCCCCCATTCTCTCCCTATTCTGCTGCAGGCCTTCATGCAGGCACAGTGTCCCTGGTTCGGGGCTTTGCCAGTGGCTCCTCCATTCCTCCTCCCTAACATTTGGGAGGGGGCCAGGGGTTTGGACAGTGGCAGTAGGGGCAGCTTCCCTTTTAAGGCAGCTAAGTTACAAAAAAAAAATTGGGCTGCAATAGCAACAAGGGACAACAGTAGGGTATGAGCTTCAGGAGGGGCTGTGCGATGTTGGAAGGCTACCTGAGTGGTATCTGATAGCTAGGCTAGTAAGGGAGGGAGGGAGGGAGTCAGTCTGCAAACTGCGATGACCTTTGCGTGCTGTGGATGTGACCTGTAGCAGCCACTGGAGTCATCTCTCTGATGCCAGTTTCTGCTACATGTGTAAGAGATGCGTAAGCTGTGTGTTTGGGGGGGGTTTGTTTTTTTGTCCAGCACGATTCAGCTCTTCCTGGTGGTCAAGGTTCCTTCTGTGGTGCCATTTCTTTCAGGGCGGCCTTAAGGGTGGAAAAGACAGGACTTCTGGAGCTGCAGGTGGCTGTAAAGCGTCCCATTGAATGTTTGAGGTTCCAAGCAGAAGTGTTCATGGTGGGCTGATATCTACAGGAGTTTTACTCCGCTTAGGTCCAGATAACATCAGACCAATGGGTACTGGAAGTGATTTGAGTAGGCTACGTCCTTGAGCAGGCACATCCCCTCACATGCTTTTATAGAATTTCTGTGCTGGGCACCAGGAAAGACACATGGTGGAGACTCTGAAGTGGCTGCTCCAGTTCAAGACTGATGAGAGTCCCTCCAAAGGAATAGGGCATTGGATGGTACTTCATTTACTTTGTGGTACCCAAGAAAGAGGGCACCCTTTGGCTTATTTTGGATCTAAGGCCGGTCAACAGGGCTTTGAGAGTCCCTCACTTTCACATGGAGACCTTGCAGTCTGTCATGGTGATGGTGAGACAAGGGGAATTCTTCACCTCCTTGGATCTGTCAGATGTACTTGCACATTCCCATTCAGCCAGAACATCAAAAGTAACTGCATTATCTCCAGGAACAAGCAGGAATGTAGTCTTCACATATGGTATCGTCGGCACCGACGGAACCTGTTTGGGAACGCTCCCCAGCGTCCAATAGGAACGCTTTTGGGCAAATCCCTCAGCACATGCGCGCTGCCTTTCCAACTGTCCCTCTTCAGTTCTTTGTTTTCTGCGGTGACAGGGTATGTGAACTGTCGGCTCCGCAGAAAATTTCTTCTTTAAACTTGTTTTTCTTGTGGTCGCGCCTGCCTCTGCTCGAGTACCGCCGGTTCTCTTTTCTTTTAAAAAAAAAAAAGAAAAGAAATAAATATATACTTCTAAAGTGTTTTTCTCATGTTGGTGCTGGCCCTGGTGGGAATTCTGCCCATGCCAACTTTTTCAGGCATCGACAGATCGGTACCGGACCAACTCTGTGCCGACTTCAATCGATACCGATACCGTGCTTTGCATGAACATCGGGATCAGAGATACTTTGAATCTTCCGATTCCGATGACTCGGATAACTCTGCCGGTACCAGAGTACTTCTTCCGGAAGACTCCTCCTCAACGCAGCATGTCTCTTCCGGAAGACATATCTTTTCAGGATTTTATTCGTGATGTGGCCTGAGGCCTGTCAATCATGGTAGCTCCTGAAAAAGAACCTAGAGCAAAGGAATTGGAAATACTGCAGTACCCTAAGGCTCCCAAAGAGGCAGCTACTCTGCCCATTCATGAAATTCTTCATGATTTGATGATCGGAATGTGGGAAACACCTTTGACCACATCATCTCATTCTAGGAGACTCGATACCATGTATCGAGTTTCACCATGTCCTGGTTTTCAAAAGACTCAGTTGCCACACCATTCAATGGTAGTGGAATCAGCCATGCGTAGGATGAAAAGTGCAAAAAGACATGCATCCAATCCTCCAGGTCGTGAATGCAGGACTCTTGACACCTTTGGGCATCAAAGATTTCAGGCTTCCATGCTTTCAGCTAGGATCAGCTCATATATTTTATATATGGGAATGTTCCTCAAAGAAGTCACAGGTGACTTGGAGCTTATAAGCCCTCTTCTCCCTGATGACAAACGACAAGACTTCCTTACTCTTGTCAAGCATGCTCAAGACGTTTCCAAGTTTGTAAATTGTGCAGCCTTTGACTGCTTTGAATGCATCAGCAGAACTTCTGCTATTGCCATTGGTGCACGTCGGATTGCCTGGCTTCAGGCATCAGACTTGGAGATTTGGGGTACAGGACAAATTAGGAAACATCCCTCGCACAGGAGAAAACCTCTTTGGCAAGAATTGGCAGGAAAAGGCTAATGCTGACAATATCACTTTAGACAGATTGTCAAAATCTACAGCCACTCCAGCCAAAAAGAAACCCTATAAAAAACCCCTTTTTCAGCAAAAAGAGGAAGTTTTATCCATCCCTATACCCAGCAAGGGCAAGCTCAGGGTCAAGTTGCCCAAAAGGGACAACAAAAGAAGCCAAAAGGCCCGAGAGCTCAATCAGCTCCACAGGCTCAGCCCTCTCAAGGGCTTTGGCTCCTTCCTAGAGAGCTTAGCTTTCCTGCCTCTGAAGGGTCCAGAACCCCTAAACATTCCAGGCAGGTTGTGTCATTTTGTCAACAGATGTCACCAAATAACAGCAGAAAATTGGACACTGTCCATTGTAGGGGAGGGGTATAAGCTTTATTTTCACAGCATGCCCCCTCCTACAATCGTAAGACAGTTCAATTCTCAAACCTCTCCAGACAATCTACTGGATCAAGAGATCTCAACACTCCTTGCTCAGGAAGCAATAGAGGAAGCACCCATTCTCGTACAGGGTTCTACTCCCCCTATTTTCTTATTCCAAAGAAAACGGGAGGACACAGACCCATTCTAGACCTCAGAGAATTGAACAAAAATCTGTTCCGAGAAAAGTTCAAAATGATTTTTCTGGGAACTCTTCTGCCATACCTTCAAAGTCAGGATTGGCTTTGCTCTCTAGATCTAAAGGATGCATATACTCGTATTCTGATCCATCCAGATCACAGGAAATTCTTATGATTCCCTTTCAAGGGAAAAACACTTCCAATACAGGGTTCTTCCTTTTGGTCTGGCTTCGGCACCCAGAGTATTCACGAAATGCATGGCAGTAGTAGCTGCATTCCTGCGAACCCTAGGGATATTCGTCTTCCCTTACTTGGACGACTGGCTCATTTGAGCCCCCACAGTTCCAGAAGCCAGCTCTGCACGGTCTCGCACAATGCGAATCCTCCAATACTTGGGAATGGTCATAAACTTCCCAAAATACCAACTTGTTCCTTCTCAGACCCTAGAGTTCATAGGAGCTTGTTTAGATACCAGACAGTCAAGGGCTTTCCTCCCACAGTCCCGCTGTCTTCGAATAGTGCAACTAGCTTCTCAAGCAGCGGGAAAGTCCTCCCTAACTGCTCGAGAGCTGCTGCAATTACTGGGACATATGACATCCACAGTTCATGTAGGTTCCCTATGCTCTCCTCCACATGCGAACAGCCCAGTGGACCCTATCCACACAGTGGACACAGGCCACAGGACGTCTGTCGGACAAGATATCAAACTCACGACGACTGATCTTGTCCCTAAAATGGTGACAATCACTGGAGAATCTTTTAGTGGGGTCTCCTTTCCAGCAACCCCTATTCCAGGCCCCACCCTAACTGATGCATCACAGGTGGGATGGGGAGCACACCTGCACCATCTCTTTACCCAGGATACCTGGACTCCACAGGAGGCTTGTCTTCACATAAACCTCCTAGAGCTCAGAACAATCTATCTAGCTCTTAGAGTATTCCATGCCCAGCTCAGCTACAAGACAGTCCTAGTCCAAACGGACAATCAAGTAGCCATGTTCTATGTGAACAAGCAGGGCAGAATGGGCTCTCTGTCATTATGCAACTAAGTTTTAGACTATGGGCCCTCACCAGATAGTATCAAATTCACCTTCTCGTGGTATATCTTCCAGGCATTCAAAACCTTTGGGCAGACAAACTCAGCCGAATACTATTGCCTCACGAATGGTCTCTACACCTAGACCAGGTGACAAGGCTATTTCAGATCTGGGGAACCCCAGGCAAGTCCACTGAATGCCAAACCTCCCCGGTTCTGTTCCAGAATTCCGGCTCACAATTGCCAGGCAAGGGACGCTTTCCTCCTTCACTGGGGTCAGGACTTCCTCTATGCCTTCCCACCCCTCATTCCCAAAACACTTTTCAAGCTTCAGAGAGACAGAGGTCATATGATCCTCATGGCGCAACGGTGTCCACAACAAGCATGGTATCCCCTACTTCTACATATCTCTCAAGCTGCACCTCTGGAGTTAAGGTGTGCTCCAGACCACCTCTCCCAAGAGAACGGGATGCTATGGCACCCAAATCCCCAGTCCCTGCATCTCAGGGCCTGGTTGCTGAAAGTCTAGACCTGCAGGATCTTAACCTTTCCCAACAGGTAAAGGATATCCTTCAGGCTTCTAGAAAACCTTCCACAAGACGTTATGCCTTTAAGTGGAAACGTTTTACTATATGGTGGTCTCAAAAGGGCTTAAACCCCCTTGTGATACCTTTTGGAATCTGTACTAGAGTACCTACTTCATTTATCAAATTCTGGTTTAAAGACTAATTCAGTAATAGTCCATAGTGCAATTGCAGCTTCCTATAAGCTCAAATGGACAGCCAATTTCCTCTCATCCATTCATAGCAAGATTTATGAGAGGTCTTCTCTTAACAAAGCCTCCCATTAGGCCACCACCGGTGGCATGGGATTTAAATCTAGTTCTCGGACAGCTCATGAAACCGCCTTTTGAACCTTTAGCCACAACAACCCTAAAGTTTTTATCCTGGAAGGTCATCTTCCTAATTGCAATCACCTCCGCACGTTGCATTAGTGAATTGCAAGCTTTAGTGGCTGATCCCCCTTATACAAGGTTTCACCATGATAAAGTTGTTCTCAGAACCCATCCACATTTTATGCCAAAGGTGGTTTCGCCTTTTCATCTAAATCAATCGATTTTACCTTCCTGTATTCTTTCCGAGACCTCATGCCTCTAATGCAGAAAGGAACCTTGGCTTTTTACCTACAATGAACACAACAGAGAAAGTCTTCTCAACTTTTTGTTGCTTTTGATTATAGTCATTTGGGACTTCCAGTCTCCAAAAGAACTCTATCTAAATGGATTGCACAATGCATATCCTTTACTTATGAGAGAGTAAGGGTCTTCCTCTTCAAGGCCATGTCACAGCACATAATGTGAGAGCCATGGCTACCTCTATGGCTAACCTACACTCTGTGTCTAGCGATGACATCTGTCGAGCTGCCACCTGGACTTCGGTGCACACCTTCACAGCCCACTACTGCCTAGATAAAGCCTCCCGTCGGGATGCCTTCTTTGGCCAGGCTGTTCTTCAACATCTTTCAGACTTAATTCAACTCCTACCCACCAACCCTGCTAGGATGCCAGAGATCCATGAGAGGAAGCATGGCCCACCTCACTATAGGTGGCAGCTTCCTGGGGCCATCTCCCTGGCCTCTTCAGCTAGGGAGTCCCCATATGTGAAGACTGCATTCCTGCTTGTTCCTGGAGATAGCATAGTTACTCACCTGTAACAGGTGATCTCGAACAGCAGGAATTTAATCTTCACAACCCACCCACCTCCCCTAGGAGTTGTCTGTCTATCTCTCTGTCTCTTTCCTCTCTCCCTATATCCTTTCACTCAGCTACAAACTTAACTGAAGAGGGACAGTTGGAAAGGCGGGAAGGCAGCACGCATGTGCTGAGAGATGCTCCCAAAAGCGTTCCTATTGGACGCTGGGGAGCATTCCCGCACAGGCTCTGTCGGTGCCAACGATACCATATGTGAAGACTAAATTCCTGCTGTTCCCGGAGATCACCTGTTACAGGTGAGTAACTACGCTTTATTGTGCTCATGGGTCACTTAGTTTCGGGTTCTGCCCTTCGGACTAGCCTTGGCACCCAGGACAGACAGACAGACTCTCTTCTATACCGCGCTCTTTAAAAATCAGTGCGGTTTACAGGTAACAGATCTGTGCAGTGCAGGCAGGCCTACACTGGACTTACAATAAACAGGGGATTATATACAGGGTAACTATATGTACAAGATAACTTGCTGTCACAAGGTGATGGTGATTATAGCAACAGCATTGCATGAAGAGATGTTGGTTCACTCTTACCTCAATGATTGGCTGATCGGGGCAAAGTAGTCTCAGGAGAGTTGGCCACATACGGATGGTATTTCTACTCCTAGATTTGAGTCTGATCATAAACTTTGCCATGATCGGGTTGGAGAACCTACCTGGGAGCTCACTTTGACATCAGAGCAGGCTAAGTTTCACTGATATCAGAAAGGATGTAGAAATTAAATGATCAGGTTCAAGCACTGTTGGCATGGCATCACCCCTCCTCCAGGCTTGGGATTATCTGCAGGTGCCTTGGGCCAGAGCACATATGAGGCCTCTGCAACAGGCATTGTTCATTATTGTCTAGATAGTAGATCCAGACTGTCTAGGTCTCAGAGGCTACCATTGTGAGGGAGGCCAGAAAAGATCTTTGTCAGCGGGAATGTCACTTAAATTGCCAGAATGGTTGTTGATTACCACGGATGCTAGTCTGAGTGGTTGGGGGGCACACTGACAGTCCCAGGTGATGAATGGACAGTGGTTCCTGGAGGAGATAACTTGGCCTATCAATCTGTTGGGGTCACAGGCAATTTTCTTGGCCCGCCAAGCCTTTCATCTTCTGGTCTAACTCTGGGCAGTGCCTATACTGTCGGACTTTGTGACCGTGGTAGCTTACATCAGCTGCCATGAGGACATTGGGAGCCTTGTCTTGGTGAAGGAGAGAGCCCCTCTTCTGGAATGGGCAGAGATCCTTCTACTTGCACTGTCGGCAGCTCATGTGGCCAGAAAGGAAAATGTCCATACCAATTATCTTAGCTGAAGTGTCTTGGACCTGGAGAAGTGGTCCCTCTTGGAGTCTGTTAAGATTGTGAGCTACTGTGGGTTGCACATTATGAATATTGTGGTGGCCACAGTGAATGGCAAAGTGTCCAGATTCTTCAGTCACAGATGGGAGAGAATGTCAGAAGGCCTGGATGCTTTGGTACAGAAGTGGCCTCAGGAGGGAGTGTTGTATGTATTTGTCCTGTGGTCCAGATAGTGGAGGCTCATTCAGATTTGATTTTGGTGGCTCTCGATTGGCCCTGGAGGCCATGGTATGTGGATCTGATACAGCTGGTGGTAGATGTTTTGCTTACTGGTGGTAGACTATTTGCTGTCTCGGGGTCCATTTCTCATGCCAGATGTGGGTTAGTTCTCACTTATGGCTAGGCTCTTGAGAGGGGTAGGCTGAAGAAGGATTATTCTCCTCTGGTTATTGCAACTTTGTGGGCACAGAAACTCTCTACTTCTCTGGTCTACATTTGGGTTTGGTGGATTTTCGAGAGTTAGTGCAAGGAAAAAGGGCTTTGTCCCTTGAATTTGTCTTTGCCTGACGTGCTGGCCTTCTTACAAGTGGGGCTTAAGGGGCTGGTTCTGAATTTGCTGGGAGTGCAGGATTCAGGGAGTGTCTCTTGCCTTTCATCAGGATGTAGTTTGTTTCTTGAGAGGGGTTAAACATATGCAGTCTCCTGCTTGAGTGTTTCCTTCTTGGGATCTTAATTTGATACTGCTTGTGCTTAGGGGGCTACGTTTGAGCCAGGGATTTCCCTGAAGGATCTTATGCTGAATGCGATAGACTCGATATTCAAAGGTATATACACGGTTTACTGTAAACCGTGTAAATGCCTCTAAGTAGGATATTCAGCTGCACTAACACAGTGCCACTGAATATTCCTGGGTACCGTTGAGATATGCACCGATGCTAACTGGGAAAAGCCGGCCTATCTTTACCTGTGGGAGCTCAATATCACCACTGCCTGGTTAGCATCCTGGCTGTGCGGTTGACCCAGATATTCAATGTCTGTGGCCAGATGTGGCCCCAGCAAGGAATATCTGGGTTTTGTGTTCAGCGGGGACGTCTTGGCACTGCAATCACGCTAGCCGCCTCCCCTGAATATTGGGCCCAATGTTCTTAGCAGCAATCTGTTCAGCATGCAGAATCTCGGCTCCAAGCGATGTCCTGTAGAGAATCTTTTCTATTGATGTCCAGGATGAAGGTGGTCCTTTGATTGGTCCCTTCATTTCTCCCCAAGGAGTTGTCAGTGTTTCACTTTTATCAGTCTGATCTGCCAGTGTTTTTGGATTCAGGCAAAGATCCAGAATTGCGAGCTTTGCACATGTTGAACATCCTTTTAGTCTTGCTATCAGTATTTGAAGACGAAAAAGGAGTTTCAATGGTCAAATCGACTTTGTGCTGTTTGGAGGGTCATCCAAGGGTGAAGCTGCTTCTAAGTCGTCAATTGCCTGCTGGCTGAAGAAGGCTATAGCACCTGCCTATCTGCTTAAGAAGCAGATAGTTTTGGCAGGACTCGGGGGCCCATTCCACACAAGGTCAGGCTTGTCATGGGCAGTGTTTGGTTTCGTGCCGCCCCTTGAAATTTGTGATCTTCCCTCCATTCCTTCACGCATCATTATTATCTTGATGTTCAAGTACTGGGGCATATGCACTTTCAACAAGAGTGTTGCAGGCATTGGGTTCTGCTTTGTTGTCCCAAACGACTGGACTGGAGGGACAATGAGGAAGGTGAAATTAGGCCTTACCTTCTAATTTTCTTTCCTTGAGTCTCTCTCCAATCCAGTTCAGGACCTGCCCTGTCTGTCTCTTGTTGAGCCCAGCTGAAGGGAGAACGCACCGAGTCTGTAGGGCCAGGCAACCTTTCACAAGTTCTGGTTCTGGTGTTCTGCACTTCTGCTCTGCTATAAGTTGTTTGGGGCCTAGAGGGCAGTGGTCTATGTCCAATGCTGTGGACTTTCCTCTGAGCATGGGTTGTTATACACTTAATGAAGTTGATTATGTTCATGTTTGATGACTAAAGTAATAGTCCTTCTTAATGGAGTTTGCTTTGTTACAGAAATACTGGTGAGGAGGTGGCTGCACAGAACCCTTTTAGTGCTAAATCTTCAAATCGGTGGTTCTCGGTCTCCATCTGCTTGTAGGAAGGCATAAGCTCATATGTCTGGACTGGACTGGAGAAACTCAAGGAAAGAAAATTAACAGACATGGCCCAATTTCATCATATATCACTAGGGTGGCAAAGTCCTTACATGAAAATCAAACCCAGGCACCAGGCATTTGCTACTGATGCAATGGATCAGTCAGACATTTGGTTTGAATTTGCTGGCTGCTTGTTGGCATGAGATGGTGCTACTCCCCTACCCAAACTGATTGTAAAATGCAGATTGTACAGTGTTTGCCTTTTTGAACGTTTCTTATATATAACGCAGCATGTTCTCTTTGCCTTGTAGAAACGGCCTTGGCCCAGTTAAAGATGGAGATCCCCAGTATGTGGTTGTCCATTGCACAGGTTACATTAAAGCCTGGCCACCAGCAGGTTAGGCTCATTGCTGCGGTTCTTTTCTTCCCCTTTATTTCTACAACGGTCTCCTTACGCAGTAAAAGCCTCGGCCATATTCAGGGCTTGGCTGTAAGTTCATTAATAGCTAATCCAGAAATTGTAAGCCTTAAATAGGCAGCTGCCTGTAGATGAAGTGAACTGGATAAGAACCTGCAGAAGTTCTGTATAACGAGGAATGGGCTACTTGGGCTTGAAATTTTGTTTGCGAACCTCTTCAACCATTCGTTTGGATGGAGGATAGAGTGGAGGTACTGCAAATTGTTTTGTAAATGCATGTTCTCTTTCTAACTTCTGCTCAGGCATCACGTTAGCAGAGGACGACCCTGATGCTGGTCAAGGCAACAAGTTCTGTCTTGTGGCCATTGGCAGGTTGCAGGTGAGCACTGCAGGTCTTGCTGGACTGTTCCTGTTGATGTGTTGTGTATTCATGTTAAGGGATGAATTGTGGAGAGCTTGTTCTGTGTGTAATTTGGGGAAAGGGATGGAGTGATAGGAGACCTGTACTGTTTAGTATGCGTGATAGTTTTTGGGGGGTTTCTGTTGGGTTTGGGGTGAAGGTGGTTTATGGAAGAGTGATCTTCTTATACTGGCTTGTGATGTATGTATTTGAGTGAGAGATGGATTTCAGGGGGGGGGGTTGTGCTGTGTGTATTTGAGTGAGGGATGGGTTATGGGACATTAATACTGTGCTGTGAATTTTTAATTTTTGTTCTGTCTCTTTTTTTTTTTTTTTTTTGTGGGTGGGGGGGGAATGATTAGGTAACCAGCTCTCCTAACTGTACAGATATGACCAGTGTTTGCCAACCCATTGAGTTCATTTCCCGGCACAACACTGAGGGGTTATTCACCTTTGTGGATCACCGTTGCATTGGCACCGTGGGATACCAGCCACAGGTCAGCCACTCAATCTTGATAAATTCACTTCATGTTTTTGCTCATCCCCTTCAATTGGAACTGTGATGATAGGAAGCCCAGTTGCGATTTCATCCTTAAAAAACTGGACTCTTTACAGAGTTACGCAACCCTTCCCGCTCTCTCTGCCTGGAATGCTGTATTGACTGTAAGCAGTTCCAGCTGTAGCCTGTGCCAACTACCATGGACTAATGTAGCAGGAATGTAATCAAGAAAGATCTCTGAAAGCAAAACAAACTGAGTCTTTGCTGCTCCATCTGTCTCCCTTCCCCATATCAAGGGCTTTGCAGGGCCGGGGATTTGTCCTTGTGACAGCAGAAACCTGGTCTTGGCCTGGCTCAGCTTTCCATCACCTCTGCCCTTGTACTTGATGGTGGCTCTTTTCTGTGACACAGTATAACATCACTTGTCTTTTTCTCTAGAATTGCTAATAAACTAGTTGTCACTCAAATCAAAACTAAGGGTACTAATGTATCTGAATGTTTAAATATTCTTGCAAATATTTGCTAAATACACCTCAGCCTGCTCAGTGCATGTGAACAGGCTGAGTGGGGAGCAGGCTGAGCGCATGTGAGCAGGATGAGGTGTATTTAGCAAATATTTGCAAGAATATTTAAACATTCAGATACACCCACACCTCATGAAGGAAGACATAGTAATAATAAGAAAGGTCGTTGTTGCAAAATAAGCACGATTGCTGAGAATTTTTTTGGCTTAGTGCTATGGGGTCTGAGACCTTTCCACCATTGAAGTCTATATGAATAATTTCAAGACACAAAAAAGCACTACAGGAACAAAAGATGGACATTAGTACCCTTAGTTTTGATTTGAGTGACAACTAGTTTTTTCTCTAGAATGGCAGCTACAGGCCTCTTCATTTTGCTGTGGTAGAGAACGAGTGGGCATCTATCAGCGGCAGTTAAGGCAGGGGCCGTGCTTGTTCACTCTGTTGTGTGGGAGGATGGCTCTGATGCTCTTCAGGTGGGAATGAGGCTGTAGAGGCTGAACTTTGAAAGCGTCAGTGGATTTTTTTTAAGGGAGAGATAGTGCCTGGTATTCCTCATGCTGCTTTGAGCTTCTAGCGCAATTGGAGCCAGCCGTTACTGGAGCTGTGCTGCTATGAGCTTTTAGTACTGACTACCCAGGATATTTTGATCTTTTTAACCCACTTCTCCCTCACCCTCTTCTCCACCACACCTCCAGATCAACCACTGCAGTGATTGTCCTTAACTGGAAGCTGCAGACCACGATGCCGTTTTGAATGTGGTTGACGGGTCCCCTAAGTCTGGCCAGTAGGTTTTGCCATCATGCAATGTCTGAGACTCCCTTACCCGAGAGTCTTTGAGTGTCTCATCTGCACATCTCCAGCTAGCTCAAGGAGCAAAAATGAAGCTCAAGAATCAAACTCAGGCCCCTGCATGACTGGCCCAGACAGGTGACTCACTGAGAAATTGTTTCTTGCTTTACATTTTTAATCTTTGCTTTTTCCCCCATTGTTTTTTTTTTAATTAGGAGCTTTTGGGGAAAGACATTGTGGAGTTTTCTCACCCAGAAGATCAACAGCTTTTGAAAGACAGCTTTCAGCAGGTAATAGTTGAGTTGCCTTCAGTTAATATTTGTAGTTTATCTTCTTTCTGACCCCTTAGGAGCATGCTACTCAACATGCTACTAATTCCCATTGCCGTGACAAAATCAAAACAAATAACCTCCAACACTGCCTTTTCATTTTATGCTCCCAGCCAATGGAATAAACTGCCCCTAAACCTAAGAGAGATTAAGGATCTCACATCTTTCAGGAAGGAACTAAAAACCTACCTCTTTACTCAACACTATAGCAACCTACAACCTGAAATCAAATTTACTACACAAGAACATACAACTAACCAAACACAAGTTTACCCCACCTAAATCCAGACTCCATTTGAATATCCCCTCAAGTCAGCATCCTCCCAATATTGTACTTATGACTGCAAATAACTCTTGCTAACCATGTAAATAACTTGCCATTTTTGGTTCCTTGTAACATAGTTATGTTCCTTTTATTAATAGCTTACACACTGTTTTCTATGTATCATAGTTCTTATGTAATACTTAATGTTTAATGTAATGCAATATTGCACTGTTCTGCTGTATTGTTGTTTTGAGTTCCTTGTAAACCGCCCTTGATCTCTGGAAGGGGCGGTATAGAAAAGCACATAAAATAAATAAAATAAAATAAATAAATAAATAAATAAATAAAAAGTAAGCTATATTACCTTGGTGCTTTGCCTGCAAGCCCTGCTCCTTAGAGAACTTGGGATTAAGCATGATCAGTGACTCATGCCTAAGGAGTCCTGTTTTCATGGTTTGGCTGGATTCATATAACACAGGGATACTGTCATTCTTTCCATACTCCATAACCCATCCTGACCATTATTTTTTGGCATCCTTTCTAGGTGATAAAGTTAAAAGGTCAGGTGCTGTCTGTCATGTTCCGTTTCCGATCCAAAAATCGAGAATGGGTGTGGATGCGGACCAGCTCCTTCACTTTCCAGAATCCATACTCCGACGAGATTGAGTACATCATTTGCACGAACACAATCGTAAAGTATGTGTGATAAGGGTACCCGTGAAGTTTTTGTTAGTGATGAAGGCTTTCTCCCTCCATCACTACCACCTGGAATATCTCTAATGAACCCTCCTCCCTCCCCCCCCAACGCCCAGTGTTAGGAAGATATACTAGTACTTAACTAACAGTAGCGCCTCTTTTGGGCTGATTGACAGGTTTTACTGTCTATGGACTAGAAGATCCCTAGTTCTAGTCCTGGTTCAGACCCTTTCTCACATTATAGGGAGTTTTTCTTTTGTGACCAGTTTTCCCCTGTAAGATTTAAATTTTAGCAGTTATTCATTGTACCAAAAGACAAGCGCTTTTATGTACTTAACAGTGAAATTTAGTGTTGTCTAATACTCTTTTTGTCCATTATGGAGCAGCTCCTGATACTCATGTATGCATTTACTGTGCATACATGGCTGTTGAGCCTCTGTATGTACATACAGGGAAAGACTTTCTGCTCTGTTCTGCCACATGCAGATAACATAGCTGCTAATGCATTCACATTTGACCCAGAATGAGACTAAGATCATACTCCACGTACCCTGGCTTAGAAGTGACGGTCATGACTGGCATAATATGCGCAAAACTAACCCGTTTGGAGAAATTGCCCTGGAAGAAATCTGACAACTGCAAAAAGCACTTTCATTCACGTCCCAGTCCAGACAAATGGGTTAAACCATCCACCAGCAGCTGGAGACTGAACTATGCAAATCTTTTCATGATGTCACCCCATAATACCTGAGGAACTTCCTCTTCCCCTTCAGTATTTCAGTCGCCAGCAGCTGGTGCACTTCCATACAGTCATCAGCCTGGATTAGTTGGTTGTGTGGTCACCCTGTCCTTTGTATCGATGGTTAGTGATTTGAGAAAAGAACTGTCCATTGGGGAGGTGATCAGACTGCATATTTCCTAAATTTAAAAAAAAAAAGGTTAGTTTGACCTTATTGCAGCGGTCATGGCAGTCGGCGGTGTGTATTGGAGTCCTTTGTGGGGCACCATGAGCCGTTTGATCGGCATTGATGCCTCTTGATGACAGCAGCAGCCCTCTGAGGAACTTTCTCTTCCACAGTAAGGGTTCTCGTCAGTCAGTGTTGATGCTGGTAGTTATTTCTTCATTTGCCATGAGCACTGGATTTCCGTCAGTGGGAGATGAGTGCGAGTTATTTGGTGTCCCAAGCATGAGGGAATCCGCTTTTAGTTTTTATTTTTCAGTTCCAATTAGTCAGCCCGCTGTCTTCCAAACTGATTTGCACTACGTGCATGGCAAATCGAAGCGCTCTCTCTCGAGCTGGCTGCTGCAAGGCCTGTAAGAAAGAGAGAGGCACCGGGAGTCTGAGCTCACAGGCTGGCAGCTCAGGGAATGCAGCAACCACATCGATTCACACATCAGGCCCTTCTTCCATACGGCAGGAAAACTCCCATGCTTTTTCCCCGGCGGCTATTTTGTCAGCCAGTCCCGGTCCCTCTGCAGCCATTTCCAGTGGAGAGCAGGCTGTTGCGCTCAGGGGGGAGTCTCAGGATTTGCAGTAGGAGAGTGCCTCAGAAGAGTTTTTATCTGCAGAGTTTATTTTATTGCTCATTAGGGCCTACAGACTGGAGAAGAGTTAAGGCTTTGATAATGCTGTAGCATCTGTGGAGGCCATGGCCCCGAAGCGGCCTGCAAAACCAGCAGGGGACCGGGGCCTGGCTAAGCGATCTTGGCTGACCAAGGAGTTTATTGAGAAGGAGGAATGGCATATTCTTGAAACTGTACCCACTTTGCGAAACAAAAAGCGACTATAGCATATAAAAGAAATCAGAACCTCTCTGGTATCTTGGTACCCTCTGCTTTACCAATTCCGCGTCATAAGCCACCTCTACCCTTGGACACTTCAGATGTGGCTCATGTTCGGTGTGTTCTCATGCCATCACTACTAAAGATGCCTTTATACATCCATTGACTGAGGTACGGTTTCCCCTGTCCACATTCACCAATTATAGTACAGAAAATATGGTATATGCCATTTTGTGCCCTTGCCAACTATTATATTTAGGGAAAACTAAGAGATCAGTTTGGACACAGATTGTGGAGCACCGAAGTTGCATTAAACATAGTATTCCACAGAAGCAGTTCCTTAGCGTCCCTCTAGTCCAGTCCCGGAAAGATAGAAGATAGAGTTGTCAACCTCCACCAGCAGCTTTGGAGACTGAAAGATTTCATCGTCGTGATGTCACTGGTACAAATAGGCTCGCTCCGCCCCCTTTCACCAGTACTTTCAGTCTCCAAGCAGCTTGGAGGTTCTGAGCCCAGGACTGGGCTCAGAGGGACAAATAAGCAGAGCTTAATTTTTTTTCTTTAGTTCATTCTTTGTTTTAAATTTAGATTGTCTTGCTTGATTAGGTGCCTGCTGCTGCTACAGAGATCTGTTCTGCTGAGGCTGTTTCTCTTTTCTCTGCTCCCTAACCCCCCCCCCCTCCTCCCCTCACTGCCCCAGCACTGAAACGAGCATTGCAGTAGCACAGGAGTGTGCCTGCCTCTGCCTCCCTGTTCCCGAACCCACTTGGAAGGGTGAGGAGCAGGTAGAAGGCTATAGAGACTCACAGCAGCAGGCAGTGGTTATTACCACAGGATTTAAAGTCTCTCCAGGAGCTGATGCCGCTTTGAAGGCTGTGCTCCTGAGGGGTCCAGCGCTGCCCTTCTTCTCTCTCTCCCGAGGTCTGGTGAGTACTCTGGACTTTGGGGTTTACCTGGGGGAGGTATTTGGGGGTTAGGTGAGGTGTTTTGGCAGCTCCTTAGGAGTCAGGGAGGCCTAGCCGCGTGATTTTTCGCGCCGAAAGCGTTGCGGCGGCCATTTTGAATTTTGAATTTTTCGATTTTCAAAGCTAATTTTTTCGGGTTTAGAAGCTTCGTTTTGAAAAACGGTGGTTAGGGGGCAGCTAGTTACATCTTGCTTGATTGATCACTGCCAAAAAGTAAAAAAAAAACAAAAAAAACCCCGCGTTTAAATTAGAGCTTCTCTTGTAGCTGTGCAAGGCTCTGTGCAAGGCTCTTTTACTGGCATTGAAGCGCTGTTACTTACCATGCCTGCCAAACCACGCTGCCTAGTCTGTGGGGTGCGGTGTGGGGAACTTTTGGATACTGGCGTTTGCAAAGCATGCTCTTTAGAGGCCATGGGCATGGAGGAGTCCTTGGGGGAAGGTTCTCAGGACCACCCGACGGCTTCTCAGGATGGCAGGGGTTCTGACCCTCCTTCCTTGCCTGCTTCGGAACCGGTAGCGGGTCCCTCCTCCGCTTCCAGTGTTCCCTTGGTGCCAGAAGGGTCCCAGGGCTCTGGGATTCCAGGTCTCCCTTCCGAATTCCTCTCCTTGATGCAGAAGGCGTTTGCCTTGCTGCAGACGGACAGGGGGGTTCAGTCTCCCGGTCCTTCTAGCAGGAAACGGAGTCGGGCTGCCAGTCTTCAGGAAGGGGAGATGGCGCTACCCAAAAGGCGACGGGACGATTTGGACCCGCAGTCGCCTACCCATCTAGAGGGGGACCTGGAGATGCCGGACCTTGATGAGGAGGTCTCGGACGAAGACTTGGAAGATGGTGAGTTGTTAAGAGGAGGAGCAACAGAGCAGGGTGGTCCGTGTTTTTCGGCGAGAGGAGCTTCCTGCTTTGATTTCCGAGACCCTAAAAGTTTTAAATATGCCCGTGGGGTCCGCTCCCTCAGAAGAGGCGTTGGAGGATCCGCTGTTGCAGGCTGTGCGCACCTCGCAGCGGGTGTTCCCTATCCATAGAGTCTTTCGGAATATGATTCAGGAGGAATGGGACGCGCCGGAGTCGGCGTTGCGGGGGACCAGGGCTTTGGACCGCTTGTACCCGCTCTCGGAACAGGATAAGTTGATTTTTCGGTCTCCAAAGGCTGATGCCGCCGTGGCGGCTGTCACGAAGAAGACCACCATTCCGGTGGAAGGAGCGGCAGCATTGAAGGATGGCCAGGATAGGAGGTTGGATACCTTGCTGAAGCAGGTGTTCGACATGAGTGCCCTTTCCCTGCAGGCCTCCATAGCGGGGGCGTGGGTGGCGAGAGGCTGTTTATGCTGGTCTCAACGTCTTCAGGGCTCCCTCTCAGATGACCAGATGGCAGATACGTCTCGGCTGGAGTCTGGCACGGCATACCTATCCGATGTTCATTATGATCTAATTCATGGCCTAGCTAAATGTATGGCTTCGGTAGTCGCAGCTCGCCGTTCTTTGTGGCTCCGAAACTGGTCGGCGGTTAGTTCGTCCAAAGCTCGGCTCAGTAAGCTTCCCTTCCGTGGCAAGCTCCTCTTTGGAGAGGATCTTGAGAAATTGGTTAAGGACCTCGGGGAGTCCAAAGGGGGACGTCTCCCTGAGGATAGACCGAAACAGACTCGACGAGGATTGGCATCTAGAGGCCTCTCGAGGGATTTTCCTAAGTTTCGCACATCTCGTTTTCAACAATCGCAGCGGAGCAGGTTTCCAGCGCGGAGTCAGTCCTTTCGAGGGTTTCGGGGGGCAGGCAGGGGTTTTGGTCCCTACCAGTCTTCCGGTGCGAACAAGAAATCACAATGAGATGAGGCGGGCCCAGGTAGTGGAGGTGCCCGTGGGAGGCAGGTTGCGGGAGTTCTACCCTGCCTGGGTCCAGATTACATCAGACCGGTGGGACTTAGAAGTCATTCGGGAAGGCTATGCCCTGGAGTTTCAGCGTCCCGTGCGAGATTCCTTTGTTCTTTCCCCCTGCAAGGTGCCTCGGAAGCGCCGAGTGGTTGCGGACACCTTGGGCCGTCTCCAACGACTCGGGGCAGTCGTACCCGTTCCGATCGACCAGTGCGGCGCAGGACGATACCCCATTTATTTCGTGGTCCCCAAAAAGGGAGATACGTTTCGGCCAATTCTCGATCTCAAGAGGGTGAATCGTTGTCTCCGAGTGTCCCACTTCCGCATGGAGACCTTGCGCTCCGTCATTGCGGCCGTTCGCGCGGGCGAATTTCTTATGTCCTTGGATCTGACGGAGGCTTATCTTCACATTCCCGTGCGGAGGGAGCATCAACGTTTTCTGTGATTCGCGGTACCGATGGGACACTTTCAGTTCCGGGCGTTGCCTTTTGGTCTGGCGACGGCTCCTCGGACATTCACAAAGATTATGGTAGTTGTAGCAGCCGCGCTGCGCAGAGAAGGGATCCTGGTGCACCCGTACCTGGACGACGGGTTGATTCGAGCAATGTCCAGGGAGGAAAGCGTGGTGGCCACCACTCGTGTGGTGGAGTTCTTGGAGAGCCTCGGTTGGGTAGTGAACGAGGCGAAGAGTCAGCTGTCCCCCTCGCAGAGCCTGGAGTACCTGGGGGCGCGCTTCGAGACTCGACAAGGACGGGTCTTTCTTCCCAGCTCAAGGGCGCAGGCCTTGCGCGACCTGGTGCGTCGGTTTCTGGGGCTTCGGGCGCCGACGGCTTGGCAGTACCTGCAGTTACTGGGGACCATGGCGGCTACAATAGACTTAGTGTTGTGGGCCAGAGCTCATATGCGGCCTTTGCAGAGTGCTCTCCTCAGGCGCTGGTCTCATCAGAGGGATGCGTTGTCGCAGTGTCTGCCCTGTCCGGCGGCGGTGAAGGGCAGCCTTCTTTGGTGGTTGCATCCCAAGAGCCTGACGCAGGGCGTCCCCCTGGAGCCTCCGTGCTGGCGGTTGCTCACGACGGATGTGAGTCTCGCGGGATGGGGGGCTCATCTCGAAGGCTCGTTTGCGCAAGGAACGTGGGCAAAGGAGGAATGACTATGGTCCATAAACCGTCTGGAAATGCGCGCAGTCTTTCAGGCTCTGCTGGCTTTTCAGCAGAAACTGCGGCAAGCGGCGGTTCGCATGCTATCGGACAACGCGACCACGGTGGCGTATATAAATCGGCAAGGCGGCACGGGCAGTGCGGCCCTAGAGGAAGAGGCGAGGGTGCTGCTGGCTTGGGCGGAACGGAATTTGCTGGCCCTGTCAGCTCAGCACGTCGCCGGAGTCGCCAACGTCGAGGCGGATTATCTGAGTCGGTGCCGCGTGGATCCGGGGGAGTGGGCTCTGCACCCGGACGTTTTCGAGATGATTGTGCGTCGTTGGGGGCTTCCGGTGATGGATCTCATGGCGACCTTGCGGTCGGCAAAGGTGGTGAGATTCTTCAGCAGGCGGAAAGAGTGGATGGCGGAGGGCCTGGATGCCTTGGCGCAGCAGTGGCCGGTGGAGGGTCTGCTGTATGTCTTCCCTCCCTGGGCGCTAATTGGCAAGGTGGTTCAGCGCATCAAGCGGCACAAGGGCCAGGTGGTCCTGATAGCGCCCGATTGGCCGAGGAGACCATGGTATGCAGACTTGGTTTGTCTGTTGGTCGACGTTCCGTGGAGGTTGCCTCTTCGGGAGGACCTGTTGCTTCAGGGTCCCTTGCGCATGCCTCAGGTGGTTCGGTTCTCGCTTACGGCTTGGCTCTTGAGCGGGCGCGGTTGACGGCCCGCGGTTACTCGGCGGCGGTTATAGACACTCTCCCGCGGTCGCGTCGGAGGTCGACTTCCCTGGCTTATATCCGAGTTTGGCGTGTCTTTGAGAGCTGGTGTTCCGATCTCTCTCTCAACCCCTTACGAGCTTCGGTGTCCAATGTTCTTTCCTTTTTGCAGGCTGGATTGGATAAGGGCCTTTCGGCCAGCTCCTTGTGGGTGCAGTTGGCAGCTCTCTCCTGTTTTCGGGGAAAGATTCAAGGTCAGGTGATCGCAGCGCATGGCGATATTCGTCGGTTCTTGTGAGCGGTGTTGTTGCTCAGACCGCCAAGGCGGACTGTTCTTCTTCCGTGGGATCTTAATTTGGTCCTGAACGTCTTGGTTGGGGAACCCTTCGAGCCATTAGGACGGGCTTCACTCAAGGATTTGACGCTCAAGACGGTGTTTCTCGTGGCGATATGTTCGGCCAGGAGGATTTCCGAGCTGCAGGCGCTCTCTTGCCGGGAGCCTTTTTTGACTTTCTCTGCGGACAAGGTGGTCTTGCGTACAGTACCCGCCTTTTTGCCAAAGGTGGTGTCCGCTTTTCATGTTAATCAAGTGGTGTCGCTCCCGGTGTTTTCCGCGGAGCAGGGAGCTCACGCAGGTGGACGTTTGCACCGGTTGGATGTGCGGAGAGTGCTCAAGAAGTATCTTGGTCGTACGGCGTCATTTCGGAAGTCGGACAGGCTTTTTGTCGCATTCGGAGGCCGGCGGAAGGGCGAGGCGGCGGCGAAGTCTTCCATTTCTCGGTGGCTGAAGGAGGCGATTGCTTCGGCCTACATTTTGAGAGGCAGAGCGGTGCCGGTAGGGTTGCGTGCGCATTCCACGAGAGCGCAGGCAGCCTCGTGGGCGGAAGTTAGCCTAGTGTCGGCGGCGGATATTTGTAGGGCGGCGACCTGGTCCTCGTTACATTCTTTTGCTCGGCATTATCGCTTGGATGTGCAGGCGCGCAGGGATAGTTGTTTTGGATCAGCCGTCCTTCAGGCTGGGATCTCAGGCCCCTCCCGTTGAGATTTACTGCTTTGTTACATCCTCTATCTTTCCGGGACTGGACTAGAGGGACGCTAAGGAAGAGTAAATTAGACTTACCTGCTAATTGTTGTTCCTTAAGGAACTCTAGTCCAGTCCCGGATCCCTCCCGTTCAGTGGGTGTTAGCCAGCCTGAAGTGTCCACAGGCGGGGGAGAGTGAGATTGACAGCTGGTGAACCCGTGCAGTTTTCAAAAAAAAAAAAAAAACGGAAAGAAGAAAAAAACCAAACGGAACACTTGGTCCCGTGAATATATTTCCGTACCCACTACACTTTCAGGGCGCTCTGGGGGTAGCAGAGATGGGAAGCGCTCTCAGAGGGGATCTCTGTGGTGTTGGCGGCAGGCGGCTGGGGCGCAGAGGAACCGGGCTTCCGCCCTTCCCTGGCTCTATCCTTTTCTTAGAGATATATCTCTATCTGTACATAATTGTTTTGTATAGGTTTTTGAAATAACTACTTATTTGTTGCTCTGCTGAGTCTGCTTTGTCAATAGGTGCTGGTGAAAGGGGGCGGAGCGAGCCTATTTGTACCAGTGACATCACGACGATGACATCTTTCAGTCTCCAAAGCTGCTGGTGGAGGTTGACAACTCTATCTTCTATCTTTCCGGGACTGGACTAGAGTTCCTTAAGGAACAACAATTAGCAGGTAAGTCTAATTTACTCTTAGTTGCACATTGGCAAGAGCTATCGCATAGTCTTGCAGATCTAATATTTGTAGTGCTAAAACAGGTACATCCACACTGGCATGGACGGGACACGGACAAGATACTACTGTGGCTCGAATAGAGATACATTTTCCAGATGAACTCCATGACCCCCTCAGGGTTGAATTTAGAGTCTGACCTTTCTGTTTTTCTGTAGGGTCAGCCTTCACATGGCTCTTATGCATATACAGGGTTGCCCAAAAAAAGTGAGAACATCTCGTAAATTAAAAGCTTAAACAGTTTACTTATTTACCTTTTTTAGCTATATAACGTCTTTATTTTGACAATTTCTGGTCGACATCTTTGTTTTTTTAAATTTGTCAATCGTTTACATCTGTCTTGAATTTTTAAATAACTTTTATGCTACGAGATGTTCTCTTTTTTTTGGGCCACCCTGTATATCTCCAATATATTTCTTCATACATAAACACTTTATTAATATATATACATATATTTTTTGCATATTTCTTATTTACCAGCACCTTTTATTCAAAGATTAAGATACATGAATAATTGTTTTTTAATTTGGTTCTTTAGTTTCTTTTGATGCTTTTTAGTTGACATTGCATCTGGACTCGTTGCACCTGTGATACATTACTGCTCATAGTATTAATATCAATGCATCTTTTTACTAATTGATTGGTATTTACAAATGGTGTTAACATTGTGAGAGTGGAACTAAATTGGTTGTGTTTTAACTTTATAATTTGGGGTGATGCGATACAAGATTAAATGTTGGCTATTTTATTGGTTTAGTTTAAGAAGAAGGTGCATACTATTTAGGTCCCGTTATTCATTTTGAATGTCTTTCAATTTAATTTGGCACTTCTCTCAGTACCTTTGTGTGTGTGTGTGTGTGTAAATATAAAATTAATCTGTCTGTTGCATGCATACAGTAACATGTGCGTTTCGATTTAAACTTCTATATAACTCAGTATAGAATACAGCAGAGAGCTTGTAGTTTAAATTTAATAGTCACTCAGGGCCTAGTATAAGCAAAATACTTTTAGTTTAAATTTAAAGCACAGAAGAGAGCTTTCTGGTTAAATTCGGAACCCAGCAGAGAGCTTGTAGTTTAAATTTCATAATAAGTTAGAGCCTAGCAGCAGCAAAGAGCTATAATTAAAATCAAATCAGAATATAGCTTACCTCAGCAGCACAGGACGGGGTACTGTGTAGTAGACCTCTTTTAATAAGTGTTATTTCCCTCTCTCCCTCCCCAACACCCACCCACCCCTGGGATAGTCGTAGCTTTATAGGTACTTAAAGGACAGGAGGTGCTCTCAGGTGAAGCCCGTTACCCAAATCAGTCATACACTAAGGACCTGAGATTAATTAAGCTTCAGGTGAACAAGGTTTATGTACAGTTTTATTAGTATAAATATCCATAGCAACCCTTAGTAAGTAAAGAACTTAAAGATCTAAACACAAGCTTAAAACTAAGATGCAGACAGCAGTCCAGGAGCGAGATGGGGGCTTTCCAGTCTTTTGCATTGAGTGTAACATGTATGATTTTCTCCTAGTTGGTGAGAGGTCTTACGTGTGCACTAGGTGCAAGGAGCTCTTTGCTCTCAGGGAATGAGTCCATTCTCTAGAGGCTAGAGTAGCAGACTTGGGAAAACATAAGAAAGACAGAGGTACATAGACGAGACCTACAGGGATATAGTCCTGATGTCCCACCTCCAGTCTGGCAGCATCCCTGTTGCCATGGAGGAGAGAGGTCACGTGACAGAGCATCACCCTGGTGTGGCAGGAAGTGATCCTGTAACTAGGACCTGTCCTCCAGGTGATGTAAAACACTCTCGCACCAAGGAAGTTTCTCCAGGGCCATGTGCCCATGAGGGAAGGGTTAGGACAGCCGTCATAGTTGGTGATTCGATCATTAGGCATTTCAATAGCTGGGTGGCTGGTGGACGTGAGGATCGCCTGGTAACATGCCTGCCTGATGCGAAGGTAGCAGACATCACACGCCACCTAGATAAGGTCTTAGATAGTGCTAGGGAGGAGTCTGCTGTCTTGGTACATGTCGGTACCCATGACACAGGAAAATGTGGTAGGGAGGTTCTGGAGGCTAAATTTAGGCTTTTAGGTAGGAAGTTGAAATCCAGAACTTCCAAACTGCTTCCCGTTCCACGTGCAGGACCCAAAAGGCAGGCAGAGCTCCGGAGTCTCAATGCGTGGATGAGACAGTGGTGCAGAGATGAGGGTTTTGGATGTGTTAGGAACTGGGGAACATTCTGGGGAAAGGAGGGGCTCTCCCGAAGGGATGGGCTTCATCTTAACTAGGATGGAACCAGGCTGCTGGCATTAACCTTTAAAAAGGAGAGAGAAGCTTTTAAACTAGATAATAGGGGAAAGCCGACAGTCGCCCAAGAGCGGATGGTTCAGAAGAATGTATCCTTGAAGGATACTACAATAAGCAGAGAGGTTCCAAAAAAAGTAAAGCAGCCCAAATGCCCTCGAGTATGGAGCAGACAGCTTAAAGATCCCAAATTACCCATGTCTACCAATAGCCAAATTAATATGAATAAAATAGTCTCTAAAATGCTTGTATGCAAATGCTAGAAGTCTAAAAAATAAGATGGGAGAGTTAGAATATATAGCACTAAATGAGAGGTTAGATATGATTGGAATATCAGAGACATGGTGGAAGGAGGACAACCAGTGGGACAATGATACCTGGGTACAAACTATATCGTAATGATAGAGCTGATCAAATTGGTGGAGGGGTTGCGGTCTGTTAGAGAGGGCATTGAGTCAGAAAGGATTAAAGTTTTGCAGGAAACAAAATTTGCTGTAGAATCTCTATGGATTGAAATTCCACGTAAAAAGGGGAAGGCGATGGCAGTGGGGGTGTACTATCGACCGCCTGGCCAGAATAAACAAATGGATGATGAAATGCTCAAAGAAATCAAGGAAGCTAACAAAAGTTACAGCACAGTAATAATGGGTGATTTCCGTTACCCCGGTATCGACTGGGTCAGTATCATGGCAGGACATGCTAGGGAGATAAAGTTCCTAGATAAAATAAATGACTGCTGCTTGGAGCAGCTGGTTCATGAACCGACCAGAGGGGAAGCCATATTAGACTAGTCCTTGGTGGAACACCAGATCTAGTGCAAGAAATGAGGGTGTTGGGGCCACTTGGCAATAGTGATCATTGCATGATCGCATTTGATTTAATTAGTGGAGGAGGGATAGTAAGGAAATCCACAGTACCACCTTTTAACTTTTGAAAGGGAGACTATGATAAAATGAGGAAAATAGTTAAGAAAAAACTAAAAGGAGCAGTTGCAAAGGTTAAAGACTTACATCAAGCTTGGGTGTTGTTGAAAAATACTATCTTGGAAGCGCAGACCAGCTGTATTCCATGCTTTAAGAAAAGTGGAAGGAAGTCCAAAAAAATGCCAGCATGGTTTAAAGGTGAGGTCAGAGGCTGTTGCCAAAAAAGCATCTTTCTGGAAATGGAAAAAAGAGCCAAGCGACAAAACCTGGAAACAGCACAAGCACTGGCAAGTCAAATGCAAGGCATTGATAAGGCAGGCAAAAGGAGAATTTGAGAAGAAGCTTGCTGCGGAAGCAAAAACGTGAAATAGACTTTTTCAAGTACATTCGTAGCAAAAAAACCTGTGAGAGAGTCAGTTGGTCCATTAGATGATAGAGGGGTTAAATGGGCACTAAGAGGCGACAAGGCGATAGCGGAGAGAATTCTTTGCTTCGGTCTTTACTGAGGAAGATGTAGGGATGTTACCCATGACTGAAGTAGTATTTAAAGGTGTGGAAGAATTGAAGGAAATATCGATACATCGGCAAGATGTATTACAGCTATTACATAAACTGAAGAGTAGCAAATCACCTGGGCTGTAGGGCATACATCCAAGGGTGTTGAAAGAACTGAAATATGAGATTGCAGACCTGCTATTAGTGATCTGTGAACTATCATTAAAATCATCTCTAATACCTGAAGATTGGAGGATCGCCAATGTAACACCAATTTTTAAAAAGGTTTCCAGGGGTGATCCGGGAAACTACAGACCGGTGAGCCTCACGTCGGTACCGGGAAAAATGGTAGAAACCATCAAGAATAAAATTACTCAGCATGTAGATAGTCATGGCCTAATGGGAGACGGCCAACATGGCTTTAGACAAGGAAGATCTTGTCTTACTAATCTTTTATGTATGTTTGAGGGTGTGAATAAATAGGTGGACAAAGGTGAGTCGGTTGATATAGTGTATCTGGACTTTCAGAAAGCCTTTGACAAGGTCCCTCATCAGAGACTTTTGGCAAAACTAAAAAGTCATGGGATAGGAGGCAGTGTACTATTGTGGATCAGAAACTGGTTAAAAGATAGAAAGCAGAGGGTAGGGCTAAATGGCCAATCTTCCCAATGGAGAAAGGTGAATAGTGGTGTACCCCAGGGATATGTGCTGGGTCCACTGCTTTTTGACATATTCATAAATGACCTGGAAAGGGGAATAACGAGCGAGGTTATCAAATTTGCAGATGACACAAAACTATTTAAAGTTGTTAAAACCCAAGAGGATTGTGGAAAATTGCAAGAGGATCTTGATAAATTGGAAGACTGGGCATCAAAGTCGCAGATGAAATTTAATGTGGACAAGTGCAAAGTTATGCACCTAGGGAAGAACAATCCAAACTATGGTTACATGATGCAAGGTTCCGCATTAGGCGTCATTGTGGATAATATGTTAAAACCCTCGGCCCAGTGTGCAGCAGCGGTCAAGAGAGCAAATAGAATGCTAGGTATGATAAGGAAAGGAATGGAAAATAAAACAAAAGCTATAATGCCTCTATATCGTTCTATGGTGAGACCACACCTTGAATATTGTGTGCAATTCTGGTCATCATATCTTAAAAAGGACATAGCGTTATTAGAAAAGGTTCAGAGAAGAGCCACCAAAATGGTAATGGGGATGGAAGGATACGCCTATGAAAGGCTAAAAAGTTTAGGGCTCTTTAACCTGGAAAAGAGATGGCTGAGGGGAGATATGATAGAAGTCTATAAATTTATGAACAGAGTGGAATGGGTAAACGTAGATTGATTGTTTACACTATCAGAATATAGAAAGACTAGGGGACATGCAATGAAGCTACAAGGTAAACTATTTAAGACTAATAAAAGAAAATATTTTTTCACTCAGTGTGTAATCAAACTCTGGAATTTGTTACCGGAGGATGTAGTAAAGGCTGTTAGTGTAGCTGGGTTTAAAAAAAAGGTTTGGACAAGTTCCTGGAGGAAAGGTCCATAAACCATTATTAAGAAGGGAACTAGGATATCAATGCTTGACCCAGTACAAGCATTGTGGAACCTGTGTCTCTTGGGGGTACTGCTAGGTATGTATGACCTAGATTGGCCACTGTTGGCAACAGGATACTGGGCTTGATGGACCTTGGTCTGACCCAGTATAGCATATCTCTTATTTTCTTATAATATGCAATGCCCAACCATGAATATTCATTTACATGTAACACTCACCTATGAATATTCATTGCATGGCATGGAGTGATGTCAATTTGCCTCTCTTTAAAATGTAGTGCTCGATGTGAAGCTCCATATTAGAGTTTCTCATTGACGAGTGTTTCTTGTCTAATGAACATTGTAACAGTAAGTATTTGCATTATAGCTGACATTTATTATGTGACTGTACAAGTACTCTTGAAGAGCATATTTTTAGTGTGGGTCTTATAAACCCACCTATTTAAATGCTATTACAACCAGCCATAACTCACAAAACCCAGAAAACAACAAAGTAAACTGATAAATATACACATTATAGATCCGCCTTGTATAACCATGTAAAGCCATGTAAAATGTGATTTTTCCCCAATCTGTAATCTGTAAATATGTATTTAAATGTTAAATGTAAATGTAAATAAGTTTACCCCCAAAACAGTAACCATGTGTGCCGTGACCTCCCATTCCTCTATGTATATACTCCCCCACTGTCCTGATCGACTTATCCCAAAAGAAGAATCAAACCGCTACTGATCGCTGGAAGCAGCGGTATATAAATGTGTTCAAAATAAATAAAAATAAATAAATAAAAAATAACTTTTAAATACTTAAACTAGAGCGCTTGGTCTGAAGGTTTATAACTGGATTCTGTTACACAGGTTCTTACTAAGGTACATATATCTGACATCTTACATAGATCACATGGTCTATTTTTTTTTCTGGATATGGTTTTTATTTAATACATTCATAGTCATGCTTTGAAGCTATGCAATCTACATGGGAGTTTGCTTGTTTAAGAGCCACCCATGGCGCAAGCATTCCTTCTGGTGCAAGCACTCCTCCCACCAAAGTCAGATCAACATCATTAATGAAAAAGTATACAATGTATGTTGGGCTTGTTAATACTGGGGCTTAGCTAAAGCGTTTGAATAACTGGCAGTGTTGGGGTCACAAATAATTGGGTTGGACCAGAGTGTCTTGATAACTGGCTATATACCATCCTCTCTTGTTGAAATTTCAAGATGTAAGGGGAACATCAATTTCCGAGAAGGAATGTGAGCTGTATATTTTAATAAAATGGGGCTCAGTGGAGTGTAGTTGTGCTTTGCAATTGCTTGAGGTTTGGTGATTTGGCTTACATAGGGTTTTATTCCCCAATAAAGAATCTATAAGTATCGAACTAAAATATCCCACCACCTTTGTCTACTGTAGGAGTACAGGCTGTATTCAGTCATGAGAGCAAACAATTAGGTCCCTATCCTCTGCTAAGTTCATCTCCATAGCGTGTCCAGCTTGGTGGTCATTCTCGTCTCTTCAATTGTCTTTTGATATACTCTTTCTGTATACATCTTCAGCATAATTTGAGTCCTTTTTTTCTATATCGTGAGGTTGTAAAATGGTTCCTTTATAGATTATTGTAGTAGCATATGTTTTAATGCATGTTGTTTATTCATGGCATTTGTCCATTTATATGTTCTTTTAAAAGGATTTCTATATGCATTTCTGTATGCTTTTAGATGTTTTTGTGTGTTTATGGGTTTGATATATATTTATATACCTATTTATAAAATAATTGATTATACATTGGAAGTGGTTTTCCATTTATTAACTAGTTATCTCTTTCGCTACATGAAAGTTTGTGATTAACATTACGATTCTGCTCTCTTGTTCGTATAAGTTTAATATATTTTATGTTGATTAATTTATATATATTTTTGTTTTTAGGGGTCTATAAACCCCTGAAGAAGGCTACGGCCGAAACACCTGTAAGGTGACCTCCTTAGGTACCAATAAAGCTCTCTGTTCTCCAAGACGTGGTGTGACCTGCTCCTTTTTGCGCTTGCTCTCACTGCAGGTGGGGTGTGGTTCCCCTCTGTTTTGTTTCTACAGGTGGGCCTAGACCAAAGAATTCGTTGAAGGTTCAGGTGGTGGTGGTGGCCCTGGCCTGCTACCAGGGCAAAGCGCAAGTCGGGCTGCTGGCATCCCACCCAGATGTGTCCCAGTTTCTTTGTGCGGTGAAGCAGGTTTGGCCACCCGTGAGAGCAGTGGTACCACTTTGGGATTTGAATCTGGTGCTGGTGGCTCCTCCCTTTGAGCCTCTAGGGGATGCAATGCTGAAGGACTTGACCTTGAAAGTGGCTATTTGTTCAGTGTGGCGTGTTTCAGAGTTGCAAGCTCTGTCTTGGTGGAAATTGGTTTTGGTTTTCTCCAAGGAGAGTGTGGTTTTGTGGACTGTTTTGTCTTTTCTACCGGAGGTGGTGGTGCTCCGTATGTTTTTTTTTTTTGGGGGGGGGGGGAGATTCACGGCCTGGCGATCAGCTTCTGAGCAAATTGGATGTTTGCAGAGCGCTATGATGATATCTGACGTGTACTCATCCCTTCTGCAAATCGGAGCATTTTTCTTGTTTGGCGGACTGCACAAGGGCGAAGCCGCCTCAAAGGCGTCCACCACTCGTTGGGTAAAGGAGGTGATTGTGTTTGTGTATCTTCTCAAGCGCAGATTGGTACCAGAGGGCCTCTGTGCATATTCAACGAGAGCACAGGCTACTTCCTGGATTGAATTTAGTCTGGTGCCACCAGGGGATATTTGTCGCACAGCAACGTGGACTTCCTTGCACATCTTTGCCAGGCCACTACCGGCTGGATGTGCAGGTGTGTCAGGAGGCGTGATTTGGCAATCGGGTGTTGGGGGTGGGGCTCGCAGGTCCCTCTCATCGCTGGATACTGCTGTGGTACATCCCATTTGTCTGGACTGGATTAGAGGGACGTGGATAAAGGGAAAATTTGATCTTACCTGTTTAATTCATTTGAGTCAGTCCAGTCCAGAACCCACCAAAAATGTTCAGTTGCGAGCCCGCTTCAAAGAGAGTCTGTGACAGAGATCTCTTGATCTCGGTGGAGCAGGCGGATCATGGAAATCAGAGGTCTCTAACACTTGGAGTCGGTAGGGGCTCGGAGTATGCCAAGACTTATGCAAGGAAAAAAAAAGGGAGAAACAAGATGAAGCTGTATGAGGGATCATGTCTTTCATTAGGTCATGAATTGGTGATATGGAGTCAGAGCGGAAGTGGTCAGTTCTGCTGGGTTTTGCTAGTTGCTTGTTTTTAAAGTAGTGTTCTTTTTGGTTAGCTGCTTTGTCAGGATTATACTGAAGGAGAAAGTGAAGAGGAAGTTCCTCAGGTACTATGAGGTGACATCATGAAAAGATTTGCATAACTCAGTCTCAAGCTGCTGGTGGATGGATACAACATTTTTGTTTGGACTGGGCTGGAGGGACAAAAACCAAAAGGAAGCAAGGAGTAGAGAATAGTCCTTTTATTTAGAAACGTCCCAACACTGCCATAAAAACATAAGAACATAAGAGATGCCATTACTGGATCAGACCAAGGTCCATCAAGCCCAGTATCCTGTTCCTAACAGTGGCCAATCTAGGTCATACGTACCTAGCAGTTTCTCCAAAAGACACAGGTTCCGCAATGCTTGTACTGGGTCAAGCATTGATATCCTGGGTCCCTTCTTAATAATGGTTTATGGACCTTTCCTCCAGGAACTTGTCCAAACCTTTTTTTAAACCCAGCTAAACTAACCGCCTTTACTACATCCTCTGGCAACAAATTCCAGAGTTTGATTACACGTTGAGTGAAAAAATATTTTCTTTTATTAGTCTTAAATGGTTTACCCTGTAGCTTCATTGCATGTCCCCTAGTCTTTCTATATTCTGATAACGTAAACAATCAATCTACGTTTACCCGTTCCACTCTGTTCATTAATTTATAGACTTCTATCATATCTCCCCTCAGCCGTCTCTTTTCCAGGTTAAAGAGCCCTAACCTTTTTAGCCTTTCTTCATAGGAGTATCTTTCCATCCCCTCTACCATTTTGGTGGCTCTTCTCTGAACCTTTTCTAATAACGCTATATCCTTTTTAAGATACGGCGACCAGAATTGCACACAATACTCAAGGTGCGGTCTCACCATGGAACGATATAGAGGCATTATAATATCTTTTGTTTTCCATTCCTTTCCTTATGATACCTAGCATTCTATTTGCTCTCTTGGCTGCCGCTGCACACAGGGCCGAGGGTTTTAACAAGTTATCCACAATGACGCCTAAATCTTTTTCCTGGTTGGTGGTTCCTAATGTGGAACCTTGCATTGTGTAACCATAGTTTGGGTTGTTCTTCCCTAGGTGCATAACTTTGCACTTGTCCACATTAAATTTCTTCTGCCATTTTGATGCCCAGTCTTCCAATTTATCAAGATCCTCTTGCAATTTTCCACAATCCTCTTGGGTTTTAACAACTTTAAATAGTTTTGTCTCATCTGCAAATTTGATAACCTCACTCGTTATTCCACTTTCCAGGTCATTTATGAATATGTCAAAAAGCAGCGGACCCAGCACAGATCCCTGGGGTACTCCACTTTTCACCTGTCTCCATTGTTTTGGCACGGCTTCCTTCCTCAGGGGACCTCAAGAGGCAAAAAATAATTCATTAAAATCCTAAGACAAACATAATTAAAATAAATCTATAAAACTGAAATAATGTACAAAACTAAAATCAAAACCATGAATGAAATGACACAAATATTTTATTAAAAGCTCATTGGACCATTGATAAGAGCTTTATTACTAAAATAAATATGAAATAATTGCAATCCGTAAATAAACATAATTCATATAATCAACTACGTTGAAAAGGAGAAAACAAAACAATGTAAGTTAGAAAATAAGAAGATAAATTTACCTTGATGTACAATTACCTATGGTACATCACAGAGTAACAAGGAAGCATGATGTGTGTTGGAATGCCATAATACACCAATGGGGCGTTCAAACTGTAGAACTCAGTCGCTAAGAAACTATGATGATAAAAACCAGAGGTCGGTTAAAAACATAAAAATAATAGATATAGTAAATGTTACATATATTAAAGATAAATGCTACTGGGGAGGAGAGGGACAACCAAATAAGTAATGTTATAAAGAATTATCAATTGTTAAATGTGAATAGTTAGTTTTTTCTATTCTATGTAAACCAGTGTTATGTTTCACTTTGATAACTCTGAAAAGCGGTATATAAAAAAAAATGTAAAATACGTACTTGCTGCAAGATCCGTGGAATCCTAAAGAGATCTTGCGACATAATGTAAAAGTAAAGACTTTGCATCAAGGGGGGTACATGTAGGGAAACATATTAAGGAAACATTATTGTACAACATAAAATGTGCTTGAGTCTAATGAAAGGATATAATGTTATTGCCCCACGTTTGTGGGGAATATGTGACTGGTTAGGGTTTCTGTCAAAGCGTGAAATAAGGGTAAAACATGTAAAAGCAAAATTGAAGGTGTGTGGGAACATCATCCATGATGCCATAGTTTAGTATTTTAAAATTCCAACCTTTTTGAGGTGCATAAGTACCAAATATGCTCATATATAACAGTGCCATGCTAGAAATACCTCAGTCACACTGTTTTAAGTAAATAATTACCCTATATTTAAATCTTACATCATTCAAAAAGTGAGATTAATCTAATCTCCAGGAACAAGCAGGAATGTAGTCTTCACATATGGGTATCGTCGGTAACGGCAGAGCCTGCGCGGGAATGCTCCCCAGCATTCATTAGGAACGCTTTTGGGAGCATCCCTCAACACATGCATGCTGCCTTCCCGCCTTTCCAACTGTCCCTCTTCAGTTCTTCGTTTTCCGTGGAGCCGACAGGATACATACTCTGTCACCGCAGAAAAAGTCTTCTTTAAACTTGTTTTCTTGTGGTACTGGTACCGCCAGTTCCTTTCTTTTTTTTTTCTTAAACTGTTTCTCTTCAGAAACTTTCTTTTGGTGCTAGGCGCCATTTTGGGCATTAGGCCCCATTTTTCCCAAAAGATGGAAAAAAACAGCTACTGGTTTTAAAAATATACTAAATGTGGCACTACCATCTCCGTCACCGACACCCATGGTGTCTAAAATGTTTAGGCCCTGACCATTCTCCATCTGAGTGTTCCTCCTGTACGGGGATGACTAAAAGAGGAAGACAGAACCGAGCTGCAAAGCTGGGTACCCTCTTTTCTTCGGACACCAGGTCCATTGCAGCGACGTCTTCAAGAGCCTCGTCTTCCTCCCATGGATCTCAGGTTACTAAACATAAGAGCTGGTCCTCAAAGGGTAGCTCTTTCAAAGCATCAAGAGGCCATTGGCATTGCCCTTGAGGAAACTACACCGGTAAAACAGCCCCGGCGGGAGGCTTCGGCCTCCAAAGCATCAACGGGGTTTCAGGATGTTCTCGAGGCTTTGACCTCGGCAGAATTACTGGTGCCATGCTCAGGGGTTCCGGCCGCTTTTACTGGTACCAATACCCAGGCATTGGCAGCGTTGATAGACCAGAGATTCCTCACTATCGAACGCAGTCTTGCAGCTCTCCTTACAGCTGCGGTACCGTTGACACCAGTGGTTCAACCAGCACCAGTACCGATGTCGGTACCAGCCCTGGTGGGAATCCTTCCCATGCAGACTTTTTCTGGCATTGACAGATTACTGAGACCGTGCTTTGCATGAACATCGGGATCAGTGATACTTCGAATCCTCCGATTCCGATGACTCTGATAACTCTGCCGGTACCAGTGTATTTCTCCCAGAAGACTCCTTCTCCCCAACACAGAATGTCTCCTCCGGAAGACATGTCTCTTCAGGATTTTATTCGTGATGTGGCCCGAGGCCTATCAATCACGGTAGCTCCTGAAAAAGAACCTAGAGCAAAGGAATTGGAAATACTCCAGTACCCTAAGGCTCCCAAATAGGCAGCTACTCTGCCCATTCATGAAATTCTTCATGATTTGATGCTCAGAATGTGGGAGACACCTTTGACTACATCTCCTCATTCTAGGAGACTCAATACCATGTATCGAGTTCCACCATGTCCTGGTTTTCAAAAGACTCACCTGCCACGCCATTCAATGGCAGTGGAGTCAGCCATGCGTAGGATGAAAAGTGCAAAGAGACATGCATCCAATCCTCCAGGTCGTGAATGCAGGACTCTTGACGCTTTTGGGTGTCGAACATTTCAGACTTCCATGCTTTCAGCTAGGATCAGCTCATATATTTTATATAGGGAATGTTCATCAAAGAGGTCACAGGAGATTTGGAGCTTTTGAACCCCCTTCTCCCTGAGGACAAACGACAGGACTTTCTCACTCTGGTCAAGCATGCTCAAGATGTCTCCAAGTTTGTAAACCGTGCAGCCTTTGACTGCTTTGAATGCATCAGCAGAACCTCTGCTATTGCCATTGGTGCACGTCGGATTGCCTGGCTTCAGGCATCAGACTTGGAGATTTGGGTACAGGATAAATTGGGAAACATCCTTTGCACAGGAGAAAACCTCTTTGGCAAGAATTGGCAGGAAAAGGCTAATGAGATAGATACTGACAATCTCACTTTAGACAGATTGTCAAAATCTACAGCCACTCCAGCCAAAAAGAAATCCTATACAAAAAACCCTTTTTCAGCAAAAAGAGGAAGTTTTATCCATCCTATACCCAGCAAGGGCAAGCTCAGGGTCAAGTTGCCCAGAAGGGTCAATAGCAACAATCCAGATGAAAGAACCAAAAGGCCTTAGAGCTCAACCAGCTCCGCAGGCCCAGCCCCCTCAAGGGCTTTGACTCCTTCATAGAGAACTTAGCCTTCCTGCCTCTGAAGGGGCCAGAACCCCAAAACATTCCAGGCAGGTTGTGTCATTTTGCCAACAGATGGCACCAAATAACAGAAAACTGGACTCTGTCCATTGTGGTAGAGGGGGTACAAGCTTCATTTTCACACTATGCCCCCTCCTACAATCGTAAGACAGTTCAATTCCCAAACCTCTACAGGCAATCTACTGGATCAAGAGGTCTCAACACTCCTTGCTCAAGGAGCAATACAGGAGGTGCCCATTCTTCAGCAGGGTGCAGGGTTCTACTCCCCCTATTTTCTTATTCCAAAGAAAACAGGAGGACACAGACCCATTCTAGACCTCAGAGAATTGAACAAATATCTGTTAAAAGAAAAGTTCCCAGAGAAATCATTTTGAACTCTTCTGCCATACCTTCAGAGTCAGGGTTGGCTTTGTTCTCTAGATCTAAAAGATGCATATACTCACATTCTGATCCATCCAGATCACAGGAAATTCTTAAGATTCCTTCTCAAGGGAAAACATTTCCAATACAGGGTTCTTCCCTTTTGTCTGACTTCGGCACCAAGAGTATTCACGAAATGCATGGCAGTAGTAGCTGCATTTCTGCGAACCCTGGGGCTATTTGTCTTCCCTTACTTGGACGTCTGGCTCATTCACGCCCCCACGGTTCCAGAAGCCAGATCTGCACTGTCTCGCACAATGCGAATCCTTCAATACTTGGGATTGGTCATAAACCTCCCAAAATCTCAACTTGCTCCATCTCAGTCCCTAGAGTTCCTAGGAGCTCATCTAGATACAAGACAGTCAAGGGCTTTTCTCCCACAACCCCGCTGTCTTTGTATAATGCAGCTAGCTTCTCAAGCAGCGGTGAAGTCCTCCCTAACTGCTCGAGAACTACTACAACTATTGGGATATATGGCATCCACGGTTCATGTGGTTCCCAATGCTCGCCTTCATAAGCGAGCAGCCCAGTGGACTTTATCCACACAGTGGACACAGGCCACAGGATGTCTGTCCGACAAGATATCAAACTCACAACGACTGATCTTGTCCCTACAATGGTGGCAATCACTGGAAAATCTTCTAGTGGGGTCTCCTTTCTAGCAACCCCTATTCCAGGCCACCCTAACAGATGCATCACAGGTGGGATGGAGAGCACACCTGCATCATCTCTCTACCTAGGATACCTGGACTCCACAGGAGGCTTGACTTCACACAAAGCTCCTGGAACTCAGAGCAATCTATCTAGCTCTTAGAGTATTCCATGCCCAGCTCAGCTACAAGACAGTCCTAGTCCAAACAGACAATCAAGTAGCTATGTTCTACATCAACAAGCAGGGGGGAACAGGCTTTCTGTCATTATGCAACAAAGCTTTATGACTATGGGCCCTCGCCAGAGAGCATCAGATTCACCTTTTCGTGGTATATCTTCCAGGCATTCAAAACCTTTGGGCAGACAAACTCAGCCGAATACTGCTGCCTCACGAATGGTCTCTCCACCTAGACCAGGTAGCCAAGATATTTCAGATCTGGGGAGCCCCAGACATAGACCTATTTGCAAGTCCACTGAATACCAAACTTCCCCGGTTCTGTTCCAGGATTCCAGCTCAAAATTGCCAGGCAAGGGACGCCTTCCTTCTTCACTGGGGTCATGACTTCCTCTGCCTTCCCACCCATTCCCCTCATTCCCAAAACACTCTTCAAGCTTCAGAGAGACAGGTCATATGATCCTCATAGCGCCACGGTGGCCACGCCAAACGTGGTATCCCCTGCTTCTACATCTCTCTCGAGCTGCGCCTCTGGAGTTAGGCTATGCTCCAGATCTCCTCTCCCAAGAGAATGGGATGCTATGGCACCCGAATACCCAGTCCCTGCATCTCAGGGCCTGGTTGCTGAAAGCTTAGACCTTCGGGATCTTAACCTTTCCCAACAGGTAAAGGATATCCTTCAGGCTTCTAGAAAACCTTCCACAAGACCTTCAAGTGGAAACGTTTTACTATATGGTGTTCACAGAAGGGGTTAAACCCCCTTATGATACCTTTGGAATCGATACTAGAGTGTCTACTTCATTTATCAAATTCTGGTCTAAAGACCAATTCAGTAAGAGTCCATCTTAGTGCAATTGCAGCTTCCTATAAGCCTCTAAATGGACAACCAATTTCCTCTCATCCAGTGGAGGAGTGGCCTAGTGGTTGGGGCAAGGTACTTCAGGCCAGAAGGTCGGGAGTTCAAATCCCACTAGAGGACAGCAACCTTGGGCCGGAAGGACTGGGGTTTCTAGTCCCACAGGTGCTCCTTGTGGTCTTGGGCAAGCCACCTAACCCTCCATAGCCCATGTTCCCTGTAAAATAGTTATCTCCAAGTTATAATGCCCTGTTCAATGTAAACCGCACTGATGCAGAATAGCGCGGTGTATAAGAGAATGTAAATAAATAAATAAATAAATCCACTCATAGCAAGATTTATGAGAGGTCTTCTATTAACAAAGCTTCCCATCAGGCCACCAACGGTGGCATGGGATTTAAACCTAGTTCTCAGGCAGCTCATGAAACCCTTTTGAACCTTTAGCCATTACAACCCTAAAGCATTTGTGCTGGAAGGTCATCTTCCTAATTGCAATCACCTCTGCACATCGCATTAGTGAATTGCAAGCTTGCTTTAGTGGCTGATCCTCCTTATACTAGGTTTCACCATAAGGTTGTTCTTAGAACTCATCCACACTTTATGCCAAAGGTGGTTTCGCCTTTTCATTTAAATCAATCGGTTTATCTTCCCGTGTTCTTTCCGAGGCCTCATGCCTCTAATGCAGAAAGGAACCTTCATACTTTAGATTGAAAAAGAGCCTTGGCTTTTTACCTACAAAGAACACAGCAACATAGAAAGTCTTCTCAACTTTTTATTGCTTTTGATTCTAGTCATTTGGGACTTCCAGTCTCCAAGAGAACTCTGTCCAAATGGATTGCACAATGCATATCCTTTACTTATGAGAGTAAGAGTCTTCCTCTTCAAGGCCATGTCACAGCTCATAATGTGAGAGCCATGGCAGCCTCTATGGCTAACCTTCACTCTGTGTCTATTGATGACATATGTCGAGCAGCCACCTGGGCTTTGGTAGACACCTTTACAGCCCACTACTGCCTAGATAAAGCCTCCCGTTGGGATGCCTTCTTTGACCAAGCTGTTCTTCAAAATCTTTTCCAAACCTAATTCAACTCCTACCCACCAACCCTGGTGGGATGCCAGAGATCCATGGGAGGAAGCATGGCCCACCTTACTAGAGGTGGCAGCTTCCTGGGGCTATCTCCCTGGCATCTTCAGCTAGGGAGTCCCCATATGTGAAGACTACATTCCTGCTTGTTCCTGGAGATAGCGTAGTTACTCACCTGTAACAGGTGATTTCTGGGAACAGCAGGAATTTAGTCTTCACAACACATCCACCTCCCCTAAGAGTTGTCTTTCTATCTCTGTCTCTTTCCTCTCTCCCTCTATCCTTTCACCCAGCTACAAACTTAACTGAAGAGGGACAGTTGGAAAGGCGGGAAGGCAGCGCGCATGTGCTGAGGGATGCTCCCAAAAGCGTTCCTATTGGACTCTGGGGAGCGTTCCCTTGCAGGCTTTGTTGGTACCGACAATACCCATATGTGAAGACTAAATTCCTGCTGTTCCCGAAGATCACGTGTTACAGGTGAGTAACTACGCTTTCTGTTCAGGAAGGGATGCCCAATCAGAGTCATTTTCATGAATGTAATGAGGGGCAATGTATGAGAATATTATTAAGATAGTAACCCTCCCTACAGTCATATCAGGCACTATACTGATGTTTAAAGCGGTCAGCTCTTCTGGGTTTTGCTTGTTCCTTGTCGTCCCTCTAGTCCAGTCCCGGAACCAGTGAGTTTAGAATCTCCTCCAGCAGCTTTGGAGACTGACACCTGTCATCACTTTGATGATCTCAGCCTATATACAGTAGGACCGCCCCTTCACCTTCAGTATGTCAGTCTCCAAGCAGCTGAAGAGGCTTCTGAGCTCTAGGTTCGCTCAGCACAAATAAGCAGAGTAGCTTAGTTCTTTTTGACTTTCTTTGTTAAATTTCTTTGCTGGCCAGAATTGTTTACTGGGGGATTTCCTCTCTGTTTTCAGGTGGTGCTGCGGCTGGAAGACAGACCGGCTGGTTAGACCGGTTCTTTTCCTCTCTCCCTCTCTTCTGGCCCCCTCCTCCCCCCACCATTCTCTTCCTTTTCGATTTTTCTTTTCTTTATTTTCCTTTCTTTATTTTTTGGCCTTTTTGTGCTCCCCAGCGTGCAAACGAGCCTTTGGGGGGTGGTAGAGCCCAGCACCTCGGCCCTCTGCCTCCCTGCTCCCGAACCCGCGGTTACGGGTGAGGAGCAGGTTGCAGGCACAGCACTCGCGGCGAAACAGCCGTTGCCGCCGGAAGCTGAAGCTGCAGTCCGGCTGAGCTCCAGCGTGCTGTGAGCCCCCACTGTCCAGTTGCGGCCCAAGGAGGTGAGTTCTGCAGGGGACATCAGGTTTTTTGTAGCGGGGCAGAGTCGGGAGCGCTCCGTGTGTGCAGGCCGCTCGCCCAATTTCGGCGGGAAAATCGTAGTGGCGGCCATTTTCTCAGCCATGGGCTGCTTAGCGGTGTTGCTGCACGGCCCTTTCTCCGTTGGGGGATTTCGGGCTACTTTTTCGAGTTAGGTCACAGTTAATTAAGCAAAATAAGGCTGGTTGGTGGCTAACAGGCTGTGGTGTTAAGGAAAAAAAAAAACGAAAAGAGACAAGCTCTGACAATAGTTTTTGTTAGCATCAGGCCTAGATTGGGGGAGTATGTCACCTAAGCCGTGCTGTCTCGTGTGTGGAACTCGGCGCAGTGAATTGTTAGAGGCGGGGGTGTGCAAGCCCTGCACGCGTGAGGCAGCCCTCATGGAGAATCCGCTTGAAGGCACAAGCAGGGATCATGCAGAGGGAAAGGAATGGAAAATAAAACAAAATATATTATAATGCATCTATATCGTTCCATGGTGAGACCGCACCTTGAATATTGTGTGCAATTCTGGTCGCCGTATCTTAAAAAGGATATAGAGTTATTAGAAAAGGTTCAGAGAAGAGCCACCAAAATGGTAAAGGGGATGGAAGGATACTCCTATGAAGAAAGGCTAAAAAGGTTAGGGCTCTTTAACCTGGAAAAGAGACGGCTGAGGGGAGATATGATAGAAGTCTATAAATTAATGAACGGAGTGGAACGGGTAAACGTAGATCGATTGTTTACGTTATCAGAATATAGAAAGACTAGGGGACATGCAATGAAGCTACAGGGTAAACTATTTAAGACTAATAAAATAAAATATTTTTTCACTCAACGTGTAATCAAACTCTGGAATTTGTTACCGGAGGATGTAGTAAAGGCTGTTAGTATAGCTGGGTTTAAAAAAGGTTTGGACAAGTTCCTGGAGGAAAGGTCCATAAACCATCATTATTAAGAAGGGACCCAGGATATCAATGCTTGACACAGTACAAGCATTGTGGAACCTGTGTCTTTTGGGGAAACTGCTAGGTACGTATGATCTAGATTGGCCACTGTTGGAAACAGGATACTGGGCTTGATGGACCTTGGTCTGACCCAGTATGGCTTGTCTTATGTTCTTATGAGTCCGCTGCTGGCCCCCCGCCTTACCTAGATGGTTCAGGGGAACAGCTCCCGGGTCCCGCGGAGGGAGAGGGGGTGGTTCCTCCACTATCAGCAAGCCAGCCTAGATCGGCGGCCGACATTCCGCCTGACTTTTTTGCTCTGATGCAGCAAGCGTTTGCGCTGTTGCAACCAGCTTTAGGGACAGCCCCTCAGAATCCTCGGGGTCAGAAGCGGTTGGCGCCTGCGGGGGGGGGGCAGCCGGTTCCGCACAAGCGGTGTAGGGCGGACAGCTTGGAAGAACCTGCACCTTCTCTTTGTGAGGACTTGGCGTCAGCGGACAGTGAACTGCCGGGGATCTCGGAGGAGGAGCTCGAAGAGGGTGAATTGCCCGATGAGGAGCAGCGCAGTAGAGTGGTCAGGGTATTTAGGAAGGAAGAGCTTCCGGCTCTGATTGCGGAGACGCTTAAGGCGTTAAATATGCCTTCGGTGGAGCCGGCTTCGGAAGAGGTTCTGGAAGACCCTTTGTTACAGGCTGTCCGCACCCCCCCAGCGCGTCTTTCCCCTGCATAGGGTATTTAGGAAGATGATCCAGGAAGAGTGGGACGTGCCCGAATCGGCCCTAAGGTGGTCTAGGGGGATCGCTAGGTTATACCCTCTTTTGGACCAGGATAAGGATCTCTTTCGTTCTCCGAAGGTGGATGTGGTGGTTTTGGCAGTCATTAAAAAGACTACCATTCCGGTTGAGGGGGCTGCGGCCTTAAAGGATGTCCAGGACAGGAGATTAGATACCTTATTAAAGCAGGTTTTTGATATTAGTGCTCTATCCATGCAAGCCTCGGTAGCGGGAGCGTGGGTTGCTAGAGCCTGCCTCCGGTGGTCCCAAGCGTTGCAGGGGGATCGGTTGGGAGCGCAGGACACCGAAATAGCGCGTCTAGAGTCCGGATCCGCTTATCTCGCGGACATTCATTATGACCTTATTCGGGGCCTGACGAAGGCTATGGCCTCGGTTGTGGCGGCGCGAAGATATTTATGGTTAAGGAATTGGGCGGCGGATTCTTCTTCCAAAGCCCGCCTCAGTAAACTTCCCTTTAGGGGAAAGCTTTTGTTTGGCAAATATTTGGAGAAGTTAGTGAAGGATCTTGGGGAATCCAAGGGCGGTCATTTGCCGGAGGATAAACCTAAGCAAGGGAAGGCGCCCGCGGGTTCCAAAGGTGGTCAAAGGGAGTTTCATAGGTTTCGGTCCTCTCGGTTTGGCCAGGCACAGCGGAGCAGGTTTCCCGTGCGGGGGCACGGATTTCGGGGGTTTCGAGGGGCAGGTAGGGGTTTTGCTCCCCATCAGTCCTCGGCCGTTAAAGCACAATGAGATGAGGCGGGCTCAGGTGGAGGTGCTGCCCGTCGGCAGTCGGTTACGGGAGTTTTACCCTGCCTGGGTCCAACTTACCACGGATCGATGGGTTCTAGAGGTAATTCGAGAGGGCTATACCCTCGAACTCCATCGACCCGTCTTAGATTACTTTGTGCTCTCCCCCTGCAAGTCTCCGCTCAAGATGTGCGCGGTGGCGGAGACGTTGCAAAGGTTGCTACAGCTCCGGGCGGTAGTTCCCGTTCCCTCGGAACAGTGCGGGTCCGGTCGTTACTCCATCTACTTCGTGGTTCCCAAGAAAGAGGGCTCCTTTCGGCCGATCTTAGACTTAAAGAGGGTAAATCGGTGTCTCCGGGTCATAAGATATGCCATACTGGGTCAGACCAAGGTCCATCAAGCCCAGTATTCTGTTTCCAACAGTGGCCAATCTAGGTCATATGTACCTAGCAGTTTCCCCAAGGGACACAGGTTCCACAATGCTTGTATTGGTTCAAGCATTGATATCCTGGGTCCCTTCTTAATAATGGTTTATGGGCATTTCCTCCAGGAACTTGTCCAAACCTTTTTTAAACCCAGCTACACTAACAGCCTTTACTACATCCTCCAGTAACAAATTCCAGAGTTTGATTACACGTTGAGTGAAAAAATATGTTCTTTTATTAGTCTTAAATAGTTTACCCTGTAGCTTCATTGCATGTCCCCTAGTCTTTCTATATTCTCATAAGGTAAACAATCAATCTACGTTTACCCGTTCCACTCCGTTCATTAATTTATAGACTTCTATCATATCTCCCCTCAGCCGTCTCTTTTTTCCAGGTTAAAGAGCCCTAACCTTTTAAGCCTTTCTTCATAGGAGTGTCCTTCCATCCCCTTTATCATTTTGGTGGCTCTTCTCTGAACCTTTTCTAAAATCGCTATATCCTTTTTAAGATACGGCGACCAGAATTGCACACAATATTCAAGGTGCGGTCTCACCTTGGAACGATACAGAGGCATTATAATATCTTTTGTTTTATTTTCCATTCCTTTCCTTATCATACCTAGCATTCTATTTGCTCTCTTGGCCGCCGCTGCACACTGAGCCGAGGGTTTTAACATGTTATCCACAATGACGCCTAAATATTTTTCCTGGGTGGTGGTTCCTAATGTGGAACCTTGCATCATGTAACCATAGTTTGGGTTGTTCTTTCCTAGTTGCATAACTTTGCACTTGTCCACATTAAATTTCATCTGCCATTTTGATGCCCAGTCTTCCATTTTATCAAGATCCTCTTGCAGTTTTCCACAATCCTCTTGGGTTTTAACAACTTTAAATAGTTTTGTGTCATCTGCAAATTTGATAACCTCACTCGTTATTCCACTTTCCAGGTCATTTATGAATATGTCAAAAAGCAGCGGACCCAGCACAGATCCCTGGGGTACACCACTATTCACCTTTCTCCATTGGGAAAATTGGCCATTTAGCCCTACCCTCTGCTTTCTATCTTTTAACCAGTTCCTGATCCACAATAGTACACTGCCTCCTATGCCATGACTCTTTAGTTTTGCCAAAAGTCTCTGATGAGGGACCTTGTCAAAGGCTTTCTGAAAGTCCAGATACACAATATCAACCGACTCACCTTTGTCCACCAGATTATTCACTCCTTCAAAAAAACATAACAGATTAGTAAGACAATATCTTCCTTGTCTAAAGCCATGTTGGCTGTCTCCCATTAGGTCATGACTATCTACATGCTGAGTAATTTTATTCTTTGATGGTTTCTACCATTTTTCCCGGTCTGTAGTTTCCCGGATCACCCCTGTAGTTTCCCGGATCACCCCTGGAACCCTTTTTAAAAATTGGTGTTACCTGAAGATTGGAGGATCGCCAATGTATTAGAGATGATTTTAATGATAGTCCATGGATTACTAATAGCAGGTCTGCAATCTCATATTTCAGTTCTTTCAACACCCTTGGATGTATACCATCCGGCCCAGGTGATTTGCTACTCTTCAGTTTATCTAATAGTTGTAATACATCTTCCTGATGTATCAATATTTCCTTCAATTCTTCTGCACCTTTAAATACCACTTCAGTCATGGGTAACATCCCTACATCTTCCTCAGTAAAGACCGAAGCAAAGAATTCATTCAGTCTCTCCGCTATCGCCTTGTCGCCTCTTAGTGCTCCTTTAACCCCTTTATCATCTAATGGACCAGCTGACTCTCTCACAGGTTTTTTGCTACGAATGTACTTGAAAAGGTCTTTACTTCGCGTTTTTGCTTCCGCAGCAAGCTTCTTCTCAAATTCTCCCTTTGCCTGCCTTATCAATGCCTTGCATTTGACTTGCCAGTGCTTGTGCTGTTTCCAGGTTTCGTCGTTTGGCTCTTTTTTTCCATTTCCTGAAAGATGCTTTTTTGGCAACAACAGCCTCTCTGACCTCACCTTTAAACCATGGTGGCAGTTTTTTGGACTTCCTTCCACTTTTCTTAAAGCGTGGAATACAGCTGGTCTGGGCTTCCAAGATAGTATTTTTCAACAACAGCCAAGCCTGATGTACGTCTTTAACCTTTGCAACTGCTCCTTTTAGTTTTTTCTTAACTGTTTTCCTCATTTTTTCATAGTCTCCCTTTCAAAAGTTAAAAGGTAGTACTGTGGATTTCCTTACTATCTCTCCTCCACTAATTAAATCAAAGGCAATCATGCTATGATCACTATTGCCAAGTGGCCCCAACAACCTTATCTCTTGCACTAGATCTGGTGTTCCAGTAAGGACTAGGTCTAATATGGCTTCCCCTCTGGTCGGTTCATGAACCAGCTGTTCCAAGAAGCAGTCATTTATTTCATCTAGGAACTTTATCTCCCTAGCATGTTCTGACGTGACACTGACCCAGTCGATACCGGGGTAGTTGAAATCACCCATTATTACTGTGCTGTGACTTTTATTAGCTTCCTTGATTTCTTTGAGCATTTCATCATCCATTTGGTCATTCTGACCAGGCGCTCGATAGTACACCCCCACTGCCATTGCCTTTCCCCTTTTTACATGGAATTTCAATCCATATAGATTCTAAAGCAGATTTTGCTTCCTGCAAAACTTTAATCCTTTCTGACTCAATGCCCTCTCTAATATAGAGAGCAACCCCTCCACCAATTTGATCAGCTCTATCATTTCGATATAGTTTGTACCCAGGTATCAGTGTCCCACTGGTTGTCGTCCTTCCACCATGTCTCTGATATTCCAATCATATCTAACCTTTCATTTAGTGCTATATATTCTAACTCTCCCATCTTATTTTTTAGACTTCTAGCATTTGCATACAAGCATTTTAGAGAATGTATTTTATTCATATTAATTTGGCTATTGTTAGACATGGGTAATTTGGGATCTTTAAGCTCTGTCTGCTCCATACTTGAGGGCATTTGGGCTACTTTACTCTTTTGTGGAACCTCTCTGCTTTTGGTAGTATCCTTCAAAGATACATTCTTCCGAACCATCCGCTCTTGTGCGACTGTCGGCTTTCCCCTAATATCTAGTTTAAAAGCTGCTCTATCTCCTTTTTAAAGGTTAATGCCAGCAGCCTGGTTCCATCCCGGTTAAGGTGAAGCCCATCCCTTCGGAAGAGCCCCTCCTTTCCCCAGAATGTTCCTAACAAATCCAAAACCCTCATCTCTGCACCATTGTCTCATCCACGCATTGAGACTCCGGAGCTCTGCCTGCCTTTTGGGTCCTGCGCGTGGAACAGGAAGCATTTCGGAGAACGCTACCCTGGAAGTTCTGGATTTCAACTTCCTACCTAAAAGCCTAAATTTAGCCTCCAGAACCTCCCTACCACATTTTCCTATGTCATTGGTACCGACATGTACCAAGACAGCAGACTCCTCCCCAGCACTGTCTAAGACCTTATCTAGGTGGCGCGTGAGGTCCGCTACCTTCGCACCAGGCAGGCATGTTACCAGGCGATCCTCACATTCACCAGCCACCCAGTTATCTACATGCCTAATGATCGAATCACCAACTATAACGGCTGTCCTAACCCTTCCCTCATGGGCACATGGCCCTGGAGAAACGTCCTCGGTGCAAGAGGGTTTTACATCACCTGGAGGACAGGTTCTAGTTACAGGATCACTTCCTGCTACACCAGGGTGATGCTCTCCTGTCACGTGACCTCTCTCCTCCATGGCAACAGGGATGCTGCCAGACTGGAGGTGGGACTTCAGGACTATATCCTGTAGGTCTCGTCTATGTACCTCTCTGTCTGTCTTATGCTTTCCAAGTCTGATACTTTAGCCTCTAGAGAACAGACTCGTTCCCTGAGAGCAAAGAGCTCCTTGCACCTAGTGCACACGTAAGACCTCTCACCAACTGGGAGAAAATCATACATGTGACACTCAATGCAAAAGACTGGAAAGCCCCCATCCCGCTGCTGGACTGCTGTCTGCATCTTAGTTTTAAGTTTGTGTTTAGATCTAAGTTCCTTACTTACTAAGGGTTGCTATGGATATTTATACTTATAAAACTGTACCTAATACGTGTAATATACTTTGTTCACCTGAAGCTTAACTAATCTCAGGTCCTTAGTGTATGACTGATTTGGGTAATGATCCTCACCTGAGAGCACCTCCTGTCTTTTAAGGTGTCTAAGTACCTATAAAGCTACGATGTGCAAGTACCTATAAAGCTACGGGTGGGTGTGGGGAGGGAGGGAGGGAAATAACACTTATTAAAAGAGAGGGCTGTTACACAGTACCCTGTCTTGTGCTGCTGAGGTAAGCTATATTCTGATTTGATTTAAATTATAGCTCTTAGCTGCTGCTAGGCTCTAACTTCTTATGAAATTTAAACTACAAGCTCTCTGCTGGTTATGAAATGTAACCAGAAAGTTCTCCTCTGTGTTTTAAAACTAAAAGTACTTTGCTGATGCTAGGCCCTGAGTGACAATTAAATGTAAACTACAAGCTCTCTGCCGGGTTCCAAATGTAACCAGAAAGCTCTGTTCTGTGTTTTAAATTTAAACTAAAAGTACTTTGCTGTTACTAGGCCCTGAGTAACAATTAAATGTAAACTACAAGCTCTCTGCTGGGTATGAAATGTAACCAAAAAGTTATCCTCTGTGTTTTAAATTTAAACTTAAACTGCTGCTACTAGGCCCTGACTGATTTAACAAAAAATAGTGGGTTCACAGATTAATTAGCTTTAATACAAAAAATTCCTTTTAGAAAATTACCAGAAGTATATACTCACAGTTGCAGATCTCTCTCCAGAAGTAACAGTCCCTTTTTCTAGTCCTTCAAGACTAGATGCATTTCCGGATGGAAACTTTGCGGTCGGTGATCGCGGCGGTAAGAGAAGGGGAGTTTCTCACGTCGTTAGACCTCACGGAAGCCTATTTGCATATTCCAATTCGGCCCGAGCATCAGCGGTACCTTCGGTTCGCACTTCCCATGAGACATTACCAGTTTCAGGCGATGCCGTTTGGGTTGGCAATGGCGCCGCGGGTCTTTACCAAGATAATGGTTGTGGTGGCAGCGGCGCTGCGAATGGAGGGAGTGTTAGTCCATCCGTATTTGGACGATTGGTTGATTCGAGCGAAGTCGAAAGAGGACAGTGTACAGCTCACGGCCAGGGTGGTGCAAACGTTGGAAAGCCTGGGCTGGGTGGTCAGTCGAGCGAAGAGCAATCTGGTTCCCTCTCAGTCTCTGGAGTACTTGGGAGCGCGTTTCGAGACGGGTTTGGGCAGGGTGTTTTTGCCGGACCGTCGGACGCGCGCGTTGAGAGGTCTTGTGAGAAGATTCTTGGCGAGACAGGCACCGTCGGCGTGGCAGTACCTCCAGCTGCTCGGGACGATGGCGGCTGCGATAGAGGTGGTACCTTGGGCGCGGGCTCATATGCGGCCGCTGCATAGATCTCTTCTTCGACGCTGGTCCCATCAATCGGATCCTTTATCCCGCCGTCTAGTGTGTTTGGCGGAGGTGCACCGGGAGCTCCAGTGGTGGTTACGGGAGCTGTTGTTGGACTCCGGGCTTCCGCTAGAACCTCCTTCTTGGAGATTGTTGACGACGGATGCCAGCCTGCTAGGCTGGGGTGCGCCTTGCGAGGGTCGGTTCGCACAAGGGCAATGGTCTCCGGAGCGGAGTTACTCCATAAACAGATTGGAATTGAGGGCGGTGTTTCTGGCTCTCCTACAGTTTCAAGACTGCTTGCAACGGACGGCGGTAAGGGTGCTGTCCGACAACACAGCGGCGGTGGCCTATATCAATCGCCAGGGAGGCACAGGCAGCGCGGCTCTCGAGGAAGAGGCGAGCCAGCTGCTGAGTTGGGCAGAGAGGCATCTGCTAGGATTGTCTGCGCAACACGTGGCCGGGTTACACAATGTCAAGGCCGATTTCCTCAGTCGTCGCAGAGTAGATCCGGGGGATTGGGTGCTCCATCCGGAGGTGTTTTCCCTACTTGTCCGGCGTTGGGGTCGTCCGATCATGGATCTCATGGCAACGTTCGACTCGGTGCAGGTGGACAGGTTTTACAGCCGGAGGAGAGAACGGATGGCGGAAGGACTGGATGCCCTAGCGCAGGGCTGGCCCCGGGGGGGGTCTGCTTTGTGTTCCCCCCATGGGCTCTGATAGGTCGAGTGGTGCAGCGCATAGAGCGGCATCCGGGCCGAGTGATTTTGATTGCGCCCGACTGGCCCAGAAGACCGTGGTATGCGGATCTGATTCGTCTGTTGGTGGCGGACCCCTGGAAACTGCCTCTACAACCGAATCTCTTGCGTCAGGGGCTGTTACGGATGCCGGACGTGGCTCGATTCTCACTTACGGCATGGCTCGAGCGGGCGAGGCTAAGAGCTCGCGGATATTCCCCGGCAGTCATTTCGACCTTGTTGAAGGCACGGAGGCGTTCTATGTCACTGGCTTATGTTAGGGTCTGGCGTATCTTTGAAGGCTGGTGCGAAGCGCAGCACTTGCGGCCTTTGCAGACGTCGGTGCCCCAGATTCTTTCCTTCTTGCAGGATGGGGTTGAGAGAGGTTTGGCGGCAAGTTCCTTGTGGGTTCAGTTAGCAGCAATTTCTTGCTTTCGGGGTAAGGTTCAGGGCCTGGTGTTGGGGTTGCATGGCGACATCCGCCGGTTTTTGCGGGCGGTTTTGCTTATGCGGCCTCCTTGTAGATGTTCGGTTCCGACATGGGATCTGAACTTGGTTTTGGAGTCGCTGCTGCGGCAGCCTTTTGAGCCATTGGGGAAAGCCTCTGTAAAGGATCTGACCTTAAAGACGGTGTTTCTGGTAGCTATATGTTCGGCTCGCTGCATTTCGTTGATTCAGGTCCTCTCTTGTAAGGAACCTTATCTATCCTTTTATGAGCACGAGGTGGTGCTGCGTACGGTTCCGGCGTTTTTGCCTAAGGTGGTTTCGGTGTTTTATGTGAACCAGGTGGTGTCGCTTCCGGTGTTTGAGGGTAGTCCGGAGGTTAAGTCGGATCGTCGTTTACGGCTTTTAGATGTCCGTCGGACGCTGCGGTATTACCTTCGTGGTACGGAATCCTTCCGTAAATCGGACAGGTTATTTATCTCCTTCGGAGGTCCACGAAAGGGAGAGGCGGCGGCTAAGTCGTCTATTTCCAGGTGGTTGAAAGAAGCAATTGCAGGGGCCTATCTGTTAAAGGGTAGATTTGTGCCGGCTGGGCTCAGGGCTCATTCGACTAGAGCGCAGGCTACATCCTGGGCGGAGTTCGGTTTGGTGCCGGCAGTGGACATTTGTAGACCGGCGACGTGGTCGTCGTTGCATTCGTTCACTAAACATTATAGGCTCGATGTTCAGGCAGCGGGTGATGGCCGTTTTGGGGCGGCAGTGCTTCAGGCTGGTTTGGCTGGTCCCTCCCGTTAGGTAACTTACTGCTCTGATACATCCTCACTGGTTCCGGGACTGGACTAGAGGGACGACAAGGAAGACTAAATTAGACTTACCTGCTAATTGTTGTTCCTTAAGGAACTCGTCCAGTCCCGGAGCCCGCCTGAGATTATTTAGGGTTGGGGGTCCAGTCTGCACTGCCTTCTAAGCTTCCTTCTGCTGTTTCTTCTGTATGGTCCTGGCCGGCTGAGTTCCGGTTGCAGCGCTGCTTCATCCCTGGTTCTTGGAGAACATGAAGGTAAATGGGGGGGGGGGGGGGAACAACCCCAAACCAGGAAGTGGAAACATAAAGGGCAGAACTGGGAAGACGGTTTGGAGTTTTTGTTCTGGGTTATATATATTACCGTGTTTAACTACTTATTTGTTGCTCTGCTGAGTTTGCTTTGTCAATAGGTACTAAAGGTGAAGGGGCGGTCCTACTGTATATATAGGCTGAGATCATCAAAGTGATGACAGGTGTCAGTCTCCAAAGCTGCTGGAAGAGATTCTAAACTCACTGGTTCCGGGACTGGACTAGAGTTCCTTAAGGAACAACAATTAGCAGGTAAGTCTAATTTCGTCTTTTTAAAGTAGTTAGTTTTCTTTTTGGTTAGCTGCTTTGTCAGGATTATACTGAAGGGGGGAAGAGGAAGTTCTTCAGGTATTATTAGGGTGACGACATGAAAAGATTTGCATAGTTCAGTCTCCAGCTGCTGGTGGACGGATACAATCCATTCATCTGGACTGGACTTGAGGGACTCCATGAAAGTAAATTTGCAGGTAAGGTCCAAGTTTTCCTTGGTCATCAGATTTTGTCCCAAGCTATGGGAACCTTTGTCTTCAGAGGCTTTCTCTAGCTCTGACCTTTATAGGGCACTTTTTCTTAGATATCCTAAATACAGACTGATGGTTAGATTCCAGAGGCTGTGTTCCACTTTGTATGGCTACACCTGCAGAAGCCTCACAATTTATGGCACCCACATTTCTCTTTTTTTTAATAATTTACTTTTGTTATATTGAAGGAATGCCAGCCAAGAGTCTAGCCCTTCCCTGCCCAGCTCCATGCAGAGGCCTCAGCTGGGCTCCAACGTCAGTTTGCCTGTGGAGGTGGGCCCAGGGCAGCTAGCAGCGAGGTGAGATGACTTGGATTGCTCCTACAAACCCACCTTCTAATCAGAATTATACGAGGGAGGGGGTGGTTACATTTGTTCCGGAAATACTTCATTTCCCAAGATCCAAGCAATCATGGTTTCCCTTTTGGGTTAAATAGACATATTAAGCTATGAGGTTTTATTTGGGAGTGAAGAAGAAAAAGTTAGCTAATTTTGCGAGTCTATGTGTTTAAATATATTTTTGTCTGTACAGCGCTGCATATGCCTTGTAGCAGTATGCAAATTAGTACTAGTAGTATTAGTAGCAGTAGTATAATCCGCCTCATTGTCACTTAAGATGCTCTTCAGGGTCATGTATAAATGTATGTTGCTCGATACCTGGAAAGGTATGTGGGAGCCTCCATTGTCCCACAGTCAGAAGGCACTTGCTGAGTCCTCCTAACCCTGTGCTGTGCAGCTTAGCAGCAGTGTTGGGCCAGCCTCTTAGAGGCACAGGGACTTACTGACTGATGACATGGGCCACTGGGGCCTTGGGCAAAATTTCTAAAAGTTGGAGGTTGCATGGCAGTGATTTTTGCCCTCCTCTCTATGGGCCATGCCCCATTTCCTGACAGGATGCTGGAATTCTTTGTACTGGACAGCTGTCCATAATCCTCTGGAAGAGCCAGGCCGCAGGTAGTAGGTGTAGGAAGGGGCTGGCTTCATGTTAACAATAGTGAGTTGTCTGAAATTGGGTTTGATTTTTTTTTGTGGGGGGTGGTTTGCAGGAGAGAGTGATCTTCCCAGTTTTCACTTGACTATCTTTGACCCTTCCCCCCCCCTTGTCAAAATGCCACATCTGCATGATGCTCTCAGGCTTTAGTCATATCACCCCAGCCTGGCCTTCTGTTTTCCCTTTCTGAAATGAAATCCCCAGCTAGCAGACCTCCACACTGAAGCAGTGCCCTGTCCCCTTTTGCACATCCTGACATCAAACAAAATTGGGAAGATAAGGGCAGCTAGCTGGAGACCTTTAAGAGAGGAGAGCCCCCTCCCCCCACGCTGCTAGGGCACAGGGGCCATAACCCACCGGCGCTCACTTTTTTTCTCTTCCTCCTCTTTAGGCAGCAGCAGCAGCAGGCAGCAGTCGCTCTGGACGTGGTTCCAGGTAGAGATGTGCTGGGAAGCTACAGCCACCCCCAGGTAAAGGAGCTTCTCAACTTTTGGATGAGATAGTCTTGGGGTGAGTTAGTTTTATAAATTCTCCCACCATCCCCTCATGAATGAAGTTGGGAAAAAGAAGCTGCTGGCAAGAATGTGGTCGAGCAGATCCACTTTTGTGGAATTCATTAAACAGATATCGAGAGAGATTCAAGAGGTTTGGACAAGTTCATGGAGGAAAGTTCATAAAAATATTAGCCAGGTAGATTTGGGAGAGCCATTGCTCATCTCTGGAAATGAGCTATGAGAAATAGATCTGCTGGGTACTTGTGACCTATACAGCCACTATCGGATACAGGATGCTGGGCTTGATGGACCTTGGTATGACTCAACATGGGTTTTCTTGTGTTCTTGTGAACCTGGCTTTTAGAAAATGAGTGAAAATCTGGTGATGGGCTAGGGGGAAGAGACAGGTTAGGACATTGCCAGCGTGGCCATCAGGTGAACTAGGCGGTTGCCTAGAGTGCCAGTGGCAAGAGGGCACCCATTGCTGCAGCTGGGACGTGCAATGGCACCGAGGCGCTGGCATTACCTTCTCTTCTGGTGCAGAGGTGCCATTCATCCTCCACCTCCTCCCCCCCCCCCTCAGATTCCACTTCTGTTTGCAAAAGGAAGTGAAATCGGAGAAGGGGTGGAATATGAATGGCACCTTGGTGCCGGAGGAGAAGGTAAGTCTGGCGCTTTGATACCGCTTTAAAAGTATTGTTGCCATGGCAGAAGGAACTGGCACTGGCGCAGGGGCATTTCTGGGAATGAGGTTCGTTTAGCGTGCTTCATATCCTTGCACCAACCCAGGGTTAGTTGTCCGTCAATAAGCAGGAAGAGGGGGCAGAGTTTCTATTTCACATCAAACTGCCTTTTTGACAGGGGAGGTGGTGTATAAATTAATGAATGACATGACTGGACTTTTGTGCACGGCCTTTTGCTATAAGGATAGGAATATGTAGATAATTAAATTAACAGTGACTAAGGACAATACAGACACATTTAATCACATTGGCAATCATCTTAAATAAATTCTATTGAATATTTTCCTTTAGGTCTCTTTGCAGCCTGTGACTACAGGAGGATCTGAGCACAACAAGCTGCTGGAGAAAGGCGATACCCTCTTCGGGCAGGACAGAGACCCTCGGTTCACCGATATGTATAATCGTAGCACTGCAGGTAGGTGACAGGTGGAGAATCTTATTGTGCTATGATACGTGCGAGACCCCAGTGAAGGGCCTTTTATCATGGGCCATAAGTTTTTGCACAATGTGATCCACTAACAGGGGTTTGAAAGTCTTAGCAAGATCTTATCCCACTGCTCTTTCTTGCCACTTTATGTAATTATGCTTTTGGCAGTAGTTTTATTAAAATAAAACAAAAATTGTAAATATCTCGTGTCCAGGATGGCTTTGCAAAAGGAGTAGGGGATGGACTTGGGTGTGGGGATGGCCAGTCCAGTTGCTTCAGGCTGCATAGCTTTGATGCAGCACAATTTATAAATCAGCATTGTGGGTTTTCACTAATCAGGACAAGGTTTGTTTAGCATGTTAGATGGTTCTGTCCCTTTTCATCTTCCCTCCTTGGAGCCAATGTAGGCATTTGCTAGGCAGATACGGACTATCCATAGCTAGGTATGAGAGTACCCCCCCACCCAAGTGGAATTATTTGTTTTCTGCTATGTGTTAGATCCCGGCTAATAGGAGCTGGGGTAGGAAAAAATGGAAACGGTTGCTCACTGCCTTTTAATCATAGAAGACTCTGGAACGCCTTACCAACAAACATCAGAGCAATCACTAACCTAACCCAGTTTAGAAAGGCCCTCAAACACTACCTTTTCCTCAAATACTTCTCAGAGAACACTGAATCACATCCCCACTCAAATATTTGTAGCTACACCAACATACCTAGTCAGCCAGGAGAACACACTTATCAAGGTGTCCTTGACCATTGAATCACATGCTACATTATTCTGTGACTCTAGTGTGTAAATAATTACCCTTGGTTATCCAAGTTTTGCTGTCCTGTTAATTGTAAACTTAGGCATACGTATCCTGTCTGATTTTTGTTCCATGTAAACGGCGCTGATGCCGAATAGTGCAGTATATAAGAAATTGTAAATAAATAAATAAATAGGAGGGTAGCAGATGGAGGATGCCGTCTTGAACTGGGCATGTACTGATGATTGACTTTACCCTAGCTCCTTCAGCTGCTTCACACCAGTAAATGCATCTGGGGCAATTATGGCTAAATGAATGTTTTCTGGATCCTGGCTGTGATATCCTCGATATCATTTATAATCTATGCTCGGTGCTCTTCTAGAAATGTTTGAGCCAATGCGCTAACCAACTGCTGCTTGATTTACAGATCAGAGCAAAGCCATGCCTCCTGGCACACTCGCAGCCAGTCAGCAGCTTTTCCCCCAGGGCGGTACGTTCACACCAGCACCTCGACCCACAGACAGTTTCAGGTGACTCTCCTGCTTCTTGCAGTCTGCTTATTCCTGAATGTACCACTGGGTTGGATCTCGTACATGCAAGCTTTTGGCATATGCCCCTCCTGCAAAAAGGAGGTGCACATGTCTCATACCATTTATAGCAAACATGTCGGGCTTCTGGAGCAGAAGTAAGGATGATGTGAATGCTGTGCTAGTTACTGCATTTGTCATGCCTTGTTCCTCCTCCTCCTGCTAAGCTAGTCCAGCTAAGCAGATCGTATTCCCCTACCAGCAGATGTTGGAGATGGGGAAAAAACTCAGAACTTTCCAGTGACAATGACACTGGCATAAGAAGTGCGCGCCTCCGTATTTTTCTATCTCCGGCAGATAGTGGTGACTAGACTCGTGCAACAGTGATTCCAGAATTGTCCTGCTAGACCAGTCTAGACAAGTGAGTAGTGTCCCTCTGCTAGCAAATGATGCAGAGAGAGAAAAACTAGAAACTTCCAGTGACATCCCCGCTGCTACTAAGGTTGGTGCAACTAGGGGCACCCTTCATTATTCTAGTAGGTGATGGTTGCTGGACTGGTACAGCAGAATTGAATGTCATCAGGGGTTCTTGGAGCCACGGTCTGCGACCTGTCTCTGGTTGAGCCATATCTCAAGATTACTGGGGAACTGTCCTGAGGGTTGTCATCCCCAATTGAACTGGATCCTTGTCCCTCATAAGAGACTCTTGGTGAAATTAAAGAGTCATGGGATAGGAGGCAGTGTACTATTATGGATCAGGAACTGGGGTAAGGCTAAATGGCCAATTTTCCCAATGGAGAAGGGTGACTAGTGGAATACCCCATGGATCTGTGCTGGGCCCGCTGCTTTTTAACATATTAGTAAATGATCTGGAAATGGGAATAACAAGTGAGGTGAACAAATTTGCAGATGACACTAAATTATTCAAATTTGTAAAAACATAAGAGGATTATGAAAAATTGCAAGAGGATCTCAATAAACTGGAAGACAGGGCGTCCAAATGGCAGATGAAATTTAATGTGGACAAGTGCAAAGTTATTACACAATGCAAGGTTCCACATTAGAAGCCACCACCCAGGAAAAGGATTTAGGCGTCATCGTGACTAATACGTTGAAACCCTCTGCCCAGTGTGCAGCAGTGGCCAAGAAAGCAAATAGAATGTTAGGAGTCATAAGGAAAAGAATGGAGAATAAAACCAAGGATATTATAATGTCTCTATATCATTCCATGGTGCGACTGCATCTTAAATATTGTGTGCAATTCTGGTTTGACATATCTTAAAAAAAAATATGGCAGAATTTTAGAATAGGTACAGAGAAGAGCCATTAAATGGTAAAGAATACCCCTATGAGGAAAGGCTTAAAAGGTTAGGGCTCTTCAACTTGGAAAAGAGACAGCTGAGGGGAGATATGTTAGAGGTCTATAAATTAATGAATGGAGTAGAACGCAGATTGGTTGTTTGCACTATAAAAAAAAGTAAAAAGACTAGAGAACACACAATGAAGCTACAATGTAACCCATTTAAGACTAATGAGAGAAAATATTTTTTCACTCGGCACATAACAGATTCCAGAGTTTGACTATCGGAGGATGTAGTACAAGCTGTTAATGTATCTGAGTTTAAAAAAGGTTTGGACAAGTTCCTGAAAAAGAGGACCAGGGAAATCCACTGCTTATCCCGGAACAAGCATTATGGAACCTATATACCTTTTTGGGGACCTGCCAGGTATTTGTGACCTGGATTGGCCACTGTTGAAAGCAGGATACTGGGCTTGATGGACCTTGGTCTGACTCAGTATGACATATCTTATGTTCTTGCCGCCTTCCATGTTGGACAAGTGAGTCCTGGAAATTGTGCAGTCAGATTATGCCCTGGAATGTGCTTTGCCCATCTCAGATGTCTTTATTATATCTGCATTCAACTCTTTTGCAAAAAGACGGGCCATGGAGCCTACCTTTGCAGAGGCTGTTCAGGTTGCATGCCATTTTGCCAGTGCCCCCTTCTGAGTGGGGCACTGGCCAGTAAGCATTCTATCTATTTCGCTGTGTCCAAGAAGGAATGATCTTTCTGTCTGATCCTCAACTGCTGTCTGCAGTTGCCTCGTTTCAAACAGATTTAGAGGTAGTGATCTTTTCAGTGCGAAAGGAGGTGTCTCACTTCGTTGGACCTTTCCAAGGTATACTTTCACATTTCTATCCACAAGTATTAGCAGCAGTATCTGAAATTTGTGATCCTGGGCAGGCATTTCCAGTTTTGTGCCATGCCCTTTGGTATTGCCACCATGCCCAGGACCTTTTCCAAGGTAATGGTGGTCGTGGCTACTGCGCTGCAGTAGAAAGGCATCTGGGTTTACCCTTATCTATATGACTGACTCATTCAAGCCACATCTGAGCAGAACAGTTGTATATTAGGCTGTGAAGTCTTGCGGCGCCTGGGCTGGGTAGTGAATCAAGCTAGGATGCTTGCTTCCCTCCCAATTCCTGGGATACTTAGAGGCCCACTTTGACACCAGTTGTGGGAAGGTTTTCATGATGGATTGCTTCCAGAAAACTTACTCTCACATCAGGCAGTTCTGGGCCCAGAAGGGCTCCAAGATATGGCACTGCAGCTGTTGGGCTCAATGTCAGTGACACTGGACCTTCTTCCTTGGGCCCAGGCTCACATATGTTTTCTCTAATACTTCCTACTCTCATGATGGTTCCCACTGTCACAGGATATTGAACTTTGTCCGCTACTGTTGTCCTCAGTGAGACAGTGGATCCAACCGGATGTCATGCTGCAGAGGTGTTGGTGTGGACTTGGAACCTCGCAGTAGATTCTCTTGACATCCGGGAAGCCCATTCAGATGTCGTTTGATTTCTGTGTGCGGTGAAATAGGTATGGCCACTGTTAGAGCGATTGTACCTACTGGATCTGAATTTAGTACTGTCTGTTCTCCAGGACCAAGCAGGAAGTCAGTCCTCACATATGGGTGACGTCGGCGCCGACGGAGCCCTCGCGGAGCAATTTTCCCCAGCTTTCAAAGAAAGCCTTTGGGAATTGCAGCGCGCATGCGCGGTCCCCTTCCCGCCCAAAGGTGCCATCTTGGCCAGTCTTCTTTTTTCCGCGGAGCCCTACAGACGCTGTCTACAAGTCACCGCTGAAAAGTTGATTTTCTTTCTTTATTTTTGTATTTTCTTCGGTTCGCCGCCGGTCCCTTTTCCGTCCGGCCTCGCGACGCCGGTTGCGAGGCCTCCCCTTCTTTTCGGTTTTTTTCTGTCCTTCGTGACAAATTCGCGCTTTTTTCACTTTTCCCTGGCGGCACGAACGTTTGACCTCGCAGGGGCCCTTTTTCCCCCGATGGCCGCCAGTGGTTTTAAAAAGTGTGTTAAGTGTAAGAAACTTATGTCTCTTACTGACACACATGATTGCTGCCTCCGTTGCCTGGGCCCAGATCATGAAGAAATGATCTGTGGAGCCTGTGGCAAGATGTCCGTGAAATCTTTGCGGAGTCGGCAGCATCAGCGGGAGAGAATCTTCTCTGACCCCAGCCGTACCCGGACCTCGTCAGAAGCTTCGGTGTCCAGGGAATCTGGCTCTGAACACCGTCGGAGCTCCTCTGAGAGGGGGTCTCCTACCCGGGAGCATCATCGGAGGAAGAAACCCGCGAGGACGGCGTCGGTGGACGCTCCTGGCTCCGCGAGGGCCAGGTCGCATAGCCCCGATAGCCGTCTCGGGTCTTTGGAGCTGGAGCGGCCATCCAAACAGCCTCGTCTGGAGATGTACTCGTCTGCTCACGTAAGTCCTGTTGTCCTCGTGGACTCGCCTCCGAGGGGTCCGCCTTCGGGCCCGACGCCGTCGGGGCCCGAGTCGGGGGCTGCTGGGTCTCCTGAGTTCGGACTCAGGTTGACGGCCTTGGAGAGCAGCCTGGCTGCCGTCATGGACCAGCAGCGGGCATTGATCGCTGGCGCTTCTGCCCTGACCGCCGGGACGTCGACGTCTAAGTCGACCCCGGAGACCGAGCCGATCCTCGAGTCCATGCGGGCTCGAGTCGATCCTCGGTCGAGGTCCCCTTCGGCCTCCTGTTCGGGGCCGAGGTCGTCGACGCCGACTCCCTCGGCGTCGGGGCGGACGGCGTCTGTGCCCACATGGCCAGAGCCGCTCGACTCCTCCTCCGAGGAGTCCGCCTGGGAATCCGAGGTGGAAGAGTCACCTGATTCTTTTCGGACTCGGTGTATCCCTTCGGACTCCCCAGAGTCCGAACCTCGGAGACAGTCCCCCCCGGAGGATGCTCGGTTCTCGGACTTCGTGAGGGATATGGCCAAGGCCTTGGCCTTCCCTGCGGATCCCGAGGAGGAGCCTCGAGCCGAAGAGCTCGATGCCCTCCAGTATGACTCTCCTGCAAAGGAGCATTTTACTGTACCGGTTCCTCCGATGCTGGAACGACTTCTCTTCCGCATGTGGGAGAGCCCGGCGTCGTCGCCGGTATTAAGCAAGCAGGTCGATGCCATATATCGAGTCCGCAAGAGCCCTGGCTTCCAAAAAGCACAGCTGCCGCACCATTCCATGGTGGTGGAATCGGCCATGCATAGGCTCAAGAGCCAGAAGATGCACTCCTCGGTGCCTCCCGGCAGGGAAGCCCGCAGCCTGGATGGCATCGGTAAGAAGTGTTTCCAGGGCTCTATGCTTGCTTGTCGGGTCCAGACTTACCAGCTCTACATGGGCATGTATCTCAGGGACCTGGCTAAAGAAATAGCCGGATTCTCTGCTGGTCTCTCCGAGGAACCTTTGCGGAGGTTCCTGGCCTTGTCCACCGGTATTCGGGAGTGCTCAAAGTTTATCTCTCGAGCAGCCTATGATGGCTTTGAGGCATCGGCTCGGGTAGCCGCAGCCGGCATCGGGGCCCGCCGACAGGCTTGGCTTCAGTCATCCGACCTCGAGCCCTGGGTGCAGGACAAGTTGGTCAATGTCCCCTGCAGAGGTGAAAACCTCTTTGGCAAACCTATGGACGAGAAGGCTGCGCAACTCGAGACAGAGACTCTCACCAGGACTCGGCTCTCCAGGAAAACCTCTGCCCCTTCCCAGAAAAAGAAGGGCTCGGGGAAAAAGCCCTTTTACCCGATGAAGGCGGCTGCCTATAAACACTACCCTCATTATCAGGCCTCCGCAGCTCCCCAACAGGGTCAACAGGCCAAGGGACGGGGTAACGGGTCCCGTAGGCAGCAAGCCCCCAAGCCTGCGCCACCGGCCCCTGCTCCGCAGGGTGGGGTTTTTTGACTCTTTCAGCATAGCCTCTCCCCCTCCGCTGGTGTCTCTCAGCACGGGAGGCCGGCTGGTCCACTTTGCCCACAGGTGGTCCAACATCACGTCAGATACCTGGGTGCTCCACATAGTCCGAGAGGGCTATCTTCTACACTTCCACCAGGTACCTCCCTCCTACTTTCCAGGGGAGCCTCTGCGACCCCCTCTTCACCGGGACTTACTCCTTCAAGAGTTGGCAAGTCTTCTTCAGGAACAGGCGGTGGAACCGGTGCCCCACCACCTGAGAGGTCAAGGCTTTTATTCCAGGTACTTCCTGATACCAAAGCGTACTGGAGGCCTCAGACCCATCCTGGACTTGCGGAACCTCAACAAGTTCCTGGAAAGGGAAAAGTTCAAGATGCTTACCCTTGGAATCCTGCTGCCCTACCTCCGGCAGGGAGATTGGCTATGCTCCTTGGATCTAAAGGATGCCTACACTCACATCCTCATCCACCCAAGCCACCGACAATACCTAAGGTTTGTGGTGGCAGGCAATCATTACCAGTACAGAGTACTGCCCTTTGGCCTATCCTCCACACCACGAGTCTTCACAAAATGTCTCGCAGTGGTGGCGGCTTATCTCCGGCTTCAGGGCCTCTTTGTCTTCCCTTACCTAGACGACTGGCTCATCAGAGCACCGTCCTCCACGGAGGCCACTCACGCCACGCAACGTACTGTGACTCTGCTCCAGTACCTGGGCTTTGTCATAAACTTCGAAAAGTCCACTTTGATCCCCTCTCAGGATCTCGAGTTCATCGGCGCCAGGTTAAACACGCTTCAAGCGCGGGCCTTTCTGCCGCTCGACAGGGCACAACGGCTCATGGCTCTAGCCAGCCGCTTCCGCAGCCATCCCCGGGTCTCGGCCAGGCACTTTCTGAAACTGCTCGGCCATATGGCTTCCACGGTCCATGTGACCCCCAATGCCCGCCTGAATATGCGGCCTGCTCAATGGTGCCTTCGCTCACAATGGCATCAGGCCTCGGGGAGACTAGCGGACTCCGTACGAATCTCCAGCCCACTGGTCTCTTCTCTACGGTGGTGGCTTCATCTACCCAACCTAGTGCTCGGAATGCCCTTTCAGTCTCCTCCGCCTGTTCAGGTACTGACGACCACCGCTTCTCTCCTGGGCTGGGGAGCACATTGCCAAGGGACATGTACTCAGGGTCTCTGGACCCCGTGGGAATCTGCCCAGCAGATCAACTTCCTGGAGCTCAGAGCGATCCGCCTGGCTCTACGGGCCTTCTCCCACCTTACCACTCACCAGTCCGTCCTCGTCCAGACGGACAATCAAGTGGCCATGTTCTACGTGAACAAACAGGGGGGCACAGGCTCCTTCCTTCTCTGTCGGGAAGCACAAAAGCTCTGCGCTTGGGCCGTCAGCCGAGGAATCCTCCTCAAAGCTGTCTATCTCCCAGGTCAAGAAAATTACCTGGCGGACAAACTGAGCAGAATCCTCCAACCACACGAGTGGAGATTGGACCCGTTGGTGGTTCAAAGGGTCTTTCTCCAGTGGGGCCTCCCCACTCTGGATCTCTTTGCCAGTCCTCTGAACAGACAACTTCCTCGGTTCTGCTCTCGGGAACTGCATCCCCTCCGAGTAGCAGCGGATGCTTTTCTGCTCTCATGGTCCACGGGCCTTCTGTATGCCTTTCCTCCCATGCCGCTGGTGTCTCGAACACTTTTCAAGGTTCTCCAAGACAAGGCTTCGGTGATACTGATAGCGCCCCGGTGGCCCTGGCAACCGTGGTTCCCGCTACTGATGCAACTGGCGGTAGACACTCCGTTGCCTCTGGGGTTTCAACCCGATCTCCTGACCCAGGATCAGGGGTCTCTCCTACACCCCAACCTCAGATCTCTTCATCTGATGGCCTGGCTGCTGAAAGGGTAGTCCTTGCTCCCCTCCTGCTGCCTCCAGAGGTGGAAGAGGTCGTGCTGGCTTCCAGGCGGCCCTCTACCCGGAAATCTTACGCCCTTAAATGGCGTCGCTTCTCCACCTGGTGTACTCAGCAGTCTCAAGATCCCTTCTCCTGCTCGGTGTCAGTGGTCTTGCAGTACTTGCTTTCCCTCTCCAATCTTGGACTGAAGTCCAACTCGGTCAAAGTTCACCTCAGTGCTATTTCTGCACATCATGTACCGGTGGAAGGCAGGCCTCTTTCCGGCCACCCTCTCGTGGCACGGTTCTCCCGAGGTCTCCTTCTCCTTAAACCACCTTTGCGCCCCCCAGCCCCTGACTGGGACCTGAACGTGGTTTTACAGCGGATCACCTGTCCGCCTTTTGAACCCATGGCTACCTGTCCTCTCCGTTTTCTTTCGTGGAAAACCTTATTCCTGGTAGCCCTCACTTCCGCTAGACGCGTTAGTGAACTGCAGGCCCTAGTGTCTGATCCCCCTTACACTAGGTTCTACAAGAATAGGGTAGTCCTGCGGACTCACCCTAAGTTTCTTCCAAAAGTGGTCTCCCCTTTTCACATCAATCAGGAGGTGGTGCTTCCGACCTTCTTTCCCAGGCCACACTCCAGCCGAGTTGAGAGGGTCTTGCCTACCCTGGACTGTAGAAGGGCGCTGAACTTCTACCTTGATCGTACGCGGGAGCACCGTAAGACTGTTCAGCTCTTCCTGTCTTACGACCCTCATAAATTGGGGCTCCCTGTCTCCAAGCGTACTCTGTCCATCTGGGTGGCTGACTGTATCGCTTGGACTTATGGGGCGGCAGGCCTCTCGTTGGAAAGTCAAGTCACCGCTCATCGGGTTAGGGCGAAGGCTGCGTCAGTGGCTTACCTCCGCTCTGTTCCATTGGCAGACATCTGCCGGGCCGCTACTTGGTCTTCGAGCCAGACATTTGCAACCCATTACTGCCTCGAGAGGGAGTCCCGCAGGGACAGTGCTTTCGGACAGGCAGTCCTCCGTAATCTCTTCGAGGTTTAAGCAACTCCTACCCTCCATCCCGGATGTTGGGCTACCGGTTGGAGATTAGTCAGAGAAGATTCCTTCCTTCTGTGCTGCTGAGCTAGAGGGAGCTCATTTTTGTGCTTAGGGTCTCCGGTAGCCTTAAGCTTGGGAGTCCCATATGTGAGGACTGACTTCCTGCTTGGTCCTGGAGAAAGCGTAGTTACTCACCTGTAACAGGTGTTCTCCAGGAGCAGCAGGAATCAGTCCTCACAACCCTCCCTCCTCCCCGTGGAGTTGCAGTCATTTAATTTAGTTTTTGCAAATTTTTTTGCTGTCTTTTCGCTATGTCATCAGACTGGCCAAGATGGCACCTTTGGGCGGGAAGGGGACCGCGCATGCGCGCTGCAATTCCCAAAGGCTTTCTTTGAAAGCTGGGGAAAATTGCTCCGCGAGGGCTCCGTCGGCGCCGACGTCACCCATATGTGAGGACTCATTCCTGCTGCTCCTGGAGAACACCTGTTACAGGTGAGTAACTACGCTTTCTGAAAGAGGCACCCTTAGAACCACTTGGAGCGTGCTTGGTAAAGGACTTGATGTTAAAGACAGCATTTTTGGTGTCCATTTGCTCGGCCAGGAGTATTTCGGAGGTGCAGGTGTTGTCGTGTTGGGAGCCTTTTCTCTCCATCTCCAAGGAAAAAGTAGTATTACAGCCGGTTCCCTCTTTTTTGCTCAAGTTGGTCTTGGTTTTTCACTTGCATGAGCCAGTCACCCTGCCAGTGTTTTCTGGGGAGGATCCTCAGCTACGTCTCTTGTATGTGTGCCAGGTGCTGAAGAGATTTGAAGAGGACACAGCCGTTTCGGAAGTCAGACAGCCTGTTTGGCGAACAGCTTAAGGGGGAGGTGGCCTCCAAAACCTCCATTTCCAGGTGGATTAAGGAAGCAATTTATTCAGCATTTGTTTGCAGCAGAAGACTTTGCCCGCAGGCTTGAAGGCCCATTCTACCTGGGCGAAGGCTAGTCTAGTTGCACAGGTGGACATCTGCAGAACAGTCACCTGGTCTACTCTGTATACGTTTGTGCGGCACTATTGTCTGGAAATGCAAGCTGTGGGGGACATGAGATTCGGGGAGGCAGTGCTGCAGACCACGCTTGCGGGTCCGTCCCAAGGTTATTACTGCTGTGGTACATCCCACAAGTTGGGACTAGACTGGAGGTATGATAAGGAAGGGATAATTAGGTCTTACCTACTAATTTGCTTTCTTTGAGTACCTTCAGTCTAGTCCCGAACCCTCCCTGAGTTAGACTGTATTGGATGTGTGCGATCCCGGACCGTACAAGTTCATTTACTAAGAGTGGTCTGGGGTCTTGTGGGTACTGCGGCCAGCTGGGACACTTGGGGGGGGGGGGGGCGGTATGCTGGCCTATTCTTTGCAGTTGCATCTCGGCAGGAGATGGGGAAAAAAGATGGCGAAGAGAGAAAAGAGAATCCAGAGGTAATGAGTATCTGGAGTGGATTCCGAAACTGGGTGAGGTATTGCCTTTGCTTATGAGGAGTTATCTTGTCTGTCTTAGGCATATTGGAGGAGTTAGGAAGGTATGTTGCCAGATTTCGGCTGGTTTGTTCTTATTTAGTGTTCTTGTGTCTGCTTTGTCAAAAGAATGCTGAGGCTGGTGGGTGGTGCCAGTTCCCTATATAGAATGTGTCATTAAAGTTGACATGATCAGTCTCCAAGCTTCTGGTTGGGGATGACAACCCACAAGCCGGGACTGGACTGGAGGTACTCAAGGAAAGCCAATTAGCAGGTAAGACCTAATTGTCCCTTTAGTCTTACGCTCCTCTTTGTAGGTGCGGGCTGCCAAGTTGTTAGGATTGTCAATATTATTTCTAGAGGAGCCATTCAGTTTTGTTCCTACCAGAGTAATTTTTTAACCCTCCGCTTGGATGGATCTCCAGGAACAAGCAGGAATGAGTCTTCACATATGGGTACGTCGGTACCGACGGAGTCTGCGCGGGAACGCTTCCCAGCGTCCAATCAAGAGCTTTTGGAAGCATCCCAGCACGCCTGTGTGCTGCCTTCCCGCCTTTCCCAACTGCCTCTCCTCAGTTTTCGTTTTTCTGTGGAGCCGGCAGGACGTCGTCCTGTCACCGCAGAAAATTCTTGTTTTTATTTTTTAGTTTTCTTGTGGTCGCGGCTGTCTTCCCGACGCCACCGGTACCGCCGGTGTTTTCTTGAAAAATTTTTCCTTTTCCACGGGATATTTTTTCTTCATAGTGTCCCACGGTCTTAGGCCTTTTAGGCCTCTTCTTTTTCCTTCATGGAACTGCCGGGCATTTTCTCCAAGAAATGTTCACTCTGTGGCGGTACAACTTTATTTTTAGACCCTCAAAGTCGGTGTCTAACCTGCTTGGGTCCTGACAACAGTTTGGTGAGAAGAGGTTTTCAACATCGAGGTTCCCAACTTCGGGGCACCGTCCCCTTTTTCTTCCACACAGGATCAGGTAACCCACAAACAGTCTGTTAAGACTAGCCAGTCCTCGAGTGGTAGGTCTCGTGCACAGCATGAAGACGGCTCCGGCCTTGCCCTCGAGAGCCCACTGGCTTCAAAACCCCGGCGGGAGTCTTCGGTCTCCAAAGCATATAAGGGGTTTCAGGTTGTTCCTGGGGTTCACCCCTCACAGAACATACCTCAGCCATGTCCGGTGGTGGCATCCGCTTCGAGCGGTACCAGTACCCCGGCATCGGCACTGGTGTTGGATGAAACACTCCTCACCAGGGATCGTCATCTGGCGTCCTCGGTACCTTCGGGACCGGTGGATACACCCCAGACTGACTTTCCATTATCGGTACCAGCACCAATGCTATCACCGTCGTCGGTACCCTCCAGACGTGCATCGATAGACTCGCTTCCTTCGATGCCGAGTCTGGAATCGATCTCCAGTCTGGAGGACTGGGTACCGACTCGCCTTGGTACCGGCTCTTGGCGGTATCGAAGGCTCGGTTCCGATGATTCGGATCCACAACTCTCGGTTCCTTTGAGGCCAATTGAGTTGCCATTGGTTGACCTCCCTTCACCGGTGTCGGACATGGTACCGAAATCGGTACCGACGACCTCATTACCTTTGCGGTCGGTGCCTTCCATGCTTCGCTTATCAGGCTCTCTGCCCTCGATGCCGAGTTTGGAATCGATCTCTAGTCTAGAAGACTTGGTACCAATACCTTTGGGTACCGACATCGATCGATACCGGTGCTTCAGTACCGAGGATAGTGGCCGGATGGTTTCGGTCACCTCGGTACCGATTGAACTGTCACCGATGACTACTCCGATGTCTTTATTGACATCGGTACCAGTATCCACAGTAGCATCGTGGCCAACTCCTACCATGCTTTTTTCAACAGGATCGCTCCATTCTATACCAAGCTTGGAGTTGATACCTGGCATGGACAATGTGGTAAGGACGGTTGCTGCTCCTGATACCCAGTACCAGCAACCATCCCTTAACCTTTCCACATTGCACTGTGCAGGATCTTCTATTCCTATATATTTGGATACCTCTGTGTATGCTCAGGCTAGTTCTTTAAATCTAACCTGTCCAAGAGAGATTCCTGTCAAGGATCCCTCTTTTCAGAGTTTCCTCCTGGATATAGCAAGATCTCTTGCCATTCCTATCCCAGGACATGATCCTGCACAAGGTTCTCTTTCTACCAAAGCAAAGGGGAACATAATGCTTCCTTTGCATCATTCCTTGCAGGATCTCCTTCTAGGAATGTGGGAAACACCTTTCAGGGTACCCCCACCTCCCAGGGCAACTGATTTGTTATATCAGGTGCCCCCCTCTCCAGGGTTTCAAAAGACTCAACTTCCTCATTCCATAGTAGTGGAATCAGCAATGAGGCGGGTAAAGAGTAAGAAAAAGCACTCTTCCTATCCGCCAGGTCATGAGTCTAAAACACTAGATGACTTTGGACGTCAAACCTTCCAGACATCTATGCTTTCTGCAAGAATTCTCTCATATATTTTTTATATGAGTCTTTCTCTTGAGGAGGTCACAAAGCAATTACATCTCTTGTCTCCTTTCCTTTCAGATTCCAGGAGTACAGACTATTCCTCACTGCTTAAGCATATCCAGAATATCTCTTGGTTTCTTTCTCGTGCTTCCCTAGACTCTTGAGTCTGTTAGCAGGACTTCTGCTATAGCTATAGGAGCACGACGTAGAGCCTGGCTCCAAGCTTCAGACTTGGACAAATGGGCACAACATAGGCTGGGACATACTCCTTGCACTGGAGAAAATCTTTTCAACAAGAAGTGTTTACGTCAGGTTACTCAGTTGTCCACTGCTTTACCTGTTCCTAAGGGTTGTTCTACCCCTTCCTCTGTCCCAGTACATAGGAAATGTCCTACCAAACTTTCTTCCCACAGGAGAAGGTTTTATTCATCACTTGCCCATCATACAGATGTTCCCCAACAGGGAAAGCATCGTCCTGGTCTAAAGAATTCAACCTCTCACCAGGCTCAGCAAACCCAGCATCTGCAGGGTTTCTGATCATTCATCATCAGATGCTTGTGACTCTTGGGGTTAGAATCTACAGTTGCTTCTTCTCAATAGAGGCAATCCACCGCTTTATTCTAACCCCTACACAGGGATCTCTTTCCAAAAGATATCCATTTTTTCTATATTTCTATGAGCTGTCAAGATGTTCATGCCTATACATCACAGGTTTCTCCTCTTTTTCCTGCCAGGGAAAGAGGTCTAACCACTATCAGATGATAGTTCCTGTGCCAGCATGTATTTTTTCCTTTCTATAGACTTACTACTTGGTAAGTCTTCTTCAGCTCCATTCTCTTCACCCTTTTACCAGTTTTTTTCTCTGTGAGAGGGGAATTACTTACTGGGAGGCTTTCTCTTCAGCCTCTCTAGTTTTTTTCACTTTCCAGTGCTGAGTTTTCCTCTCCGAGTTACCTCCTCTGTTTCAATCTTGCTTTAAGGCAGCTTATCAGACATGTCCAGAGTTCCTACTCCTGTTCTGTCCTTTCTGTTTTTGAACAGTAAGATTCTTTCTGCTGTCTTGCTAACAGCTGCCCATGCAGGAGCTTTAATGTTTGGATCACTGGTTCTTATCCGCAACCAACCAGATTGTCCTCCACTAACCTTCTGTCTAGTCTTAGTAGTGGCTCCAAGTCAGTACTTCATCTCTCTTGGAGATCATATCACTACAAGCTTTCTAGATTGTCTTCTATTCTGCCATCTTCATTTCCTGAGTTTGGCAGCATAGTTGACAGAGATACTGGCTCTCTAACAGCCAGTTCTATCCCCTCATTCTCCTGCATCATGCTCTCTGCAATCTACAGAGAAGCTTTCCACTATGGGCCCTTGCTAGAGAGCATGGTTTTTTTTTTCTCCAACAGCTATCCTAGCTGGTTAGAAAAGGCTTTTCAGTCATGTCTCCCATGACTAGAAGGTTCCCCCTTCTTTTTCTATCTCCTTTTTTGATATAAAGGACATAGGCCTTCTCTTACGTGAAGACTCAAGGAGTTGCCAGTTCCCTGCTTTGGTCCATAGTATTCCCAATCGGGGATATGCTCGTCTTCATGGTAAGAACACATGATACCTTTGCCCTTAAGCAGGTCAACATGGTATTTCATCTCTAGGCGTTTTTTGTCTACTTACCATGCCAGAGTCCTGGAAGACTCGGGACTTGCTGGCTACACATTGACATTGCTCTTGGTTTTTCACGTAACAGTCCTGGTTATTTTGCACTAACTAGCATTCTTGCAGATCATAACCAGGGGGAATAGATTCTCTATATTTTTTCTCAAGTAGGTTCCACCTCCTTGTTGTTAGATGAATCTTTCCTCTCCACATAGCCTATGTGATCACTGTACTGTAGGCATCTCTCTGTCTGTTTAACTGCAGACACCCATATGTAAGCCTACATATCCATATTTATTTTTTTGTGTGCATTTTATGCCTGCCATATCTCACTATAGATATATTCTTATATGTCTATCTATATGTATCTGTTGAGATTTTCTTTCAGATAGATATGTATACACATACTTATCTATCTCCCTGTCTATTCTCATATAACTATATGATTCTGACAGAGGGACTTTACCCATACCTATGCTACCTAGCAGGTTTGGGGTTCTACACACACACACACACTCTTGTGGTAGTCAACAATTTTTAAACCATAACCTAACGATTTAGGTACCTCTGAAGCTCTCTCTGCTCAATATCTCTCCTACCTTATCCCAGTTAGGAGAGACATTGTGGATCTTCAGTTCATCACAGGTTTAACGCCTCCGGCATTTGTCCTCCCTTTTGGGATACAAGGGGTTCCCACACCTTTTCTCCCCACAGGGACTGTGCCTGTTTGTCCAAATCGGTTAGCCTTCTCTTTTTTTTTTTTTTTTATAACTTCATACACCACCCTGAACAGAGACTGGAATACATTCGACACAACCTCAAAAGAAGAACTATCTTCCACCATCTCCTGCTTGAACACCACCACCTCCCCGCTGGATCCTTGCCCTGCCGACTGGATAAAGAAAACCAAAGAAGACCTCAGTGCACCACTAACCCACATCGTAAATGAATCCTTTAAACAAGGACACATGCCAGACGCCCTCAAGACAACAATCATCCGACCAACCCTAAAAAAGCACAACCTAGATCCCCTAGACCCCACCTCCTACAGGCCAGTAGCAAGCCTCCCGCTCACCGCAAAGATAATTGAGAAGATAGTCCAACGTCAGCTTCAAGAACACCTAGACGTTAACAACATACTAGACCCGCAGCAACACGGATTCCGACCACTACATGGGGTCGAGACCCTAATGACCATGCTGATGAACACCCTCATCATAGGAACCCAAGAGAAACACTCCGGATACATCCTAATTTTTCTGGATTTATCAACAGCATTCAACACCATCTCCCATAACACCCTTATCCACAGACTCCAAACAATTGGGATCAAAGATACTGTACTCCAATGGTTCAGGTCCTATCTAACCAACCGACAGCAACTGATCCGCACCAAAACCTCCACCTCACCCCCCTTCCAGCAACATCAAGGAGTACCTCAAGGATCCACACTATCAGCCATGCTTTTCAACATCTACCTCCGTCCACTCTGCTCAGTCATACGCACTCACAATGTCAACTTTCACATATACGCCGACGACATAATGCTCTACGCCCAGATTACAACCACAGACCCAACAAACGACCAGCTATCAACCTGCTTCACCGACGTATCCAACTGGCTACAAGAGAACAACTTATCCATTAACATAAAGAAGACCGAAGCCCTTATAGTGACAAAAGACCCAAACTTCAAACCACCCACTCACCTCACCATGGGAACCACGCAAATTCAAGTACAACCACACATAAGATATCTCGGCATTATCATTGACCAAGCCCTAACCCTTAAGCAACAAATCAACAAGACCACGAGAACTGTATTCCACAAGGCAAAAACAGTACAACGCCTCCGACCCCTCCTCGAACCACAAGACTTCAGGACAGTAATGCAAGCTCTAACACTCCCTCATCTGGACTACTGCAACATAATCTACCATGGCCTACCTGCCACACAGACCAATCCTCTCCGAACTGCCCTAAACACCACGGCGAGAATAATCCACAATGCAAAGAAACGAGACCACATCACCCCAATTCTGAGAGACCTTCATATTCTCCCCATCGAAGCAAGAATCAAGTACAAAACTCTTCTACTCACCCACAAAACCATCCACCAAACACAAGGCACCCCACTCCATGCCCTACTGCCTCGCCCAACCCACAGCAGAACAACCAGACAATCCTCCAACAGCTCCGTTGCCATCCCCCACAAAAGAACCAAAGCAACTCAACGGACCTGCAACAGAACCTTTGAACTCTATGCCCCATCCCTCAAACTCTCTACCAAACCACATCAGGAACAACGATCTCCCATCATTCAAAAAGCAGCTAAAAAACATCCTATTCCAAGAACATCTCTGAATAGGAACCCCCCCCCCCCCCTATTTCTCTCCAAGATCTCCAAACCAGTAACTATGCTATCTTGTCAGTCTCTATGTTCATCCCAAAAATCATCAATGTTGAACCCCCTGGTGATGGCCCCCCCCCCCGGTTATATGTCCCACCGCTTTGACCCGGTGAAAAGCGGGATATAAATACAGTTAAATAAATAAAAATAAATAAATAACTTAATCTTTATTAATTTTTCCAAGCAAACAAATCAAAACACGGAGCATGACATAACACAAAATGATGATACAAGTTTTAACCCTCCACCTCTGCTCCCGCAAACATAAATACCAATTATATAGGTATATAAGATATACAATTTACATCCACCCTCCCACCCATCCCCTCCCCCCTCCCCTTGCTATCAACATCTTCAGAGCTGTGAAAACCCTTGTCCTCATTCCCCCCCCACCTCCCCCCCCCCCAACTATAAGTATTATCTCATACCTGAGGTTGCCAAGTGAGCTAGTAACGGTTGCCATTGGTGTTCAAAACGCTCCCCATGATTTTTCCTAATGGCAGTCAAACGCTCCATATGCATGACTTTATATAATCTCGTAATCCAATGATGAAGATCCAGAGAAACCCCCCTGTCTCCACCTCCAGGCTATTTCACACCTCGCCGCCACTATACATGACCGCATGGGTCGGGACCATTTATGCGACAGATTGGCTGGCCAGACTCCCAAAAGAAACAGAGAGGGGCAAAGTTCTAACCTTACCCCAAAGATAATTTCCATCTGATCCCAGACCCGCGTCCAATAAGAGCGAACCCAGGGGCAATCCCACCACATATGAAAATATGTTCCCCTTTCCCCACAGCCCCTCCAACAGAGATCTGGAACCGCAGGGAACATCTTATGGTATCGTTCGGGAGTATAGTACCACCGCATTAAAATTTTATAGGTATTCTCTTGAATTAAAGTGCAAATAGAGGATCGGGCCGCCGCTTTATAGATAGCCTTCCACCCCTCTCCATCCCAATTCAGCCCCAGATCTTTTTCCCATTCCACCATATATTTTAATTTGGGCTCCACCTCCAGGGCCTTTCGTAAACTAACATAAAGTAAGCGTATCAATCCTCTAGAGGAATGGTGGCCCACCCACAGGGCTTCAAGGTCATTAAGCCCTTCGTCAATACGGTCCAGAATAATTTTTTGGTGCAGGTAATGCGTAACCTGCAGATAGGCGAAAAAGTCGCGCTTTTCTAACTGAAATTCCGCTTTCAATTGATCAAAGGACTTGACCTCGTCAGCCTCTAATAAATGTACAAATTGAGTCAGGCCCCGCTCCTCCCAAACCTGGAAGATCCTTTCCCTGCCCAGCTCGAAGGCTGGAGTGGCTCTCATCGGTGAAAGCAAAGACGTCCCTGGGCTAACGTTTACTCTCTGCCATCCTCTACCCCATTCTCCCAAAAGGTGACGTATAAAGGGATTGTACGTCCACTCACCCTGTAAAATGCCCTTCTGTAACCAGGGTAAACAATGAAGTTTATAATGTGGTACCGCTTGCTGCTCAATAGTAAGAAACCCTTTCGACTGTACTGGTTCCCTCCACTCCATCACCTGCCGCATTTGCGCCGCTAGGTAATAATCCGCAATCGCCGGCATTCCCAGCCCCCCTTTCTCTTGTGCTCTATACATGACATTCCAAGCAATGCGCGGAGGTCTGTGTCTCCACACAAACAAAAACAGCTTCCGTTGAATCTTTTGTAAAACCTTTTGGGGAACTTTAATAGGTAATACTTGGGAAAAAATACAACAGTTGAGGCAACACCATCATCTTAAGCGTCGCTATCCTGCCCAACCAAGATATCCCCTCATGGTTCCATTTCTCCAGATCTCTGCCTATCCGTTCAAACAGCACAGGGTAATTAGCTCCGTACAGCTGGTCTAAATTACGAGTTAAATTCACCCCTAAATACTTGATCTTACTGGCAGCCCAACGAAATGGAAAACACTCCTGTAAGTGCGCTGTTAATGTTCCAGGCAGATTGACACTCAATGCCTCCGTTTTATCCCAGTTAATCTTAAATCCTGCGACCGTCCCAAAGCGTTTCAACTCCGCCATAAAAATAGGCAATGCTAACAACGGGCGGGTGATAAACAGCAACAGGTCATCTGCAAACATCGCCAGCTTGTGTACAGTCGATCCTATTGTTAAACCCGTTGCATCCATATTCTGTCGTAAACGCTGCGCCAAGGGCTCCATTGTTAAAGCAAACAACAGGGGGGAGAGTGGACACCCTTGTCTTGTGCCCCTCTCTAGGGAGAAAAACTCTGAATGTCTGCCATTGATTTTGACCGTTGCTACAGGATGGGCGTACAACGCTCTTATCCATGACATCATATTGGGGCCTATCCCTACCGCTTTTAATACCTCAAACATAAACCCCCATTCTACTCTATCAAATGCTTTTTCAGCATCGATCGCTAATATAAGAAGTTCCTGCTTCTGGTGCTGGGCAGCCCACATCACCTGAATTGCTCTTCTGATATTATCCCCCGTGTTTCTGCCCTGGACAAACCCCGTCTGATCTGAATGAATAATTTTTGGCAGTATGCGCCCCAATCTGTTTGCTAAGATCTTCGCCAGTATTTTCCCATCCATATTCAAAAGAGAAATGGGTCGATAGGAGCCACAGACGGTGGGGTCTCGACCCAGCTTTGCTATCACCGTAATCCCCGCTTGACTCATTGAAGGAGGCAACTGTTGCCCCTGGAGAACAGCGTTAAATAAGCGCTGCAACATCGGGGCTAACGATGTCTGTAATTTCTTATAAAACAACATTGAGAAACCATCCAGTCCCGGGGATTTATTCTGGGGTAAACCCTTAATTACCTGGTAAATTTCATCAAGGGTGATCTCCTGATTTAAGATATCACGATCCAAATCAGAGATTGCCGGGAGACCACCTCCGTCCTGGATATACGTGATCGCTCCTGTTTGATCCCCTGCAATCTCACTAGTATATAAAGCTTTATAATATTGTCGAAATTGCTCTCAAATATCTTTGGTGCGAAAAAGAAGCCTGTCTCCCGGGCCCTTGACCTTCAAAATAGTGGAGCGCCGGTCCCTTTCCTGCAGCTTCCTTGCCAATAGTCTGCCCGCCTTATTATGGAATTCATAATAATGTTGATTAATGCGGCGAAGTTGAAAATTAATTGTCTCCATCTGCAAGGAGGTTAATTCTGCTTGTGTATGTGCCAATTGCGCTTTAATCTGAGCTCCACCCCCCCCTGTTTATGCCGGTGTTCCAACTCTTTAACCCTTTGGAGCAGCTGGGCCATCTTTTCCCCTGTAGCTTTCTTTTTGTGGGCAGCCCTTTGTATCAACACTCCACGTAACACTGCTTTTAAGCCATCCCATTGAATCCCCAGGGATACGTCCCCTGTATCATTCACTGCACAGTAATTTTGGATTTCGTCAGCTACACTATCAATCACTGCAGTATCCTGCAGAAGGCTTTCATTAAGGCGCCAAAAAGACCTTCCACTCGTGTCCCTGTTAGCCTTCTCTTTTGCGCCTAAGAGTGACTCACTCTGCCTCCAAAAGAGCTAGGGTTTTTCTCATAAAGCCTTCCGCTAAAGGCCCACTGTTTTTGGACTACCCCAGTTCCCCTACTGGGGTTACCTGTTACCTTTCAGGATCCTGACCTCCACTATTTTTTCCTACAGGATTATTACTTCCACTTACAGTGAAGTCCTCTTCAAGGTTCCTCTACTAGTTTTCCCAGTAGATCCATGAACCTCCATACTTCTGTGAAATCCTGTCAGGGGAGGTCCATATTGCAATATCCTTTGCAATATTAGTGATGACCATCATCATCCTCACATGGACTCCATCTCTGCAGTCCTATGCTAGGTTAGCTGTTTCACAGCACCCTTCTTTCTTCAACTCCTACCCTCCATCCTCAGGATGCCTGGTGGTCTGGGAGATAGCATGTTCCAGCCTATGACATGCTGGGACTCCAGGCATCTCAGCTTGGGAGTCCCCATATGTGAAGACTCATTCCTGCTTGTTCCTGGAGATAGCACAGTTACTTACCTGTAACAGGTGATCTCTGGGAACAGCAGGAATAAGTCTTCACAACCCTCCCACCTCCCCAGGAGTTGTATCTCTATCTTTCCTTTCCTCTCTCTCTCTCTCTCTCTTTGTCTCAGCTTTAAAACTTAACTGAGGAGAGGCAGTTGGGGAAGGCAGCACGCAGGCGTGCTGGGATGCTTCCAAAAGCTGTTGATTGGATGCTGGGAAGCGTTCCTGCGCAGACTCCGTCGGTACCGACGTACCCATATGTGAAGACTTATTCCTGCTGTTCCCAGAGATCACCTGTTACAGGTAAGTAACTGTGCTTTCTTGTTTGTTGGAGTTGGCTTTGCTTTGTTACAGATACTTTGGCGTGCCCCTACCTGCACCTCTCCTTAAGCCAGTAATGATGTCACTGGAAAGTTCTAATATTTTTTCCCTGTCTCAAGCATTTGCTGGTAGGGGAACATGATCTTTTTGTCTGGACTGGTCTAGCAGGATTCCAGGAAGGGAAATTATTAGGTAAGTAAAATTTCTCCTTCTAGGGGGTGCAATTCCTAGCAGATGGATTTATCCCTTTGTTTTGTTTTTGTGTTGTTTTTTTTCTCCTTTTTGCAGGAATGGTGGAATGGTGCCTGCAGTGAGTATCATTCAGCAGCCTGCTTCAGCTGGGCAGATCCTAGCTCGGATCTCACGTCACTCCACACCCACTCAGGTCACAGGAACCAACTGGACCTCCGGGACACGACCTACATTCACAACACAGGTGTGTGGTGAAGACATTGTACCAGTGAACAGGTGGGAAGGGAAAAGCCTTGTTCCTAGGGGAATCCCGAATTCAAAATCATGTGGAGAATCCTTAGAAGAGCTGGGATTGGAACTCTCAGATTACTTTCAATTCAAAAATTGACCCTTTTATTAAGGGTTCAGATTTGTAGGAAATCTCATCACACCATCTTTGTCTTATGTCACCATTCTGTCTTGCTGCTGGAAGCTTGGATGCCTTGCTGTGCTAGTGAACATACAAAATTTATGGCCCACTTATTCTTGAGCGACATATACTCAAAAATTAAGAAAACGTCGTTCACTGTCAACTGTAGACTGGAAAAACCTAATCAAAAACTGAATTTCTTAGAGGTCTCAGTAGAAAATGTGGCTAGGTTCTTTAAAATCACTTCTACACTAAACCGATAGCCAATTCACATCAATGACCCCACCAAGTAGAAAATCAGCACCCTAGTTCACTAGCAGAAATATTTGTTAATTCCTTGCTAACCTGGAGGTCATCTCTGACTTCAATCAAAAAAGCTCTACGATCATCTTTCAAAGCTTCTAGGGGTCTGCTCGATTTTTTTTCTCAACGCTTTTGATTTCTTATTTCAATGCTTTTGATTCCAACGTCAATCCCCGGTACCACTAGACGTTTCACATATCAGTTTCTTCAGGGAACCGTAAGGTAGATCTAAAGACAGAATAACGAAAGAACCTTCAAATTCCAATCTTACTCTTCAATATAAAATTACAAAAAACCTTAACCCTTATACAAAACCACCCTATCAAAATTTAAAAATTAAAAACCGAACTTACGAATGATGCTGCCCGCGCCTCTACTTACACCCGTTCAAAGTGCCAAAATTCCAACTTCAAATTCAAGAAAAACACCGCGCATGTCAACTGGCTCTCCAACCCTCACTTTTAAAGGTTTCTCTGCCTAATGTTCCCCGGCTTTCAGCTGTGCAGCGTATCATACACTTCTTTCTTAAAGAAAACACACCCCCTCTCGAACCTAATTCCATATACATCAACCTCTTATTACCTGAAAAACTAACTGGCCCACCCGCATCAATGACCGATCACGTTCATCCCGCTTATTTCAAAACAGAAAGGATTACTCGACTACTCACGCATCACATAGTGTATGTCTGTATCGGGTTAAACCTGTTGTATATCCCTGCCTTTACTATACTCTGCTCTCGTACATCTTTTCTAAAACTTTTTCACTATGCTAGCATTTAAAAATTAAACACATGCTGCCCAGTCTATGGTGTTATTCAAGCCATTCGGCTCCAGAGTGTGAAGGGTATATATGAAACGTTGTTCATTCAAAATTAAAATTTGATCTAAAGATTTTCCCCCTTTCCCTCGCTGGATTTGAGTCAGACATAAGCAACGTAGCTGTTCAAAAACATGATTCTTATCCAAGCAGTGTGGTACTAATGGAGCTGTTAAAACTTTACAGTTCAAATGGCTACGGTGTTCTCGCATACGTACTCTAAAAGGCCGAATAGTCTTGCCTATATAACATAAACCGCATGGACATACTATCGCATATACCACATTACAAGACGCACATGTCGTAGCGTGTTTTAACGGAACTAAAATACCCTGATATTCAAAAGACGAGGCTGTAATCGTTATATCGCAAATATCACATCCACCACAGGCTTGATGTCCCGTTAAGTCTAACCTTTCAGGAGATGCCTTAACTGTAGGCAAAACGGCTGGGCTCAGCCACTCTTTTAAATTTCTATGGCGCTGCCATACGCATCTAACCTTTTTACAGTAATACTGGGACTCCAAGATAAAAAGGTTAGATGCGTATGGCAGCGCCATAGAAATTTAAAAGAGTGGCTGAGCCCAGCCGTTTTGCCTACAGATAAGGCATCTCCTGAAAGGTTAGACTTAACGGGACATCAATCCTGTGGTGGATGTGATATTTGCGATATAACGATTACAGCCTCGTCTTGAAGATCAGGGTATTTTAGTTCCGTTAAAACACGCTACGACATGTGCGTCTTGTAATGTGGTATATGCGATAGTATGTCCGTGCGGTTTGTTATATAGGCAAGACTATTCGGCCTTTTAGAGTACGTATGCGAGAACACCGTAGCCGTTTGAACTGTAAAGTTTTAACAGCTCCATTAGTACCACACTGCTTGGATAAGAATCATGTTTTTGAACAGCTACGTTGAACAGCTACGTTGCTTATGTCTGACTCAAATCCAGCGGTTTAACCCGATACAGACATACACTATGTGATGCGTGAGTAGTCGAGTAATCCTTTCTGTCTTTAGATCTACCTTACGGTTCCCTGAAGAAACTGATATGTGAAACGTCTAGTGGTACCGGGGATTGACGTTGGAATCAAAAGCATTGAAATAAGAAATCAAAAGCGTTGAGAAAAAATCGAGCAGACCCCTAGAAGCTTTGAAAGATGATCGTAGAGCTTTTTTGATTGAAGTCAGAGATGACCTCCAGTTAGAAAGGAATTAACAAATATTTTTGCTAGTAAACTAGGATGCTGATTTTCTGCTTGGTGGGGTCATTGATGTGAATTGGCTATCGGTTTAGTGTAGAAGTGATTTTACAGAACCTAGCCACATTTTATACTGAGACCTCTAAGAAATTCAGTTTTTGATTAGGTTTTTCCAGTCTACAGTTGACAATGAATGACGTTATCTCCAGGAACAAGCAGGAATGAGTCCTCACATATGGGTACGTCGGAACCGACGGAGCCTGCGCGGGAAAGCTCCCCAGCTTCCCAGAAAGGAAGCTTTTGGGGCCTCCCACAGCGCATGCGCGCTGCCTTCCCGCCTTCCTGACCAACTCTCTTCAGTTCTTCTTTTTCCGCGGAGCCAGTAGGTCGTGTTCCTGTCACCGCTGAAGAAATTGTTTTAATTTGTTTCTTTGACCGCGTGTCTGCCTTCCCCGATTCCGGACTGGTACCGACGGTCCTTTTTTCGTTTATTTAAAAAAAAATATATATATATATTACTCTTTCCTACACTTGGTGTATTTTTTCTGTGAGGCCTAGGCCTTAGGTCTCCCTCATGGAAAAACCAGTTCCTGGTTTTAAAAAATGCACTAAGTGTACCGGTACTACTTCAATTACAGACACCCATGAGTGGTGTCTTAAATGTTTGGGGCCTGACAATTCCATTCCGGATTGTCCATCCTGCTCTCTGATGTCCAAAAGGGGCTTACAGAACAGAGCAAATAAATTTCATATGCTGTTTTCTACCGATACTCCAGCATCAACATCCTCCAGGTCTTCTTCTCCTGATGGATCTCAGGTAACCAAACATTCTTCGGGCAAGTCCTCAAAAGGCAAATCTCCCTCTAAGCAGCGAGAGGCCCTTGCAATTGACCCTGAGGACCCTGCCCCAGCCAAAAAACCCTGGTGGGAAGCTCCGGCTTCCAAAGCTCCTCCTATGGGGTTACAGGTAGACATCGATGGCACGGCCTCGACCGATCTCCTGTTAGACTGCTCTGGGGTACCGGCTAACACCGGTACCGACTTCCAGGCAGTTGTGGCGGCTATGGGTACTACGGTACAATCCATGCAGCAGGCCTTACTGACCTTCATTAATGCTGCACCGCCATCGGTACCGCGACAATCGGTTCCGACTCCGATTCCGGTACCGCAACCGATACCGGTACCCAGAGCATCTACTTCCAGTAGCATGCCGGTTCCGGAGCTTTCTTCGATACCGCTCTGATACCCGGTACGCCCGATGTCGGTACCGATCGGTACGCGTATCGATCTCTGGAAGCAAATAGACGATACTTTGAATCCTCTGAAGAGTCTGATACCTCAGATGATTCTGCTGACGTCTCTTTCACTCTTCCTGAGGAGCCCTCTTCTCCAAAAAGGAGAATGTCTCCTCCAGAGGATTTGTCCTTTCAAGACTTCATTATTGAAGTAGCTAAAGGACTCTCCATATCTGTATCCTCAGAAAAGGAACCTAGAGCAAAGAAATTAGATATTTTAGGATACTCTAAGGTTCCTAAAGAGGCAGCCACCTTACCCATACATGAAATTCTTCAAGAACACATGATGGATTTGTGGGAGGCTCCTCTTACCCTATCTCCACATTCTCGACGTTTGGACACCATGTATCGGGTTCCTTCTTCTCCTGGTTTTCAAAAAACTCAGCTTCCTCACCACTCTATTGTGGTGAAGTCTGCTATGAAAAAGATAAAGAGTACCAAAAGACACTCTTCTACCCCTCCAGGAAGAGAATGTAGGACTCTGGATGCTTTTGGGAGAAAAATCTTCCAAGCTAGCATGCTTATTGCCAGAATCAATTCATACAGCCTTTATATGGGCATGTTTTTGAAAGAGATTGCATTAAAGATACGTCAGTTTCTCCCCTTTATCCCAGAGGATAAACAGGAGGAATTCCTTCTTTTGCTAAAGCACACTCAAGATGTTTCCAAGTTCTCAAACAGAGCAGCCTTTGACTCTTTTGAGGGGGCAAGCAGAGGGGGCATAGCCATAGCTGCTCGCAGACTGGCTTGGCTCCAGGCCTCTGATTTGGAACCCTGGGTACAAGAAGGCTTGGGCAATTTGCCCTGTACAGGTGAAAATCTCTTTGGCAAAGAGTAGCAAATCAAAGCCACTCAAATGGATGCAGAGAATGCTGCTTTAGATAGACTTTCTAAGTCTACCTCTACCCCTGCCAAGAAAAAACCTTTTAAGAAAACTTTCTATAAAAAGACCAGATTTTCCACAAATACTGGCCAGCAAGCTTCCCAAGTTCGCTTTGCTCCTAAGCGTCAGCAAACTAAGCAGGCCAGAACAAAGGCCACAGGGACTGCTACAATCCAGCAGTCCCAACCTCCTCAGGGTTTTTGACTTGGTTCTAGAGAACTTACCCTTTCTGGCTCTGCAACAGCCAGAACCTCTCACCATTCCAGGAAGGTTGGCTCTTTTTGCTCCCAGATGGGAACAAATCACATCAGAACCGTGGACCCTCTCTATCATCAGAGAGGGCTACAAACTACATTTCTCCAACCTTCCTCCCCATACCATGGTGAGACAATTCAATTCTCCCCCATCTCTCCTGTACCTGTTGGGACAAGAGGTGACCACTCTTCTCGCCCAAAGGGCAATAGAAGAGGTTCCTCTTCCTCAACAAGGGTCAGGTTTCTACTCCCCCTATTTTCTGATTCCCAAGAAAACAGGGGGATACAGACCCATTCTGGATCTCAGAGAATTGAACAAATTCCTCTACAAAGAGAAATTCAAAATGCTTTCTCTAGGTACTCTCCTTCCCTACCTACAGAGTCAGGACTGGCTTTGTTCTCTAGATCTCAAGGATGCGTACACACATATACTCATCCATCCATCCCACAGAAAATTCCTACGGTTCATATTCCAGGGAAAACATTTCCAATACAGAGTACTCCCCTTCGGTCTAGCCTCTGCTCCAAGGGTATTTACCAAATGCATGGCAATAGTAGCTGCATTTCTACGCACTCTGGGAATCTTTGTCTTCCCGTACCTCGACGACTGGCTCATCCGAGCTCCATCTCAGTCCGAGACTCAGACTTCCCTGGACCACACCAGACGCATACTGCAGTATCTGGGACTTGTCATCAATCTGCCAAAGTCTCAACTCACCCCTACTCAATCCCTAGAGTTCATCGGGGCTTGGCTAGATACTACCACTGCAAGGGCCTATCTTCCTCAGGCCCGTTGCAACCGTCTAGTGCACTTGGCCTCTCAAATTCAGTCCAGAAGCCACTTGACTGCCAGAGAGATGCTACAACTGCTAGGTGACATGGCATCCACAGTTCATGTAGTGCCTTATGCTTGCCTACATATGAGAGCAGCTCAATGGACCTTGTCCACACAGTGGACCCAAGCATCAGGAGCTCTCTCAGACCAAATAGCAACCTCAAAACGTCTTTTTTGGTCTCTCCAATGGTGGATATCCACTCAAAATCTGTTGTTGGGGGCCCCCTTCCAACCTTTGTTACCCCAAGCAACTCTCACTACAGATGCCTCCCAAACAGGTTGGGGAGCTCATCTCCAAGACCTCTCCACTCAGGGCATTTGGTCTCCACAGGAGACCACCCTTCATATCAACCTTTTGGAGCTGCGAGCAATTTTCCTTGCTCTCAAGGTCTTTCATACCCTCCTCATCAACATGACAGTCCTTGTTCATACCGACAATCAAGTAGCCATGTTCTACATAAACAAGCAAGGAGGGACTGGCTCTCTGTCGCTTTGCAACGAAGCTCTGAAACTGTGGGCCTTCGCCAGAGAGCATCGGATCCATCTCCTGGCAGTGTACCTCCCAGGAATCCAAAACTCTTGGGCAGACAGACTCAGTCGAGTCCTGCTGCCACACGAATGGTCCCTGAACATGGATCAGGTACTCAGAATCTTTCAAGAATGGGGGACCCCGGACATAGACCTCTTTGCAAGTCCGTACAATGCCAAACGTCCCTGGTTCTGTTCCAGGATTCCGTGTCAGGGAGCTCAGGCCAAGGATGCCTTCCTCCTTCATTGGGGTCAGGCCTTCCTATATGCCTTTCCACCCATTCCCTTGATTCCCAAGACTCTATTCAAACTTCAGAGGGATCAAGGATCCATGATCCTCATAGCTCCACGCTGGCCACGCCAAGTGTGGTACCCTCTACTTCTGCATCTCTCCCAGACACCATCCCTGGATCTGGGAGCTGCTCCAGACCTTCTGTCTCAAGAGGAGGGGACTTTGTGGCACCCAAACCCCAAGTCCCTTCACCTCAGAGCTTGGTTACTGAAGGCCTAGACCTTCAAGACTTGAATCTTTCTCAACAGGTGAAGGATGTCCTCCATGCATCGAGGAGACCTTCCACCAGGCGTTCTTATGCTTTTAAATGGAAAAGATTTTCAATTTGGTGTGCTAACAAAGGTCTTAACCCTCTAGCACTACCTTTAACTTCTTTACTTGAATATCTCCTGCATCTTTCCAATGCAGGACTTAAAACCAATTCGGTAAGAGTCCATTTGAGTGCTATTGCAGCATCTCTTCAGCCTATCAATGGACAATCTGTTTCCTCTCATCCTCTTATTGCAAGATTCATGAGAGGTCTAACTTTAACTAAACCTCCCATTCGGCCTCCTCCAGTGGCATGGGACTTAAACGTAGTTCTTGGTCAGCTTATGAAGCCGCCCTTTGAACCCTTAGCCACTACCTCCTTGAAATTTCTTTCCTGGAAAGTCATTTTCCTTATTGCAATCACTTCTGCTCGTCGCATCAGTGAACTGCAGGCTTTAGTGGCTAATCCACCTTATACAAGGTTCCATCATGATAAGGTAGTCCTTAGGACAAATCCCCACTTTATGCCTAAAGTGGTCTCACCTTTTCATCTTAATCAAGAGGTATATTTACCTGTCTTTTTTCCAGCTCCTCATGCATCAAATGCGGAGAGGAACCTTCATACTCTAGACTGTAAAAGAGCTCTTGCCTTTTACCTCCACAGGACACAGCAACATCGAAAGTCTTCTCAACTTTTTGTTGCTTTTGATCCTTCTCATTTAGGACTTCCAGTCTCAAAAAGAACACTGTCCAATTGGATTGCTCAGTGTATTTCTTTTGCTTACCAGAGTAAGAACCTTTCTCTGGAAGGCCATGTCACAGCTCACAATGTGAGAGCCATGGCCACATCTATGGCTCATCTTCATTCTGTATCCATCGATCAGATCTGTCGAGCAGCCACTTGGGCCTCGGTTCATACCTTCACAGCCCATTACTGCTTGGACAAGGACTCCCGCCGGGATGCCTTGTTTGGTCAGGCTGTCCTCAGACACCTGTTCCATTCTTAAACAACTCCTGCCCACCTTCCCTGAGTGGATGCCTGAGATCCATGGGAAGATGAGGAATTCTTGCAGGGGGATCTCCCCGGCATCTTAGCTAGGGAGTCCCCATATTGGAGGACTCATTCCTGCTTGTTCCTGGAGATAGCACAGTTACTTACCTGTAACAGGTGATCTCTGGGAACAGCAGGAATTAGTCCTCACAACCCACCCACCTCCCCTAGGAGTTGTATCTCTCTCTCTCTTTCCTTTCCTCTCTCTATTGTCTCAGCTTTAAACTCGAACTGAAGAGAGTTGGTCAGGAAGGCGGGAAGGCAGCGCGCATGCGCTGTGGGAGGCCCCAAAAGCTTCCTTTCTGGGAAGCTGGGGAGCTTTCCCGCGCAGGCTCCGTCGGTTCCGACGTACCCATATGTGAGGACTAATTCCTGCTGTTCCCAGAGATCACCTGTTACAGGTAAGTAACACTGCTTTCTTAATTTTTTTTTTTTTAACTTGAAATTTTTATTGGTTTTACTGAACACACTCAAAAGAACATTCTATAACACCGACAAGTTTTCTCCCCCACACAATCCCAAAGCCCAAATACACAGTATCAACACAGCTAAGAATGCAGGCAAAGCTAACAAGTAGCTACACACATACCCCTGTAGACCCTACCCTCCCTCCCCCTCCCCCATTAGTCCCTCCCCCCCCCAGTCAAGTAGCTCGAGCCTCCAAATATACCACCAAAGGTTGGCACTGCTTAGAGAACATCTCCCCCTGCCCCCGCCGAAGCGCTGTAAGACGCTCCATATTTAAGACCCTATGTAGCCGGGAGTGCCATTGAGACAGTTCCGGTGGCGTACTTTGTTTCCACTTCCATGCAACGTCACATCTAGCCGCAACAATGCATGTCAACATCAACTTACGCCAGCGAAAGTCAAGGGTATCAGGCCACACCCCCAATGAAAATAAGGAGGGGCTCAAGTCCGGCACTACCCCAAAAATCACCCCCAATTGGTCTCGAATCCTCAGCCAATATTGAGATGCTTTCTTAATTTTTGAGTGCTAGTGAACATGGCAGCTGCAATTAATGGTCTTCCACGGAAGCTTGTAATGCATGTGTGCTTTGCCATTGCCTATAGAACATGGCACCTAGTCAGTGGCTTCTCTCATAAGCTGCTTCCATGATTCTTTTTTTTTCCCATTTACTGTTTATTAATAAATCGACAACCCAATGATACAGCAAATTATTACAAACATTCTCTTATATACCTATCCCTTATCTTCCTGACTCAACACCTCTCCCCCCCCCCCATGGCTAGCACACACAACAATAGGAGTATGGCAATCCTCACCCAAGGCTTATCTCTGTATACTTCATACAATGTAAATGCCTATCAACAACTACCGTACACAGGAACTAACCATTAACACACAAAATAATCACATTATATCATTCCCCAGTCAGTTCCCATGCACAGACCCGTCTCCCTCTATTACTCTGTACCCATGCCAGAGGCCTCAACAGACCAACTTCAACTCCTTATGTAAGGGTTCCTTCTTAGAAACTCATTCTATGGATCGCCCTTCTCCCGCCGTTTAAGCTAGGGTCCCCAAGTTTTCTGGAAACACAACAACCTTTTCTGCTGAAGTTCTGTAAGACGGTACATTAAACAGAGGTGCCTCACTCTACTCCTTACCTCCGCTAAAGAGGGGACCTCCACCAATCTCCATTTCCTTGCAATCATTTGCCTGGTGGCCACACATACTATCCTCCACCATCCATGCCCCCTTTGTTTCCCCTCCTCACTCTCCACATTTAATAAGGCCAAGCAAGGACCCAGCCATATATCCTCTCCCACAATTCATCCACTCCGCCACCCCTTTCCAGAATGGCACCAGCCTGATACAGCCCCACCAGATGTGGAGGAAAGACCCCACTTCACCACACTCTCTCTCCAACACCCTGCTTATCCACCTTGCCATTTCTGCAGTCTTTGGGGAGTCAAGTACCACCGATACAACATTTTGTAATTATGCTCCAAGATATTGCTAGGCAGTACCCCCTTAAACCCTTGCAAACCAGTTCGCACTGATCCCCATCCCAACTCGTATTGAGATTGTCCTCCCATGCCTTCCTATGCGACCACTTATCACAGTTCACTACCTCCATTACCTTGTACAATTTGGAAATGAGACTTTTAACCTCTCAACTTTCAAATATCCCATCAGTGTCACCTCCTTTCGCACCAACCCCCCTCCTCTCCATCTTCCTACAGAAACGGATTGCTTGCATATATCTGTATCTGTCTTCATTAAGTAACTGATACTCATACTGCAGATCCTCAGACTTTAACCCCTCCCGTCCTTTAAACTGCCCCACGTACCGCAGAACCATCTTGGCCCATCTCCTAGCTTCCATGATTCTTAATCTAAATGTGAGTAATGTGATTAAAAACCTGTTTTTTTTTTGTTGTTCTGTTCATAGCAAGTGACCTCCCAGGCAGCAAAGACTCAGTCACCTCCATTTGGCATGGGAAACTTCCAGGCAAACCCTTCCTCCTTCAGTCCTATGTCCACCCCAGCATCTTCCTCCTCGCCAAATGGGCCCACTTATCCCAGTCTGAGCAACCGCACCGGCAGTTTTGGTAAGTGCATTCCTCCACTCTGTTCATCTTAACACTTCTCTCCCCATGGAGAAATGAGTATCTGAGTTCGCTATCGTGAACTCCCTCAGTAAGTGAGACAGCTGTACCAAGTTCCCACTCACACCCATGGTTGCATTACTCATGGAGAATTTATTTGATCTCTCTCAGCCACAGACAATGGGCAGGCGGATGGCCAGTTTCAGACGCAGGCAGCAGAAGGAGTAGCTGTATGGCCACAGTGGCAAGGACAACATCACGGCCCTAACTCTGGGGAGACCCATGTCCAGCCACAACCCAGCCAGCCTGATGTGTTCCCAGTAAGAACCTTGCTGCTTTCAATAAGCATCACTTTTGGGAGGATGTAATGGATGGATGTGTGTGCTGTAAGCTTTCTGAAGGAGTTCTCATGGCAGTTTTAGCTAACTGGATCTTTCAGTTCTTTATTGCACTGCATATTTCGTCATTGCCACCTCATGGCATGATTTTAAAATGACCCAACCAAGGGATGGGAGCAGTGTGTAAGCTGAAATTCTGAGCTGTCAAGCTACACTTTTGAAGAGCATTCCCCCATAGTTCTATCCCACAATAGAAACCGGCCTGTGCCTTTTTGTAAAGGGTGGTTAAAGAGCTCTTTGCTCTCTTCCCTGCCCAACACCCAGCTCTGTTCTTGTGTCCTGTCCCCCCTCTCCCCCCACCTGTCCTCATTTGGCTGGTCTCAGGGCAAAGAACTTCAAGCAGTAGTAGTAGGAGGGAAGGAAGGCGAAACAGCTGAGGGCCTGTGAGATGTGTAGTGGCCCTGTCTTTCACATGAATAGCCCTTGTAACACAAAGCCTGTGCTGCAGAAGGAATCGGGGTGGCTCCACACTCTGTTTTTTCCTTCTGCTGCTGCTTTCTTTGACTCTTGTATCCCCTGGATGGAATTTCTGTCGTCACACTGAATGTTTTCCAGCTGTTCTGATTTCGTAGCCTCTTTCCTAAACACTTCCCCTCCCTTTCCTTGGAAGCCACTCTATAGATCATCAGTTCACTTACTGAGCCCTTTCTTCTGCATCAGTCATAGCTGTTAGTTTATTTTTTTATGTGAGAACTATGCAATCATGCACTTTGGAGTCCTGTTTTGGATAAAAGGACATAAGCCCATTTGTCACATTAACACTTTTCTCCTCTGCCATTTAGGATATGCTGTCTATGCTGGGAGAGCAGGGACCCAGCTACAACACCGAAGAGTTTCCAGAGCTGAACATGTTTCCATCCTTTGCAGAGTGAACTAAAACACAGATCCTGGAACAAACCTTGCCATGAACTGTACTCTGCTGACTGTAAAGGGCAGGGAGCCTTCTTGCCCCACCTCGCCCAGCCGCACTGCCTTTCTGCTTATCCCGTGGTCTTGTCTTTTTACACACTGTGTATATCATGGGAAGAAGTCCATCTCATCTGCGGTTTGCTTTTAACAATGGACAAGATGCAGTTCGCATCTGTACAGCCTCAGCAGATCGCCAGCACATGGGCTGGGGTAGAGAAGATCCGTGTCATGTCTAGCCATGTAGCGCATGCATGGAACAGTCTCAAGTGCTGTGGCCAGGAAATACCCAGCTTCCTTCACATTCTTTTACTCGTCCTTATGAATTCTGTGGATCCTTTGTGGTGGTGTTATTACCATTGAATGACAGGGGCGGGGAGCTCTGTATGTAGAGTCTGGCTGACACATCTGCTCACACACTGTTGCCTATGAATGGATGATAGTTGCCCTGGCTGTCTCCTTCAGAGCTGAAGTTGCTGTCCATTGCTGATGCGCTCTGAGCATGTGACACTGGGGAATGGATTTCCTGTTTCTAAAACAAGCCTCCACTTTTTTTTTTTTTTTTTAATCCACATTTAAATGCATGTATATTAGGTCTTCAATGTCTTGTCTTGTTTTATCTTCCCGGGGGAGATATGAAAGACATTCAGGGCCCTGACTCAGTTGCCTTAGCTTTGATCTCCGCAGATGTTCTCCTTCAGCATTTTCATTTTCTGCCCTGAAATGAGGTCACCGTAAAAGCAGTCTCAGGTATTCCTGTAGTTAGAACTGTTAGGGAAAGGGCTGCAGCCTGTCTCTGCACTACCTTATTCCTCGAGGGTTTTCAGTGTGTGATCCAGCTGAAGTCGGTGTGACCCTGCCGTCCATTGCATAGGTGCTAGAAGTTGCCTTTTGAGGACGGCTGGAGCTGGAATCGACTTGACCAAGATGCTGCTGCCACCTTGCATGTTGAAAGGGGCGGGGAGGGGTGGCATTTCCAGGAAGACTCATATGCCAAGCATGGGAGTTAGAGAATCGGGCGAAAACTGGGATCTAGGCTAGTAATCCTGAAGTTGTTCACAAGATGGTTATGAATTAGCTCAGTGGTTTGGGGGTATGGGTTACACTCATCATAACTTGAGCAGTGGCAGAGTATAAAAGCAGCTGGAAAGAACCAAGAAGTACATTGCAGAAACTAGTGGTGCTGTGGAAGCCATCGCCTGGGTGAATGTGGCAGTGGGCCTGGATTTGGAGTTCAGGTTTATTACTCCCCTTTGCCAAATCTGACTCAAGGAAAGTTGCATTCAGGTATAGAAAGTCTAAATTCTACCTGAGGCAGTGGAGGATAAAGTGACTTGTCAAAGGTCACAGAGTGCCGGTGGAATAGACTAGTTTTTGTTCTATTAGTTTCAGTTCAGCTAGTACCATAAATATTGACTGTCCCTTGGCAGACGGGTAGTTTTCTTCTTGCCGGACTACCATGCCTCAGGCATTAGGTAGTGATGACTTTTGAGACCCCTCGATGTTCTCAGGATTTTTCAGGCAGTGGTGTTGAGGTCCCAGTGCCCCCTGCAAGACCACAGCTAAAGTAGAAGAATGCAAAATGAAACACCAGTGGCTTAAAGATACTTTTAAGAAGCTTTTATATAATGAAATTGAAGGATATTTTTTTAAATAACCGTAGGAAGTGCTGATAAACTGGGAAAACAGCCACAGCCCTAGAAAATGAAACGCAGCTTTTGTAAGTTGTGAAATGTTTTACAAACCCAGCCATTTAAAAGAGAGGGGAAAGGAGGTTTTCTCATAAAATGTGTGTATGTTCCATGTATTTAATGCCTTGAACTTCAGCCTATTATGTGAATGGATCCACCTCATTTTAGGTTTTCCTACAATCCAGGTTAAAGGGAGGTTTGTTAATTCAGAAACCTGACTTGAACCGTGACATATTTTGAAATGTGAGCGTGCAGCTAAGCTGTTTTTGAAATGTATTTTTTTCGGGGGCTGAGTGTGTAGTGTGTTTGGGGTTTTTTTTTTTTCTTTTGTATTTTTGTGATTTCCTCATTTTGTCTCTTCTTTCCAGAAAGTGAGAGAGGATGGTATAAAGATGGCCATAGATAAGTCACACCTGCCCAGGACCCTCAGTCTCCTGTGTTGCCATATCATTCTCTGCCCCAAGCACATTTCTTACTTTCTGTCACTATTCTACGTGTTACCACTGCCACAGAGTGGCACCTTGCAACATTGGCTAATATCATTTTTTTTTATATCCCACCTCCCCCCATTTGCCTTTCACTCCCTGCCTCTCCCCCCCTCCAGCCAACACCCTGAGACTGAGATTTATCCAACATCTCCCAAATGCCAGCTTGGTCATTTTTCTGCATCAAGATGTGATGTGGATGAGTGTGAAAACGAAGAAGCAATAGGGCATGAAATGCAGGAGAAAGTTACATTAAAATGATTTAATTTGGAATGGTTGAATGTTCCCTAGAAAAATGAATTTTTTTGGGTCAGGTACTTCGAAATACAATCACAACTTACATGTTCAAAGTTTGAAAAAAGAGGGTGTCAGGGATTTTGGGAGGGGGTTCTTTGTATTATGCTGTGTAACAAAGGCTTTGTATTGTGATGGAAATTTGCAAATAATTTTATGTAGCAGAGGTTTTACAACACAGACTTAATATTTTTTCTTGTACATGAGTGTTGTGTGTTTTGCTCTACTCAGACGGTTTGTCTTGAGTTTCTTCAAAGAGTGCGTGTGCTGGAGATGCCCAGACTCATGTTCACAGCGTATTTCTTCTGTTAACCAGCACTTGGCATGATTGTAGCAAAATGCTTCAGAACATACGTGGGTAGCATCTGTGTCTGGAGTCAGCAGGGTGACCTAGTTTCCAGGCTGAACACACTTGAGTCCATTTTCAGTTCCAGTTGCTGATGCTGAATATACAGAACATAGACTGCAACTGGCCTAGATGAAACTGCCAAGCAGACCCTTACTCCGTCCTGGCACAATCCCAGATGATGATGTGGCATTTAGAGGGATTCTTGCTGCTGAAAATCCAGGGATCGGGGCAGCTGTTGAAGTCCCTTTGAATATTGAAACCTCCCCACTGTGTCAGTGTCTTTTTCTTATGCAAATATTCTCCACCCTTGAAGTAAGGACGACGGAATCCAGTATCATGGTGGTACCCATCTGATCTGATATAGAATAGCGCGGTATATAAGAGAATGTAAATAAAAATAAATAAATACGTTACTGCCAAAGGCATGAGGACACACAGCTGCCCATCAGTCTCTTAAACTATCCCCACCCGGTTACTATTATGACCATCTTCCAGTTTGTTCTTACATTTTTCCAGGGTACTCTCCCTGCACATGATGCTGTTACAGAAAATATCTTTTTAATTTAAATTTGATGGAAGAGCCTCTGTAAGCCATGCTACCTGTAACCTGTGGAGCACTGGGTGTCGTTTCCCTGCTGTCCAATGAGTACTGGTTTCACTTGCCAGCGGTGTAGATGGGTGGGGATCAGCTTCAACTACACTTGTTAATATTTTCTTTCTTTCTTTTTCTAAATTGATTGCCTTTGGCCAAACTTCAGTTTGTTAAAGTGGCTGATTTCATAAGTAAGGCCAGAAAGGGGGAGGCGCTGGGAGATGTACGGGAAAGGAGACGCTGCTTCCCATTCTTGCTCTCCAAAAAAGAATATTTGAGAAGGCTTTCCCAAATAAGAGTTTCCATTGCTTATGACCATGTCTAACTAGCTATGATTAAGTGCCATGTGCCTCCAGCCGGCAGACTTTCCAGTGAGCCCTGGGACTTCCCCACAGCAACTGCTATAAGAGGTTTTGCACTAGGTGGATAGCTTTCCTTCAACAGCCTCACTTGGGAATCCACAGAAGTCTCTCCAGCTCTTCCAAGTACTGGGTAGGTAGGTAGATTTGCATTGCTTACGAATCAAGGTTGGGCTTGTAGCAAGTGCTTTTTGCAAAAGCAGCCAGTTCAATAATGCTAATTAGGTCATTCTTCAGATAAGCCTTTTATTGAGCAGGGATAAGGTGTCCTAAGTGCTCCAGACAGCCTTACTGCTGTTCAATTTTAGAATTGTTTCATTGTAGAGCAGGGGTTTTCAACCCAGTCCTTGGGACACATCTAACAAGTCAAGCTTTCATGAATATGTATGAAAGATTTGCATGCAATGGAAGCTGTGCATGCAAATCTCTCTCATGTATATTCATTGTATTATCCTGAAAACCTGACTGGCTTGATGTGTCCCGAGGACTGGGCTGAGAACCTCTGTTGTACCGAGAATACCTCTTGCGGAAGCTTTGTCTCTGTGGCCACAGGCCTTCAGGGAAACAGCCACACCCATTGCATGTAGGGAGCTACAGCCCTCAAAGGAAAAGGGTCTAGGTAATGAAAGTCTCCCCATCTCCGACCCTGGAGCTATTTCAGTGGGGATGTGGTGGCTGTCCATGCTGTTGATGCTCCTCAGTTCTTCCAACTCCTCAGACATTTGTAATAGGTTGGAGAGGTGGGCTGATAAAAACTCCCACCACTGTGCCCTGCTTGTATCTAGCATCTTAAACCCCCATCATAAATGAGTGGAGACTTTGCAGAAGGATTCCAGGCTCCTGTGATCTGTCTGACATATCCTAGCGGGGACTTTAGAAAACTTAAGAGTTCCTGTACTCTTTTGCCAAGAGTGGTCTTGATAGTAGTGAATGCCTTGACCCTCTTTCATCTCTTTGCAGTAGAATGTGTTCTCAAGAATAGATGCTGATGTAAATTCCCACCCACAGTCTGGGTATTTCCTATCAGGCTGAATTAAATGGGTTATGATTTTGATATCAGATATTTTTTACTCTGTGCCCCACACAAAGGGCCCTTCATGGAAGCAGGAAGGCAAAAAAGAGGCCAGATGGAGTAAGACCAGTAGTAACCCGCTAGGCAGGGGCAGGCTGGGTGGACCTGATGACATTGTTTTGGCCCCTAGCCTGTAGGGTGTCCTGTTGTCAGTTCATTCTCTGTGGTGGTCTTTCTGCAGACAGGATGCTGTGGTTCTTTATGCTCCTGCTACTGCCAGTGGCAATGGGAGATCCGGAGGAGAACCTGGATTCGCAGTGGGAGCTCTGGAAGAAAACTCACCTTAAACAGTATAATAGCCAGGTAACCCTCAGCATTGCAAAGTGAATGTGTGGTTAGCGTGTCCACTCAGTAACCACCAAACTGGCATTTCATTGGTGTTTCCAGAATGTGTATGATCTGCCCTCATCTCTCCACATGCACAGGTGGGTGAGCTGACAAGGCGGCTGATCTGGGAGAAGAACCTGAAGTATATTGCTACCCATAACCTGGAGTACTCTCTGGGGAAGCACACCTATGAGCTGACCATGAATCACCTGGGCGACATGGTAAGCAACTGGGCTCCAGGCTGCTTCCTATTGCCTATATTTTCAGATATGTTAGGTAGAAGTTCTGGAATCAGAAGGCAGCCATTGAGAACGGTGTCCAAGAGCTCCCTTCACTGCTGACTGCGAGACCTTGAGCAAGGGCCTTAACCTCCGTAAGGACTGATGCTTAGGCTGGAAACACTTTCATGCATGGCTTGATAGTCTTGTTCTCTCCCAGTCCTCAAGAGCCACTAACAGGTCAGGTTTTCAGGATAGCCCTAATGAATATGCAGTTGATAGATTTGAATGCCCACTACTTCCATTGTATGCAAATCTCACATGCATATTCATCAGATATATCCTGAAAACTTGGCCCATTAGCTGCCCTTGAGGACTGGGAGTGGAACACAAGGCTCTATGGTGAGTGAACGTTATTACCCACCACCCTAATGATGGATCATTCAGAAAGTGTGGGGCCCTGGCTAGCAGCACTGGCTCCTGAAAGAAACAAGCCTAGTTCCCTCTTATTGTACAGTAGCTGAATGTTTTAACTAGTAAAGCTTCAAATCTTAAAACAGCTTTAGTCTCACACAGCTGCTGCCAAAATCTTGTATGAAGTGGCACTGGTTCCTGGAGGCAAGTTGGTTTTATAGTGCTCTGTGCTAGTGCCACAGAAATAATAAACACCGATGCTCGCTGCTTCATTATTTATTTGAAAGGGCTTATATACCACATTTCCAACGTTCAAAGCAGTTTACATATAACACAACATAACTTTCCAGGGAACACAGTTTAAATATAACATAATGTAACTTTACCTGAAACATGGGAACAAAATGTAGTTAACATTAGATAAACAGAATGTTGTGACTTAAGTGGGCTTAGTGGTGTTATTGTCAGGCATACTCACTGAATCAGAATCTCTTCTGGGTATACTTTTTTCTTTTTTTCTGCCTTCAAATGTTTTCCCCCCTCAGACGAGTGAGGAGATTGTGGCAACGATGACTGGGCTAAAGGTTCCTGCGGTGCGCTTGGCCAACAATACCTACTTCCCTGACTGGGTGGAGAAGGTACCTGATTATATCGACTACAGGAAAAAGGGCTATGTTAGCCCTGTCCAGAACCAGGTAATATGAGATTCTCTTCTGCCACTGAGTCTTCAGTCCTCTCTGGTCATTAGTGATCAGTCCCTGCTAGGGCTGGGTTGCCTATTCTCTCTGGTCATTGGGTCACCTGAGCTCTCTAGATGCTGTCTTGTCTCATTTTTCTCTTGGGAGGTTTGCTTGCTCTCTTACCTCCTGGGCAGAATGAATAAGAACCAGGTTCTTGGCCTATCCTAGTTGTCAGACAAGTGTTCTGAAAATTACAGGGACAATTAAAAGACCAATATGGACAGTAGAAGAGTAGCCTAGTGGTTAGAGCAACCTCAAGGTTCAATTCCCACTGGCACTCCTTGTGGCCTTGGGCAAGTCACTTTACCCTCCATTGCCTCGGAAGAAAAGGCCTGGCAATCTATTTCTGGTGATACCTTGCCAAGAAAACCTAAGGGCTGCAGGGTCTCCAGGAGTCAGCATTGACCTGATGGCACTTGAAAAAATAAATAAATAAAAAATGGGAAATTAGCTATCCATTTCTTCTTTAGAATTCCAGCTCATAGTAAATGACGGCAGATAAACATCAGTATGGTCCATCTAGTCTGCCCAGTAAGATGTGTCGATCAGACTGCCTGCCAGCAGCTGTCTGAACATAGGAAGACAATTGTGCAACCACCTTACTAAAATGAGTCCTTACCACTATTTTACAAATGGTGCTCTGAGGTGATAATGAGTGGCGTGGAGACACAGACTGTCCAACATGATCCATGTCTGTCTGCTACCATTGGCCTCTCTCATGTGATGTTCTAGAAGAGATTATACCCTCCCCAATCCACAGACTAATGATTTGGGCCTGGCATGTCCCTGCCCTTTCCACCACCACCCCTTGTTTTTCCAGGGTCAGTGTGGCTCATGCTGGGCGTTCAGTTCCGTAGGTGCCCTGGAAGGACAGCTGAAGAGGAAAACTGGGAAACTGGTGTCTCTGAGCCCACAGAACCTTGTGGACTGTGACATGGATAACTCTGGATGTGATGGTGGCTTCATGACCAATGCCTTTGGATATGTGAGAGATAATAAAGGAATCGATTCGGCTGATGCTTATCCCTACGTTGGACAGGTGAGAAGAAAAATTCAGCTCCTTTCTAATTTCTCTCTCAGACAAATTGAAGGCAGAATGATGGATACAATTTTCTCCAATGTCCATCTGCTTTCTGAAGTCACATCAGAGGTTGCCGGCTCTCTCTTCTTTAATCTCTCTTTTTCTTACCCAGATTCACTAGCATCCTCCTAGAAAAGCATCTGCCATGTAAACCCAGACATTAGGGGGCGATGGCTAATGCCGTTTTCTCTTGATCTCTTCCTGGCAGATTGAAAGCTGTTTGTACAACCCCACCGGGAAAGCAGCCTCCTGCAAGGGCTACAAGGAGATCCCCCAAGGAAATGAGAAGGCCCTGAAAAGGGCTGTAGCCAGAGTGGGGCCAGTGGCTGTTGGCATTGATGCTAGCCTTTCCTCATTCCATTTTTACAGCAAAGGTGAGATGCTGTCATTTTCCCGACAGGCTTTGCATCCCTTTTGTGCTGCATTTGCCCTATCCAATTTTGACAGTGTAGATTTAAAGGCATTGGGGGGGGGGGGGGGGGAAGGGGAAGGAAGGATGGGACAATGAAGTGATGCATTTTTTGAAGGATATAACATTTTCATGTTTCCTTTCCTGTTAGAAGAGGATTCTGTTTTTTAATTTGGGTCCTCTCTATCTGCTTTGTGCCTCTCTATCTGCTTTGTGGGTAGCAATACATTTCTTTTCTAGAAGTTACTTGTAAGATTTTACATTTCACTTCGAATAATTGCACTTGCTGGCTGCTGGCTGCAGTCAAGAAGGTGAAGAACCTCTTAGTTTTTTTTTCTGGGAGTGGTACAGTTCTCGTAGCAATCCCTTTCCTGCCACCAACTTGCTCTGAGCTAGTCACATGACTTCACTGTGCTCAGACTTGTACTATTAAGCTCATAGGGACAAGGACACTACAAGCCTGGGATTGTGCTTGTAAAGCAATACTTACCTTTTTGTTTTAAAGTTCTTATTGTTATAAAGCTACAGCTGTTGGGGTATCAGATTTTACGTAATTGCTATACTCTTCTGCCCAAATGTGCATTAATCCTGCCTTCTCCATCCAGGTGTGTATTATGACAGCAGCTGTAACGCAGAAGATATTAACCATGCAGTCCTTGTTGTAGGCTATGGCAAAAAGCTGGGCACAAAACACTGGATTGTCAAGAACAGGTACCAGAGAAATGTTAGCTAGCACATTTAGGTAGGAGCATATGTACTAAATCGTGCTGTGAGCGTGGGGGTTTACTGCCCAATAAGTGTGCTGCATGGGCACCGTGGTAAAACCTCATGCTAACTGATGAGCATGCAGTGGGGTGAGGAGTGGAGGAGCTAGGTGTGGTGTATCGTGGTTAGGGTAGGCATTACTGCACGCAAATGATGAATTTGCCATTTAGCATAGGTGCACTTGCCACCTCCTCAAGGGCTGGCAATCGGTGCACCTGCATGCTGTTCAGTGTGGTGAGCCGCAGCTTCAACACAAACAGCAGGAGGAGATGTGGACACCCTCTAAAAGTCGACGCAGGCCTCTGGGCTGATTCTTGGGAAGCAGCATGTGCTAATGTCGCACATTTTAGTCAACATACCCCTTAATTGCATAATACATTGACTCCAGGTGGGATCAAGCATCCAATGTAAGGTACTAGCTGTGGTTTGCAGGGCCCTTAATGAAATGAGGCGTGGGGTGGAGGGATCTGTTAACAGCTCCTTGTTCATTGCCGTTAATGGATTATAATAGCAGTTACTACTTGGGATTCAGGTGGATGAGACCTGAAAAGGGCACTTTTTATATTTTAGCTGTGGACTTGGAACAAATTTTCTTTTTGAATGCTGAGTGGAGGCTTTCTGGCTTGACTTTTAATTTAATTATATTTTGGTTAGATAGTTGTTATGCCTTATTTTTCTCTAGATGTTATCCACTTTGGGCTTTAAGTGAATAAAGTGGAATATTATTAAATTGAATAACTAAATAACTTTCCCTTCCTCTTGTTCCTGGCTAATGTTTCTTCTCTCTCTCCCCCTCCCTTATTTTATTTTTGCTTCCTAAGCTGGGGAGAGTCCTGGGGACACAAAGGTTATGTCCTGATGGCCAGAAACAAGGATAACGCTTGTGGTATTGCCAACCTGGCTAGTTTCCCCCTGATGTAAGGTTCCAAGGTGTTCTCTCTAGCTGCCCCCAGGAAGACTGCACCAGGCCTCAGCTTGGCAATTACAATTTCCAGTGTCTCCAGCTTGCCTTCAGAGTCCCAGTTCCTAGGCTTGGCTTCTGCCTCCAAGACTGTCCAAATATTTCTAGCACATTTTTTTTCTTAGAGGGCATGGATGAGTGTCTGCATGTGTTGGTGGTCACAAACCCCAGGGCAAACCTGCATGGTACAACTGAGTTTCACCTCTCGGTGCACATTCCTGACCGTGTGCCCTTTTTTTCAGAGAGTGACTACAGCCTGGAATAGCGGCTTGCATTCAGCTTACTCTGTACTTGTGGTCATCTTTTTAAGGGTCCCTTTGTATGGAAAAACATCCTGTGCAGAGATATGTAAGTGTCACTTCTGTGACGCCTAAGTCAGATCTGCTGGCTATTGGTTAAAGTGCTTCACCTCTTCCCCCCTCATCCACACAGGGTCTGTGAAACTGGCTTCCAAAGCTCAGGATCTAATGGGAACTGCTGCTCCTCCTTTCCTTGGCTGAGCATACATCCCAATCCTGGAAACTGGGTTTCACTCTGTAATACCTACAAGTGCAAAGAAGGGTGCAAATTTGTCATGTATTAAACAGACATTTCAAAACAAATGGTAAACAGTTGTATTTCTTCTTGTAGTGTTTATGAGTGTTTTGTATAGAAAAGGACATTTCCCATCTACAGAAGTACATCAGCTTAGCCTTGCCTAGGGAGCTGCAGGTCCCATATCTTACAAGGTGCGGGGAGTAAAATAGCTTTGCGCCTTTGACCTGGAATCAGATGGCCACAGTTCCTCAGGTGTATGTGACTGTCTTTACCCTATGTAATCCCTAAGGGGCAAACACTGACATAGGCCATAAGCTTGTCATTTCTGTATGCCATGTATGTGTTGTGAATGAGCATGTGGTTGGGGAGAATGAGGTCTTGATATAGTGTGCAAAAGAGGCTTCATCTACAAGATTTTGTAGGATTATGGAAAGGCTAAATTATATGTTTCCCACAAGTTTGTTAAGAGAAGCTTTGTGCCCCCCTCCCTCCCAAATGTGGGCATGGACCCTTACTAGCCAAGAGAACATAAGAAATGCCATACTGGGTCAGACCAAGGTCCATCAAGCCCAATATCCTGTTTCTGACAGTGGCCAATCTAGGTCAGAAGTGCCTAGCAGTTTCCCAGAAGACACAGGTTCCATAATGCTTGTCCCGGGATAAGCAGTGTATTTCATAGGCCCTCTTTAATAATGGTTTATGGACCTTTCCTTCAAGAACTCATCCAAATATTTTTTAAACCCAACTCCACTAACAGCTTTTACTACATCCTCTGATAACGAATTCCAGAGTTTGCTTATGCATTGAGTGAAAAAATATTTTCTCTTAAATGGGCTATATTGTAGTTTCATTGTGTGTCACCTAGTCTTTCTACTGTTGATAGAGGTGCGGTCTGTATGGTGTGAAGGGTCACGCTTTGGGTTAGGTGATAACCTTTGTGCTCTCAGACTAAAATGCATTCACGTTGCTGTCTAATTCTCATCTTCACTGAGCAAAAGGGGCCTGCAGACAATCCATCTGGCCCTATACCAACCACCCATGCACATACTTGATTGTGTCTGGAAATAATGCTGAGAAAAGCCTCTTTATGGTTAATATCTACCTATCTATGGATGTGGGGAAAGCTTTAGCTCACTGTAGACCATCTGCAAAAATAAATTAGGAGAGCAAAATGCAAAAAAGAACAGATTAGTTGTACATAGTGTATATAGTTACTCCTGTTTTAACCCAAGTTGTAAAACATGTTATATGTAATGTACATTGCATGCTCTGCTGCTTTGTGCAATTGGTTGTTAAATATAAACTCTGCTGATTTTAAAGAGTGCGGTATAGAAATATGATAGATAAATAAAAATAAAAACAAAGCCACGGAAACACATAGGTGCGTGGAGGGGGCTGTTCATGCAATGATAGCATAGCCAGATTCCTTTCCAGAGAGGGCTATTTGAGTTGGTGAGATGAGATGGTTGTGGGCAGTGAGACCTTTGAGTGTTTCCCAGTAATCCTGCTATCTTCCAATGGGCACTGTTCTGCACTGTGCCTCTCGCCCTCTAGTAGCTGACTGTAACATTCTGGCTATGGAGTTATTACCTTACCATGACCTGCCCAGCACTACATTCTACCATTATGAGAAATCCAGCACAGTCAATGGAGATGGGCCAAAATGATCTAGAAATTGAAAGGATGAAGTAAGAAGACTGCTGCCCCCCCCCCCCCCCCGGAATCTAGTGAAAAAGAAAACCCAACATAAATCCACCACCTTGCTAATGCCATGCTTTCTCATTCTCTGCCATTGTCTATTGCCTATTGCCTCAGCTTCAATCTCCTACAGTAACTATAACAGGTGAATCCATAAAGACTCCTAGAACATCCTATTCCTGCATCAGCAACCAATAGCGTGGCCACTGCCATAAGTCATGCTTCGAATGGGTGATTTTTCCAGTCCTAGTAACCAGAGATGTACAAAGCCTGCAAATCCTCTGTGAAGCCTGGTGCAAAACCCAAAGACAAATGTTTTCTTACAGGGATATCTTCAGCTCTAAAGCAAAGAGAGGTTGAATCACATGAGTGGCTGGGTCCAGTGGTCTCACAGTTGACACTGGTGTGCAGTGAAACCTGGAGCTGGGTTCTTTTAAAAATATATGTAAACTTGGGATGCCGAATAGTTTGAATTTTTAAATATGTAATGATGTGGAAGGATTGTGAAAGACTCTGAGTTTATCCTTGGTTTGGGGGAGAGAAGGACATGAAACTAAGCTCATAAGATGTGCTGTGGTACTTCAGAACAAAGGTCCACTGAACCCAACATCAGTCTCCAACAGCAGCCAATCCAGGTCATAAGTACCTGGTAAGGTCCTAAGAAGTAGATATATCCTTTCTGACTCTCTGTCCTAGATATACTGTATGTACTGGGTTTCCTATGGACGCTCGCCCTAGGAACGTCTCCATTTCAAATCCAGGTATGCTGGATGGCTTGCACACATCTGGCAATAAATTCACAGCCCAACTTCACAGCCCACATCTGGCAATAAATTCACAGCCCAACTATACATAATTCCTCCAATATATTTAAAATCTGCTATATGTTAGTTTCATAGAGGGTCCCCTAGTCTTAGTACTATTTGAAAGAGTAAAGGGTGCACTCAACTCATGATTGTACGCCCCTCTGTTATATCCCTATGTAAGATATGCCATACTGGGTCAGACCAAAAGTTCATATAGCCCAGTATCCTGTTTCCAGCAGTGGCCAATTCAGCTCACAAGTACCTGTCAGCTTACCAAAAGAAATGACTCTATGCTGCTTATCCTGGGTCCTCTTTAATAATGATCTATGGACTTTTCCTCCAGGAACTTGTCCAAACCTTTTTTAAGCCCAGCTACACTAACAGCTTTTACTGCATCCTCCAGCAACAAATTCCAGAGTTTGATTATGCGTCAAGTGAAAAGATATTTTCTCCAGTTGTCTCTTCTCCGACCTATAGAACCCTAACCTATTTAGTCTTTCATTGTAAAGAAGCTGTTCTAGCCTTTTTTTTCTCAGTTTGATCCTTTTCTGAATATTTTCTAGTTCTGCTACATCTTTTTTGAGATGGGAGCATCAGGAATATGCACACCACTTAGGCATGAATACATAAGAACATAAGAAATGCCATACTGGGTCAGACCAAAGTCCATTAAACCCAGTATCCTATTTCCAACAGTGGCCAATCCAGGTCCCAGGTACCTGGCAGGTTCCCAAAAACGTACACAGATTTCACAATGTTCATCCTGGGATAAGCAGTGAATTTCCTGGGTTCTCTTTAATAATGGGTTATGGACCTTTCCTCCAGGAACTTATCCAAATCTTTTATAAACCCAGATACACTAACAGCTTTTACTACATCCTCCAGTAACAAATTCCAGAGTTTGACTACTCATTGAGTGAAAAATATTTCCTCTTATTAAAGTTTTAATTGGGTTACATTGTAGCTTCATTGCATGTCTCCTAGTCGCTCTACATGAGGAGGGATCTAGCTAAGCTTGAAGAATAATCTAGAATTTGGCAGCTGGGATTTAATGTTAAAAAAATGGCAGGTCATGCATTTGGGCTGCAGCAATCCAAGGGAGCAATATAGTATAGGGGGTGAAGTACTTTTGTCCACTAAAGAAGAGCGGGACCTAGGTGTGGTTGTGTCTGATGATCTTAAAGTAGCTAAACAGGTAGAAAAGGCAACGGCAAAAGCTAGAAGGATGCTTGGGTGTATACGGAGAGGAATGGCTAGCAGAAAAAAGGAGGCGATAGTGCCTCTGTATAAGTTTTTGATGCGACCTCATTTGGAGTATAGTGTTCAATTCTGGAGACCGCACCTTCAAAAGGATGTGAACAGGATGGAGTCGGTGCAGAGGGTGGCTACTATAATGGTTAGTGGTCTTCATTATAAAGCATACGAGGACAGACTTCAGGATCTTAATATGTACACCTTAGAGGAAAGGCGGGATAGAGGTGATATGATTGAGATGTTTAAATACCTCCATGGCATAAATGTTCAGGGAGAGAGCCTCTTTCAATTGAAAGCAAGTTCTGCTATGAGGGGACATGGGATGAGGGTGAAGGGGGGATAGATTCAGGAGTGATATGCGGAAATATTTCTTTACGGAAAGAGTGGTGGATCTGTGGAATAGTCTCCCAGTGGAGGTGGTAGAGATGAGGACAGTAACTGAATGCAAAGAACCATGGGAGAAACACAGAGGATCTCTAAAGGAAAAAAATGGACAGACTAGATAGGCCATGTGGTCTTTTTCTGTCATCATATTTCTATGTTCTATTTTTTGATGGAGTAAATAAACAATCTATGTTTACTCGTTCCACTCCATTCATTAATTTATGGACCTCTATCATATCCCCCCCCCCCCCTCAGCCGTCTCTTTTCCCAGTTGAAGAGCCCTAACTTTTTTAGCCTCTTCATAGAGGTATCCTTCCGTCTCCTTTACCATTTTGGTGCCTCTTCTATGTACTTTTTCTAACTCTGCTATATTCTTTTTAAGATATGACAACCAGAATTGCACACAATATTCAAGGTGTGGTTGCACCATGGAATAATACAGAAGTATTATAATATCCTTGGTTTTATTCTCCATTCCTTTCCTTATGATGCCTAGAATTCTATTTACCTTCTTGGCTGCTGCTGCACAATGGGCAGAGGATTTCAACACATTATCCACAATGACGCCTAAATCTTTTTCCTGAGTGGTGGTACCTAATGTGGAACCTTGCATTGTATAACCATGGTTTGGGTTGTTCTTTCCTAGGTACATAACTGCACTTGCCCGCATGAAATTTCATCAGCCATTTGGATGTCTAGTCTTCCAATTTATCAAGGTCCTCTTGCAATTTTTCACAATATTTTTGTTTTTTAACAACTTTGAATATTTTTAAGTCATCTGCAAATTTGATCACCTCACTTGTTCCCATTTCCAGATAGGGTTGCCAACTGGCTCCAGATGTGCCTGACAGGTTTGCTTCAGTCCTGGGTTTACCCCATTGCATGCAGTTACTTGTAGTTTTCCTTTTCTTCTGGAGTGCAATGGAGAAATCAGAACTACATATCCTTGCATGCAATGATGTAAACCTGGGACTGGATCAAACCTATCGGGGCGCATCTGGAGCCAATTGGCAACCCTATTTCCAGGTCATTTATGAATATGTTAAAAAGCAGTGGGCCTAGCACAGATCCCTGGGGTACTTCACTAGTCATCTTTTTCCATTGAGAAAATTGACCATTTAGCCCTTCTCTGTTTTCTATCTTTTAACCAGTTCCTGATCCACAATAGTACACTGCCTCCTATCCCATGACTTTTTAATTTTGTCAAGAGTCTCATGAAGCACCATGTCAAAGGTTTTCTGAAAATCTACACTATACCAACTGGTTCACTTTTATCTACCTTTTATTTGCACCTTCAAAAAATATAACAGATTAGTAAGACAAGACTTTCCTTGGCTAAATCCATGTTGGCTTTCTCCCATTAAACTATGACTAACTACACGTTCAGTAATTTTATTCTGTATAATGGTTTCTACCATTTTACCCGGTATTCACATCTAGCTCACTGGTCTGTAGTTTCCCAGATCACCCTTGGAACCCTTTTTAAAAATTGGTGTGATGTTGGCCATTCTCCAATGTTCTGGCACTAAAGATGATTTTAATGATAGTTTGCAGACCTACTATTAGTAATCTGCAATCTCCTATTTCAGTTCTTTCAACATGCTTGCATGTATACCATGTAGCACAATATATCTATATAGTTGATTTGGTCAGACACTGAAGGGTTCTGTTTGAGCCTTTTTCAGGGGCTGCTCTGATTACAGCCACTAACTCAAATTATCATAATTACTCATTTGTACAGCACCTTTCAGATGTATCAGGGCTGTAGAGAGATGCACAGGAGGCAGTTTCTGCTTGTTGGAGTTTGCGGGGCAATTAAGACACCAACAGGGGTCATGATTAGAGAAAGCCATTAAACTGAAAGGGCTAGAGGTGGCAATAAAGGAAGACAGTGAAGCTGCAACGTCTGAAGTTCCGTAAGAGTTTATATAAGAAAAGCCACAGGGTGGAGTGGATGTGGTTCTATGCTCTTAAGCAGGTGGGAAGCCGAAATTGACACCAAAACTGGATAACAGTTAAAGCTAGCTTAAGACAGTTCTCTGCAGTTCTAAACTATCTATTACAATCAAATTGGTTTGCCAACTGGGTTTATCCTATTGCATGCAGGGACATGTAGTTCTGATTTCTCCACTGTGCTCCTTAAGAAAAGCAAGATTACATGTCCCTGCATGCAATGGGATAAACCCAAGACTGGATCAAGCCTGTTGGGTGCATGAATCAAATGATATATTTACAGAGTTGTCAAATTACCGAGTTCCAGGAATGAAATTTTTAAGCCAGTCCTAGATTTCTGACAAGCTCATCTGGGTCCATTATGGGACCAGCAGCCCTGATTCCAATGGATAAAATTAGGGACTACAAATACCACACTGCATTGCAAAGCGAATTTTAAACCAGAACTGGTAAAACATTTCACTCCTGGAACTGGGTAGCTTGGCAACTCTGTATTTAAAGTCTCCGAGGCGAATTAATAGGTCATGTGGTTTACTTCAAGAGGGAGGGATTGTTTTAACAGGATAATAATGTGAGGCATCTGGTTGTAAGAGTTTGCTGCAGCCTGAGTAAGCTCCCTTGTGTTCTCCAGCCCAGAATTTCCAGTCCTTACGTACCAAAAGACTTTTCCCTTCGAGGCAGCAGAAAAGACTCATTATCGAGAGAAAGAAGCTCCCTGCTCTGCTTATAAGGTACCACATGGCTTTTATCCTGGGTGCAACTTTCCAGAGGAGAAGGATCCTTCCGTTGCAGATGTGAAAGAAACAATTTGTGTACTTAGCAAGGGCTGGGTTGGTTTCTGGAGATTAGCGTATTCCTCATGTTTTCATATGTATTATACATTGTGAGTGTCTCTTATCAGTCTGAGTTTAAATGGGACGTGAATGCCTTGCCCAGGAGGGCTTCGGATAACCTCAACTGGGAAACAACTTATTTCTAAGATTTATTCTCAACTGTTCCAGTAAAGGCTAGGATATGGGGGATCCTGAGTTTAGCACAGTTTTGGAAAGTCAGAATAAGACCATCGAACGTGTTGACTGCGGACCATTTGCCAAATGCAGGGCAAGGCCAACCACCAGACAAATTAGGCAGTTTCCTAGGGCCGCAGCCTCTGGGGAGGTAGCTACAGTCAAAGCAAAACATTGGGTCCAAGCAGTCTCACAACCTCTATTATCAGTATGCAGGAAGAACAGGCAACATGCAAATAGTCAATTTATCCTTGAAAGTGGTTATTTGCTATCTCTTTTATTATTAAACTTTTGTTTTATAAACATATACTGCTTTGATTTAATGATAAGGCGGTATATAAAAACAATTAAATCTAAAAGTGTGATGTCCAAATATGTATCTTACGGGAATGTTCTGAAAGGGATGGTGTTGAGATGATTACGACTGAGTTGAATAATCAAAATCTTGAGGGGGGGGGGAGAGGTGCTAGGAGTCTAAAACTAATGGCCAGGGGATGCACACGTGAAGTTTTGTCTAGGGCACACAATACCCCGGCACCAGCGCTGTCCTAATGAGTGAGATTAGGTGACCTGATGGGATGTGGACTTTACTATACTGATAGATCAGAGTTGCAAGGGGAAGTTACAGTCTTCAGCTGAAGAATGCTGACTTCTGAAATAAACCAGATCTGCTGTTTATTTAATCTCTTTGAGTATGTTCATAAAAATGGTAGGATGTAGTCAGGCATGCCTGTTGGGTTGGAAGATAGTACACAGAAGTAATTCCTGGTTACATATCCGTGATGGAATATTATGTCAATAAAACATCTGACACTTGTCCTATTTTTTTTTCTGGATATTTTTTTTTAGGAGGGGGTTAATTTAATTTTATATATTATTGTACAGAGGTTCAGATGGGGGGGAGGGGGTCTGGGATCACCTATGGTTTTCAGGGGTGAGGGGAGTACGTAGTCTAGAGTTCGGAGCAACTATGAACCCAGAGTTCCATAGAACTGAATGTAACTCCAAACTCTCTGTAGACAAGTGATTTCCAATCCATTCCTAGGGACACACCCAAGCCAAGTGGGCTTTCATGATATCTCCAATGACTGGATGCAATAGATTTTGTATACAGTTAGAATCAGGTTGTATGAGTCAATTCTATCAGTCTTACAGACCACTTTTCCCATTAGGCTTGGACATAGTTATACATGGAGTAAAGGCAACAACTAAAGGATATAACATAGATTAAATAGTAAGTTATAAATCAGACTGATCATTTTAAGCAGTCAAACTACATAGTTTCCCAAAAGATGATATGTCGTCTGTTTCTCCAGCTCTAGTAGTGATTTGTTCCAATAGCATAAGCTATGCAAGAGAGAGGTGTTTGGCTGGTAACTGTTAATTTATTTATTTATTTAACATTTTCTTCTATACCGCGCTATTAAAATCAGCGCGGTGTACATCGAACAAGAATACTGCAATGTATACAAATAACATTGAGTTTACAAATAACAGGGAATTGAACATGGGGGAGGAAACGGGGAAACTAAATACATATTAACTCAAACTATGTACAATGCTTTAATGTAACTGGGTGTTGCATTAGTTTTGTGAAGGTTGGTAGGGTTTGGGGGACTACCTGTTATTTGTGGTGTTGACGTGCAGGGGCGACTGGTGTGTGGGGGAAGTTTGCAGGTTGTTAGTTGTGCTTCTATCGCTGGAGGTTTCTGAGTAGCATTTTGTGAACAGGTGGAGCTTTATGGCTTTTCTAAATAGGATGAGGCTTTTTATTCCACGGATTTCGTGGGGGAGTGCATTCCAGTTTGACGGGGCAAATAATGAGAAGGCTCTGTTGGAGGTAGCTTTTGTGCACTTAGTCATTAACTTAGGGACTGCTAATGTGTTCCGTGCAGTAGATCTTCTGTTTCTGTTTTCTGGGGTGCCATGAATTAGTTTGCTGATTGGTGTAGGGGGGTAGTTATTTAGGGCTTTGAAAGTGAGGACCAATGATTTGTATTGGAGCCTGGCATGTAGAGGTAGCCAATGCAATTCTTTCATGATGGGTGTTATGTGGTCGGATCTTGACGATCCGGAGAGGACTCTTGCGGCTGCATTCAAGGCTAAGCGGAGGGGGTTTAAAGTTGATTGTGGGAGGCCGTGCAGGATGATGTTTGCAAAATCGACATGTGGAAGGACTAGTGCCTGGAAGGTTGTCCGATAGTCTGTGAAGTCCAGTAGGTGTCGAAGGTGGCGTAGAGTTCTGATTTTATGGTATATTGCCTTTGTGATGTTTTTGATATGCGTTGTCATGCTCAGGTGCTGGTCCAGGGTGATGCCGAGGTAACGGATTGTGGATTTGGACTTCAACTCTACATTGTTGACACGTAGTGATGAAGGAGGTATGAATTTGAGGTTCTTAATGCTATTCATAGAGAATATCTTGAAAAACAGATTGGCTGAATGTATGTCTAGCACTAGGTTGAACACCTCTACTCTGGATTAATAGTGTAAGCTGGCCCAAGCTTTTGGTTTGTGACTTGTGAAGAGGAAGCAGGAACCAAAATAAGCTTCCAGGTGTTTTTGTAAGTCCAATTCAGACCCTTTACAATCCCCCACTGGTAATTTTGATTTATTTCTAATGTTGGACTCCTATGAATTAAGTTTCTTTGAATATCACATGGAGTCAAGGATTAGCCTAGTGGTTAGAGCAACAGCCTGGTGATCAGAGAGACCAGGGTTCAAATCCCACTGACACACTGTGGCCTTGGGCAAGTCCCTTAACCCTCCATTGTCTCAGGTACAAACTTAGATTGTAAACCCTTTGGGTACAGGGAAATACCTACTGTACTTGAACTACCACTGGAAAGATATGAACTAAATACTAATAAATAAATAGATGTGGAAGACAGCAACCCAACCCCTACAAACATGTGAAAAAATAACCTGCCTCATCGGCTTGTTCATTTGTATCACGCTTTCAAGAAAGCCCTGTACTATAGCTTAAATTTCACAATATCCACTTCAGAATAAATAGATTTATTTTCTGAATCTAACACAGGTTTACCCTTTTTGGGAGAGGAGGAGATCAGAGTTTGATCCTCATTGGCACTCCTTTGAACTTGGGCAAGTCACCTTTCCCTCCATTGTCTTGGAAGGAAAGGCCTGGCAATTTCCTTCTGGTGGCACCTTGCTAAGAAAACCCAGGTGCTGCTGGGTTGTCAGGAATCAATATTGACTCAATGGCACGCATTGCATTGCAACGTAATGCGGGTTTAACCTAGTGCCATGATGGGTGCACTGTACATTCCAAGAACTGTACAACTCTTAATGTTACAGAGTATGATGCTAGTTTGATATGTAATGTGAAGGCAACAGTGTCCTCCATGCTGGAAGCTACTGGGTGAAAGGGGAGTGTGTGCCCTAACTCCTTACTGGGGGCAATGGGTCCAGAGGGAAACACTGGGTCACTGGCGCAGAGGGATGAGTGCCCCTCTAAAACCATGCAAGTGCACGGAGTCTGAGGGAATAGCGCCCTCTAGCTGTCCATGGAAGCACTACATTGCCTGAATGAGCGGACAGCAGCATGTGATTGTTCAAGAATTAGGAGTACTTTGCTGTTGATAACCAATTGGAATTTTGCAACCAAATGTGGTAAGAAGGTATATCTGAAAAAAAAGCAGTTGGAGTGTAACACAGAGACTCTGAACTGCTGTGCTTTAGGCCATCACTATACATTACTGGAAGTTCCCTTTGAAACAGCAGTCAAATTGACCCTTTAAATGGGGTACAGTATAAACTATTTGATGTCGAATGACACAGGCAGAGCTCCAGGGCTACGAAATGATGGATTTGTTTCGTTAACAGCATCAGGTGAATTTTTAGCCTTACACCCCCTTCAAATAACCTTCAGGTGCCTACGTTCCCTCCTCTCTGAGATTTTGATAAACTCAATCATGACCGCTCCAACACCACCTGTTTCAAAAATCCTCTCAAAATGCAAAACCTGGACATCCTTCTCTTAAATGCATGAATCGTTTCCATATACCTCACGAGAATTTCTTACCCTATGTGCAGCTGGTTCTTTGAGTTTGTGTAGCTCTCGGTACTTATTGATTTTGCTGTGACTGCAGCCACTCTGGGTGACCACCTAGTCTGCCTAATGGTTAGAGCAGCCTAACCAAGAGGAAAGTTTGGAGTAAATCCTTGATATCAGTGGGCCGGAAGAGCAGGCAGCTTAATGTCACCAGAGGGAAATGAGAACAGTGTAATTTGTAAAGAAGCTATCACTATGTACCATGTTAATTCCGTATTAAATGATTTCCTAATGGAAGTATTGGCCAATCACAGACGCAGATGGAATCTACTAACCCTTGCATTAAACTGGACAATAGGGCCACTTGACTAATGCACTGGAACTTGGGCAAGGAGTTCAAAATCCTGAACTGTCCAATCTAACGCATGTCACATGGACTTCAAAACTTTTATTTTATATATTAGGATTTATTAACTGCCTTTATGATGAGAGACATCCAAGGCGGTTTACAACAGACAATTTACAAAAGCAAAATGATCACCATGTCAGCATAATAGACTATTAGAACAGTGAGACCCTTGGAGGTGGGCAATAATAGATATCAGTATGATAATGCACACCTTAAAACAACATAGTAGAACACTCAAATAACAGAGATGATACAATCAGTCAAATACAAATGATATACTGGAAACACTCAAATAAAATAGACGGGATACACACAGTGATCTGAAAGAAAGGAGGGACCCAGAAGCACATTCAGCCAAATTCCATTTCATGAGTGAAAAACGCTTCCAAATTCTTCATGTCATTTTAATCAAATTTAACTCAGAATTGTGTTGCCAATTATACAAGTTTAATCATTTGGATTACCTGTACAGTAAGCGCGTGTCTTTTTTTTTCTTTCCACACCCAGGATGTGGTGGTTCTGTGCCCTAGTCCTCCTCTTGCCCAGTGTACTGGCAGAGCAGAGCCCAGAGGAAAGCCTGGACTCACAGTGGGAACAGTGGAAGAAAATCCACAACAAACAGTATAACAGCAAGGTGAGAAATGATTACACAACAGTAACAAAGAGTATAGCGAGATCTCAAAATAGCACGGATTGTCTACAAGAGAGCTTCTGATAGCATATAAAGCTCTGGATTGGAGAGTTTTTTTCATTCAATGCATCATTAAACTCTGGAATTCATTGCCGGAGGATGTAGTAAAACTTGTTAGTGGAGTTGGGCTTGAAGGTTTGAACAAGTTCCTGGATAAAGTCTAAAAACCATTATGAAAGTGGACAGGTGGAAATCCACTGCTTAACCTGGAGCAAGCAGCATGGAATGTGTATACCTTTGGGAACCTGACAGGTACTTGAGACCTGGATTGGCCACTGTTGGAAACAAGACACTGGGTTTGGAGGATCCTTGGTCTAACCCAGTATGAGAAATCTTATGTTGGATAACAAAAAGGCTTGAAATATACAAACCAAACTCTGAATAGAGTACATAAAGTTCACCATGAAATGTGGCAGACTCCACTCTGTTTAAAGCTAGACAATTTGTCATTTCTAACATCTAGATCCAGCAAGGAATATGTTGGAGAGATTCTGTTACTACTCTCATTTTGTCTGCAGGCCATATTCGAAGTGATTTAACCCATGCAGGGTGAGCTATAGTAACCCAAGAATAGTGAGGCATCCCCTGGATAACGAGATGATCTGAATGCTTGGGCAGCGCTCTAGCTAGCATTGGAAGGACAGAGCTGCCTTTTTATATAGTATTATTGTAGCATTTCAGTCCCTTGCAGGCTATGCTCTCATTCTTCTTGCATTTCTCCATGCGTCTAGGCGGAGGAACTGCAACGGCGACACATCTGGGAGAAGAGTCTGAAGTACATAACAGACCATAATCTGGAGTACTCTCAGGGGAAACACACCTACACGATGGGCCTTAACCAGTTCTCTGACCTGGTAAGCAACTCTGTCCGGACTATCCTGGTTTTCCTGACTTCCTAGTTTAGATTTTCTCTTTCATCCAACACTCTTGCTCTTTGGGCTTCCAGTTCAGGTGGAACCAGGATTACATAGTAACGTAGTATATGACAGCAGATAACCAGTATGGTCCATCTAGCCTGCCCAGTAAGATGACTAGAGTGGTTTTTACCTGCCGCTCCGTGCAGGTCAGCCCCCTCTATTAAAAGATATTTAAGTTTGTTTTGATTTCATCCTCTTGCTATAAAGCAGTGGTTCCCAAACTTGGAGTCAGGACTCCAAATTGGGATCACAGAAAAATGGCCATTTCCCCTTCACTCTGAACTTTCACTGTGACCTATGCCAAGTAGTGGCAGTCACCAGTCAGCATGTGGCCTGTAAATGATTAATAGTAGTAGTAGTACCGTCGCTGCTGCCTTTCTTCTTGAGATGAGAGGAGGGAGACGGAGGAGGCTGGAGAGCTGCTGTTTTGATTTCATCATCTGGGGTCATGAGAATTTCCAGTTGTTAAAATAGGGTCATATGGGATAACATTTGAAAAACACTGCTGTAAGGGGAGCCACTATGTCTATCCTATGCCATTTTGAATTCCGTCACTGCATTTGCCCCCACCACTTCCATCAGGAGGGCATTCCAAGCATCCAAAGGATTTCCTGATGTTGCTTATCTCCCCATCCCTCTTCTCCTCCAGAACAGTTTTTCAAGCACTGGTGATCCCCCACTTTGACTACACTAATGTGATCCTGCACGGTCTACCCAAAAAAGCACTAAACCCATTACAGCTAGCAATGAACGCAGCTGCACGCTTCCTTCATGGGGCCTTCAGAAGAGACCACATTACCCCAATCCTAAAGGACTTGCACTGGCTGCCAATCTACTGTCGGCTCACCTATAGGGTAGTCCTGATGACCTTCAAGGCCATCAACAAAATATCCTCCGCCTCCCTAACGGATCTTCTCTACCCCACTCCAGCAAACAGAGAAAGAAGGACATTTGCCACCAACACGCTAAAGACCTCCAATGAAATAACTAAATGCACCCAGGCAACAAAGAACCGAGCCTTTAAATTCTATGCTCCCAGCTGCTGGAATGCACTCCCAACTACCGTCTGAGCGATCACTGACTTTGCTCGATTCAGAAAAGCACTAAAACACCACCTCTTTCTCCTACACTACTCACAGCCCAGTAATTCAACCACACCCACCTTACACCCAGCTAGCCAATTGTAAATAACAGACAACTCATGTTCATATTGTAGATAGTTATAGATAGTTTCCCCAGTTTATTCCAAGTTGTTTTACCCGTTCGCTGTAAGTGCAGAACAGGCCTCCTGTTTTGTACAAAATGTTATTTTGTAAACTGCACTGATTTTAAAGAGCGCAGTATATAAAAGCAATAAATAAATAAATAAATAAAAATTTAGGCCTTCAAGTCTCTTCTCATATGCCTTCTGGTGCAAGCTCCGAATCATTTTGGTCGCCTTCCTCTGAACTATTTCAAGTCTCTTTATGTCCTTTGTGAGATATAGTCTCCAAAACTAAAGAAAATCCTGGAGAAGGACCACCTGTGACTCCCAAATATAAAAATGGGAATGAAGTAGATACCACACCATTCACAGAAGATGAGGTGTTGGAACAACTTGCAAAACTGAAAGTGGGCAAGGCCATGGGACCGGATGGGATACATCCCAGGATACTGAAAGAGCTCAGAGAGTTCTTTCAGGGCCGTTTAAATGATGTTTTCAACAGATCCTTGGAAACAGGAAGAAGTTCCTCAAGACTGGAGAATGGCTGATGTCGTACCTCTACACAAAAGTGGTGACAGGGAAGAAGTGGCCAAACTACAGGCCCGTGAGCCTTACCTCGGTGGCGGGAAAAGTAACGGAGGCACTCCTGAAAGAGCGAATAGTGAACTTTCTCAAAACCAACAGGTTGCAAGATCCGAGGTAACATGATTTTACCGAAGGACGATCTTGCCAAACAAATATGATTGAGTTCTTTGACTGGGTGACCAGAGAACTAGATCAGGGGCATGCGATGGATGTCATCTACCTGGATTTCAGCAAAGCCTTTGATACTGTCCCTCATAGGAGGCTCATCAATAAACTCAGTAGTTTGGGGATGGATCCCAAGGTGGTAAACTGGATCAGAAATTGGTTGACTGACAGACGACAGAAGGTGATGGTAAATGGAGCTCACTCAGATGAAAGGAAGGTGATTAGGGGGGTGCCCCAGGGTTCGGTCCTGGGCCTGGCACTGTTCAATGTATGTATTAGTGATATAGCTGTAAGACTGAATGGAAAGGTCTGTCTTTTTGCAGATGATACAAAAATTTGCAACAGAGTGGACTCCCCCGAGGGAGTAATTAACATGAGGAAAGATCTACAAAAGCTGGAAGAATGGTCTAATGCTTGGCAATTAAGATTTAATGCAAAGAAATACAGTGTTATGCACTTGGGTAGCAGAAATCCAAGGGAAATGTATGCGATAGGGGGTGAGAGGTTGGTGTGCACGGATCAGGAGAAAGACCTTGGTGTGATTATTTCTGTAGATCTCAAGGTGGCAAAACAGTGCGACAAGGCGGTGGCAAAAGCCAGGAGGATGTTGGGCTGCATACAAAGAGGAATTACCAGCAGAAAGGAAGAGGTACTAAAGTCACTGGAGAGGCCTCACTTTGGAATATACTGTGTTCAGTTTTGGAGACCGTATCTTGCAAAGGATGTAAAAAGAATGGAAACTGTTCAGAGGAAGGTGACCAAAATGATTTGGAGCCTGAGTCAGAAGCTTTATGAGAAGAGACTTGAAGACCTAAATATGTACACTTTGGAAGAGAGGAGGGACAGGGGAGATATGATTCAGACTTTTAAATACTTAAAGAGAAATAATGAACAAACAAACTTCTTCCAAAGACGGGGAAGCTGTAAAACTAGAGGGCATAACATGAAGCTGCAAGGTGGTAAATTGAAAGGAAATGTCAGGAAATACTTTTTCACTGAAAGGGTAGTGGATGTTTGGAATGCCCTCCCGATGGAAGTGGTGGGGGCAAACACAGTGACTGAATTCAAAATGGCATGGGACAGACACAGTGGATCCCTTTACAGCAACAGGATAAAATCAAAATAAACTGAATACTGGGTAGACTGGATGGACCATGCTGGTCTTTATCTGACGTCATTTACTATGTTACTATGTTACAACAACACTGGAGAAATAAAACTATAAATTAATTTCCTCTTGTACTAAGCAAAACACAAAAGACATCAATGATGCACATTTCCCAGAGCTGATATATTCCAGTTAATAAACTCATAATAAAAAAAGGTATTTTTCTACCTTTTGTTGCTTGTGCATTTTCTTTTTCAGTTGCAATTGCTCCACTCAGTGTCTTCTTCAAGCTATCCATTTGTCCTTTCTTCTCTTTTAGATTTTTTCCACATTTTTTTCTCTATATCTGCTTTAACATACTGATCTTTCCTCCATTTCTTTCCTTATTCCTTTATCATCCACTCAAGTTTCACCCTTCCATTCTCAATCTCCACTTACTCTTCCAATACCCGGCCCATCGTAGACTTTTCTTCCCTCCCACACAAAATATCTTTTCCCTCTCCATTCTCATTCCCCATCCCTTTCTAGTCCTCCCCCAAAATCAGCTCCCTTATAATTTTAGACCCACCCAGCATCTGCCCCCTTCTAGTCCCAGTCTCCCAAGCTTCCACATCAGCCCATTTCCAGTCCTAGTCCCCCATATGCTGTTTTACAGTTTCTTTCCAGCCCCCCATCAGCCCATTTCCAGTCCTATTCCAGCCCCCATCAGCCCATTTCCAGTCCTATTCCAGCCCATCACCCATTTGCAGTCCATGTCCCCCTATCAGCCCATTTCTAGTTCTATTCCAGCTCCTCATCAGCCCATTTCCAGTCCTAGCCCCCCATATGCTCTTTTCCAGTCCCCTATCAGCCCATTTCCACTCCAAGCTCCCCCATCAGCCAATTTCCAAACCTAGCCCCCCCCATCAGCCCACCTCGTCCTATTCCAGCCCCCATCAGCCCATTTCCAGTCCTAATCCAGCTCTTCATCAGCCCATTTCCAGTCCAAGTTCCCCCCCCCCACCATCACAGCCCAATTGCAGTCCATTTCCCCCCCCACCATCACAGCCCATTTCCAGTTTGTTCCCCACCACCATCACAGCCCACTTGCAGTCCTCCCCCATCACAGCCCAAGTGCAGTCCGTTTTCCCCCTCCCATCACCACAGCCCATTTCCAGTCTGTTCCCCCCCATCACCACAGCCCATTTCCAGTCTGTTCCCCCCCCCCACTATCACAGCCTGTCCAGTCCTAGCCGCCGCCCCCCTCTGAAGAGCCCCGTGCCGTCTAAGGGGCTGCAGAGGGAGCCAGGGAAGCCCGTGCGAGGCCCCGGCTCCCTCTAAACAGCCGCCAGCGTGAAGAGACTTTACCTTCATGCTGGCGGCTGTTTCAATGCCCTGTAACCTCTCCCAGCATTTGCAGCTTCATCGAAACAGCCGCCAGCATGAAGGAAAAGGCTCTTCATGCTGGTGGTTGTTTAGAGGGAGCCGGGGCCTTGCGCTGCAGCTGTCCATTGAGCGAGAATATGGTTTGCACGGGGCCCTGTGCGAACAACATTCTCGCTCAATGGACGGGCCGGCTCTGTCTTGCAGTGGATATCTTTCTCCTTCATTGGGGCATGGGCCTGCGTTATGCATTCCCGCCAACCCCCCTGATACCCAAAACTCTGTTCAAACTGCAGGCCGACAGGGGCTCTATGATTCTAATAGCCCCTTATTGGCCCCATCAGCTGTGGTTTCCTCTGCTGCTTCATCTAGCATTGTCTCCACTTCTCAATTTGGGTCATGCTTCCAACCTCTGCAGGATCAGGGGCAACTCCTCCATCCCAATCCACAAGCCCTCTGTCTCATGGCATGGCTGCTGAAGGCAAGTCACTTAACCCTCCATTGCCTCAGAAGAAAGGCCTGCAATCTACTTCCAGTCACACTGGCAAGAAAACCCAGGAGCTGCCGGGTCGCTAGGAGTCGGCAATGATTCGGAGGCACACATTGCCTTGCATTAGACAAATAGACCATCTTCCTTGAAGAAGAGTTCACACAACAAAGATTTTTAATATTTGAAAGTATGAAATGATATTTTACAAATGACATTCAAGTGCAATCGAGTTCACACAACAAAGATTTTTAATATTTGAAAGTATGAAATGATATTTTACAAATGACATTCAAGTGCAATCTGGGATGTCCAAACCAGAACATATCGGTTGGGGGGCGGGGGAAGCAGGCACGTCCAAGTTCAGGCACAATTACACAAGTATGGACATGCCCCGATTATGGACATCTATATAGACATCTCTGGAATAGTATTCCAGACTGTGGATGTCTAGGAATAGTCTAATGGCTAGATGTAGTGGGCTAGGACCAGGGAAGCCAGGGTTCAAGTCCTCCTGCTGCTATCATTAATTATAGAGTAGCAGGGATGATGGCGTACCATCTTCTTTACACCCTCTGGATGTTTTATGGCCAAAACGAGCACTTTTCCGATGCCTATTCATGCCTGGAGCAGATATAACCTTAGATGCGACTCCAGACGTCCAGGACATTTCTGAGATCAGGCAGTGACATTCAGGTTCTTGGGAACACTCCAGCCGCACCTCCACCATGCTCCCCTTCAGACTTGTGATGTTCACAGTCCCAACTTCTAAAATGTCTTTGGAGATGTCTTCATGCTTTGTTTGTCTCTCTGCCTGTTTTCAGATGATCAAAGCACAAATAGGCAGGACCAGCCCAAGGGCTCTGATGCCCTAGGCAGAAACCCTGGCCTCGCTACCCCCCACCCCCCTCAGCTGATGCCACTTCCACTGCCAATTCCGTCTCGGGAGTGGGGGGGTGGGCAGCAGCAGCATTTCCAAAAGCGGCAGCTTTTACTGCCGCTTTTGAAAATACTGCTGCTGCCTACCTCCCCTCCAAATGGAATTGGCAGCAGCTGGGGGGCAGGGGACAGCATGGCCGCCCATGTGTGCCACCACCACCTCTGCTGCCCACCTGGGCCGGCCACCTAGCTTGCCTAGGATGGGCTGGCCCTGCAAATAGAGCTTCTAAAATAACCCCCATGATGTTCAATTATGTATTTTACAGGATCCTTCTGAAAGGGGTGGTGCTGAGTGATCGAGTGTAATTATCAGAATCTTGGCAGTAAGTGAGGGAGAGGGAGAGAAGAGGGAATAGAGGCTGAAGGCTCTCCTGCTATATCTAATACCCTTTGCAGCAGCCCTTGGAAATTATTTGGCTGATGGAAACCGTTTAGCTGTGGTTGCTGCTGTATTTTGCCATTGTCCTTTTGCTCCTGTTGGTACACCTGGTAGTAGTAGCCCTGGCATTCTGGTGCCAGTAGCCTTCCTTCACAACTCTCCAGAAATCTATCGAATCACAACTTATTCTGGCCCAGCAACAGCCCTCAGGCTGGGGCAACGCACCCGGGCTCCTTCCAGAATCTGGGTACTAGATGCCATCACAATCCTGGACTCTTCCCTCCCAGGAGCTGTACACTCTGCTTTTACAGTGTCTCCAGCTGACTTTGAGAGTGGAAGACCTGTGCTGGGCTCTAGATTCATCTTTACACCCCTGGAAATTGCCTCGGGGGAGGACCTGCAGATATTTGCACCTTGTTTTTGTATGGATACTCTATTACATAGAAAATAATGTGCATACATTTGGAAATGCAACCTGCATGTATGACTATTTCCCCCTCCCCCCACCCCTGAGAATGCAGCCTCTGTGCTGAGCACATTGTAGGGAAATTTTGGGTCTATAGAGGAAGGGCTGGTTCCAGGTCAACTATTTTTATTTTATTTTATTTTTATTAACAATTCTTATATACCGCACTATTAGACATCAGCGCGGTTTACATTGAACAGAAAACATCCGACAGTTTACATATGTCTGGTCATTACATTTAACAGGAAGAATAACTTGGCGAAATAGGGAAACTAAATACAATGCAGGGTTATCTGATAAAGGATATCCTGGTTAACTATTTACAATAGTGGTACAATAGTATATGGAACAACTAGTTATTTACATTGTGAAGTTGGTCTGTTGCGGGAGTCTATCTGGTTTGACCACTTCTGCTATTCACCTGGGGGTTATGTTCGGAGCTGTCATTGAGATATTTAAGGAAGAGGAAATGCTTTAAAGCCTTTCTGAACTGACTTAGATTAGGTATTGCTCTGATTTGTGCTGGTAAGATGTTCCATAGAGAAGGGGCGCAGAATTGGAAGGCTCTGTTGGCTGTTGATCTAGTGTTGACTTGGAGAGAGAAGAGGATTCACAGGATAATTTTCACAAATCCCTCACCCGCAGCATAGAAAGCCAGCTCAGATTGCTGGAATTCTTGTCTTTCTCTTAACTTCAACACTTCCCCTAGAAATATGCTGACTGTATCAGGAAAGAATTAATATCCTGCCTCGTCTACAGTTAAGCCATCGTCCTGATTGAATTAGTTTTATAACAACTCTTACTGTCGGCATGTCTTCTGCCACGCTTCTTACCTAATTCTTTCCTCCTCTAAGTTCAATATATTAAAAAACAGTGAATCGACATGGACATGTGACCAGTGTGTGCTCATTGGATGCTAATGCTAGCATTAATCTCCCTCCATTTTTAGACCAAGGACGAGATGGCAAGAATGACTGGGTTCAGAGTCCCCTGTTCACGTGGCCGATACAGAGGAAGGGGAAGACCATGTGCCCCATTCAGTCATCTAAGGAAGAAAAAGCCATGTTACAGGTAATGTACGCTGCTCTGACATGGTGTGCTTTGCCTGGGGTACCTTGAGCAAACATCTTACTGCCTATTAGTTAAAATGTAAATAATCGCATTGCGATTCAAGTTGCCTATACATAGTTAGTTGTACCATGTTCCCTGTAACTCATGTTCTGTTCGATGTAAACCGTCTTGATACCACTGAAAGGCGGTATATAAGAAATGTTAAATAAAATAAATAAATACGGAGGGTAAGTTAATTTTGCAGATGGGAAAAGGCTCCAAGAATATCGTGCATTTTTTTTTGTTTAGGTTTTTTTTTTTTTGCTGTAGAAGTCTAATTTAGGAAGACGCACACGTATTTCTGTTGTCTTTATAAAATAGGCATAAAATATTATAGGTGCCCAGTTATAAAAATTGCCCACTAAAAGGGGTAATTTTTATACTGCCCACATTGGTGTGAAATTTCTGGGTACTCTGAAAATACAAAGCTAGTCGTTTCTTCCTGCCCCCCCCCCACCCCCATCTATGCATGGCCTAGGGATGCTTCCGCTGTACTTACACCTTGTTCATCCTGCATACCAGTTACTAAGGAATGTTAATGTAATACTAGTGATGCATTATTTGCCCTTAACACAGGATTTTTACCAGGATGTGGGTTAAATAAAAAGATGCAAAACGGAACAGTGCAATAATCCTAGAAAGATACCATTTTGAGGTGTTTATCCTCCCTCCCTGAGAGTATCAGGCTCTCACTGCATAGCATGATGTTCCCAGGGAGTGATTTAAAGGACCTGGTGCATTAAAAAAGTATCCCAGCACCCAGCATTGCCATGAAGGTAAATGGGCAGCAGTGATATTCATCCGCTGCTCAGATTAGCCTCAGTGGTGAAAGTTAGGCCAACCTTTACTGTGCAAAGTCTAGCTAAATAAATAAATACCCTTTCAATCTGTTAAAATATTTTAAGTTGGCCATCTTGTGAACTTAGAAACATAAAAATATAATGGCACAAAAAGACCATATGGCCAATCCAATCTGCTCTTCCATACCAAATACTATAGTCCCTCTTTATCTTTAGAGACCTTCTGTGTTTGCCCCATGCTTTCTTGAATTCAGATACTGTCCTTGCCTCTACTATCTCCAGTGGGGGACAATTCCATGCATCTACCACACTTTCCATAGAGAAATATTTCCGCATATTACTCCTTTCACCCTCATCTTATGTCCCTCTCGTTGCATTTAATTGAAAGAGGCTCTCCTCCTGTGCATTTATGCCACCGAGTTTTTTAAACATCTCTATCATATCTCCTCTCTCCCACATTTCCTCCAAAGTATGCATATTGAGATCTTTAAACCTGTCCTCAGATGATTTATAATGAAGCCCACTGACCATTTTATTATCCACCCTCTGTATGGACTCCATCCTGTTTATATCCTTTTGAAGGTGCAGTCTCCAGAATTTCACACAATACTCCAAATGAGGTTTCACCAAAGACATAGAGAGGCACTATCACCTCCTTTTTTCTGCTGGCTATTCCTCTCTCTATGCACCCAAGTATCCTTCTGGCTTTCACCATTGCCTTTTCTACCTGTTTAACCACTTTAAGATCATTGGAAACAATCGCGCCCAGGTTCCGCTCTTCTTTCGTGGACAGAATTTATTTCACTGTTCTGTGTTTTTTCTCTCTAGGTACTATTTACACCTTGCTTATTGATTCACACTAGAATCCCAAATTCTTTATACTGGAGGTTTCGTTTCCCTCCCAATCCATTCTAAGAGAGCCTGTTCTGTGCTAGAAAAGTTGATGCAAAGAGGAATCTTTGTACCTTTTTTGTTGTTCTACTCAACTTTTCTATATTTCCTAGTAATAATGAACAGGCAAAGCATTAAAGTTTTAACCTCTACTGTTTATGCTGCAGACATATCCTCACGCTGATTTTTGATGAGCATGTGACTTAGTGTACTGATAGTAATTTTGTATGCATTACCCACATCGTCCTCCTAAAGCTTACTATTAAAACCTCTTCCTCCTGACATCCGATTGAAAGCTCATGTTTGACGACATCAAAAGTCCATGCATTGTTTTAGTTTGGGCGGGGGGAGGATGGAAAAAAGTACTTGTGTGAGGTTTTGATTTTTTAAAGTGAAAGCATATGTGTGTTTTCATTTACAAAGCGGGTGCAAGGTGCATGGGTAAAAAAAAAAAGAAAAAGTACCCGGGAAGGTTCGCTACCATGTGGGCAGTATGAAACTCACCCTCTGAATGTCCAGAGGTTACTGGTCAAGGAGATTCTTTCCTAGCTGTGTCTCTCCAGGCTTAGGCATTGCTGTTACTGTGACTGACTTTGGTCCTAGTAAGAAATTTATTCCTTCCTCAAGCCTCCTCCATGTCCACAAGTGGGATGACTACTAAAGCTTTCACTGTTTATCACATTCTCAACCTTATCAGTTGGGTTTCGGGGACTTGGTTGGAATGAGTTTGTGCCTATTTTGTTCACAAGGAGGATCGGTCTGCATTTATAGTCTGTATTTATAGTTAAATCTTTATTGATCAGGCCAATTGCTAGCCCAGCATATGGTTAGGTGCGGGGCCATGTGTGGAAACTCTCTGCGGGGCCTCATTTGCATAATGGACCTCATTTGCATAAAGTTAAGGTGCACTAACTTTTAGTAAGCATGCCTCTTAATGAGTGTATGAATAAAGAGAGACTACCAGATTTCTATATTACTATACTCCAGTGCCAACCGTCAGGCACATTAGGAAGTACTATAAACACTGCCCATTTAGAACCCATGTTATCCACGATGACGCCTAACTGTTTTTCCTGGGTGGTGGTTCCTAATGTGGAACTTTGCATTGTGTAGCCATAATTTGGTTTGTTCTTTCCTAGGTGCATAACTTTGCACTTTTCCATATTAAATTTCATCTGCCATTTGGATGCCCAGTCTTCCAATTTATCAAGATCCTCTTGCAATTTTCCACAATCCTCATGGGTTTTGACAACTTTAAATAGTTTTGTGTCATCTGCAAATCTGATAACCTCACTCGTTGTTCCCATTTCCAGGTCATTTATGAATGTGTTAAAAAGCAGCGGACCCAGCACAGATCCCTGGGGTACACCACTATTCACATTTCTCCATTGGGAAAATTGGCCATTTAGCCCTACCCATTGCTTTCTATCTTTTAACCAGTTCCTGATCCACAATAGTATATCACCTCCTATCCCATGACTTTTTAGTTTTGCCAAAAGTCTCTGATAAGGGACCTTGTCAAAGGCTTTCTGAAAGTCCAGATACACTATAACTGGCTCACCTTTGTCCACCTGTTTAATCACACCTTCAAAAAAACATAACAGATTAGTAAGACAAGATGTTCTTTGTCTAAAGCCATGTTGGCTGTCTCTCATTAAGCCATGACTATCTACATGCATAGGTATTGCTGTATATCTATGTAGGGGTTTGGTGGCTTAGTGCCAGTCATAACATCATGGTAGTAGTGGCAATACGTCCCTACTGTGGCTATGCCCCCTGATTGTACTGTGGCTGCAATGCCCCCCTTGGTGGTAAATTCATGCGCTCTGCATGTTTGCCCCATGGTACTCACAGCGCTTTAGTAAACGTGGCCCTTTTGCACTATTGAGAAATATTTTAGGAGCCTCTATTTAAAAAAACAAAAAGGCACTTTTTTGAGAATTTTATAAATGCCCTGATATTTGTAACGGTAACACAGTGGGTAAATTTATTTCTCAATTCCATGTTCTTCCTTCCTAAAATACCTGCTGTATAATCTCTTCACCACCACTCCATTAACCCAGCAGCAACAGATAATGAAAGGAAGAAAGGAATCTGCTCCGTGGACAGTCTATAGCTTGCTAGCCTAACTTCCTTAATGGTTGTTAGTCTATGTCACAGACTAAAGATGGTAAACCAAAGAATCGGAGAGGAATTTTCCTGGGGCTGGAGTCTGTCTCTCTAGCATACCTCTGTGTTTTTTGTCAATTTAAAAAATAAAATGCCTTTTTTGCTAACAATATGTTTTATATCTATTACCAGGAACAAGCTGCATTGTCGCATGAGAAGGAGAGGTAGAAAATAATGCCAATCTATGTAATCCAGATAATTGGGCAAAATAAATGCCCCAGTGTACCAGCTTCCACTTAGTGCCTTTTGTCTGCTGGAGCAATCTTAGCTTTGAAGGCTTATCTTTGAAGATCATATACTTTCCTGACTGAGTTAATGTGTGTTTTAAGTATATTATTTTCTCTTTCAATTTTAATATGAATTACTCAATTCTAAGATTTTATATCTACTCCTGCTTTCCACCTATTGAATAAATTGTGAGCTATATTCACAGATTTGTTTGCTTTAATGTGAAGTGTAAAGATGAAATGGGGGGGGGGGGAAGGAGGGGTTTGCACATCATTTGTTGTGAAACATTAAATGTGTAACTGACTGTACTAAGGAAATAGCACTTAGCCATTAAAAGTGCTGGAGTAGGAGGTGCCGGAGTAGGAGGTGGGTGGAAAATTCATAAGCCTGATATGGATTAACAAATGGAAACAATCTTTTTGGACTGAGTGGAGAACATAATAGGGCAAACTATTTTCTTGTGTGTAGATTTATCCCTTATCTGGAGGAGTGAGTCACGATCCACATCTCTAGCTCTCTGGTAGACCCTATGAATGGACTTCCTAGGATAGCCCGTCTGCCTAAAACAGGTGGCAAGTGTGTATGCATTCTTCTCAAAATCAACTTGATCAGAGCAGATATATCTAATGCATAAAAATTGGCTAACTGGTAAATTCTTAAGAGAACTATTGTGGAAGCTGCTGTAGTCCAAAAAATGGTTGTAGTCTGTTGGTTTTCTGAAGAGATCAGTTCTGAATCCCATCTCAGTCTTGATAATCATGATGTCCAAAAAGGAAATCCTATTACAGTCAAACTGTGCTTGGAATGTTGGATTGCAATCCAAGCTGTTAATCCATTCAATAAATTCCTCTGTGTTTCCCATCCCAAATCAAAAGGGCATCATCTATATAATGAAGCCATACTTTCACATTAGGTTTATAGGTGTGTTGTGTGAGGAACTCAGTCTGAAACTGTGCTACATATAGGTTGGCGATGTCAGGTGCCATTGATGACCCCATCACAACACCCTTTATTTGCTTGTAGAACATTCCATCGAACCAAAAATAATTCTCAAACCGTGGTAAACTGTTCAGTGGTTCCAAGAAGAATGTTGAAATCCTCCCATTGTGGGATATTCATATATAGTGATTCGATATCAAGAGTAACCAGACGTAACCCCTCGTGATATCCTGAAAAAGTCTGAATAACACGGACCGAATCTCTTGTATAAGATGGAATTTGCATAACAAATGGGCGTAATAAAACATCTAAAAAATTTAGAGAGAGGTTCAAAGAGAACCAATAGCGGAGATGATGGGATGTCCAGATGGATTCACTATAGATTTGTGTATTTTGGGTAAAATATAGATGGTGGGTACTAACAGATGAGAAACTATCAAAAATTCCATTTCCATTTTGGTTTGGTAATCTGCCTTATGGCCAAGAGATACCAAGGAATCAGCTTTATTTTTAAGGAGTGGCATGGGATCGCAATCTAGGCGAATATAAAATTGAACGTCATTTAGTTCTCTCTTTATTTCAGCAATATAATCAGTGCAGTTCATCACCACAATTGCCCCTCCTGGTTTTATGACAATTCTATGATTAGTCATAGAACATAATGACAGAAAAAGACCACATGGCTTATCTAGTCTGTCCTTTCATATCAACCACTACAACAGTCCCCTTTTTTCCTTTACAGATTCTCTGTGTTTGTCCCATGCTTCTTTGAATTCAGATACTATCCTTAGAGAATCTAGGGCTGCCTTTTGTTTATGAGAAGTGTTATGATAAATAAGACATTGGTTAGTCTCAAGACCAGAAATACATTTAAGAACTGTCCATTCAAACATATCAATGGCTGGATTACCCCCAAACAAGCGAATTCATGAAGATTGGCCAGATAGTTTGATCAAGCCTGTTTACAGAAAGCTTTAATCTTAAGTTTCCTTATAAACTTAAATAAATCTACTCGTGTATTGAAAGAGTCATATCGGACCAAAGGATCAAAAGAGAGACCTTTGTTCAAAATCTCCAACTGTGCATTTGTTAAAGGGACAGTGACAGCCCAGTTGTAGGGAGATCCCTTCACACTAGGGGTTGACTGACAGTGAGTATTATTCAGAAATGTGTTCACCTCCAGTTTTTATAATATTTTGTCCTCTCCTTTGTTCTTGCATTCTTTTCTCTACATTTAGGTTTGCTGGTTATCTGGACACCACTTGCAATATACCATTCATAACGGTTGTATGTTTACACTACTGCACAGATCTGCTCATTCAATCTTATCATAGATACATAAGACACATACACCTAAATAGGTTGAGGCTATTACCGCTATACAATTGGTTAAGCTCATCAAGTTGTTTGCCATGGGGACAAATGATTCTGACAGTGGGGATATATTTAATATTTACTCCCATTTGGTATAGTTTACTTGTTTGTTCATTATTAGTAACCTTTTCCCTGACCAAAAGAATTTTGGTTTTCTGTCTGGTGTTTTTGGGCATATGAACAGTAACGCTACACCAAATGTGAGCACCTTGATGTCACTCTTACCTTGTTTTAAATTGGCGCCATAACAAAGATCAGTCTTTTGAAGTTTAGATGTGTTGAGCACCTTTGGGTAAGTTGCATTTTAATGTATATCAAGGATAGAGGGTTACATAGAATTGAAGTTACTAGCGATTTATACCAGCAGTACTGCTGTTTTTATGATTATATGGGAGAGTTTCCATTATGCTTATTACCCCCACGGGTTTACTTGGTTTATATCGGAGGGTTGCTTTTCTCCTATATTAATAATGTTAATGGCATACCTTTGTCTGCGTCCTCAGGGTGGCTTCAGTGACTCTTAGGAAATGTGTAGAGGATGTATATGATGTCTAGTTATATGTGCAGAATAGCCATATTTTGGTGATTTATTTTGCCGTTAGGTGTTTCCATTTGATTTGTTCTCTGAGTGATACTCTTATTGGTGTGTAATTCTGACCTTGTCCCCTCATATATTGTTTTGGATTACTGCTACTTGATTACTAAAGATATGTATATGTATTCCATGTTTTAAGCCTTTGATGTGCTTGTTCATAGGCACATACAATTGTTTTTATTATCACAATTGATGCATATAACTGGTTATTAAGCTTTCTTTAGCTTAACCATCCATATATGTTATGTTTCAGTTTTAATTGATTGACACTGAAATTTTGTCACTCTATTAAATACACTTGGTTTTAATTTGTGTTCAGCATGCTTTTGTGTGTATTTACATCATGTGATTTTTTTTTTAGTTTATACCTTTTTGGTTTTATGTTTTTATTTTATATTGGATTATTTTATATATATTATTATGTTTTTATTTTTATTGGATTGCTATTATTTATTTATAGAGGTTGTAATCCCCTGAAGGGAGTGGAGGAGTAGCCTAGTGGTTAGAACACTGGCTTGGTAACCAAGCAACCAGGGTTCGATTCCCACTAGCACTCCTTGTGGCCTTGGGCAAGTCACTTAACCCTCCATTGCCCCGGAAGAAAAGCCTGGCAATCTACTTCCGGTGACACTGCCAAGAAAACCCAGGAGCTTCTGGGTCACCAGGAGTCAGGACTGACTTGAAGGCACACATTGCATTGCAATCCCCTGAAGAGGACCCCTGGCCGAAGCATGTGTTGGGCTGCCCTCTTGCTTTGTTGAATAAAGTGGTCTTTCCATGGTGATTTGTGTCCTGCTCTTTGTTTGTGCCTGTTTATGTTACAGGAGGGGTGTTCTCTCTGGTCCGCAGCATAGCTTAGTGGTTACAGCAACAGCTTGCTGACAGAGAGACCAAGGTTTGATTCCTACTGGCACTCCTTGTGGGCTTGGGCAAGTCACTTTATCCTCAATTGGCCCAGAAGAAAGGCCTGGCATTCTACTTCCAGGCGCACATTGTGTTGCATTGCATCCAGATGAGTTAAGTGTTCCAACCTTACCTGTTGCATTAGCCGTACTGCACATGGAGTGACAGCTGCAGTCCTTGCCCCGTTCACTTCAGGTGGGAATTAGCGCTAAGTGTCAAGCTGCTGTGTTACATGTTAGTGCAGGTGTGTGCTGATGGTATCCATTAATCACTTAACGCACTTGTGCTTTACAAAGAAAATAGACTTCAATTTGTAAATAATTATATTTATCCTGTTCTCTGGAGGAAACAAAGACTTATGAGGCTGTTATGTCTGGGGTCTCCTCCCCAGCAAGTTAGCAGGTTGTGGAGGATTCTGAGAGGTAAGGGTTTATTTTTTCCAAATTCATGCCTATATGTGGACTGCAGATGCGTGTATACATGTGTCATGGGGAAACTGGGCACTGTCCGTGCTTCTTGTTCAGTTCACGCTAGTACCATTGATCATGCATTTGTAAGTCCTCATTTAGCCAAATAAAACAACAGTTTACTCTGGTCGGTCCTTTTCTTGGTCGTTTGTATTGGTTCATTCTCACTACTGAACACAGTTATGTTTTTGAAAATACCCGGTTTTCTTGTATATAAAAATATCATGAGAATACAAGATAACTGTTTAAGGGAAATTTATCCTGCTTTCCTTTACAACTTTTTTCCTGCCATATTTATTTTTCATATAATTATATTATCTATAGTCAAGCTAAAGTTTCTCTTTAATTCCTGTGAAAGCATTCTGGAGCCTCTATATGTGCCTTATGTTTTCTGTTCATCCTTTACTTCTTGAAAGATTACGACTTTGGTGCCTTTTAGTGTAGTTACAGTTTTGTCAATAATTTATCATCCTCCTTTTTCTGGAATTTCTTCATCTGCACCTCCCATTACACATATTTCACCATCATTGCCTGCTTTGCCTTTCATTAGGCCACGAAATGCACCCGAATTCCCCTCTTCAAAGCCAGCAACAAAATTATTGTTCCAGCTGACTGGCTTCAGCCACTTTTGTTCTTTGGGAATTCACAAGAGACACCTGCCATCCAGTGGTAAGTTTTGCATCTCCTTTAACAAGCATCTTCTAACTATTTTAATTTATCAACCAATCAACCACTAAGTCAGATATAGCACAGTGTCATAATGTCCAAGCATGTCATTTTGGAATCAGTTATGATTGAATATGGTCTTTCCTTATGAGGAAATATTTTTAAATTGTAATTTAATTTCCCATATTCAAAGGAAGGACAGTGGCTTCAATATTTGCTTTGTTTTAAAAAGTTCTTTTCAGACATTCATGGTTACTGCACCTTACTCACATAGGGAATAGTTTGCCTTTATTTTAAGCCACATATTGGGTGTGGTGTTTTTTTTAAGCATCATGTTTCTTGGGTATTATATTCATTCAGTGGTGGTTTAGCTCAGCTAATTTAAGCAAACAATTTCTCTCAGCCCATAACAGGGGCAGATACTAAAGTGCTTTAGGGAAACATGCACATTTTTGTCCTTTACCATGTGATACAGGGCAGAAACGTGCATTTTTACTGTAACACAAATTTACATCACACCATGCGGTAAGGAATATTGAAATGTAAACACATGGACAAGGCCTCCATTATTATTGAAATTGAAGAACGTAGCTTGCAGAAATCGCTACAAAGCTGGTGGGTTTATATTTTCCACTGGGAGCATCCAGCTGCTAACATGTGCCCAATGCTCTAGGCTGTGAAATTAAAGGACCCGCTGCAAAAGAATTCAACTGGTGCTCCAGGGGTGTCTTCCCCCAGTACCACCCATGACTCAGGGTTTGGCCTACCCCACCCTGCCCAACTGCCAAAGACTACTGGGGTCTTCCTTTTTAAAGTCCCTAGAGATCTAGTGGGGTAGACTGGCAGGTGTGATCCTCTCTCGCTTATCCCAGCTCTGCCTGCAAAATGGCACCCAAGGTCCCCTAGCAGTATTCTCATAGTACCGTGAGACTCCCATTGGGGGAACCAGGTGTCTTTTTGCACTGGGAACCAGCAGGAGCAAGAGGGAATTGCTACAGCCAGCCTATCGAACTTGCTCACCAGGGGACTTCAAAGGTAGGTCTCGGTGGCCTTTGGCAATTGGGAGGGGCCCAGGGGAAGGAATATTTGCAGGATCAAACTCCAACCCCTGAGCCTTTTACTTTTGCTACTTGGGAGCATCAGGTCACTGCTATCTTTCCCGGCCAGGAGCGTTGGGCAGCTAATACTAGCTTTGAGCTGGCATTATTTTTCCTTTGGAATAACGCAGCTTGTAGTGACTATCACAAGCTACTTTATTCCTTTACTGTGGGAGCCACTTACCTGTGGTACTGAGTTGCTGCAGGTTAATGACTCCTGTGGTAAACAGCTGTGCTATAATGTCACATTTTACTGCAGCTTTTAGTACCCCTCCCCCTTCCTTATGCCATTTACCATTTATTAAGAATGGGTGGTAAGAGTGAGGATTGATGTTTTTGATTCTGGCCTAGAGCTTTAGAGTGAGGTGAATAAATGCTGCTGCTGCTGCTAATTATTTGTATAGCACTACAAGGCGTACACAGCGCTGTACCTATAGATGTAAGACCCAGTCCCCGCTGATCAGAGTTTACAATCTAATCAAGATGAAAAAACATTGCAAAACTGGGGACTAGAGTATAGCAAGATGCACAAGTAGTGGGCGAAAGAATAAGGGGCACTGGGAACCAAAAGCAGCCTCAGAGGTGGGTCTTCAGCCTGAATTTGAATAGGGCCAGAGAAGGAGCCCGATGCACCGACTCAGGTAGTTTGTTCCAGGCATATGGAGCAGCAAAGTGGAATGGATGACGTCTGGAGTTGGCAGCGGCAGAGAAGGGCACAGATAAAAGGGATCTGCCAGAGGAGTGGAGTTCCCGAGGAGGAATGCAGAGTGAGATGAGAGGAAAGGTAGGGAGGAGCTGCAGAATGAACGCACTTGTAGGTAAGTAGGAGAAGTTTGAACTGGATGAGGAAATGGATAGGGAGCTAGTGAAGTGACTTGAGAAGAGGGATTACATGATTGATTGTTTATATTAGATTTGATTAATCAAGCAGCTTTTCTATAAAATCTTTATTTGTTAATGTATAAAGGCAAGGGGAGGGGGGTAACCTGCAAGGAGCAGCAGGTATCACTCTAATCACCTCATGGGGCAGACTAGATGGACCATCATTTACTCTCTTACTCTGATATTTTTGTTTTACTTTCCTAGAAGATTAAGGGCCACTATTCGGAAGCTCGTAGCCAGACAAGCGTGCATGTTATCCAGGTAGGAGCACAGAGGGTTATTCAGCAGCATTTATCTACATAATGCCATTCAATACCCTGGCAAGCAGCTTAGTACAATCTGGATGATGCCGGTCTGGGCAGTGGGCGGAGCCTGTTACTATCCGGATAGCAGTGATTGTCGGTGCCACTATCTGTTTAACTTGGGATAGCAGATATGCGGCTAGGCTGCCTGGATAAGCGGCTACAGTGGCCACTTTGTCTGGAAATTTGGCTGTATCCAGATAGTGGTACTGAATATTCGGATGCCAAAGTGCTGCAGTCAGCACTTAGCCTTTTGAACTTTGGCCCTTTAGAGTGTTGCAGGAACCTATAGAGGAAAAGAAGAAATTAGACCTTACCTGCTAATTGTCTTTCCTTGAGTTCTCTCCGGGCCAGTCCAGGTACAGTTAGGTAGTCAATCCCTTCTAGCAGCTGAGGACTGAATGCTGAAAAGTTTTGCTGACAGATGCAATAGCTCCCTCTGGTGTCAGAAAATCAGTTAACCATTGTCAAAGCAGAGTACGAACAGAATCCACTTGTTTCTAATTAAGAGAATAAAACCCAAACTTCTAAAACTGGAACCAAAAAACAACTGGCAACTCAGAATGACGTAGATCCAAAGCGCCCCCCCCCCCTACCAACTGTAGCAGGGCAGCTCTGGAGCCCTAAAGTATGAAGAGTCCCCCCCTCCGGGACCGTGAACTCATCAACATCCTCTTCCAAGCGCGACCAGGCTTCATCAGCGCCGACATGCGCCAAAAACTGTACGGAAAAACCGAATGCACTAAGGAACTCCTCGCGAACCACAGCTCGCAGAACACTGAGGTGGGACCTGGACTGGCCCGGAGAGAACTCAAGGAAAGACAATTAGCAGGTAAAGTCTAATTTCTTCTTCCTCATCGTCTCTCCGGGCCAGTCCAGGTACAGTTGGGCAGTACCTAAACTGGGGAGGTTCCTGCGAGCCCTGCCAAAATGGCCAAAGCCCCTACCGTAGCATCCTCCCGGGCCTGCACATCCAACCGATAGTGCTTCATGAAAGTATGCAGCGAGGACCAGGCCGCCACCCGACAGATATCCGCTGGTGGAGTCAAAGTCATCTCCGCCCAAGAAGTTGCTTGTGCTCTAGTCGAATGTGCCCTAAGTTCTTGTGGAGGCGACCTGCCCTTCGCCTCATAAGCTCTAGCTATCGCTTGTTTTACCCAGCGGGCGATAGAAGTCGCCGCCAGACCTTTGCGCGGACCCCCAAATAACACAAACAACCAAACAGATCTTCGAAACAGTTTTGTAAGTCGAAGGTACTTCCGAAGAACGCGCCCCAAATCCAACTTTCGAAGCTTCCGATTCAGCTTATCGCCGTGGGACTGAAAAGTAGGGAGCGAAACGGTCTGATTTAGATGGAAACTGGACACCACTTTCGGCAGAAAAGAGGGAACGGGCCGTAGAACGACTTTTTCCTTTGAAAAATGCAGATACGGCTCTTTACAGGAAAGCGCCTGCAAATCCGAAACCCTCCTAGCCGAGCACAGAGCCACTAGGAAGGCTGTTTTCCAAGTAAACTCCTGTAGACAACCGGACAGCTCCGACTCAAAAGGCGGACCTGTTAGGGCTTCAAGCATCAAGTTCAAATCCCAAGGAGGAACAACCAGCCGACGAGGCGGATGAATATTTTTAGCTGCTCGTAGGAAGCGCTGCACATCTGGATGCGACGCAAGAGACCAGCCGTGCACTCGTTCCCGGAAGCATGCCAAGGCTGCCAAGTGTACTTTGAGAGTGTTAAGAGCCAATCCCTTGTCTAGACCCCCTTGAAGAAATGCTAAGAGGTCCGGTAAACTGGCGGAGCGGGGGGAGATTTTCCGTTCTTTAGCCCACGCTTCAAAAATGCGCCATACCTGTATGTACGATAAGGTCGTTGAACGTCGCCTGGACTTTAACATCGTAGAGATCACCGACTCCGAGTACCCCCTACGCTGCAAACGTTCCCGCTCAAGAGCCAAGCCGTAAGCAAGAATCGATCCACCTGAGGCATGTGGATCGGACCCTGACTCAAGAGATTAATTCGAGGGGGTAACCACCAAAGAGGAGCTACTAGCATCCTCACTAGATCCGCATACCAAGGATGCCTGGGCCAATCTGGAGCAATGAGAATCACCCTGCCCCTGTAACGAGAGATTTTTCGAATGACGCGACCTATCAACGGCCAAGGAGGAAACACATACAGAAGCTGGTCTTCTGGCCAGGACTGAACCAACCCATCCAGGCCCTCCGACATGTGTTCCCTGCGTCTGCTGTAAAAACGAAAAGCTTTGGCGTTGGATAGAGTCACCATGAGGTCCATCACCGGCTGACCCCAGCGAAGAGAGATGCCGTGGAAGATGGCCGCATTCAGCTCCCACTCCCCGGGATCCAGGCGATGTCGACTGAGAAAATTGGCTTGAACATTGTCCTTTCCAGCTACATGAGCCACCGAAATGGCCGACAGATGTAATTCCGCCCACTGTAGAAGGACCCCGCTCTCGCGAAGCAATGGAGCACTGCCGGTGCCGCCCTGTTTGTTGATGTAGGACACCATGACCAGATTGTCGGAAAACACTCGAACCACCCGTCGGGCGATCAGATCCGAGAAATGAAGAAGAGCCAAACGAACCGCTCTCAGCTCCAGACGATTGATAGACCATCTGCTCTCTGTAATCGACCACGCTCCCTGCGCTACCTGGGACAGACAATGCGCCCCCCAACTGGACAGACTGGCATCCGTCGTGACTAAAATCCATTCCGGATCCTGCAGCGGCACTCCTGCATAAAGATGAGCCAGAAGCCGCCACCATTGAAGACTGAGTCGGACTTCCTCCGCACAGGGAAGGCTTTGAGAGAGCGGATGAAGTTACGGAGACCATCTGGAGAGCAAGGCGTGCTGCAGAGGACGCATGTGCGCCCTGGCCCATGGTACGAGATCCAAGGCGGCAGCCATCGACCCCAGCAGTTGCAGATACCGCCACGCCGATGGCGCCCTGAGCTGCAGGAAAGCATCCACTTGAGCTATCAGCTTCTGCCCCCTTTCCAGCGGCAGAAGAACCAAACCTTCCTTTGTGTCGAAGACGGCTCCGAGGTAAACTAACCGTTGCGCCGGAAGTAAGTGACTCTTTGCTCGGTTGATAACCCAACCGAGGTGTTCCAGGAATTGTACCACTCGAGCCGTCGCCGCAACTGATTCTTCCCGAGAAACCGCACGAATTAGCCAATCGTCCAGATATGGATGGACTTGAATGCCCTCTTTGCGAAGAGCTGCTGCCACCACTACCATAACCTTGGTGAAGGTGCGGGGAGCTGTTGCGAGACCAAACAGTAATGCCCGAAATTGAAAATGTCCCATGGGGACTGCAAACCGCAGAAAGCGCTGATGCTCCAGCCGAATGGGAATGTGGAGGTAGGCCTCCGTAAGATCTATGGAAGAGAGCCACTCTCCCGGCCTCACCGATTGAATAACGGAACGTAGGGTCTCCATGCGAAAATGTGGCACCCGTAAGCACCGGTTGACGTGTTTGAGATCGAAGATCAGACGAAACGATCCCTCCTTCTTGGGCACTACAAAGTAAATCGAGTATCGACCTGCACCGCACTGGTCGGGAGGAACGGGAACCACCGCCCGCAGATTCAACAAGCGCTGCAGGGTGTCCGCGACCGCTCGGCTCTTTGTCCGAGTACACAAAGGCATCCGCCACCGGCGCAGCGAACTCTAGAGCATAGCCGTCGCGAATGATCTCCAGGACCCAGAGATCTGAGGTTATGGCGGTCCAGGCGGAGAGAAATTCCTGCAAATTTCCTCCTACCGGTATCTCTGCCTGGACCAGCCTCCCTTCATTGTGGTTTCTTAGAAGGCGTGTGCTGAGAACTGAAGAATCCTCTGCCAAACCCCCGGGCTCCTCGAAAGGACTGACCCCTGGAAGGAAATCGACCCCTTTGGTAAGGCACAAATCTAGAACCACGAAATCTACGAATCTCTCTATTGTGCCCCCTCTGCATAGGATTTGTTTTAGCCCCTCTAGGCCTATCCTCTGGAAGACGACCGCCTTTTGAGTCGCCTAAATCTTTCACAATCTTCTCCAAAGCTTCTCTAAACAGTAGCTTGCCTTTATACGGGAGTTTATTTAGACGGGAATTAGAGGAAGTATCCGCTGCCCAATTGCGCAACCAAAGAAATCACCGAGCCACTATGACAGAAGCCATGGCCTTCGCCAAAATCCTGATCAAATCATAAAAAGCATCCGCTAGATACGCCGCTTTTAAGAGTCAAGCTGCCTTTTGCTTTTAAATTCTCCGATGTCCCCTTCCTTTTTTTTTTTTTTTAAACTAACTCCACTGACTGATCCACTTTGTCTCTCCTGGGAGCTTGCCAGAGATACGTCCACTCTAGCTGCTGAGGACTGAAGACTGACTTTCTGACACCAGAGGGAGCTATTGCATCTGTCAGCAAAACTTTTCAGCATTCAGTCCTCAGCTGCTAGAAGGGATTGACTACCCAACTGTACCTGGACTGGCCCGGAGAGACGATGAGGAACAGCACTTTTTTCTACTGGTGAGATTAGTAAGGTGCGACTTCTCTCCTATTAGCTGAGAGCTATGGAAACAGCATTTGACCTTAAATGCCAGATCCTAGCCATAAACTGAGCGCATGTCCTCAGTGGCTTCTGCTTAATTATATTAGTATTCAGGGTGCTACTGTGCGTGGGAGAATTGGATTTAGCTTGTGCCTTAGTCAGAAGCTCAAGAAGAGATACAGGTACTGTAGATATTTTCCTGTCCCCAAAGGACTTACAGTCTAAGTTTGTACCTGAGGCTATGGACGGTTGCCCAAGATCACAAGGAACAGCAGTGGGGTTTGAACCTTGGCAATTGCCTCACTCAGTGGCTCTATTGGAAGTTTTATCACATATTTTTCAAGGGTCTCTTTTTGATACATAGTGAAAGATTGTGTGTGTGTACATTTCCCCTGTGACTCCCAGCTCATAGTAATAGCAGATAAAGACCAGAATGGTCCATCTAGTCTGCCTAATAAGGTGGCCAGAGTGGTTGTATCATCTGCTCTGTGAAGGTCCCCCCTTCTATGCCTTTGTTTAGGGTTGTACTCGCTGCTCCATGCAGGTCATCCCTCAACTTGTTGAAGTCTAAAGATATTTAAGTTTTTGATTCCATCCTCTTTCTCAGATCGTCTTGTAGCTAAACTGTTTCCCCTAGTGAGAATGCCCCCACCCCTCCCTCAGTTGCTGATCAGTGAAACTGGCTTCCAGAGCTCAGGCTGTCTTTGGGACATATGACTACTGTCTAGCCACTCATCCTCCTGCCTTTTGCTGAGCATATATCAGAAGCCTGGCTATTGGATTTCACTCTGCAGTATCCAGACGTGCAAGGAGGGGTGCAATTTTATGTCATGTATTAAACAGAAATTTCAGAACAAAGGGGAAAAAGATTTGTATTTGTTCTTGCGGTGTGCAGTGTGTTTATGAATGTTATACAGAGAGGGAGATTTCCCATGTACAGAAGTACGTCAGGCTATAGCGAGGAGGTGAGGCCGACTTGTTGCACCTATAGCTGTGCAGATCCCATTTCTTAGGCTGCACAGGGACTAAAACAGCGCCCCTCTCGACCTGGATGGTCTGCTCACCCTGCCTGCATGTAATCTCTAACTTACCCTCTATTTAACCTCTGTGTTGATGAATGAGCGGGAGGCGTGCATGAAGACTAGTCTTTTGCTAATGGCGTAGGACAATTCCACATGCTTTACCTGGGTTGTACCGTGCTACGGAAAGGCTGTTATCCAGCATTATTCAGCTAGTGCTACTGGAAATCATAACAAGCTGCCCATATCATGCCAGGGCAGAGCATCAACGTTTAAACCAAGTATGTGGATGGCGGCTCAATTCAGTTTTCTGTCCCGATAACCCAGCGCTCTATATGTATATTCAGTGCCACGTACTGTCCAGATAGCAGAGCTGAATATATATATATAAAATTTATACAGACTGTGGTGTCTAAATATTGACACTTCTATTTCTAACCAATCTTTCTTCCATTCACAGCTGTGGGTACTGGGTCCTTAAGGGCCAGAAGTGAAGCAATGTCCCTTTCTCTAATGTAAAAAGATGTTTTGGGTCAGGCCATAGCAGGCAGGGATTTAAGTTACCTGGAAGGCTCAGATGCATCTATACTGCTATATAAATCTCATTCTGATCCACTTAAAGGTTTCAATAAGGAGTTGTAGAGCATTCTGTCTTTGATATCACCAGACAATAGCAGGACTACTATGGTCAGCTGGCCTTTGGATGGGTGATTTTTCTAGTTCTAGGAATGCGAATCAGAATATACAAAGAGCGGCCGCCCCCTTTAAAAGTCTGGCTCAGGACTTCCGGTGATGTCATCGGATTGCATGGCTGCGTAGCGATCGAGCTCTGCCACCAAAGTCTGTGAAAAGGGGGAAAGCACCCTTGAAAGCAATGTAAAGTTGGAGAAATGTGAGGAGGATAGAAGGGGTACTTACCGTTAGGCAGGAGAAGGCGGAGTGGACCAAGTTCCATCCTGAAAGTGGAGTGAGAAGCTGATTGGGGCAGCAGGAGGCGGATCAGCACAGCGGAGAATAGAGCGGTGGCAAGAGGAGCGGGACAGGAGGGATCTGGAGTGCTGGAGCTGCAGTATAAAGTGCTGGTACAGCAGTAGCAGCAGCAGTGAGCATGAAAGCAGACAAAGGCAGAAGAAAAGCGGCCCGTATTAGAGCAGCACGGGCAGGGGAAGTGGAGGGCCTGTGTGAGAGGACACGTGGCAGAGTGGAGTGGAGGCCGGAGGAGACGTGGAGCATGGGACTACGGCAGGCAGAGTGGTGAGTGACAGGAGCACGAAAGAGAGGGCTGCAGCTGAGAAACGGCAGCGGTCCGGGCACGGAGAAGGGGGCAGAGAAGAACTCCAGTCTGGAACGGAGGGGAAGACAAGTCTCGCCGGAGTAAAACACAGTCAGGCCAAAAAATCGACAGCAAAGTACAGCGAAACATCATCAGAGTAAGTGAAGCACAGGCATCAAGGACTCTTTAAACAAGGGGAGTAATATTCTGCTGTTTTGAATGCACAAAGAAGTATAGATTAAATACAGGGCAAGAAGCCTCATTTAGAGAAGGAGCAGAAGGATAGCTAAAAAGAGCCCTGCATGGTAGGGGGAAAGAAGGAGAGCATTGAAGCACAAAGTGCACTACGCTTCAAGGATCCACGAAAGCAAATGGATAAATCAAAAGGAGGACTATCAGCCAAGAAAAAATTGGCAGAATTTAGATCCTCATACGTGGCCTCAAGAGGAGGGAAAGTGGGGGAGAAGGAAGGTAAAATGGCGGCAGAGCGAGAGTCTGAGCAGGAGAAGGAGATGGAGGGTGCTTGGAGCCCAGGAGTAGCAGAAATGATCAAGATGTGGTTAACAGAATTGAAAGAGGATCTCAAAGTTGTGATCAGTGGAGTTAAAAATGAATTAAGAGACACTACAATCTTTGAGACAAGACCTAGTGGACCTGGGTGCTCGAGTAGAAGAAGCAGAGAACCAGTTGGAACAGCAGGGAGAAGTAATGGATGAAATACAAAAAGGATAGGTGGAATTAAAGCAGGGCCAAGAGGAGCTGAAGATGAAAGCGGAGGACTTGGAAGACCGATCCAGACGATGTAATAAAAGGCTGCTTGGTATCCCAGAGGATCCTAAATACAAGAACTGTGATGAAGTTGTGACTAAAGTATTTGAATATCTGTTACAAACCGCAGATCAAGAGGAGGGAGGAAGGGAGAGTCTCTGCAAATTGAGCAAGCTCACAGAGGTCTGGGTCCTATTGCCCAAGAGACATTGTGGTGTGTATGAACTCTTTCAAAACTAAAGAGCATATTTTGAGGGCTGCCAGAAAACTGAAGCATTTCAAATCGGACGAATATGAGTTGGAACTGTTCCAGGATTTGTCCTACAGCATCGCACATCTTGAAAGTTAGGGATTTGGGAGGGAAGATGGTACATAAAGATGGGGATATTAGGGAGGCCTTTAAGGGATTCTATCAGTCATTATATGAAGCATGAACCCCTCCTAAGCTGGAAAGAGTGCAGAGTTACCTAGAGTCGGTAAAGATTCCAAAATTGGGAGAGGGGGAAAGAAACGAGTTAAATAAGGCAATACAGGCAGAGGAGGTCCAAAAGGCTATAAAACAGTTGAAAGTACATAAAGCGCCGGGGTTAGATGGACTAACAGTGAGGTTCTATAGAAGGTTCGGAGAAATATTAACTGCACCACTAGTGCGATTGTTTAATCTACCAAGGGAAGGGGGTGCATTAGCAGGTACAATGGGGTGGGCAGGCATAACAGTAATACATAGAGGGAAAAGATCCACAAGAATGCTCGTCGTATAGACCTATTTCTTTGCTTAACTTAGATGCTAAGTTATTGGCTAAAATATTGGCTACGTGTTTGAATGCGGTAATTGGGAAATTGATTAATCCCAGGAAGGCAGGTAGCAGACAATATTAGAAAGGTATTAAATATTATTTGGTCAACAGAACTAAAGGAGGAGGAGGCATTGTTATCTCTGGATGTGGAGAAGGCTTTTGACCAGGTGTCTTGGCCATTTCTCTTCCAGGTGTTGGAAAGGGTGGGGTTGGGGGACGAGTTTATAGGATGGGTTCAAGCATTGTATCATAATCCGAAGGCGTGTGTTAGGGTGAATGGGGCGTACTCTTCGTTTTTTGAGCAAGGGAGAGGGACGAGACAGGGATGTCCATTGTTTCTCCTTTTATTTGCGCTTTATGTGGAGCCGTTTGCGGCACGGGTGAGGGAAAGAATGGATCTGCAAGGCATTGTAATAGGAAAGGCAGATTATAGAATATCATTGTTTGCAGATGATATCATTTTGAGTGTGACTAGGCCAAGCTTCTCTTTACCAATATTGATGTGGGAATTAAAGGAATATGGAAGGCTGTCAGGATTCACCATAAATTGGATAAAATCTGAATTTGTCAGTAAAAAAGGAAGTACAGGCAACATTACAAAAGAAATACCCATTTCGGTGGGCCTGGGAAAATATTAGATATCTAGGTATTCAAATTAGCAATAGGCTGGATCAGCTTTATGACCTAAATTATCTAAAGCTATTTGGGGAAGTTGAAAGTCTGTTGAATGGGTGGGGGCAAGGATACCTTTCTTGGTTTGGATGCATTGCAGTTATAAAAATGATGCTTTTGCCCAGATTTTTATTCTTGTTTCAAACGCTACCGATAAGGGTGCCGTATAGGAAGCTACAGCAGTTACAAAGAAATGTCAATAGATTTATATGGTTCAATAAAAGCCCCAGAGTAGTAATGGCAATTATGCAGAGAGCTAAGGAGGAAGGGGGGTTGGGGATGCCCAATTTTAGAAAATAATATATGGCTGCACAATAGAAAGCGATTTACGAATGGCATAGAGATAAACAGAAACATTGGGTCCAAATGGAAGAGCACTCAATAAGGGGAGTGGGCCTTGAAAAGGTAGTATGGAGGGGTAGTAAAACATCTGAGAAGGTACCTATTAACCCCATGATTGCACATACCCTGAGTGTCTGGAAACAAAAAAGAAGAGGTCAACTCCGCCAAAAGGACACATCACACCAACCTATTAAACAAAGCTATCAACAAGCCTCGTGAACTCTTCGAACTAGTGAAATCATTAACCAAAGCACCCCAGGAAGTCCAATATGACAACGTAATCAAGCCACAAACTCTGGCAGACCACTACGCAAGCAAACTTACTGCAGCCACACCCACTCTCTGTTTGAACACAACACACCGGTCAGCCAATGTGATACGAGAACAGGCATGGAACAACTTTCACAACATAGACGAACGGCAAATGATCAACATAATAACAAACATCAAGACCACCACCTCCCCGCTAGACCCCTGCCCATCTGCCTGGGTTAAGGCGGCTAAGCATGATGTTGTGCACCAAGTCTTACACATTGTGAACCAATCACTACAACAAGGAATCATGCCTGCTCAACTCAAGAAATCCATAATAAGACCGATCCTAAAGAACACCACACTCAACAAGGACGACCCAGCATCCTACCGCCCCATCTCCAGTATATCTTTCCTAGCAAAGATCATTGAAAAGGCGGTCCTCCTACAATTACAAGATCATCTAGATGACCATGAAACCCTGGATGAACAGCAATACGGTTTCAGACAACATCACGGGGTCGAAACACTCCTAATAGCACTACTCAACAATCTCATCAAAGGCCTTGAAGACAAGAAGAAAATGTTTATACTCATTTTCATTGACATCTCTGCCGCCTTTGACACAGTCCATCATGGTATCCTCCTAGACAGGATCGAAGCAATAGGAATATTGGGGACCCCCCTCAAATGGTTCTCTTCATACATCTCAAACAGAAGGCTACAGGTTCTAGTCGATGGCGAAAAAGCTGAAACTTTCACTCAAATGCAAGGAATACCTCAAGGTTCGGCACTCTCAGCACTACTCTTCAACGTTTATATGCAGCCCCTCTGTGAGATATTCAAACGGCACAATATCAACTACCGCATTTATGCAGATGATATCATGCTTTACACACAACTAGATACCGTCAACCCCAACTATAATCAACTTGAAACATGCTTGAACGAGATGACACAATGGTTACAGCAGAACAACATGATGATAAACCATAAGAAAACAGAGGTGATGTATATCGCCAGTAAACCCAACTTTGAACCTCCTGCAACTATCACCCTGTGCGAGAATACATACAACACTAAGAATGAGATAAAATACCTAGGGGTCACGTTAGACAACAACCTAAAGATGGAAAAACACCTACGAAAAACCAATAAGGCAATCTTCCACAAACTCAGAGTACTACAACCTCTACGGAGCATCATTGAACCGCACGACTTCAGGACTGTTGCGCAAGCACTCATTATGCCACACTTCGACTACTGCAACGCTATCTTACAAGGGCTTCCAAAGAAAACCCTAAACATTATGCAAATGGCCCAAAATGTGGCAGCCAGGATCATCATGAGAAAAAACATTACTGAACACATCACACCTGTATTAATTGAACTCCACTGGCTCCCCATCACGGCTCGGATAAAATATAAAACACTGATAACCACATTCAAACTCATACATAACACAGCGCCATCCTTTCTCTCCACCCTTATCAACACGCAACCCTCAAACAGAGACAGAAGAACCGTCAACTCGGACACCCTACATGTTCCAACCGATATCAGATCTGTCAAAGCCAGTACTAGCCACCGAGCATACTCATACGCTGCCCCCACCCTCTGGAACCAACTACCACCTGAGATACGAGCAATAAAAGACCTAATAGTTTTCAGAAAAAAACTCAAGACACATCTTTTCCAGTGTCAATACAATATGATGTAACTCCCAGGGGACCCCAAGCTGCCTCGCTACGAAACAATGAGAACTGTGATACGAAATGTAAAAATGTAAAAATGTAGATATGTAAATCCTGAATCCGCTCCTTTAAACCATCTTCCTGTGTGCTGTGCTTTTCCCTTCAAATCAATGTGTTTATAACCCAAATTTTATGTCATGATTGACATCATTCAACATGTAATCAAACCGCTATTGATCGCTGGAAGTAGCGGTATACAAATGTATACTAAATAAAAATAAATAAATAAAATAAAATTATTAATACAGGATAAAGGATATATACAGGGCATGACAGTGGAGGCGTGTTTCAAGAGGGGTCAAGGGCCAGGGGCGAGTACATTGCGAAGATGGGCCACGTTGGAGCTTACGCACATCTCCCAAGTAGTGGTTAAAGAGGGAGTTAGAGCGTTTGAGGGTATTAAGGATCTCTACGGGTTATCAAACAATGATTATTATCCTTATCTCCAAATAAGCCATTTTCTGAGACAGCAGAGGGCGTAGAAGGACTTATGGGGAAATGGGGGGTGGTTTGAGGCCTTATGCTCGGGACACTTGGGTCAAAAAGGAGCTTTGTCCAAAATCTACAAAGGATTACTGGAGGGAGGAGAGAGTAAACTAGAATATATGAAGAAATGGGAGGAAGATTTAGGAGTACAGTGGAATGAGGAGGTGTGGGATAAGATAATACAGACAGTGGCAAGCATATCTATAACTACTCAAATAAAAGAGAATGCTTATAAAGTATTATATCGGTGGTACTGGACACCGGTACGTAAAAGGCGAGCTGGATTGGGACAATCTGATCTATGCTGGCGGGGATGTCAAGAGAGAAGGGATTTATTACATATGTGGTGGATGTGTGGAAAGATTCAAGATTATTGGGAGAAGGTTTTGGATATAATTTATGAGATGACGGGATATAGGTTGCAAAGAAATCCTGAAATCTTCCTACTGCACAAACTAGAGGAGGGTATTTCGGAGAGGGATGGGGGAGTACTGCATCATTGTATCATGGCAGCTAGAAGTGAAATTGCATAATATTGGACAGGGACGAGTATACCACAAAGTGTGGAGTTTGTTAGAAAAGTGGCTGATTTATGCTTGATGCACAGGTTTATTTATTTATTTATTACATGCACTTATATACCGCGCTATTTTCTATCAGTGCGGTTTACATAGAACCAGTTAAATACACATCTCAAAACTTTCGATTTGTGTTTACAATTAACAGGCAACAGAACTTGGATAGATATCAAGGGGGTAACTATTTACAACTGTACAGAAAGTGCGGGCTGAACGTCTGTTTGAAGTGGTTAGTTTACTGATGAGGCATTTGAGGTGCTGTCATCCGGGTAATGCTCGAGGAAAAGGTGGTATTTCAGAGCTTTCCTAAACTGCATTAAATTAGTGATTGCTCGTATACTAGGAGGGAGGCTGTTCCAGCATTTTGGTGCCGAGAATTTAAAAGCCCTGTTCACTGTTGTCTGGCAGCACTTGGTTGTTTCTCTTGGGACTATTAGTTTATTGTCCTCAGGGGATCTTCCAGGTCTGTTCAGGGGGGTTATCTGAATGAGGTCTGCTAGGGCTGGAGGGGCGAGCTTATTTATGATCTTGAAGGTCAGAATTATGGTTTTGAACATAAACCGCGCTGATCGCAAATAGTGCGGTATATAAGAAATGTAAATAAATAAATAAATAAATAATTCTGCCTTTTATGGGGAGCCAGTGGAGTTGTTTAAGGATGGGTGTAATGTGTTCCCACTTGGAAGCGCCATGGAGCACTCTTGCAGCAGAGTTTATTGCAAGCTGTAAAGGGTGTAGCGTGGATTGCGGGAGACCGTGGAGTATGGCGTTTGCATAGTCAAGATGCGGTATGATCAAGGCTTGGTATACTGCGCAGAAGTCGGCAGGTTCCAGTAAGGTGCGTATGTGTCTAAGTGATCGGATTTTATGGTATATCGCTCTTGCTACATTGCCTATATGGGTCTTCATGTCGAGTCGCTGGTCAAGTGTGACTCCTAGATATCTAATAGAGGGTTTGGTAAGTAGTTCTGCATCTAAGACCTTTAAGCACGGTGGTGTGATGAATTTCGGATCTCTGGTGACGAAAAGGACTTTGGTTTTCTTATGTTGGATTCGCAGGTTTTGTGATTGGAGCCAACTGGATACTGCATTGAAACAGTCCATGAGCGGTGAGAGTTCAGGGTTCTCCATTGTAAAAGGCATATATAGGAGCACGTCGTCTGCGTATAACAGGCATTCCACCTTGAAGGACTGGACGATCTCGCAGATCGGTTGCATATAAATATTAAACAGGGCGGATAGAGAGGATCCTTGTGGGACCCCTTGGCTCTGGTGGAAAGGTTCTGATGTTGCTTCATCTGATCTTACGTGTTGCCATCTATCCGAGAGATATGACTTGCACCATTCGAGTGCTAAATCACAAATCCCCTTCTCTCTGAGGCAGTGTAAGAGGATGTCATGGGAAACAGAATCAAAGGCCGCCGCTATATCCAAGAATATGAGTACGTATCCTCGGCGTATGCTGTCAATTCCTGCAATTATGGTACTGAAGAGGATGATGAGGAGAGTTTCGACCCCATGTGCGGTTCTGAAGCCGTGCTGACATGGATCAAGTAGTGCGGAGGTGTCAATATGATCTTGAATTTGTCTTTGGACGTCTTTCTCGACGATTTTCGCCAACAGTGGTATGCTGGATATCGGTCTATACGAGTCGGGCTTCTTAGGGTCCAGTTTGTTGTTTTTGAGAAGTGGCCTGATTGAGGTACATTTGAGGGATTGGGGAAAGGTACCTGTCGTGTATGAGCAGTACATTAGCTTTGCTATAAAAGGGCTGACTGTCGGTTGTAACTCTTTTATCCAGGACACCGGGCAAGGGTCGGTTTGTGCGGTTGTTGTGTTCATTCCAGCAATTATGTCCTCAATGTGTTTGGCAGATGGCTTAGAGAAGGCAGACAGTCGGGCTGGGGATCTTGGCTCGAGTGTCATGGTATGTGTGGGGGACTTATTAGTTTGGCACAGTTTTGCTTTTAAGTAGTCGGCGAAGGCTTGAGGGTGGATTTGACTAGGTTGCTCTGGTACTGGCTCTTTTGCTAGGTTCTTTACCATGGTGAAGAGGTCGTGTGGCTTGTTTAGGGACCGCTTTAGAGTGTCAGTGTGGAATCTCCTCATGCTTTCAGATATTGCTTGGCAATGTTTTTCTAGTTGAGTGTTGTATGTCCTTAGGTCCTCTGTGGAGTGAGTACGGCGCCAGCGTCTTTCTAGTTTTCTCAAGCAGGAGAGTGACGTTCTAAGCTCGGTGGAGTACCAAGCTGCTGCTGTTCTCTTCTTGGTAGGCTTGTTTGATGGTGGTCGTAATGCAATGGAACTGAAGTTTTCATTCCAAGTGGAAACTAACACTTCAGGGTCATGGGATGTTAGGTCAAAGAGTGTACGGGTATGGTTTAAGATTTGGTCTTTGTCAAAGGCTATGAACCTGCGTGGAGCTGTTTTGAGGCTGCTGGCCTTATCAACACTCTTTTGGAGTTTGTTGGGTAGAGATATTTGGAACATGATTAACATGTGGTCTGACCAGGGGACTGCAGTAGTGGACAGTATGGTGGTGTTTGTTTTAAAGGCAGTTGGGGGGGCAAAAACAAGGTCCAGTGTCCTACCTTTAGCATGGGTGGGCTCATCAACGAGTTGTGTGTATCCTAGTTCTTCGAAGGCATCCAGGAAAGATGAGGCCTGTGCGCCGTGCAAGGATGGTAAATTGAAATCACCTACAACCCAGCTTGGTGTGCTTGGTGATTGTGAGTTGGATGCAAGCTCAATTAATGTTGCAAGGGAATCGGAGTCTGTGGATGGGGCCCTGTATATCAGGTTGAAGGAGCAATGTTTATTGGTAATGGTGATTGCGTCTATGTGTATTGCATTGGTTGTATTGCTCAGGTGGAAGTGGAGATTAGTTTTGGTGATAGCGAGAACACCACCTCCTCGTTTACCGCTTCTGTGACATGTGTGTACTGAGAAGCCATTGGGTAGGAGCTGGTTGATGAGTACATTATCATCATTTGATAGCCATGTCTCAGTTATGAAGAGAATGTCTAGGCAATGGAGGGAAATTATGTCTGCAATGCCTGGCCATTTCTTACGTATTGACCTTGCGTTTATGAGGGCACACTTAATGTTCTGCTGGTAGGAAGATATTTCTTTATGAACTCGCAAATTATGTTGTATTGCTATATGTAATGGTTGATGGGGATGTGACAGGGGAAAGCAGAGAGGAGTGCGGCGCAATGGAAGAATGTGTGGAAATGGTTGGAAAAGTGGAAGGGGGGAAGAGGGGACGAAAGGAACAAATGAGAGAAGCACTACAGTAAAGAAGGCCAAGGGCCTGTAAGATAGGAGATGAGTAAATGGCGAAAGAGGGTAAATATTTGTGATGTATAACAGTTATGATGAGACATAGGTGAAGGTGCAAATAATGGGGGAATTAGAGAAGTGTGGAGGGGAGGGGGAAGATAGCAATATAGACAATAAATGTTGTATAGTAAGATGGGGTTAAAAAATGATAGAAGGTAAAAATGTTGTGGAACAAATATAACGCTGTGTAAGTATATGTGTGATTTATCAATGGAAATATTTAATAAAATGTTAAAATGGAAAAAAAAAGACTGGCTCAAAACAGAAAGACAAAAACATTTTCATATATGGGCATCCTTGAGTAAAATGTACAGAGACGTAGGATCATATGATCAGTCATTAGATTCTGGTAATATGACTAAGCTGTCTGGCACATGCTCACAATAAAATCTTCCTCCCCCATCAACACTGCATGTCTAGAATTGCTTAATGATATAATGTTGCCAGAGTCTCCCTGATCAGGGCGGATTAAGGCCTTCCCCTTCTGCTTTTCCCTGCTTACCTTGACAAACATATGGGGGTCATCAGTGATGCTATTCTATCACCACATGTGGTTATTGCAAGGAGAAAGCTGGAAAAAAAAATAGTGCTATTCCTGGAAGGCTCATGTTCAGCCACACAGTGGTATAATATAGCAAAGAGAAGATAATATTTGCCAGATATCTGTTCTGCAATAGCCAGACTATGGTTTAAAGGGGGTGTCCCCCTCAGACACATCAGCAGGGCCACCCGATGCTAAACCAAAAAGCGGTAATACTGCAACAGCCAAGTGGTTTTCTGCTTTGCTGTCAGTACCTGTTAAGATCTTTGCACTATGCCCTTTATTATCTTCAACTTTGCACTTTAAAGATAGCTGCTGGCCAGCTTGAGGTGATGCTAAGCTCTGCCCCCCCCCCCCCCTTTGTCCATGTCATCAGCTCGGTTGGAACAAACAGCAGGTAGTGCTTTGACACGCTGCCATAGGGGTATGCCTCTGTTGTGCAAATAGAGACTTAAATTCATTTTCTTATTTTATTTTGGCTTTCTTACTAGTTACTTGGAAGATTTTATTTATTTTATTTATTTATTTATATTCTCTTATATACCGCACTATTCAGCATCAGCGCGGTTCACATAGCACAAAAATCTCAGTACAGTCAACTTGCATGAGTTTACAGATAACAAGGGAAGGAACATGGATAACAAGGGAAACTATCTACAAACTATTTACAGGTGTAATAATACTGAATAGGTACATGTTACTAGGAACAGGATCAATCGTTATAGAGAATCAGCCTAATCATGTTATTGAGACATCGTGGAATTGGGTAACTGGGTGGGATCACTGATGTCAATGGGTGTTGATGACTCTATAAGATACTTATTGAATAGATGGAATTTGAGGGCTTTCCTGAATTGTGATAAGCTGTTGATAGCCCGGATGCCAGGGGGTAGTGCATTCCAGCACCTAGGGGCACAAAGGATAAAGGCTCTGTTGGCAGTAGATGAAGAGCAGCTTGTAAGGGCCTTTGGGAGCTTTAGGGAGATGTGGATTTATGTGAAACTGTGTCAGGTAGGACAGCAAGTCCTTAAGATAGTGTCAACATCAGAGTGTCATGCTTGACTACAATGATTTTAAACGATCTATGTCCATAATACATTTGCAAACATCAGCCTTGGGTAGGAAAACAGTAGGGGTGCGTTGATCCTTATGAAGGCTTTACTTGCTGGAATAAAGCGAGACAGCAGTTTGATGAGAGCTGGGAGGGGATTACTTTATCATGGCCTGATTTTACCATGTTCTTCATATATCAACCACCTCATACCTGCTCATGGAACCCATAGTTATATCTGAAATGGCAGCTTCAACTTTGTTGCAGGAGAGGGTGTTAACATTTCTTGGAGATTTTAATCTCCATTTAGAGAATATTTATTTTAATTTAACTGTTTTTTATACTGCTTTATAATTTCAGTCAAAGCAGTTCATATTATAACTTAAACCTGGTAATGTACATTAAAACAGGGACTATTTATTTTAATTTAACTGTTTTTTATACTGCTTTATAATTTCAGTCAAAGCAGTTCACATTATAACTTAAACCTTAAACCTTAAACACATAACTTAAACCTTAAACACATTATAACTTAAACCTGGTAATGTACATTAAAACAGGGACATTAATACCTTGGATTTTGTTTTCCTGAGGCAATGGAGGGTTGAGTGACTTGCCCAAGGAGCACTAGTGGGAATTGAACGCTGGTCTCTTGGTTCCTAAGCCAGTGCACTAACCATTAGGCTACATACCAGCGGGCAAGCCATGGATGATGAATGCTTCCTGGTGATGCCTGAACAGCTGGGAATGTCCCCAAGAGTGGATTTTAGTACCCATGAGTCTGGTCATACATTAGATAAATTGTTTGTAAAGGCTAGTGCTAAATCTCAATAGGATTCCTCAGACATATGAGGTATGGTAATCCCTTGGTCAGACCTTTAACATCTTCAATGGTGGGTTCTTCTTATTGCTGCTCCAGTAGGAAGCAAAGAGTTCCATATTTAAATCAAAAACATTGAAAGATAAGTGGAAAGACGTGACTGAGTTAGAGAATGTTAGTGAACAAGTTGCACTGCGGTGGGATGCTTTGTTATCTAGGGGGCAGGTTTACTGTAGTGTGCTTACCCAGTAGGGTAGGATTTAGCATGCAATTAGAGCACTGTGCTAAAAGGTAGCATGGGCTTCCTCGCTAAAAATCCCATGCTAACTGGGTAGCAAGCGATGGGGTGGGGATGGGTAGAACACAGGTGTTCTAACCGCATTTTCAGCCCTTAGTGCCACTCTGGGATGGTGGCATTAAGTGTGCTCACGTGCTGGCTTGCACAGTGCTGTATCTGCACCACACTAACTGCAAGGGATGGATGCCCCTGTTCCCTGAAGTTAGCGTGGATCCTCTGTGCTAGTAATGTGGCCCTCATGTGCATTACTGGCTTTAGCAGCTATGACTAGATGTTGTAGCCCCTAAGAAAATTAATTTGGTTTGGCCTCATAGGGCAGAGATTAAAAGATGATATTCAGCTGCTGCGAGAGAAATGACGTAGAATTTGAGATGTTTGGAACCTCGATGGCAGTACCATCCATCAGATGCCTTAAAAGCAGAATAAAGAGTTTTTGAGGATGAGGTGCAAAAGAGGAAGGTGACAGTGGGTTACTCCACATTAATGCAGGAAGTGTAATTGATGCAAATTTCTGTTCCATTGGCTGGCGAGAATATTAGATCCTGCTACGGCTGATATGTTTATGTGAGAACATCTTGACTTCCTTGCTTTCAACAGTAAATCATTCACCGCAGACTGGCCTTTGTTCTGGATGAGTTAAAAAGCTGTTTTTCGATGCTGTGGTGGGGGAGGTAGTTAATGCTGGCAAGGTAGAAATAGGACAGTAGTTAAGTAGAGTTATTGAGGCAGCTTAAAGATCATAAGGACATATTACACTGAAGCCCATGCTAGTAGCACAGGTTTGGACTGTATTACTGGTGTGGGGCACAGTGTTAGATGCAGGGGGGCAGAGAGAGCCATTTCCCTGAATGTAGTTCTGTTACGGTGTTAATATTGCTGTGGGGAGCAACTTCGGACACCCATTGTTAGCAGTTGCTCTCTTCCCAGCACCAGCACCATGGGCTTTCAAGGCACACACTAGTGGCACTGTGTTGCTGCTTGGGTAACGTGGATTTTCTAGCATAGGGCCCTGTGCTGTTCATTATGGTTATCTTAAAAAATTATTAGATGGATAGGAAGCCAGTATATCACACAAATGAGGGGTGAGCTGGCACCCCAAGATATTTAGAGAGGGAGCAGAGGTTCTCATTCTGTGGCTTTGCCAGAAAAAAGGGAAACCCCCCAAAATTATGTAACCAAGTCACACCATTCAGCATACTTCTAAACCCAAAATGTCTCTTATTCTTAAAGATTTTTTTTTGTTGGACTCTGCTCATAGCAAATGATATAAGTTTAACACATCCATTATAAAATATAATATAATATAATATAATATAATATATATATAATATAATATAATAATCATATAAAATTACAAACTACCACTAAACTAACCGTAAATCCCACATGTATGTAATTCATATACTGTACCAATTCAAATATATTGTATATAGTTTTTAACCATATGTATCACCATGTGTGTTCCTTATTATGTAAATAGTTTGAGTTATGAAGTTAATGTTACCTTTTTTACACGTTCAGTGATCCACACTACTGTTTTATGTAAACTGCTAATTTTTGTTTTATGTAAACTGCTAACTTTGCAGAGTTAAATGTTTGATGTGAACCGCTGCTGATCACCGGAAGGAGCGGTATAGAAATGAGTTCAAATAAATAAATAAAATAAATAAATATACCAATTGCAGCATGAGCAGAGCCTGACAATTGTTTTTAAAATAAGATACTATTTGGGTTTAGAACTACAGTGACTGGTTACATAATTTTGGAGGGGGGGACGGGGATGAAACATACTCTTGTATTTATACCACTGATTAAGTTTCTAAAAAAAAAAAAAAAGAGGAAAGAGACATATCCCCAGGCTCTATAATTAAAATGCAGCAAAGATTATAGCTGTTTAATTATTTAGCCTGGCCCTATAAGATTAAAAAAATACACCTGTAAATATATATTCTGCAAAAACACAAAGGAAATATAAGGTGCTAAACATGCCAAGGGACAAAAAGAAAAAGAGAACCACAGCAGTTTCTAACACCAAAATAAATTGTAACTGATTTTATTTTGGTGTAAGAAATTGTCCTAGGTTTTCTATTTTTCTTTCTGAACATCGATGTTGCGTCCACTGAAACTCCTCCTCCAACAATAGGTGAAGAGCAGAACTAGGACATTTCACCACAGAACCGAACATACAAGAAAAAAAAGTCTGATTCCAGTGTTAGATCATTAACAGCTTCTCCAGTACCAGGCAGATTGTGAACTAACAGAAAACCCTACAAAGGTCACTGAAGACCTATAAAGCAAATCTACCATCCCATAACATCAGCTTCTAAAATTAACACAATAAGGAGCCTACCCAGAAAAGAGCAGCACCATAAATATTACAGTGGGCCTTAGAACATCATTACATCTGTTTGGAAAACTGAAGAAGCCAGATTACTACAGATCCTACATAGAAACTCCATGTATCAGACCACCTGGTCTCAGTTACATGGCAGAACACAGTTAGAACATTAACAAAGGCCGTGTTTCGTAAAATACTTCTTCAGGGGTGAGGCACACCATAAAATTATAAAACCATAAAAAAACAATTTAATAATGGCCCCTCAAAAAAAATGTGCATATAATAAACAAAGTTAAAAACATAATGATAAAAACATATTTAAAAAATGTAAGTGAGAACATAAATATAAAAACTTTGCATATAAACCACAACATAAAAATGTAACAATATATGTAATAATAAATCTATAAATAAAATAAATCAAAATAGCATAATAAATTATCATAATAAAAATATATGTTGTCTATATACTAAATATCGTATATAGACAACATATAATAAAATAGTGTATATGAAAAAAGTGCATGTAGAATATAAACATAAAATCAATTATATAACAACTATAATAAAATTTATATAAACAATAAATAATTCATTAATACTAAAATGGAGAAATGCAAAAGGTGAAGACTAAAAATAAGCATTTGAAAACCATAAGGATTTTTAAATTCAATACGGAACACAAGGAGACAGAAGTAAATGAGGAAACATTACCTTTGGACCATAAGGTGATGTATGAGATCAATGGATCTCTAGGACATGTCCTATTTTCTGTAAAATTCAATAATGTTTAAATTAATATTGGCAGTGAATGCCATCGTGCACGAGATGTGGTATACATTCTTTATTCATGAAACCAATATAATATTCACATGTTTTCTTGCAACCTATCCCGTAAACTTATCATATGTGCTACATCACATAAACCTATCAATCAATTATTTCCTCACGCCTGTAGTAAGTACATGGCACAGAGATCATCATCAGTTTAAACATTTCATTGTTAGTTTATCTTATGGTACACGATGGCATTCACTGCATTTTTATGAGATGTGGTATACATTCTTTATTCATGAAACTGATATAATATTCACATGTTTTCTTGCAGCCTATCCACCTAAGCCCAGTACTTGCTACATTTGACCGTATCAAGCAGTAGGTGCATCTCTTGCACCATAATTTATATTGCATTTCTTTATGTTTGCTCCAGGCAGTTTATTAATGGTTCCAATTTGGAATCTTCCACAAACCCTTTTAAAGTTTTTATATTAATTTAAACATTATTGAATTTTACAGAAAATAGGACATGTCCTAGAGATCCATTGATCTCATACATCCTAAGGTAATGTTTCCTCATTCACTTCTGTCTCCTTGTGTTCCGTATTGAATTTAAATATCCTTATGGTTTTCAAATGCTTATTTTTAGTCTTCACCTTTTGCATTTCTCCGTTTTAGTATTGATGAATTATTTATTGTTTATATAAATTTTATTATAGTTGTTATATAATTGATTTTATTTTTATATTCTACATACACTTTTTTTCATATACACTATTTTATTATATGTTGTCTATATACGATATTTAGTTGTCCCGGTATATTTTTATTATGATAATTTATTATGCTATTTTGATTTCTTTTATTTATAGATTTATTATTACATATATTGTTACATTTTTATGTTGTGGTTTATATGTAAGGTTTTTATATTTATGTTCTCACTTACATTTTTTAAATATGTTTTTATCGTTATGTTTTTAACTTTGTTTATTATATGCACATTTTTTGAGGGGCCATTATTAAATTGTTTTTTGATGTTTTTATAGTTTTCTGGTGTGCCTCACCCCTCAAGAAGTATTTTACGAAACACGGCCTGTGTTGGGTTGGCCACCCTACACTTTATAAGGACCAATAAAAAGTTGTGAGTTTTAATTACTGCCCACGTCTTTGTACTGTTCGCTGCATGTTTTACATGGCAGTGTTCTGTTCACTTCCTGGTAGAACATTAACAAATACAGAATAAATTATAACAAACTCAAAATAGAAATATGTGAACAAACTTAAATTGAAACCCCAACAAGCCAGGATCTGCATGCAGTGTAACAAGAAATACGAACAATTTGTCATCTACAACCCCTACTGGAGGCAGACGATTTCTGGACGATTTTTCAAGCACTTGTAACCCCCCACTTCGACTACGCCAATGCCATTCTGCATGGACTCCCTAAGAACCCACTGAACCCACTACAACTAGCAATGAACGCTGCCGCCCGCATCCTGCACGGAGCCTCCAGAAGAGATCACATAACGCCAATCTTGAAACACCTCCACTGGCTTCCGATCCACTGCAGGCTCACCTTGAAAGTATTACTGCTGACCTTCAAAGCCATCAACAAACTGTCCTCCACCTCCCTCACAGACCTCGTCCACCTCACCTCTCCAAACAGATCCAGAAGGACATTTGCTGCTAACACACTCGTAATCCCCAACGCAATAACAAAATGCTCTCAGGCGACAAGTGACAGAGCCTTTGTATTCTATGCACCTACACTCTGGAATGCCCTCCCAACCACAATCCGAGCTATTACTGACCTCGCACAATTTAGAAAGGCACTAAAGCACCATCTTTTCCTTCAACATTACTCCCACACCAGCGATACATCACAACCCAGCATACCCTCCACTCACCATGATGACACCACCAGCACACTCGCGTCATGTTGATGCAACCATATCCATCAATACAACTGTCCAACCTGTAAATAATTGTTCATCCTGTAAATAGTTGTCAGAGCATGTCATGTCGCCACAAACATATCCGCGACACAATTGCTCAGTTTGTATATAGTTACCCCCTGTTGAAACCCAAGTTACAATACCTGCTCTATGTAAAGTTCAATGCATGTTTCTGCCTGCACTGTACAAACCAATGTTACTTGTAAACCGCACTGATTCTAAAGAGCGTGGTATAGAAAAGATTTAAATAAAAAAAAATAGAGGAAGCAGGCGACACTTTATTTCACCTCTGCTGAGAAGTACTGTAGTATGAAAGGCACAGGCCTCTCTGATCCCACATGCAGATGGTTCAGCCTCTCCCCACAGTCTTTCCCCTCCTTTGATCTGAGTGCCACTTGCTCAGAGGTGGCCGTGTCACTGATTAAGTGTAGTGCTGGCTCTCCCTGCAGCCCATCTCTGCACAAGAGCCACCAGATTGAGGAAGGAGGCAGACCATGAGGAGAGGCAGTGCCTTATGTTATTGCTCAGCCACTATAGAAGCAGCAGCTAGCTGAGAGGTGCATATAGCGATGGGACTTTATTTGTGCAGCTATGCAGTGTATAGCTGGTGGCAAAATTCCAAATGTGTCGTGCTTCTATTGCAGGCCTCGACAAATTTTGTGTGGATTTAGGAGGTAGTGCATGTGACCTTCTCGACCCCCTTCATTGTCTTTTGCACTGGGTCTCATGTTATCTCACAAGACCAGAGTTAGAGTTCATATACCGTGCAGCATAGTTAGACAGAAATATAGATAACAATTAAAGCTTTGTGTGGTGCAGAGATGGGGCTCCTGTGTGTGTTTGTATGTGGTGCAGAGATGGGGCTCCTGTGTGTGTTTTGTATGTGGTGTGGAGATGAGGTATGTGTGTGTGAGTGTTGGGGTAAGGGTGGGGTAATGCACCTTTTTACAACATCATGCACTCTTCCCTCCCTCTCCCCCTCCAACTCCTCTCCTGCTGGCTCCCCTACTCTGCTACCCTTCAGACTCTCCCCCCTTCATTAACCCCCCCCCCACTCCCATCCTATGTCCTAAAATCCGTTCCCCATCTTCCTTTTTTAATAGGCCCACTGCCCCTTTAAATTGTCCCTGCCTTCTCTACCTCACTTCCTTTCTCCATACACACCCTTTTCTGCTGCAGGCCCCAACCATGGCCTCCCTCTTCTCATCTGCCCATGGGGATCTAATCTCCTGCGAGCAAATAGAAGGAATCTTTGCCGTGATCACAGCCATCCCCATCTCTTCTGCCCATGGGTATCAGATCTCCATGGACAGACAGTCATGCTCTTCCCTTCTGCTTTTGGGGGATTGCGCTGCGATTGTGGCCTACCCCAAGCTTTCACCAACTGGAGGCTCTTCCAGATTCCTGTTCTCTCTTCCACCCTCCCCTTTCATCAATAGGAGTTGCTGCCAAATTCCTGTGCTCCTTTCCCCCAATAAGAAAATTTTCCCAGCTGCCTCAGCTCTAGGGTTGCCAACTGGCTCCAGATGCGCCCGACAGGGTCAATCCAGTCCTGGGTTTACCCCATTGCATGCAGGGATATGTAGTTCTAATTTCTCCATTGCACTCCATAAGAAATGGAAAACTACAAGTCACTGCATGCAATGGGGTAAACCCAGGACTGGATTGACCCTGTCGGGCGCATCTGGAGCCAGTTGGCAACCCTACTCAGCTCCTTTGCACCACCCAGCCCTGTTTTGAATACCCTAATGCACCAAGATGTTAGAAGATAAAATACACTTAGAAATTTTCAGAAAGGAAGCATGTTAATGGATATCTTCTCTGTACTACAAACATCTACAATAAGTTGCTAAGTGTAAGTTTCTCCTGTTTTTTAGGGAGATTTGTTACGAGATGACTCGTAGATCTGCTTTTTCTCTTTTGGCCCCATTGTGGTGGAATAATCTTCCCTCAGAAATAAGGTGCAAGGACAGTTACTTTAAATTTAAATTGGTCAATGACTTATAGCGTGCTTTTAGTTCCTTCTTTAGTACTGTGGGGATGGGGGTGGCGATGGGATTCGTCTGGGCTGGCCATAGGATCTATGGTTGCCTAGTGTTTTGTCTGTCCTACCTTGTAACATAGTAACATAGTAAATGACGGCAGATAAAGACCAGTATGGTCCATCCAGTCTGCCCAGCAATATGGCAAGAGTAGGTGCACCTGTCGCTCCGTGCAGACCACTCCATGTAGGACATCCCTATGTGTTGAGAAGTTAGATGGTTCTGTTTATTTTGTTTTTATCCTGTTGCTGTAAAGGGATCCGCTGTGCTTGTCCCATGCCATTTTGAATTCCGTCACCGTGTTTGCCCCCCCCCCCCCACACTTCCATCGGGAGGGCATTCCAAGCATCCATCACCCTTTCAGTGAAAAAATATTTCCTGACATTGCCTTTCAATTTACCACCTTGCAGCTTCATGTTATGCTCTCTAGTTTTACAGCTTCCCCGTCTTTGGAAGAGGTTTGTTTGTTCATCATTTCTCTTTAAGTATTTAAAGGTCTGAATCATATCTCCCTTGTCCCTCCTCTCCTCCAAAGTGTACATATTTAGGTCTTCAAGTCTCTTCTCATAAGGTTTCTGACGCAGGCTCCAAATCATTTTGGTCGCCTTCCTCTGAACAGTTTCTAGTCTTTTTACATCTTTTGCAAGATATGGTCTCCAAAACTGAACACAGTATTCCAAGTGAGGCCTCACCAGTGACCTGTACAGTGGCATAAGAACCTCTTCTTTTCTGCTGGTAATTCCTCTTTGTATGCAGCCCAACATCCTCTTGGCTTTTGCCACCGCCTTGTCGCACCATTTTGCCACCTTGAGATCATTAGAGATAATCACACCAAGGTCTTTCTCCTGAACCATGCACACCAACCTCTCGCCCCCTATCGCGTACATTTCCCTTGGATTTCTGCTAAGTGCATGACACTGCACTTTTTCGCATTAAATCATAATTGCCAAACATTAGACCATTCTTCCAGCTTTTGTAGATCTGTCCGCATGTTATCCACTCCCTCAGGGGAGTCCACTCTATTGCAAATTTTTGTGTCATCTGCAAAAAGACAGACCTTTCCATTCAGTCCTTCAGCAATATCACTCACAAATATATTGAACAGTGCCAGGCCCAGGACCGAACCTTGGGTCACCCCGCTAATCACATTCCTTTCATCCGAGTGAGCTCCATGTACCATCACCTTCTGTCGTCTGTCAGTCAACCAATTTCTAATCCAGTTTACCATCTTGGGACTCATCCCCAAGCTACTGAGTTTATTGACAATCCTCCTATGAGGAACAGTATCAAAGGCTTTGCTGAAATACTGGTAGATTACATCCATCGCATGCCCCTGATCTAGTTCCTTGGTCACCCAGTCAAAGAACTCAATCAGATTTGTTTGGCAAGACTGTCCTACAGTAAAACCATGTTGCCTTGGATCTTGCAACTTGTTGGTTTTGAGAAAGTTCACTATTCGGTCTTTCAGGAGCGCCTCCATTACTTTTCCCGCCACCGAGGTAAGGCTCACGGGCCTGTAGTTTGACACTTCTTCCCTGTCACCACTTTTATGTAGAGGTACAACATCAGCTATTCTCCAATCCTGAGGAACCTCTCCTGTTTCCAAGGATCTGTTGAATACATCCTTTAATGGCCCTGCAAGAATCTCTCTGAGCTCTTTCAGTATCCTGGGATGTATCCCATCCGGTCCCATGGCTTTGTCCACTTTCAGTTTAGCAAGTTGTTCCAACACCTCATCTTCTGTGAATGATGTGGTATCTACTTCATTCCCATTTTTATATTTGGGAGTCACAGCTGATCCATCTCTAGGATTTTCTTTAGTAAAAACAGAGCAGAAGTATTTGTTTAGCAATTTTGCTTTTTCAATGCCACTTTCCACGAGTCCTTTCCCAGCACTTCTGAGTCCTGCACTTCCAACTCTGATCCTCTTCCTTTCCTGAATATATCTGAAGAAAGTTTTGTCGCCACCCTTAACAACTTTAGCCATCTTTTCCTCTGCCTTTGATTTTGTCTATCCTTATTTCTCTTTTTGACTCTTTGAGTTTGATCCTGTATTCATTTCTGTGTTCTTCTGTTTGCAAGCTTTTCAATTTTGCGAAAGCTGTATTTTTTTGCTTTTAATTGAGCAGCCACTTCTTTGGAAAACCAAATAGGTTTCCTTCTCCTCTTGTTTTTATTTACTTTTCTTACATATTTATCTGTTGCCGCTTTTATTGCCACCTTTAGTTTAGCCCATTGCAATTCCACTTCCCTTATTTCCTTCCACCCCATCATCTCCTCCTTTAGGTACTCGGCCATTTTATTGAAGTCAGTGTTTTTGAAGTTTAGGACTTTGAGCTTGCTATGTTTGGCCTGTACCTTGGCTTTTATCTCAAACTACACCGTGTGATGATCACTGTTGCTCACAGGGGCATTCTCGCAGACATTTGACACGCTATCACCGTTGGTGAGCACTAAATCCAGCTTTGAGCTTTCCATGGTTGGTTCTATCACCATTTGTCTAAGTAATGCATCTTGGAGAGCATCTACAATTTTTTTGCTTCTTTCCAGATGTGCAGAAGGAGTAATCCAATCCACATCAGGTAGATTAAAGTCACCAAAAATGATTGCTTCCCCCTTTGTGCCTATCTTGGTACTATCTATAATCAATTCGTTATCTATCTCTTCAATTTGAGTCGGAGGTCTGTAGACTACAGCAGTATGGATGACAGTGCCATCTCCTCTTTCCAACGCAATCCAGAGCGCTTCTTCTTTTCCCCATGTCCCCTGCATGTTAGTAGCTTTAATATTGCTTTTGACATTCAAGGCTACTCCTCCTCCTTTTCCATTTTCTCTGTCTCTTCTGAATAGATTATAGCCAGCTATGGATATATCCCAATCATGCGATTCATTAAACCATGTTTCTGTAATGGCCACAATGTCCAAATCCATTTCCACCATTAGGGCTTCCAGGTCCGGAACTTTGTTGGCTAAGCTTCGAGCATCTGTGCTCATTGCTTTCCAGCTTTTACCTGGCTTGTATGTATTTTGCATTGATTTTGTTCTGCCCACTTATTCCCACTTGTTTTTGATATGTGGTTTAAAAGTGTGGCTGCTTCTGATGTTGTTCTGCTTTTGCAGGGGGTGGTGTGCAGATCTTGACCTTCCACATCCATCACCCCCTTTTCCTAGTTTAAAGGCATATCCACATACTGCCTGAATTTTTCACTTAGGATTCTTTTCCCTGGACAGAGAGATGTAGTCCATCAGCACAGTATAGTCTCTTGTTGGTCCATCTGTTTCCCCAGCCACCAATCTGAATCCTTCTTGTTAGCACCAGGTCTGGAGCCATGTATTAAAGCTGTTAATGCAATGCAGCCTTTTTGTCCCCTTACCAAAAACAGGTAGAACTTCTGAGAATGCTACAGTGTTAACAATGGGCTTGAGTTTCTCTCCTAGAGATTGGAAGTCCTTTTGGACTGTAGAGGCACTGTTTCTAGCCAGGTCATTTGTGCCCAAGTGGATAACATCAAGTTTGGAGCGTTCACTTTTTGCGCTAAGTACTTCAACAACTTGGTTTGTATTCCTGCTGGCTGACGAGCCTGGTAGACACATGACTATCTTCTCTCCTTTGAACTGTGTTTCCAAGATGGTGCCTCTGAGGATGGAATCTCCAAGTAGTAGTAGTTTTCTGTTTGGTGAGGTTTTCTTCATATTTGGTGCTTTAGCAGGAGATTGGGCATTGTCTGACTCATTTAAGGGCCTTTCAGTTTCTTTGGATTGGGCATGCTCATTCGCCAAGGCAGAGAAGGCATTATGCAGGGATATCTCTTGATGCATAGGATGCCTCTGCGTTACAGGTCGCAATCTACCAGAGCCCACTGAGATCCATTTGTTCCTGGGGTGTTTGATTCTTTGTGGGAGCGGTGGTGGACTTTGTTCAGTTTGTATCCTAGAAGAGGTGCGTTTCATTGCAGCCATTTCCTCCCTCAGTAGAGACACTTCTTTATGCATGGCAGCTACGTCTTTCCTTAGTAGAGTCAGTTTGTCATGCATGGCAGCTGACCTGAGGCACATAGGGCAAGCTCTTAGGCTCCAAATAATTCGTCTTGGAATGAAAGTACCGCAGTTATGGGAGGGGGAGATTATTTGTTCTTCTCCCCAGAACTTGTTCTTAGTTATCCTATTGTGAGTATTTGTCTTTTTGTTCCCTCAGATGGTTTTATGATTAGTGTAAACTGTCTTGTTGCCACTGTAGTGAATGGCAGCAAATCAAATTTGCTCAAAAATTAACATTTTCTATCGCATTCTTTGAGAGGATGGGGCAGGTTATAAACATTTTTAAAAGAATTTCCAGTCCCATAAATGTTTTGGTTTACCATTTCTTTTTATGAAAATAAGACCAGGATAGAAAGAAAGGAACAAGGGAGGGATGGTGGGCAACAAATAATGCCACCATGAGTTAAATTATACCAGGTAAGATGTTCTGAGTCCACTGCAACAGCGCTGTGTCATAATAACACAGTAATTGATGGAGGACAGCAGATGAGGACCAGAATGGCCCATCCAGTCTGCCTAGTAGTGATCTGTCCACCTTGGGTAGATGTGCCTCTAAATTTCCAAAAAGTACTTGCAATGTTATGCATGAAAACACATATCTCATCTTTTGCAAAATACTGAAAGCCTGACTATTCGGCATGGCCTTTCCATAGACTCCTCACCAGGGACTCTACCCTCTCTTCCCTATGGGACCCTTCCACACTGCTTGTTGGCTATTTCCAGACATTATGTTGAAATCAAACAGAAGAATAAGAGGAACTTGAGTAATTTCTGGCTCCTACAGGAGAAGGATTGCATTGCTGTAGTGGAGAGAGCAATGGACTAAGAACCATGGAAGCCAAGTTCAAATCTTACTTCTGCCACTGACACTCTTGTAACCTTGGGAAGTTGCTATCTCCCACTGCCTCAGATACCCACTTAAGTTCTTTTGGGAATGGACATATTGTACCTAAATACTTATCACCATTGTACAGCACTGTATACACTACAGCCAGTAGGGCTATGTAAATGATAAGTAGTAGTAGTATTTTCACCAGTTTAAACCTCTCACAAGAGCAGAGAAGTCAAGCTCTACCATGTGGAAGTGGGGCTAATCTAATGAGCATATATGGCTATAATGTGAGTGTTCTGTGAGCCAGATATGGCTATAATGTGAGTGTTCTGCTGTGTAGGTAGAACCAGGCACCATTGATGACTCCTGCTGCTGTTACTATGGGCTACTCATTCTGTTCAGTCATGGAGGAATCGAGCACCATGGATAACCTCACAAGACTATAGGTCATGGATAGTCTGTGCAACATGGATGACCCATTTGTCCTTGTCCCCCAGACTCATGGCACGCCACTTGTTTTGAGAGCTAGAGTAAAGGTGTTAGAATCACATTGAACTCCAACTTATCTTTTGTGAAGAATATTTCTACTCCTGTCAAATCCTCTTTCTTTGTTTTATCTTAAGAAATATCCATGTTATTCACTGTTTGTTGGAGGATAAAGATCTACAGGGTCTTCTTGCCTCTACACTTTTGAGCCATTTGGTTTATTGTAACTCCTTGTTGGTAGAATGTTCCTTCTCCTCCTTTAAAAGGTTGCCTTTTTTCTCCGTTTGATCCTTTTCTGAATATTTTCTAGTTCCACTACATCTTTTTTGAGATGGGAGCATCAGGGCTATGCACACCACTTAGGCATGAATACATAAGAACATAAGAAATGCCATACTGGGTCAGACCAAAGTCCATTAAGCCCAGTATCCTATTTCCAACCGTGGCCAATCCAGGTCACAGGTACCTTGCAGGTTCCCAAAAACGTACACAGATTTCACAGTACTTGTCTGGGGTAAGCAGTGGATTTCCCCGAGTTCTCTTTAATAATGGGTTATGGACCTTTCCTCCACGAACTTGTGCAAAACCTTTATAAACCCAGATACACTAACAACTTTTACTACACTCTCCAGTAACAAATTCCAGAGTTTGACTACTCATGGAGTGAAAAATATTTCCTCTTATTAAAGTTTTAAATGGGTTACAGTGTAGCTTCATTGCATGTCCCCTAGTCTTTCTATTTTTTGATGGAGTAGACAACCAATCTATGTTTACTCGTTCCACTCTATTCATTAATTTATGGACCTCTATCATATCCCCCCATCAGCTGTCTTTTTTCCCAATGGAAGAGCCCTAACTTTTTTTAGCCTCTCTTCATAGGGGTATCCTTCCATCTCCTTTACCATTTTGGTGCCTCTTCTCTGTACCTGCTATATCCTTTTTAAGATATGACAAACAGAATTGCACACAATATTCAAGGTGTGGTTGCGCCATGGAACAATACAGAAGTATTATAATATCTTTGGTTTTATTCTCCATTCCTTTCCTTATGATGCCTAGCATTCTATTTGCTTTCTTGGCTGCTGCTGCTGCACAATGGGCAGAGGATTTCAACACATTATCCACAATGATGCCTAAATCTTTTTCCTGAGTGGTGGTACCTAATGTGGAACCTTGCATTGTATAACCATGGTTTGGGTTGTTCTTTCCTAGGTGCATAACTTTGCACTTGCCCACATGAAATTTCATCTGCTATTTGGATGTCTAGTCTTCCAATTTATCAAGGTCCTCTTGCAATTTTTCACAATATTCTTGTTTTTAATAACTTTGAATATTTTAATGTCATCTGCAAATTTGATCACTTCACTTGTTATTCCTATTTCCAGGTAGGGTTGCCAACTGGCTCCAGATGCGCCCGACAGGTTTGCTCCAGTCCTGAGTTTACCCCATTGCATGCAGTTACTTGTAGTTTTTCCTTTTCTTATGGAGTGCAATGGAGAAATCAGAACTACATATCCCTGCATGCAATAAGGTAAATCCAGGATTGAATCAAACCTGTCGGGTGCATCTGGAACCAGTTGGTAACCCTATTTCCAGGCCATTTATGAATATGATAAAAAGCAGTGGGCCTAGCACAGATCCCTGGGGTACTCCACTATTCATCTTTTTCCATTGAGAAAATTGACAATTTAGCCCTACTCTGCTTTCTGTCTTTTAACCAGTTCCTGATCCACAATAGTACACTGCCTCCTATCCCATGACTTTTTAATTTTGTCAAGAGTCTGTCATGAAGGACCTTGTCAGAGGTTTTTTGAAAATCTACACTATACCAACTGGCTCACTTTTATCTACCTTTTATTTGCACCTTCAAAAAATATAACAGATTAGTAAGACAAGATTTTCCTTGGCTAAATCCATATTGGCTTTCTCTCATTAAACCATGACTATCTACATGTTCAGTAATTTTATTCTGTATAATGGTTTCTACCATTTTACCCGGTACACACATCAGGCTCACTGGTCTGTAGTTTCCCAGATCACCCTTGGAACCCTTTTTAAAAATTGGTGTGATGATGGCCATCTCCAGTGTTCTGGCACTAAAGATGATTTTAATGATAGTTTGCAGACCTACTATTAGTAATCTGCAATCTCATATTTCAGTTCTTTCAACACACTTGCATGTATAGCATGTAGCACACTATATCTATATAGCTGATTTGGTCACACTGAAGGGTTCTGTTTGAACCTTTTTCAGGGGCTGCTCTGATTACAGCCACTAACTCAAATTATCATAATTACTCATTTGTATAGCACCTTTCAGATGTATCAGGGCTGTAGAGAGACGCAAAGGAGGCAGTTTCTGCTTGTTGGAGCTTATGGTGCAGTTAAGACACCAAGAGAGGCCATGATTAGAGAAAACTGGGTTACTTACCTGTAATGGGAGTTCTCCGTGGACAGCAGGATAAGTCAGCCACACCTAGTGACGTCATCTGATGGCGCCATAATGGAAGTGCTCTCTGGAGCTCAGACTTTTCTGAGCATGTGCGAGGTGGGCCCGCCCCTAGCCAGGCCAGTGAGTAACTAGCTATGCTGTTTTGGCTAGGGTGCAGGACAACCTCATACAGGGGAGGCGGGTGGGATCGTGTGGCTGACTTATCCTGCTGTCCACGGAGAACAGCGATGAATAGTGCAACAAGAAACAGTGCAACATGTGCAAACATAGCAGTGCGATGAACAAGGAACAGTGCAAAATGTGCAAACATAGCAGTGTAAACATAACAGTGCAATCAAGGCAATCAAGTGCAATCAAGGCAATCAAAGGACATAGGCAGAAGGTTCCCCCTCCCCCCACGCCTGGCATGGAGGGGTGGCTAGCAGACAACCCGTAATGCGTTTACCCGAGGGTAGAGTCAGTCACTGGGTTGACGTTCATCGCCGAGCGTGTGCGGCTGGTTGGTACTGCTTGCATTCTTCTGCATGGGTCTGGTGCTTTATGGCTGCAGCAGCTTTGGCAGCAGATAGGAATGCTCAGCCAAAGGAGCTGTCGACCTCCGCCTGGAGGTCAAGGCAGTAGTGTTTTTGGAAGGCGTGCTGCAAGGACCAAGTCTTGGCTTTGCAGACTTCATTCACTGGGATCTCCTGCAGGCTGGTGAGTGAGGTAGCTAGAGCGCGGAGCTGGTGTGCTCCCGCCTTATTGGCTGGGAGGGCGCCCACCTTGTGGAGGCAGTACACAACGCAGTCTGATATCCAGTGGGAGTGCGTGCGTTTGGTGACGGGTCGCCCTGGTCTGTTAGGGTCAAAGGACACGAAGAGCTGGGCCCCCAGCCTAACAGTGGATGTCCTGTCGATGTAGGTGCGCAGGACTCTGATGCAATCCAGTGAGTGAAGCCGATGCTCCTCCAGAGAGGAGTGCGGGGCCAGAAAGAATGTGGGCAGTCCGACGGACTGGTTGACATGGAAAGCAGAGGCGACCTTCAGGACGAACTTTGGATGGGTACGGAGGGATGCCTGGTTGTGGTGGAGCTGCGTGTACGGTGGATGGGCAACAAGTGCCTGCAGCTCACTGATTCTCCTGGCTGAGGTGATGGCAATTAGGAAGAGTGTCTTCCAAGACATGAACTTGCTGCCAGCCGAGTGAAGCGGTCCAAAGGGCTCGTGCATCAGTTGTTGTAAAATGACATTGAGGTTCCAGGTAGGTACTGGCTTCTGGACTGGGGGCCGGAGATTCACGAGGCCTCTCATGAACTGGGTTACGATGGGTAGAGCGGCGAGGGAGTCCGTGGATGTCCCACTTCGGTGCTCGTGTAGGGACGCAATCGCTGCAAGGTGGACTCTGATGGATTGCGGTTTTAGTCAGAGGTCGAAGAGGGAGGTGAGATACTTCAGGACCTTAGGTACGGGGCAGGAGACTGGGCTGACCCCTTGGTCCGCACACCAGATGCTGAAGCGATTCCACTTGAGGCCGTACGATTTCCGTGTGGAGGGTCTCCTGGCAGCTAGGACTATCTGCTGCACCTCCGAGGGCAGATGGAGGGCCGCGAGATTCATCCTTTCAATCTCCAGGCTGTCAAGGCCAGGGTTTGTAGGCTGGGGTGTAGGGTGTTGCCGTCGTTCTGGGTGAGCAGGTCTGGTCTTACAGGCACCTGGACTGGCGATTCCTGGGCGAGGCGAAGCAGTAGGGCGAACCACATCTGGTGCGGCCAGTAGGGGTGATCAATATCACGTGTGCCCTGTTTGTGATGACTGTTGTATCATTGCTGCAATTAGTGGGGTTGGGGGGAAGGAATATGTCAGTGCCCACACCCCGCAGGGCACGGTGAATGCATCCGAGGCCATCCTCCTGCGCGATGGGTGCTTGGAGCAGAATAGTGGGCACTTTGTGTTGAGTTTGTTTGCGAAGAGGTTGATTTGGGGGAGTTCCCCAACGTCGGAAGATGCTGCCTGCAACCTCCGTGTGAAGTGTCCACTCATGGGGTTGGAGCTGTCTGCTCAGTCTGTCCGCCAAGGCGTTCTGGTCCCTGGGGAGATATGTTGCCTGTAGGATGCAGTTGGATAGCGCTAGGGACAATGTTGCGAGGGCCTCTTTGCAGAGAGAACGTGACCCCATGACCCCTTGTTTGTTGATGTAGAACATCGTCATCTGGTTGTCTGTCTGGATAAGGACGGACTTTCCTGTGAGCTGAGCCCGGAAGGTTTGCAATGCGTATCTGACTGCCCTCATCTCGAGCAGGTTGATGTGAAGGGACTGTTCCGACCTGGACCAGGCTCCCTGCATATTGAGGTGTAGAAACTGTGCTCCCCATCCCGTGGAGGATGCATTCGTAGTGAGGATGAGCTGGTAGCTGTGCGGTTGGAGGTCCTTGCCCACTGAGAGGTTGTCCAGGTCGGTCCACCAGTGGAGACCCCTCACAACTCGGGTGTCGATGGGGACACACGTGTTGAGCGGTTGGGAGAGTTGCTTCCAGTGGGTCCGGAGGTGCCACTGGAGAGTGCGCATGTGCAGTATCGCCAGAGGTAGGACTGAGGTTGTCGCTGCCATGTGACCCAAGAGGCGCAGGATGTTGTGCACAGTGGTCCGTTTGGACGTGGACATCCCTTTGGCTAGGGAAATGATGGCCACTATCTGCTGCTTGGAAAGGAAGGCCTTTGAGGCACAGGTGTCGATGATCGCCCCGATGAATTCTGTGTTCTGGGCTGGGTCCAGATGAGACTTTTCTCTGTTGTGGAGGAACCCAAGCGGGGCTAGCAGGTCTTTTGTTGCTCGTACTGCGGCCCAGAGCTCGGGGGCTAAGGGTGCCAAGAGTAGCCAGTCGTCCAGGTAGGGAAAAATGGCACTGCCTTGTTTGCGGAGGTGTGATGTGGCAACAGCTACACACTTCGTGAGGATTCTGGGTGCGGGGGATAGGCCAAAGGGGAGCACCCGATACTGGTAGTGGCGCCCCAGCGCTATGAAACGCAGGAATTTCCTGTGTGATTCGTGGATTGGGACATGAGAGTATGCGTCCTGAAGATCCAGCGTTGCCATCCAGTCCCCTGCATTGATGAGAGGTAGAATGGAGTTGAGTGAGTACATTCTGAATTTCTCCTTCGTGACAAAGTTGTTCAGCTTCCGGAGATCCAGGATAGGGCGTAGTCCACCAGACTTCTTGGGAATACGGAAGTACCGGGAGTAGAATCCAGTGTTGACTTTGTTGGGGGCACCTGTTCTATCGCCCGAGAGATGAGGAGGTGCTGCAGGAGATCCGACATCAGTGCTGCTAGGTGCGGAAGGGTCTTACTGATAGGTTGTGTGCGTTGCCATGGTGGGGAGAAGAATCGCAGGTGGTAGCCTGATTTGATGATCTGGAGCACCCACTTGTCTGTGGTGATCACCTGTCAGGCAGATAGGAAAATGGACAGGCGGCCCCCTACTGGGAGAGTTCCCGGACTTCCCAACGATGGGGCCGGCCGTGTCGAATTGTCAAAAGGAGGCAGTGTTCTTACCAGACTGCTGAGGGCTCTTTATTTTCTGTTTGCGCTACCTTGGCTGCTGTCTCTGAAAGGGAGAGGGGTTGTAGGACTGCTTCTACTTAGGAGCTTGCCATTTCTGGTTAGTGCCATATCTCTTGGAGGAGTAGTACGGTTTGCAGTAGTAACTCCCTTTCTGCGACGAGGAGTGGCGCTCGAGTCCGTCTGCCGCCAGCGTTTGCAGGGTGGTGCAATGCTCTTTAAGGTCATTCACAGTGTCCGCAACCTTGTCGCCAAAGAGGGATTCACCGGCACAGGGCGCGTCCGTGATCCTGTCATGAGTGTCCTCTCTGAGGCCAGACACAGGCAGCCATGCCCAGCGCCAGGCTGATATGGCAGTGCCAGCGGTCCTGATGGCTGTGTCGAAAGAGTCAAAGGCAGTGCTCATTAAATGTTTGCTGCATTCGGCCAGCTCCTGTAGTGTGGCTGAAGCTGCCAGTTGTGAGTCCTTAGGAAGTGCCGCAAGGTGACCTTTGAGATTGGCCAGCATGGTGTCCTGGAACAGAATGTGCTGGAACTGGTGTGCCACTATCCTGGCACTGAGCATTGCTCCCTGGTAAACTTTCCTTCCCACATCGTTGAGGAGTTTGGGGTCTTGGCCTGGTGGGTGGTTAGCCTGGTTGCGCAAAGACTTGACCCTTCTCAGCGCAGAAGACACTATGATGGATTGGTGCGGAAGCAGAGCTTTGTTGAATCCTGGGGCCATGTGGTTGAGGTATTTGTCGTCTAGTTTCCTGGAGCAGGCGTGGCCAGAGGCCGGAGATTGCCACAGTGCTAACTGGTTGTCCTGCAGTTTTCGGTGGAGAGGTAGAGCAAGAGCCAGCTTAGGAGTGTTGAGGTATTTCATGACCTCCGGCTCCTTCTCGCTGGAGGCATTGTCCATCGACAGGGTCAGCGTGGTTACCACCTTTCTCAGGAACTTGGGGTAGGTAAGATCCTCAGGTGGAAGTTGTCGCTGCGGTACCTCCGGTTCGTCCGCCGGGAGCTTATCACTTGGCGTGGCTTTGGAGACAAAGGAGCCCAGACCAGCTCTCTCCTCGTCGCTCTCCCCGGAGGGAAGAACTTGTTCTGGGGAGGGAGTCCGCATCCTGGGGGGCGTCCGGGAAGGGGTCCGTGTAGGGCTGGACTGTGTTGGAGGTGACAGCATTGTGTCCTTGGAGCGTGAGCGCTCATGGAGTTGGTGTGGGGGTGCGGTCTGGTCAACCAGGCGCGTAAGTAGCTGGAGGATAGCAGCAGAGATGTCTGCATCCGAAGAGAGCCGTCCCCTGTACCTTCTGGGAGAAAAGGTGCTGGATCAGGAATGTTGCCTGGGCCTGCTTTTCTTGAGGCTTCAGTGGGGAGAGCTGTCAGAGGTGCTCCCCTCCCTGGAACTGACCTAGTGCCTGCTTCGCTGGTGGCTGCGCCGCTCAGAGCTGCCTCTCCGTCTGCGATTCTTGCTGCTGCGGTGTCTCCGCTTGCATTTGCCATTGCTCCTGCTGCTGCTGGATCAGCCCTCTCTGTCACCGCTGCCGCTGCGCCAACTTTTCCGTCTGCGCCGGTGGGAGTTTCCCTCGGCGTGGGGCTCTCTGTGTGATGTCCTGGAGCGAGAGGGGGATTCACTGTGCTGATGGGAAGCTGCAGCGTCAGCGCGGCTGGAGGAGAGTGGGACCTGGCCAATCGGAGGAGGGTGGGCAGAGTTACCGCATTCCACGTTGCCGGCGTCATCTTGCCTGGAACCGCATGGAGAGGAGGAAGGCCCAGGGACGTCTGCCGCTGCCGGGGAGCTTACCCGGGGTGCCACGGGAGCTGGAGGAGTAGCCGGAGGAGCAGAGCTTACCCGGGGTGCCACGGAAGCCGGAGGAGCAGGTCGACTCGGCGAGGCGCTGGTGCCCTGTCCCGAATGGCCGGGGATGGAGGCCCTGCAGGGCACATCCCGTACTGGTGCAGCAGGCAGACTTGGGCTGAGCCGTCTAGGAACCGCGGGCTCAGAGTTCCTTGCTGCCAAAGCGGACTCCAATGAAGAGGCTAAATAGTCCTTTAAAGCATGTCCTCTGTATTTTCTTGCTTGGGGGAACATCCTGGAGCAGTTGGAACAGTCCTCAACATTGTATGAAGCCCCGAGGCATCGGATGCAGAACTGGTGAGTGTCCATAGTATTCATCTTGCGGTTGCATTGAGGGCATTTTTTAAAACCTGGTTTGGGCATTCTTTTCTTGTAGGTTTTTTTGGGGGGGGTGGGGGGGGGGGTTGAGAGCTAAGAAAAATCCGTCTTGAAGGGAAGGCGGAAGAAAAAAGACTGGCCTGGCTAGGGGCGGGCTGGGGAGGTGGGACCACCTCGCACATGCTCAGAAAAGTCTGAGCTCTAGAGAGCACTTCCGTCATGGCACTGTCTGATGACGTCACCAGGTGTGGCTGACACATCCTGCTTGTCCAAGGAAAAAGCCATTAAACTGAAAGGGCTAGAGGTGGGAATAAAGGAAAATAGTGAAGCTGCGACGACTGAAGCTCTGTAAGAGTTTATATAAGAAAAGCACAGTTACTTACCTGTAACAGGTGATCTCTGGGAACAGCAGGAATAAGTCTTCACATATAGGTACGTCGGTACCGACAGAGCCTGCGTGGGAACGCTCCCCAGCGTCCAATCAGAAAGCCTTTGGGAGCATCCCACAGCGCCTGCGTGCTGCCTTCCCGCCTTTCCAACTGTCTCTCCTCAGTTGAGTTTTATAGCTGAGACAAAGAGGGAGAGAGAGGGAAAGGAAGAGAGATAGATAGAGAGAGAGAGAGACAACTCCTAGGGGAGGTGGGTGGGTTGTGAAGACTTATTCCTGCTGTTCCCAGAGATCACCTTTTACAGGTAAGTAACTGTGCTATCTCCAGGAACAAGCAGGAATGAGTCTTCACATATGGGGACTCCCTAGCTTTTGATGCCAGGGAGAGAGCCCAGAAGTTGTGTGTCCCTGGGACAGGGCTGCACTTCCCCACCTGGATCTCTGGCATCCCATGAGGGATGGTGGGTAGGAGTTGATTAAGTATGGAACAGGTGTTTGAGAACAGCCTGACCAAACAAGGCATCCTGGCGGGAGTCCTTGTCTAAGCAGTAATGGGCTGTGAAGGTATGAACTGAGGCCCAAGTGGCTGCTCGACAGATGTCATCGATAGACACAGAGTTCAGATGAGCCATTGAGGCTGCCATGGCTCTCACATTGTGAGCTGTGACATGGCCCTCCAGAGAAATGTTCTTGCTCTGATAGGCAAAAGAAATACATTGGGCAATCCAGTTGGAAAGAGTTCTCTTGGAGACTGGTTGTCCCAAATGAGAAGGATCAAAAGCAACAAAGAGTTGGGAAGACTTTCTATGTTGCTGTGTCCTCTGTAAGTAAAAAGCTAGAGCTATTTTACAGTCCAGGGTATGAAGATTCCTCTCTGCACTTGATGCATGAGGTCCTGGAAAAAAGACAGGTAGGTAGACCTCTTGGTTGAGGTGAAAAGGCGAGACCACCTTAGGCATAAAGTGTGGATTAGTCCTAAGGACCACCTTGTCATGATGGAACCTTGTATAAGGTGGATTAGCTACTAGTGCTTGCAATTCACTGATGCGGTGTGCTGATGTGATTGCAATGAGAAAGATAACCTTCCAAGAAAGGTATTTCAAGGAGGTAGTAGCTAAAGGTTCAAAAGGCGGCTTCATAAGCTGACCAAGAACCAAATTTAAGTCCCATGCCACCGGAGGTGGTCTAATGGGAGGCTTTGTTAAAAGGAGGCCTCTCATGAACCTTGCTACAAGGGGATGAGAGGAAACAGGTTGTCCATTTAGAGGCCTGAGGGAAGCTGCAATAGCACTCAGATGGATTCTTACTGAATTTGTCTTAAGGCCTGCATTAGAGAGATGCAGGAGATACTCCAGCAATGATTCCAGAGGTATTGACCGGGGGTTAAGACCCTTTCCAGAACACCAGATGGTAAACCTTTTCCACTTGAAGGCGTAAGAACGTCTAGTGGAAGGTTTTCTGGAAGCATAAAGAACATCTTTCACTTGTTGAGAAAGAGGAAGATCCTGGAGATCTAGGCCTTCAGCAACCAAGCCCTGAGATGCAGAGACTGGGGATTGGGATGCCACAACCTTCCATCCTCCTGAGAGAGGAGGTCTGGAGCAGACCCTAACTCTAGGGAGGGAGCTTGAGAGAGATGTAGAAGCAGAGGGTACCATACCTGCCGTGGCCAATGTGGAGCTATGAGAATCATGTGGCCTCTGTCTCTCTGAAGCTTGGACAGGGTTTTGGGAATTAGGGAAATGGGTGGAAAGGCATACAGGAAGTCTTGACCCCAGTGAAGGAGGAAAGCATCCCTTGCCTGAGCCCCCTGAGCCGGAGTTCTGGAACAGAACCGGGGAAGTTTGGCATTCCACGGACTTGCAAAGAGGTCTATGTCCGGGGTTCCCCAAATTTGAAAAATCTTGGATACCTGGTTCATATGTAGGGACCACTCGTGTGGAAGCACGAGAGTTTTGAACAGCTGGAAGATAGACTGCCAGAAGATGAATGTGATGCTCTCTGGCGAGGGCCCACAGTCGCAGAGCTTCGTTGCAAAGCGACAGAGAGCCAGTTCCTCCCTGCTTGTTTATATAGAACATGGCTACTTGATTGTCTGTGTGGACAAGGACTGTCTTGTGGCTGAGCAGGGTGTGGAAAACTCGCAGAGCAAGGAAGATTGCTCCGAGTTCCAAGAGATTGATATGTAGACAAGTCTCCTGTGGGGACCAGATGCCCTGGGTGGAGAGGTCCTGAAGATGAGCTCCCCAGCTCATTGGAGGCATCTGTTGTAAGAGTTGCTTGGGGTAGAGGTTGTTGAAAAGGAGACCCCAGTAACAGGTTTTGAGGGGACTTCCACCACTGGAGGGACAAAATGAGGCGACTTGTGTTTGCTATTTTGTCGGACAGGCAGCCTAATGCCTGGGTCCATTGGGTGGATAAAGTCCAATGAGCTGCTCTCATGTGAAGGCGAGCATATGGTACCACATGAACGGTGGATGCCATGTGGCCTAGCAAATGTAACATCTCTCGAGCAGTTAGTAGGGGTTTTGACTCTGCTTGAGAAGCTAACTGCATCAAGCGAAGGCAGCGGGCCTGGGGAAGATAGGCCCTTGCCCTTGTGGTATCCAGCAGTGCCCCTATAAACTCCAGGGACTGAGTAGGGATTAAATTGGATTTTGGGATGTTTATTACCAGCCCTAAATATTGAAGGATACGCATTGTGCAGGTTAGAGCAGTCTTGGCCTCTGATTGAGTGGGAGCTCGAATGAGCCAGTCATCCAGATAAGGGAAGACAAATATTCCCAGGGTGCGCAGAAAAGCAGCAACCACTGCCATGCATTTCGTGTACACGCGTGGTGCAGAGGCCAGGCTAAAGGGGAGCACTTTGTATTGATAGTGCTTCTCCTGGAAAAGGAACCGAAGGAACCTCCTGTGAGTTGGATGGATGAGAACATGAGTGTACGCATCCTTGAGATCTAGAGAACAAAGCCAATCCTAACTGTGAAGGTATGGCAGCAGAGTTCCTAGAGAAACCATCTTGAATTTCTCTTTGACTAGGAATCTGTTCAATTCTCTGAGATCTAAAATGGGCCTGAAGCCCCCTGTTTTCTTTGGGATAAGAAAATAGGGGGAGTAGAACCCCGTGCCCTGTTGTTGAGAAGGCACTTTCTCTATTGCCTCCTGGGCAAGAAGAGTGGCAACCTCCTGCTCTAACAGGCTGAGGAGGGAGGTTGGAGAATTGAACTGGTGCACTCTTGTGAGAGGGGGCAAGCTGGAAAAATGAAGCTTGTACCCCTCTCTTATGATGGAGAGTGTCCAATGCTCTGCTGTGATTTGCCCCCATCTGGGAGCAAAGTGACATAACCTTCCTGGGATGGTGGAGGGCTCTGGTCCTTCTAGAGCCAGGAAGGCTAAGTTCTCTAGCAGAGAGTCAAAGGCCCTGAGGGGGCTGAGATTGCTGGGCTGGAGCAGGCCTCGCAGCCTTTCCCTTGGTCTGTTTGGAGGATTGCTGACGTTTGGAAGGAAACTGAGCTGCAGAAGATGCTCTCTGACTATAAGCAGGATAGGATCTTCCCTTTTTAGAAAAAGGTGTTTTCTTGAACAACCTTTTCTTAGCAGGAGCAGCAGTAGATTTGGATAGTCTATCCAAAGCAGAATTTTCAGCATCCATTTGATTGGCTTTTGCTTGCCAATCTTTACCAAACAGATTCTCACCTGTACAAGGGATATTTCCCAATTCATCTTGGACCCAGGTCTCCAAATCAGATGCTTGAAGCCAAGCAATCCTACGTGCACCTATAGCTATAGCTGAGGCTCTGCTTACGCATTCAAAGGAGTTGAAAGCTGCACGGTTGGAGAATTTGGAGATATCCTGGGCATGTTTGAGCCCAGAGAGAAATTCTGGCCTTTTACTGTCCGACATAAAAGGACTTAAAGTCAGCAAATGGTCAGTGACTTCTTTTAAGAACATTCCCATGTAGAGACTATAGGAATTAATTCTCGCAGCAAGCATGGAAGCTTGGAAGACTCTTCTACCAAAAGCATCCAGGGTTCTACATTCACGTCCTGGAGGATTAGAGGCATGTCTCTTGGCACTTCTAATCTTTCTCATTGCAGACTCAACCACAATAGAGTGGTGAGGAAGCTGAGTTTTATGGAAACCAGGACAAGGAGGGACACGATACATGGTGTCTAACCTGCGAGAATGAGGAGAGGTGGATAGAGGTGCTTCCCACATCCTTAACATGAGATCATACAGAATCTCATGAATAGGCAAGGTAGCTGCCTCTTTAGGAGTTTTAGGATATTGTAGCATATCTAACTCCTTAGCTCTAGGCTCTGACTCTGGGGCTACTGTAATAGAGAGACCCCGAGCCACCTCTCTGATAAAGTCTTGAAAAGACAAGTCCTCTGGAGGAGACATCCTTCGTTTAGGAGAGGACTCCTCCTGTGGAAGAAGCATCGCTGCATCGACAGACTCTTCAGAATCCTCAGAGTCATCAGAGGAATCGAAGTATCGTCTGTCGGGATACTCTTGCAAAGCCCAATACCCGTACCGACCGGGATCGGTATCAGGAATCATCGGTACCGGGGTATCGGTACCGGAGGGCTGCAGAGGGCCGAGTACCGGCATAGCTGACACCGATGCCGATGTCGATGCCACTGGTACCGGAATCGGTGCCGATGGTGATACCGGAGCCGGTACCGGCGGAGTAGTCTGTTGCAGTACCACGGGCGTCGATGCCACAAGGAAAGCCGCCAGACTGTGTTCGATGGACAGAATCCTCTGATCCATCGACGCTGCCAATGCCTGGAAGTCGGTACCGGTGGAAGCCACCGGTACCCCAGAACATGGCACCAGGAGATCTGTTGAGGCCACGCCATCTAGATCATCCTGGAACCCCGATGATGATGCTTTAGAAGCCAAAGCCTCCCGCCGGGGTAATTTTGCCGGTGCAGAATCCTCGAGGGCAAGGCCAGGGGCATCTCGATGCTTAGAAGGAGATTTGCCCTTCGAGGACCGGCTGGATTTATGTTTAGTTACCTGAGATCCATGTGAGGAGGAAGAAGCCCTGGAAGACGTTGATGCCACTGAAGCTGCATCAGAGGGAAACAGGGTACTGAGCTTGGCAGCTCGGTTCTGTCGACCTCTCTTAGACATCATGGAACAGGACACACAATCTTTAATGGAATGGTCAGGGCCTAAACATTTTAGACACCAGTCTGGGTGTCGGTGACGGAGATAGTACCGCCACATTTTGTGCACTTCTTAAATCCTGAGGCAGGTTTTTCCATATGTAAGGAAAAGGGTTTTGGGCCCAAGGCCCAAAACTGAAGTACACCTGAAGAAAAATAATGGAAAAAAGTCTTTTTTTTTTTTTTTTTAAAGAAAAGAATAAGAACTGGCTGTACCGGTATAGCGTCGAGGAAGGCAGACGCGACAGAAAAGAAATAAAGAAAAAATAAGGAAATTCTACTGTGGTGACAGGAACACGACCTGATGGCTCCGCGGAAAAAGAACAACTGAGGAGAGACAGTTGGAAAGGCGGGAAGGCAGCACGCAGGCGCTGTGGGATGCTCCCAAAGGCTTTCTGATTGGACGCTGGGGAGCGTTCCCGCGCAGGCTCCGTCGGTACCAACGTACCCATATGTGAAGACTCATTCCTGCTTGTTCCTGGAGATAGCCACAGGGTGGAGTGGATGTGGTTCTATGCTCATAAGCAGGTGGGAAGCCGAAATTGACACAGAAACTGAATAACCGTTAAAGCTAGCTTAAGACAGTTCTCTGCAGTTCTAAACTATCTACTACAATCAAAATTGGGTTGCCAACTGGGTTTACCCTATTGCATGCAGGGACATGTAGTTCTGATTTCTCCATTGTGCTCCTTAAGAAAAGCAAGATTACATGTCCCTGCATGCAATGGGATAAACCCAAGACTGGATCAAGCCTGTTGAGTGCATCTGGAGCCAGTTTGCAACCCTAGAATCAAATTATATATTTACAGAGTTGTCAAGTTACCCAGTTCCAGGAATGAGATATTTAAGCCAGTCCTGGATTTCTTACAAGCTCATCCGGGCCCAATATGGGACCTGCAGCCCTGATTTCAATGGATAAAATTAGGGACTACAAAGCAAATTCAAAACCAGAGCTGGTAAAACATTTCACTCCTGGAACTGGGTAGCTTGGCAACTCTGTATTTAAAGTCTCTGAGGTGAATTAATCGGTCATGTGGTTTACTTCAAGAGGGAGGGATCGCTTTAACTGAATTTTCAGTCCTTACGTACAAAAAGACTTTTCCTTCAAGGCAGCAGGAGAGACTCATTATCGAGAGCTGCACTTGGAAAGAAGCTCCCTGCTCTGTTTATAAGGTACCACATCACTTTTATCCTGGGTGCAACTTTCCAGAGAAGGATCCTTCCATTGCAGATGTGAAAGAAATGATTTGTGTACTTAGCAAGGGCTGGGTTAGTTTCTGGAGATTAGCGTATTCCTCACGTTTTCCTATGTATTATACATTGTGACAGTCTCTTATCAGTCCGAGTTTAAATGGGACGTGAATGTCTTGCCCAGGAGGGCTTTGGATACCTTCAACCGGGAAGCAACTTTATTTCTAAGATTTATTCTCAGCTGTTCCAGTAAACACTAGGATATGGGGGATCCTGAGTTTAGCACAGTTTTGGAAAGTCAGAATAAGACCATCAAAGGTGTTGACTGTGGACCATTTACCAAATGCAGGGCTAGCCCAACCACCAGACAAACTAGGCAGTTTCCTAGGGCCACAGCTTCTGGGGAGGTAGCTACAGTCAAAGCAAACCAATGGGTCCAAGCAGCCTCATAACCTCTATTATCAGTATGCAGGAAGAACAGGCAACACGCAAATAGTCAATTTACCCTTGAAAGTGGTTATTTGCTATCTCTCTTATTATTAAACCTTTGCTTTGTAAACATATACATATGTAAAAGTGTGATGTCCAAATATGTATCTTACGGGAATGTTCTGAAAGGGATGGTGTTGAGATGATTACGACTGAGTTGAATAATCAAAATCTTGAGGGGGGGGGGAGAGGTGCTAGGAGTCTAAAACTAATTGCCAGGGGATGCACAAGTGAAGTTTTGTCTAGGGCACATAATACCCTGGCACCAGCCCTGTCCTAATGAGTGAGATTTGGTGACCTGATGAGGTGTGGACCTTAGTATAATAATAGATCAGAGACGCGAGGGGACGTTCCCGGTCCCAGTCTTGTTACAAAGTCTTCAGCTGAAGAATGCTGACTGCTGAAATATACCAGATCTGCTATTTATTTAATCTCTTTGAGTATGTTCATAAAAATGGTAGGATGCAGTCAGGCATGCCTGTTGGGTTGGCAGATAGTACACAGAAGTAATTCCTGGTTACATATCCGTGATGGAATATTATGTCAATATAACATCTGACACTTGTCCTATTTTTTTCTAGATCATTTTTTTAGGAGGGGGTTAATCTAATTTTATATATTATCGTACAGAGGTTCAGATGGGGGGGGGGGTCTGGGATCACCTATGGTTTTCAGGGATGAGGGGAGTACATAGTCTGGAGTTCGGAGCAACTGTGAACCCAGAGCTCTGCCATAGGACAATGTAATTCCAAACTCCCTGTAGACAAGTGATTTCCAATCCATTCCTAGGGACACGCCCAAGCTAGATGGGCTTTCATGCTATCTCCAATGACTATAGATGCAATAGATTTTGTATGTAGCTAGAATCAGGTTGCATGCATCAGTTCTATCAGCCTTACAGACCACCTTTTCCATTAGGCTTAGATACAGTTATACATGGAATAAAGACAACAACTAAAGGATATAACATAGATTAAATAGTAAGTTATAAATCAGACTGATCATTTTAAGCAGCCAAACTTTACATAGTTTCCTAAAAGAAGGTATGTCGTCTGTTTCTCCAGCTCTAGTAGTGATTTGTTCCAATAGCATGAGCTATGCAAGAGAGAGGTAACTGTTAACGCTATTCATAGAGAATATCTTGAAAAAGAGATTGGCTGAATGTATGTCTAGGACTAGGTGGAAAACCTCTGCTCTGGACTAATAGTGTAAGCTGGTCCAAGCTTTTGGTTTGTGACTTGTGAAGAGGAAGCAGGAACCAAAATAAGCTTCCAGGCGTTTTCGGAAGTCCAATCAAGACCCTTTGCGATCGCCCACTGGTAACTTTGATTTATTTCTAATGTTGGACTCCTATGAATTAAGTTTCTTTGAATATCATGTGGAGTCAAGGAGTAGCCTAGTGGTTAGAGCAACAGCCTGGTGACCAGGGTTCAAATCCCACTGACATACTCTGTGGCCTTGGGCAAGTCCCTTAACCCTCCATTGTCTCAGGTACAAACTTAGACTGTAAACCCTTTGGGTACAGGGAAATACCTACTGTACTTGAACTACCACTGGAAAGATGTGAACTAAATACTAATAAGTAAATAGATGTGGAAGACAGCAACCCAACCCCTACAAACGTGAAAAAATAACCTGCCTCATCGGCTTGTTCATTTGTATCACGCTTTCAAGAAAGCCTTTGCACTATAGCTTAAATTTCACAATACCCACTTCAGAAGGTGAAATTAGACTTACCTGCTAATTGTTGTTCCTTGAGGAACTCCAGTCTAGTCCCGAACCTTTGTTTTGCTCCTCCTCCAGAAGCTTGGAGACTGAGAAACGTCATTCTTGTGATGTCACCGGTACATAAGCTCTGGAACTGCCTTCTCTCACCAGTAACCTATTGACAAAGAAGACTCACCGGAGCAACAATTAAGCAGCAAACTGTACCAATCAACTTGTACGAACTAACTGAACTGTGCTGCACACCTCAAACTATGCACATACCGATGAAGCATTATAGAAGTGCCTCGGCCCCCGTCCCCTGCTATGGAGCCATTGAACACTAAACACTTTCAAAACCTCGCACCATGTCACAACTAATCAGGCCACCACGCATTCACGCACTTTGCTTACCTATCATACCGCTCTGCTGCAGGCTCTAATCCACAGAATCTCCCCGGGCGGGATGCGGGACTAGACTGGAGTTCCTCAAGGAACAACAATTAGCAGGTAAGTCTAATTTCACCTTCCTTATCGTCCCTCCAGTCTAGTCCCGAACCTTTGGAGATGTAACAGAGCAGTGAACCATCTAATGGGTGGGACCTTGTAGACCAGCCTGAAGCACTGCTGACCCAAAACAGGTATTCTTTTCCGCCTGAATGTCTAGACGGTAATGCTTGACAAAGGAATGCAGAGAAGACCAAGTTGCTGCCTTGCAAATCTCGACTGGCGGTACTAAACTGCACTCCACCTAGGACGCCGCCTGCGCCCTAGTAGAATGAGCTCGTAGCCCCTCTGGCACAGGCTTACCCTTCAGAATATACGCCGACGCAATAGCTTCCTTTACCCATCGGGCAATGGAAGCTTTAGATGCCGCCTGGCCTTTCTTTGGTCCGTTAAACAGAACAAAAAGCCTATCTGACTTACGGAAGCTGGCCGTCCTGCGAAGATACCTCTTTAATGCCTGACGAACATCCAAACACCTCAACTTTCCTGAAGAAGGGCCTGTCGTGCCTTCTCCGAATACCGGTAAGGAAACCGTTTGATTCACATGAAATGCCGATACAACCATAGGCAAAAAGGACGGCACCAGCCTCAGAACCACCTTCATGTCCAAAAATGAAAGGAAGGGCTTCTTACAGGAAAGTGCTTGCAACTCCGAAATCCTTCGAGCGGAAGAAATAGCTACCAAGAACACAACCTTCAGGGTAAGATCCTTTAAAGATGCCCCCGACAGAGGTTCAAAGGGCTCTCGTACCAACGCCTCCAAAACCAGAGGCAGATCCCACGACGGTACGACTTGCCTACGCGGTGGTCTCAACAAGGCAACTGCGCGTAAAAATCGCTTAACATCTGGATGAACTCCAAGCGACACGCCCCAAACTTTCCCCCTATAACAGGACAGCGCCGCCACCTGTACTCTCAATGAAGAAGCTGCTAAGCCTTTCTGAAACCCATCTTGCAAGAAGGACAGAAACTGCGGAAGCGACATTTTTAACGCAACCAACCATCTGTCCCTACACCACGATTCAAACACTCACCATACTCGAATATATGCCAACGAGGTTGACCTATGACAAGCCCTCAGCAAGGTGGAAATAACTCCCGCCGAATACCCCCTCGCTCTCAGCCTCGCCCTTTCAATAGCCAAGCCATACGCGATAATTGACCCACTTGGGGCATGAACAGAGGACCCTGAGAAAGAAGATCCCCCCCCCCCCCCGAAGAGGGAGCTGCCACGGTCTGTCCACTAGCAGTCTCATCATATCGGCGTACCAAGGCCTCCTTGGCCAATCCTGCGTGATCAAAATCACCTGACCTTTGTGCCGCTCTATGCGCTGCAACACTCGACCTATCAACACCTAAGGGGGAAACACGTATAGGAGTTGATCTTCCGGCCAGGCCCGAAGCAGAGCATCCAGGCCTTCCGACATTCTCTCCCTTCTTTTGCTGAAGAAACGTTCGACCTGTGATGACTGAGAGGTCGCCATGAGATCCATCACTGGAGAACCCCAGCGCTCACCAGCAGTGTGAACACCTCTGGGTGAAGCACCCACTCCCCCGGGTCCACTCTCACCCGACTCAAGAAATCGGCCTCCACGTTGTCTATTCCTGCTACATGTGCCGCCGACAAGGCCAACAGATTCTCCTCAGCCCATTCCAGTAGACCCCGGCCTCTGCCTCAAGGGCCACATTGCTTGTACCCCTTTGGCGATTGATTTACGCCACCACGGTCGCATTGTCGGAAAATACGTGAATGGTCTTTCCATGGAGATAAGATTGAAATCCCTGAAGCGCCCGCGTCACCGCTCTCAACTCCAACCTGTTGATGGCCCAACTGCTTTCCCTTACAGTCCACAGCCCTTGCAAGAACCGTCCCTGGCAATGAGCTCCCCAGCCCACCAGACTGGTATCCGTCATAAGCGATATCCACTCCGGGGCCTCCAAGGGCATTCCCTTTTTGAGATTTCCTGGACGTAACCACCACTGCAGAGCTGTGCGTGTCTCCGGAGGGCAGGGTAGCCGTTGTGATAGCTGATCCGTCTGGTGCGACCACCTCCTCAACAACGCCCTTTGTAGTGGTCTCATGTGGGCTCTTGCCCACGAAACTAATTCGAGAGTCGCCACCATGGTCCCGAGCACCTACATATAAGTCCATGCCATGGGAGCCGGCATCCTGAGAAACTTGTGAATCAACCGCCGCAGTCCTAACGCTCGCTGGTGAGGAAGAAAGACTCTCCCGAGCTCCGTATCGAAGCGAGCGCCCAGATAGTCCAACCGCTGAGAAGGGTGTAACGTGCTCTTGGAGAAGTTGATTACCCAGCCGAGGCTTTGCAGTAATGCCACCACCTTGGCTGTAGCCGATTCGCTTTCCACCCTGGACTTCGCTCTTATCAACCAATCGTCTAGATAAGGGTGAACCAACACTCCTTCCATCCGCAACGCTGCTGCTACCACTACCATGATCTTGGTGAATGCTCGTGGCACTGTAGCTAGACCAAATGGAAGCATCTGGAACTGGAAATGTCCCATCGGCACCGTGAATCTGAGAAACCTCTGATGCTCTTTCCATATTGGAATGTGCAGATATGCTTCTCTCAAGACTAAGGATGTAAGAAATTCTCCCTTTTTTACTGCTACAATGACCAATCTGAGAGTCTCCATCCGAAAGTGAGACACCCGGAGACACCAATTCACTCTCTTGAGATCTAAAATTGGCCGAGACATTCCGTCCTTTTTTGGAACCACAAAATATATCGAGTATCGACCGACGCCGTACTGATCGGGAGGAACCGGTACAATGGCTTGGAGAAATAATAGCCGACGTACTGTGTCCTGCACCGCCCTGTGCTTGATAGGTGCTTTGCACAGAGAACTGATGAAAGAATCGGACACCAGCCTCTGTAACTCCAAGACATAACCCTCTCTGATCACCTCCAACGCCCACTGATCTGAAGTGATCTGGACCCAGGCCGGGTAAAACTCCTGTAACCGACCCCCTACAGGAACCCATTCCACCTGGGTCCCCCTGGCATCATTGCGATCTTTTAAGTCCGAGGTAGAGGGGGAGGCAGCCGCAAACCCCCTGCCTGCTCCTCGAAACCCCTGAGTTCTATAGGGAAAACGGCCCCTCTGTCTTTGCCCAAACCTAGAGGGCCGGAAGCATCTAAATTCCCGCTGTTGGCTCTTAGGTAATGGGGTCGCACGTCCCTGTTTCTGCTTGTCTTCCAGCAGCCTACCACCTTTGGATTCGCCCAAGTCCTTAACCAACTTGTCTAACTCCTCTCCAAAGAGAAGCTTACCCCGAAAGGGGTTTACTTAACCTTGACTTGGACGACCTGTCTGCCGCCCAATTCCGCAGCCACAGGTGCCTCCTCGCCGTCACCGCCAAAGCCATACTCTTCGAGAGACCTCTAATAAGGTCATAATGAATATCCGCCAGATAGGCTGCACCCGACTCCAACCTGGACGCCTCTGCTGTCGCTCCTTCCGCTTGTTTTCCTTGGAGGCGCTGCACCCAGCGAAGACAGGTCCTCACTACCCACGCTCCACAAATAGACGCTTGCAACGAGAGCGCATTTACATCAAAAACCTGTTTCAACATAGAGTCCAGTCTGCGATCCTGGACGTCCTTTATGGCAGCACTGCCCTCTACGGGAATGGTAGTCTTTTTGGTAACCGCCGAGACTGCGGCATCCACTCTGGGAGACTTAAACAATTCACTATTCTGGTCTATTAAGGGATAGAGACGAGCCATGACTCAAGACCCTTTCAGGGCCGATTTGGGCAAATCCCATTCTTCTTGAATCATTTCCCGAAATACCCTATGTACCGGAAAAGCTTTCTGTGTCTTCCGGAATGCTTGCAACAAAGGGTCTTCCAGAGTAGCCTCTTCTGTCGGACCTCCTGACAGCATATTCAGTGCCTTCAGTGTCTCCGAGATGAGTGCAGGTAACTCCTCTCTCTGAAATACACGCACCACCCTGGCTTGATCTTCTTGCTCCGTAATCTCGCCTTCTTCCAGCTCTTTGTCCAAATCCAGGTCCAGATCCGGCTCTTCCGAACCAAACCCTTACGAAAGCACCGAGTGTTCTGACTGGTCCCTCTCATGCCGGAACCTTTTCGCTGGTACCCCTGTGACCGCTGTAACCAAAGGAGTTCCTGGCCTCTTCAATCCCAGGTCCGGGTCTGGTACCCCAGGGGCTGGCTGTCCCTTAGGTGCTGCAAAGGCTTGTTGTATGAGGGCAACAAACCCTGGAGAAAAAATGGCCGCCAGGCCTTCTGGCAAGGCCGGTTGTGAGCAAGGGAGATCTGAGGCCGCAGAAGTGCACGGCATTGGCTCCGAAGACAGCAGTATTGTAGCAGCAGGGTCCGGGACCGCCCCCAGAGCTCCCCTAAGGTCAGCCTCCCCCACCTCAGAGAACTGATCCATATCTGCTGCTTCGGGAGTGCAGTCCCTACACACTCCAGCCTCTGACAAAGTGCTCCTCTTTGCCCCACAGAGCAAGCAACGAGGCTTTGCAGGCATTCCTTGGAGAAGACACCGACAACCCCCTCTGCACTGCCTGGAAGCTGTCCCGATGGTCTGCCAGCCACAGAGCTCTGCCACCAAAGAGAACTTGCACCGAATCCCTTACACAGCCGTTCGTCGTTTTTTTTTAATTCCAAAACAACTGCGGGGCTCCTAACCATTTTCCCAGGCAAAAACTGAAGAAACTGCCGCAAAACAAAGTTTCCCAGTCATTTTACTGCCGTTGAAAAGCTGATCAACAAACAGCCCGAACTTGCTTCCCGGGCTTCTGACATGCGGCTGGGCCTGCCGCGCCAGCAGCCGTGTCTCAGCACGCCGGCATTAGCAATGGGCAGGCTCGCCAATGCCCCGCTCTACTGCCAAAGAAAAGTACCCCGCTTACCCCAGAGCTGGGAAGGAGTGCTCCTCTTCTTCTGCTGCCTGGCTCAACCGCCGAGCGGGAACCACTGCCCCAGGAGCTGAAAGCTGTGCGAAGGACCCAGTAGAAGGAAGACTGCAGCCCTGCACTGGCTCTTGCCCGCTAGCGTTTGCAGGCACACCTTCTGCGGGCGCTGTGGGCTGAACTCATGCACTCCACACTCGTGCAGAAGGTGCTTGGTCCCGAGGCTGACCTTCCTCTAGGCACTGTTCATCAAGGTAATGGAAGGGTTTCTGGAAGGGATGCTGTAAGGGGGGGGGGGAGGGAAGAGAAGCACTGTGGTCACTCTGGCTGCACTACAGACAAAACCCTAACCCTAACCCCTTCTTTTTTTTAAAAGAGATCAAATCAAACTGATTCTGTTCAATAGATTAACTATACTACACTAACTCTCCTTAATTGCTCCTCCTACAGGCTCACCAGTCCTCCAGCTGCTTGGAAACTGAGATAAGTGGTGAGAGAAGGCGGTTCTGTAGCTTATGTACCGGTGACATCACAAGAATGACGTTTCTCAGTCTCCAAGCTGCTGGAGAAGGAGCAAAACTCCAAAGATTCGGGACTAGACTGGAGGGACGATAAGGAATAAATAGATTTATTTTCTGAATCTAATGCAAGTTTACCCTTTTTGGGAGTGGAGGAGATCACGGTTTGATTCCAATTGGCACTCCTTTTGATCTTGGGCAAGTCACTTTTCCCTCTATTGTCTTGGAAGGAAAGGCCTGGCAATTTCCTTCTGGTGGCACCTTGCTAAGAAAACCCAGGTGCTGCTGGGTTGTCAGGAATCAGCATTGACTCAATGGCACGCATTGCATTGCAGCGTAATGCGGGTTTAACCTAGTGCCAAGATGGGTGCACTGTACGTTCCAAGAACTGTGCAACTCTTTATGTTACAGAGTATGATGCTAGTTTGATATGTAATGTGAAGGCAACAGTGTCCTCCATGCTGGAAGATACTGGGTGAAAGGGGAGTGTGTGCCCTAACTCCTTGCTGGGGGCAATGGGTCCAGAGGGAAATACTGGGTCACTGGCGCAGAGGGATGAGTGCCCCTCTAAAACCATGCAAGTGCACGGAGTCTGAGGGAATAGCGCCCTCTAGCATTCCATGGAAGCACTACATTGCCTGAATGAGCGGACAGCAGCATGTGATTGTTCAAGAATTAGGAGTACTTTGCTGTTGATAACCAATTGGATTTTTGCAACCAAATGTGGTAAGAAGGTATATCTGGAAAAAAAAGCAGTTGGAGTGTAACACAGAGACTCTGAACTGCTGTGCTTTAGGCCATCACTATACATTACTGGAAGTTCCCTTTGAAACAGCAGTCAAATTGACCGTTTAAATGGGGTACAGTATAAACTATTTGATGTCGAATGACACAGGCAGAGCTCCAGGGCTAGGAAATGATGGATTTGTTTCGTTAACAGCATCAGGTGAATTTTTAGCCTTACACCCCCTTCAAATAACCTTCAGGTGCCTACGTTCCCTCCTCTCTGAGATTTTGATAAACTCAATCATGACCGCCCCAACACCACCTGTTTCAAAAATCCTCTCAAAATGCAAAAACTGGACATCCTTCTCTTAAATGCATGAGCTGTTTCCATATACCACATGAGAATTTCTCACCCTGTGTGCTGCTGGTTCTTTGAGTTTGTGTAGCTCTCGGGACTTATTGATTTTGCTGTGACTACAGCCACTCTGGGTGACCACCTAGTCTGCCTAATGGTTAGAGCAGCCTAACCAAGAGGAAATTTTGGAGTAAATCCTTGATATCAGTGGGCCGGAAGAGCAGGCAACTTAATGTCACCAGAGGGAAATGAGAACAGTGTAATTTGTAAAGAAGCTATCACTATGTACCATGTTAATTCCCTATTAAATGATTTCCTAATGGAAGTATTGGCCAATCACAGACGCAGATGGAATCTACTAACCCTTGCATTAAATAGGACAATAGGGCCACTTGACTAATTCACTGGAACTTGGGCAAGGAGTTCAAAATCCTGAACTGTCCAATCTAACTCACGTCACATGGACTTCAAAACTTTTATTTAAGAACATAAGATATGTCGTACTGGGTCAGACCAAGGTCTATCAAGCCCAGTATCCTGTTTCCAACAGTGGCCAATCTAGGTCATAAGAACCTAGCAATCTCCCCAAAAGAAACAGGTTCCTCAATGCTTGTATTGGGTCAAGCAGTGATATCCTGGGTCCCTTCTTAATAATGGTTTATGGACCTTTCTTCCAGGAACTTGTCCAAACCTTTTTTAAACCCAGCTACACTAACAGCCTTTACTACATCCTCCGGTAACAAATTCCAGAGTTTGATTACACGTTGAGTGAAACAACAATATTTTCTCTTATTAGTCTTAAATAGGTTACCCTGTAGCTTCATTGCATGTCCCCTAGTCTTTTTATATTCTGATGACGTAAACAATCGATCTACGTTTACCCGTTCCATTCCATTCATTAATTTATAGATCTCTATCATATCTCCCCTCAGCTGTCTCTGTTCCAGATTGAAGAGCCCTAACCTTTATAACCTCTCTTCATAGGAGTATCCTTCCATCCCCTTTACCATTTTGGTGGCTCTTCTCTGTACCTTTTCTAATAACGCTATATCCTTTTTAAGATACGGTGACCAGAATTGCACACAATATTCAAGGTGTGGTCGCACCATGGAACGATACAGGGGCATTATAATATCCTTTGTTTTATTTTCCATTCCTTTCCTTATGATACCTAACATTCTATTTGCTCTCTTGGCTGCCGCTGCACACTGGGCGGAGGGTTTTAATATGTTATCCATGAAGACGCCTAAATATTTTTTTTGTGTAGTGTTTCCCAATGTGGAACCTTGCATTGTGTAACCATAGTTTGTGTTGTTGCTTTATTTACAACCTTTATGATGAGAGACATCCAAGGCGCGGTGTAAAACAGACAACTTACAAAAGCAAAACGATCACTTTGTCAGCATAATAGATAATTAGAACAGTGAGACCCTTGGAGGTGAGCAATAATAGATATCAATATGATAATGCACACCTTAAAACAACATAATAGAACACTCAAATAACAGAGAGATGATACAATCTGTCAAATACAAATGATATACTGGTAGAACACTCAAATAACATAGATGGGATACACACAGTGACCTGGAAGAAAGGAGGGACGCAAAAGCACATTCAGCCAAATTCTGTTTAATAAGTGAAAAACGCTTCCAAATTCTTCACGTAATTTTAATCAAATTAATTCAGAATTGTGTTTCCAATTATACAAGTTTAATCATTTGGATTACCTGTACAGTAAGCGCCTGTCTTTTTTTTTCTTTCCACACCCAGGATGTGGTGGTTCTGTGCCCTAGTCCTCCTCTTGCCCAGTATACTGGCAGAGCAGAGCCCAGAGGAAAGCCTGGACTCACAGTGGGAACAGTGGAAGAAAATCCACAACAAACAGTATAACAGCAAGGTGAGAAATGATTACACAAAAGTAACAAAGAGTATAGCGAGATCTCAATATAGCACGGATTGTCTACAAGAGAGCTTCTGATAGCATATAAAGCTCTGGATTGGAGAGTTTTTTCACTCAATGCATCATTAAGCTCTGGAATTCATTGCCGGAGGCTGTAGTAAAACCTGTTAGTGTAGTTGGGCATGAATGTTTGAACAAGTTCCTGGAGAAAAAGTCTAAAAACCATTATGAAAGTGGACAGGTGGAAATCCACTGCTTAACCTGGGACAAGCAGCATGGAATGTGTATACCTTTGGGAACCTGACGGGTAGGACCATACCAAGCCCTGTGCGAGCAGTGCGGCCACACAGGGCGCAAAGACTTAAGGGGCGCATATCAGCTCTCTACCATTGCCTGCTGCTGCCTCTTTAGCGGTGGCAGGCAGCAGCAGAGAGCCGAAACACGCCCCTTAAGTCTTCTTGCCAGTTCCAGACCTGCTTAGTATACCGGTGAGTTGCACATCGGGTGTGCGCCTCTTCTTTCCCGCCCCCATAAAATGGCTAGATGGAGGTGTGGGAGGGGGGGGGGACATGCGCCCGATGTGCAACTCACACAGGGCGCTTTTCACTGTCGGTTATGCCCTGCCGACAGGTACTTGAGACCTGGATTGGCCACTGTTGGAAACAAGACACTGGGTTTGGAGGATCCTTGGTCTAACCCAGTATGGCAAATCTTATGTTGAATAATAAAATGGCTTGAAATATACAAACCAAACTCTGAATAGAGTACATAAAGTTCACCATGAAATGTGGCAGACTCCACTCTGTTTAAAGCTAGACAATTTGTCATTTCTAACATCTAGATCCAGCAAGGAATATGTTGGAGAGATTCTGTTACTACTCTCATTTTGTCTGCAGGCCATATTCAAAATGATTTAACCCATGCAGGGTGAGCTATAGTAACCCAAGAATAGTGAGGCATCCCCTGGATAACGAGATGATCTGAATGCTTGGGCAGCGCTCTAGCTAGCATTGGAAGGACAGAGCTGCCTTTTTATATAGCATTATTGTAGCATTTCAGTCCCTTGCAGGCTATGCTCTCATTCTTCTTGCATTTCTCCATGCGTCTAGGCGGAGGAACTTAAGCGGCGACGGATCTGGGAGACGAATCTGAAGTATATCACAGCCCATAATCTGGAGTACTCTCAGGGGAAGCACACCTACACGATGGGCCTTAACCAGTTCTCTGACCTGGTAAGCAACTCTGTCCGGACTATCCTGGTTTTCCTAATTTCCTAGTTTAGATTTTCTTTCATCCAACACTCTTGAAGGACTAGAAAATGGGACTGCTACTTCTGGATAGAGATCTGCAATTGTGAGTATATACTTCTGGGAATTTTTCTGAAGGGACTTCTTTGGATTAAAGATGATTTAACAAATACACTAGGTTCACAGATTCATCAGTCAGGGCCTAGTAGCAGCAGTTTAAGTTTAAATTTAAAACACAGAAGAGAGCTTTCTGGTTAGATTTCATACCCAGCAGAGAGCTTCTAGTTTAAATTTAATACTCACTCAGGGCCTAGTATCAGCAAAGCACTTTTAGTTTAAATTTAAAACACAGAAGAGAGCATTCTGGTTAATTTAGAATCCAGCAGAGAGCTTCTAGTTTAAATTTCATAATAAGTCAGAGCCTAGCAGCAGCAAAGAGCTTTAATTTAAATCAAATCAGAATATAACTTAGCATAAAAGGCAAAACAGGGTCAGTATTCTTTGAGCAACAAATAAGGTTTTCCAGAGACCTTTACAAAGAGGCCTTCTACCTAGGGGGCAAGAGACCTGTGAAACCTTTTCAATAGGTGTTTAAGCCAGGTGGCAGGTCAAAAGGCCATTTTGAAAGACTCCTTCTATCCAAGCAAGGACTGTTAATCACCCAGGAAGTTGGTCAGTTTACCTCAGAAGCACAGGACAGGGTAATGTGTAGCAGCCCTGTTTTAATAAGTCTTATTTCCCTCCCTCCCTCCCCAACACCCACCCACGGGATAATCATAGCTTTATAGGTACTTACACATCTTAAAGAAAAGGAGGTGCTCTCAGGTGAAGCTCGTTATCCAAATCAGTCATACACTAAGGACCTGAGATTACTTAAGCCTCAGGTGAACAAGGTATATTAAACGTATTAGGTACAATTTTATTAGTATAAGTATCCATAGCAACCCTTAGTAAGTAAAGAATTTAAAGATCTAAACACAAGCTTAAAATTAAGATGCAGACAGCAGTCCAGCAGCAAGATGGGGGTTTTCCAGTCTTTTGTATTGAGTGTCACATGTATGATTTTCTCCCAGTTAGTGAGAGGTCTTACGTGTGCACTAGGTGCAAGGAGCTCTTTGCTCTTAGGGAACGAGTCTGTTCTCTAGAGGCTAGAGTAGCAGACTTGGAAGACATAAGAAAGACAGAGAGGTACATAGACGAGACCTACAGGGATATAGTGCTGAAGTCCCACTTCCAGTCTGGCAGCATCCCTGTTGCCATGGAGGAGAGAGGTCACGTGACAGGAGAGCATCACCCGAGTGTGGCAGGAAGTGATCCAGTAACTAGGACCTATCCTCCAGGTGATGTAAAACCCTCTCGCACTGAGGAAGTTTCTCCAGGGCCATGTGCCCATGAGGGAAGGGTTAGGACAGCCGTTATAGTTGGTGATTTGATCATTAGGCACAGGGGCGGCCCAAGGGGGGTGCGGGGCCATGTGCGGAGACTCGGTGTGAGGGCTCATTTGCATAAGCGGCCTTATTTGCATAAATATTTGCATAATGTTACCATACACTAACGTTTAGTAAACATGTCTCTTAATGAGTGTATGGATAAAGAAAGACTAAAAGATTTCTACATTACTATAATCCAGTGCCAACCGCCAGGCACATTAGGAACTACTACAAACGCTGCCCATTTAGAACCCATAGCAAACCCGCCGTATCCTGACAGCACTACCGGGACTCACAAAGCACCATACCCTACCTATCAAAAGGCAACACTGCAAATATTAAACCAATACATTTCAGAGAATACTGGGGAAAGAGAACAAGTTGCAACGTCAAATAGGAATTACATAAACAGAATACCTCAGCTCAGTTACACATGCAGAACATAGACCATCACCAAACAAGGAATCACAATTTAGAAACAGGAAGGCAATAATTAAACTGGGAACCCCAAAAGCCAAACTTGGAATGTACAACACTGTAGAAATAAAACTATAAATTAATTTCCTCTTGTACCAAACAAAGCGCAGACGTTAATGATGCACATTTCCCAGAGCTGACATATTCCAGTTAATAAATTCAAAATAAAGAGATATCTTTCTACCTTTTGTGCATTTTTTTTCAGTTGCAATTGGTCCAGCCACTTTCTTCTGGTTTCTTCATGTTTTCTGCTAACTCTCCATCATCTGCTGTCCATTTGTCCTTTCTTCTCTCTTCTAGTTTTTTTCCATTCTCTCTCTACATCTGCTTTAACATACTAAACTTTCTCCTTTTGCTCTTTCCTCATTCCTATTTCATCCACACAAATTTTACCCCTCCATCCTCAATCCCCACTTACTCTCCCAATACCCAGCCAATTGTAGATTTTTCATCCCTCCTACACAAAATATTTTTCCCCTCTCCATTTTACTCTCCCAGCCCCATCCCATTCTAATCCTCCCCCAACATCAGCTCCCTTCTAGTTCCAGTCTCACCAAGCATCCATTCCCTTCTAGTCCCTTCATCAGCTCATTTCCAGTCCTAGCCCCCCATCAGCCCATTTCCAGTCCTAGCTCCCCCATCCATTTCCAGTCCAAGTCCCTTCATCAGCTCATTTCCAATCCTAGCCCCCCATCAGCCCATTTCTAGTCATTTCCTAGCCCCACCATCAGCCCATGTCAAATCATAGCTCCCCTCCACTCAGCCCAATTCCAGTCCAAGCCCCCCCATGAGCCTATTTCCAGTTCTAGCCCGTCCATGAGTCCATTTCAATTCAAGCCCCCACCACAGCCCATTTCCAATCTTAGCTCCCCCCAACAGCCCATTTCCAGTCCTATCCTAGCTGTTCCATCAGCCCATTTTCAGTCCTAGCTCCCTTCCCTCACAGCCCATTTCCATTCCAAGCCCCCTCCCCATCAGCTATTTGCAGTTCAAGCCTCCCCTTCCACTCAGCCCATTTCCAGTCCTAGCAACCCCCCAACCCATTACCAGTCCTAGCCCCCCGTCAACTTCCAGTCCTAACCCCCATCACCCCATTTTCAGTTTGAGCCCCCCCCTATAACCCATTACCAGCCCTAACCCCCCATCAGCCCACTTCCAGTCCTAACCCCTCCATCAGCCCATTTCCAGTCAGCCCCCCATAGCCCTTTGCGTCCTAAACCCCCCCATCAGCCCACAGCCCATTACCAGTCCTAACCACATCAGCCCACCTCAAGTCCTAACCCCTCCCCATCAGCCCATTTCCTGTCCTAGCCCCCCATAGCCCATTATCAGTCCTAACCCCCCCATAGCCCATTACTAGTCCTAACCCCCCATCACCCCATTTCCAGACAGCCCCCATCAGCCCACAGCCCATTGCCAGTCTTAACCCCCCCCATAGCCCATTGCCAGTCTTAACCCCATCCCCCCATAGCCCATTGCCAGTCTTAACCCCCCCACATAGCCCATTACCAGTCCTAACCCCCATCACCCCATTTCCAGACAGCCTCCATCAGCCCACAGCCCATTGCCAGTCTTAACCCCCCCCATAGCCAGTCTTAACCCCACCCTCCCATAGCCCATTGCCAGTCTTAACCCACTCCCCCATAGCCCATTGCCAGTCTTAACCCACTCCCCCATAGCCCATTTCCAGACAGCCCTCATCAGCCCACAGCCCATTGCCAGTCTTAACCCCCCTAGCCCATTGCCAGTCTTAACCCCCCCCAGCCCATTGCCAGTCTTAACCCCCCTAGCCCATTGCCAGTCTTAACCCCCCCCCAGCCCATTGCCAGTCTTAACCCCCCCTAGCCCATTGCCAGTCTTAACCCCCCCAGCCCACTGCCAGTCTTAACCCCCCCCCATCGGCTCATGGCAATTTAAAAAAAAAAAAAAAAGCTGGCCGCTGCCACTGCGGCGGCATGGAGTGTCCCGCGGGGCCCCCTCTGCCCGGCTGAACTCTCCCAACGCGGCTGAGCCCCTCTGTGCCGGCTTGCAGATACACGAAGGGAGAGTGTCTCCCTCGCATCTCTGTTAAGCCCGCAGGGGCAGATGGGAAATTTCCCATCAGCCCCTGCTTCCCATCAGCCCCTGCAGGCTTAACCGACGCGAGGGAGACACTCTCCTTTCGCGTATCTGCAAGCCGGTGCAGAGGGGCTCAGCCGCGCTGGGAGAGTTCCGCCGGGCAGAGGGAGCCCCGCGGGACACTCCATGCCGCCGCGGTGGCAGCGGCCAGCTTTCTTTTTTTTTTTATTTAATTAAGAAAAAAAAAGCAGAATGTTCTTTGCCTGGGCCCCCCCGAAACGCGGGGCCCTGTGCAAAAAACATTCTTGCTCAATGGACGGGCCGGCCCTGATTAGGCATGTAGATAGCTGGGTGGCTGGTGGACGTGAGGATCGCCTGGTAACATGCCTGCCTGGTGTGAAGGTAGCGGACTTCACGCGCCACCTAGATAAGGTCTTAGATAGTGCTGGGGAGGAGTCTGCTGTCTTGGTACATGTCGGTACCAATGACATAGGAAAATGTGGTAGGGAGGTTCTGGAGGCTAAATTTAGGCTTTTAGGTAGGAAGTTGAAATCCAGAACTTCCAGGGTAGTGTTCTCCAAAATGCTTCCCGTTCCACACGCAGGACTCAAAAGGGAGGCAGAGTTCCGGAGTCTCAATGCGTGGATGAGATGATGGTGCAAGGATGAGGGTTTTGGATTTGTTAGGAACTGGGGAACATTCTGGGGAAAGGAGAAGCTCTTCCGAAGGGATGGGCTTCACCTTAATCGGGATGGAACCAGGCTGCTGGCATTAACCTTTAAAAAGGAGACAGGGAAGCTTTTAAACTAGATAATAGGGGAAAACCAACAGTCACACAAAAGCTCATGGTTCAGAAGAATGTATCCTTGAAGGATACTACCAAAAGCAGAGAGGTTCCAAAAAAGAGTAATGTAGCCCAAATGCCCTCGAGTATAGAGCAGACAGAGCTTAAAGATCCCAAATTACCCATGCCTACCAATAGCCAGATTAATATGAATAAAATACGGTCTCTAAAATGCTTGTATGCAAATGCTAGAAGTCTAAAAAATAAGATGGGAGAGTTTGAATATATAGCACTAAATGAGGGGTTAGATATGATTGGAATCTCAGAGACATGGTGGAAGGTGGAAAACCAGTGGGACACTGTGATACCTGGGTACAAACTATATCGTATTGATAGAGCTGATCAAATTGGTGGAGGGGTTGCGCTTTGTTAGAGAGGGCATTGAGTCAGAAAGGATTAAAGTTTTGCAGGAAACAAAATTTGCTGTAGAATCTCTATGGATTGAAATTCCATGTAAAAAGGGGAAGGCGATGGCAGTGGGGGAGTGTACTATCGACCGCCTGGCCAGAATGAAGAAATGGATGATGAAATGCTCAAAGAAATCAAGGAAACTTGCAAAAGTTACAGCACAGTAATAATAATGGGTGATTTCAATTACCCCGGTATCGACTGGATCAGTGTCACGGCAGGACATTCTAGGGAGATAAAGTTCCTAGGGGTATGTTTACTAAACCGGGCTAACGGTTAACCCGGGCTATCTGCAACTAGGTCCCATTGAATAGTAAACATACCCCCTAGATGTAATAAATGATTGCTTCTTGGAGCAGCTGGTTCATGAATATTGTGTGCAATTCTGGTCGCCGTATCTTAAAAAGGATATAGCATTATTAGAAAAGGTTCATAAGAACATAAGAACATAAGATATGCCATATTGGGTCAGACCAAGGTCCATCAAGCCCAGTATCCTGTTTCCAACAGTGGCCAATCTAGGTCATAAGTACCTAGCTGCTTCCCCCTTTCCTCCAGGAACTTGTCCACACCTTTTTTAAACCCAGCTACACTAACAGCCTTTACCACAGCCTCCGGTAACAAATTCCAGAGTTTGATTACACGTTGAGTGAAAAAATATTTTCTTTTATTAGTCTTAAATAGTTTACCCTATAGCTTCATTGCATGTCCCCTAGTTTTTCTATATTCTGATAACGTAAACAATCGATCTACATTTACCCGTTCCACTCCGTTCATTAATTTATAGACTTCTATCATATCTCCCCTCAGCCGTCTCTTTTCCAGGTTAAAGAGCCCTAACCTTTTTAGCCTTTCTTCATAGGAGTATCCTTCCATCCCCTTTACCATTTTGGTGGCTCTTCTCGGAACCTTTTCTAATAATGCTATATCCTTTTTAAGATACGGCGACCAGAATTGCACACAATATTCAAGGTGCGGTCTCACCATGGAACGATATAGAGGCATTATAATATCTTTTGTTTTATTTTCCATTCCTTTCCTTATGATACCTAGCATTCTATTTGCTCTCTTGGCCGCCGCTGCACTCTGGGCCGAGGGTTTTAACATGTTATCCACAATGACGCCTAAATATTTTTCCTGGGTGGTGGTTCCTAATGTGGAACCTTGCATTGTGTAACCATAGTTTGGGTTGTTCTTCCCTAGGTGCATAACTTTGCACTTGTCCACTTTAAATTTCATCTGCCATTTGGATGCCCAGTCTTCCAATTTATCAAGATACTCTTGCAATTTTCCACAATCCTCTTGGGTTTTAACAACTTTAAATAGTTTAGTATCATCTGCAAATTTGATAACCTCACTCGTTATTCCACATTCCAGGTCATTTATGAATATGTCAAAAAGCAGCGGCCCCAGCACAGATCCCTGCGGTACACCACTATTCACCTTTCTCCATTGGGAAAATTGGCCATTTAGCCCAACCCTCTGCTTTCTATCTTTTAACCAGTTCTTGATCCACAGTAGTACACTGTCTCCTATCCCATGACTCTTTAGTTTTGCCAAAAGTCTCTGATGAGGGACCTTGTCAAAGGCTTTCTGAAAGTCCAGATACACTATATCAACCGACTCACCTTTGTCCACCTGTTTATTCACACTTTCAAAAAAACATAACAGATTAGTAAGACAAAATCTTCCTTGTCTAAAGCCATGTTGGCTGTCTCCCATTAGGCCATGACTATCTACATGCTGAGTAATTTTATTCTTTATGATGGTTTCTACCATTTTTCCCGGTACTGAAGTGAGGCTCACCGGTCTGTAGTTTCCCGGATCACCCCTGGAACCCTTTCTAAAAATTGGTGTTACATTGGCGATCCTCCAATCTTAAGGTATTAGAGATGATTTTAATGATAGTTCACAGATTACTAATAGCAGGTCTGCAATCTCATATTTAAGTTCATTCAACACCCTTGGATGTATACCATCCGGCCCAGGTGATTTGCTACTTTTCAGTTTATCTAATAGTTGTAATACATCTTCCCAATGTATCGATATTTCCTTCAATTCTTCCGCACCTTTAAATACCACTTCAGTCATGGGTAAGATCCCTACATCTTCCTCAGTAAAGACCGAAGCAAAGAATTCATTCAGTCTCTCCGCTATCGCCTTATCGCTTCTTAGTGCCCCTTTAACGCCTCTATCATCTAATGGACCAACTGACTCTCTCACAGGTTTTTTGCTACGAATGTACTTGAAGAAATCTTTATTTCGCGTTTTTGCTTCCGCAGCAAGCTTCTTCTCAAATTCTCCCTTTGCCTGCTATATCAATGCCTTGCATTTCACTTGCCAGTGCTTGTGCTGTTTCCAGGTTTCGTCGTTTGGCTCTTTTTTCCATTTCCTGAAAGATGCTTTTTTGGCAACAACAGCCTCTCTGAACTCACCTTTAAACCATGCTGGCAGTTTTTTGGACTTCCTTCCACTTTTCCTAAAGCGTGGAATACAGCTGGTCTGGGCTTCCAAGATAGTATTTTTCAACAACACCCAAGTTTGATGTAAGTCTTTAACCTTTGCAACTGCTCCTTTTAGTTTTTTATTAATTATTTTCCTCATTTTATCATAGTCTCCCTTTCGAAAGTTAAAAGGTAGTACTGTGGATTTCCTTACTATCCCTCCTCCACTAATTAAATCAAATGCGATCATGCTATGATCACTATTGCCAAGTGGCCCCAACACCCTTATCTCTTGCACTAGATCTGGTTTTCCACTAAGGACTAGGTCTAATATGGCTTCCCCTCTGTTCGGTTCATGAACCAGCTGCTCCAAAAAGCAGTCATTTATTTCATCTAGGAACTTTATCTCCCTAGCATGTCCTGCCGTGACACTGACCCAGTCGATACCGGGATAATTGAAATCACCCATTATTATTACTGTGCTGTAACGTTTGTTAGCTTCCTTGATTTCTTTGAGCATTTCATCATCCATTTGTTCATTCTGGCCAGGCGGTCGATAGTACACCCCCACTGCGATCGCCTTCCCCTTTTTACATGGAATTTCAATCCATAGAGATTCTACAGCAAATTTTGTTTCCTGCAAAGCTTTAATCCTTTCTGACTCAATGCCCTCTCTAACATAGAGCGCAACCCCTCCACCAATTTGATCAGCTCTATCATTATGATATAGTTTGTAACCAGGTATCACAGTGTCCCACTGGTTGTCCTCCTTCCACCATGTCTCTGATATTCCAATCATATCTAACCTCTCATTTAGTGCTATATATTCTAACTATCCCATCTTATTTTTTAGACTTCTAGCATTTGCATACAAGCATTTTAGAGACTGTATTTTATTCATATTAATTTGGCTATTGGTAGACATGGGTAATTTGGGATCTTTAAGCTCTGTCTGCTCCATACTCGAGGGCATTTAGGCTACTTTACTCTTTTTTGGAACTTCTCTGCTTTTGGTAGTATCCTTCAAGGATACATTCTTCCGAACCATCTGCTCTTGGGCGACTGTCGGCTTTCCCCTATTATCTAGTTTAAAAGCTGCTCTATATCCTTTTTAAAGGTTAATGCCAGCAGCCTGGTTCCATCCCGGTTAAGGTGAAGCCCATCCCTTCGGAAGAGCCCCTCCTTTCCCCAGTATGTTCCCCAGTTCCTAACAAATCTAAAACCCTCATCTCTGCACCATTGTCTCATCCACGCATTGAGACTCCGGAACTCTGCCTGCCTTTTGGGTCCTGCACGTGGAACGGGAAGCATTGCGGAGAATGCTACCCTGGAAGTTCTGGATTTCAACTTCCTACCTAAAAGCCTAAATTTAGCCTCCAGAACCTCCCTACCACATTTTCCTATGTCATTGGTACCGACATGTACCAAGACAGCAGACTCCTCCCTAGCACTATCTAAGACCTTATCTAGGTGGCGCGTGAGGTCCGCTACCTTCGCACCAGGCAGGCATGTTACCAGGCGATCCTCACGTCCACCAGCCACCCAGCTATCTGCATGCCTAATGATCGAATCACCAACTATAACGGCTGTCATAACCCTTCCCTCATGGGCACATGGCCCTGGAGAAACGTCTTCGGTGCGAGAGGGTTTTACATCACCTGGAGGACAGGTTCTAGTTACAGGATCACTTCCTGCCACACTAGGGTGATGCTCTCCTGTCACGTGACCTCTCTCCTCCATGGCAGCAGGGATGCTGCCAGACTGGAGGTGGGACTTCAGGACTATATCCCTATAGGTCTCGTCTATGTACCTCTCTGTCTGTCTTATGTTTTCCAAGTCTGCTACTCTAGCCTCTAGAGAACGGACTCATTCCCTGAGAGCAAAGAGCTCCTTGCACCTAGTGCACACGTAAGACCTCTCACCAACTGGGAGAAAATCATACATGTGACACTCAATGCAAAAGACTGGAAAGCCCCCATCTCGCTGCTGGACTGCTGCCTGCATCTTAGTTTTAAGTTTTTGTTTAGATTTTTAAGTTCTTTACTTGCTAAGGGTTGCAATGGATATTTGTACCAATAAAACTGTACCTAATACGTTTAATATACCTTGTTCACCTGAAGCTTAATTAATCTCAGGTCCTTAGTGTATGACTTATTTGGGTAGCGAGCTTCACCTGAGAGCACCTCCTGTCTTTTTAAGATGTGTAAGTACCTATAAAGCTACGATTATCCCAGGGGTGGGGAGGGAGGGAGGGAAATAACACTTATTAAAAGAGGGCTGCTACACAGTACCCTGTCCTGTGCTGCTGAGGTAAGCTATATTCTTATTTGATTTAAATTATAGCTCTTTGATGCTGCTAGGCTCTAACTTATTATGAAATTTAAACTACAAGCTCTCTACTGTGTTTTAAATTTAAACTAAAAGTAATTTGCTGATGCTAGGCCCTGAGTGACTATTAAATTTAAACTACAAGCTCTCTGCTAGGTATGAAATTTAACCAGAAAGCTCTCTTCTGTGTTTTAAATGTAAACTTAAACTGCTGCTACTAGGCCCTGACTGATTTAACAAAAAATAGTGGGTTCACAGATTAATTAGCTTTAATAGAAAGAATTCCTTTCAGAAAATTCCCAGAAGTATATACTCACAATTGCAGATCTCTCTCCAGAAGTAACAGTCCCCTTTTCTAGTCCTTCAAGACTTCAGAGAAGAGCCACCAAAATGGTAAAGGGGATGGAAGGATACCCCTATGAAGAAAGGCTAAAAAGGTTAGGGCTCTTTAACCTGGAAAAGAGACGGCTGAGGGGAGATATGATAGAAGTCTATAAAGTAATGAATGGAGTAGAACGGGTAAACGTAGATCGATTGTTTACGTTATCAGAATATAGAAAGACTAGAGGACATACAATGAAGCTACAGGGTAAACTATTTAAGACTAAGAAAATATTTTTTCACTCAACCTGTAATCAAACTCTAGAATTTGTTACCGGAGGATGTAGTAAAGGCTGTTAGTGTAGCTGGGTTTAAAAAAGGTTTGGACAAGTTCCTGAAGGAAAGTTCCATAAACCATTATTAAGAAGGGACCCAGGATATCAATGCTTGACCCAATACAAGCATTGTGGAACCTGTGTCTTTTGGGGAAACTGCTAGGTACGTATGACCTAGATTGGCCACTGTTGGAAACAGGATACTGGGCTTGATAGACCTTGGTCTGACCCAGTATGGCATATCTTATGTTCTTATGTTCTCTTTGGGCTTCCAGTTCAGTTGGAACCAGGATTACATAGTAATGTAGTATATGACAGCAGATAACCAGTATGGTCAATCTAGCCTACCCAGTAAGATGACTAGAGTGGTTGTACCTGCTGCTCCGTGCAGGTCAGCCTCCCTCTATTAAAAGATATATTTAAATTTGCTTTGATTTCTTCCTCTTGCTATAAAGCAGTGGTTCCCAAACCTGATGTCAGGACTCAAAATGGGATCACAGAAAAATGGCCATTTCCCCTTCACTCTGAACTTTCACTGTGACCTATGCCAAGTAGTGGCAGTCACCAGTCAGTATGTGGCCTGTAAATGATTAATAGTAGTAGTAGTAGTACCGTCGCTGCTGCCTTTCTTCTTGAGATGAGAGGAGGGAGACGGAGGAGGCTGGAGAGCTGCTGTTTTGATTTCATCATCTGGGGTCATGAGAATTTCCAGTTGTTAAAATAGGGTCATATGGGATAACATTTGAAAAACACTGCTATAAGGGGAGCCACTATGTCTATCCTATGCCATTTTGAATTCCGTCACTGCATTTGCCCCCACCACTTCCATCAGGAGGGCATTCCAAGCATCCAAAGGATTTCCTGATGTTGCTTATCTCCCCATCCTTCCTCTCCTCCAGAGTATACATATTTAGGTCTTCAAGTCTCTTCTCATATGTCTTCTGGTGCAGGCTCCGAATCATTTTGGTCGCCTTCCTCTGAACCATTTCAAGTCTCCTTATGTCCTTTGTGAGATATAGTCTCCAAAACTGAACACAATATTCCAAGTGAGGCCTCACCAGCAACTTATACAGTGACATTAATACTGCCTTCTTTCTGCTGGTTATACCTTTCTGTATGTACCCCAGCATCCTTCTGGCTTTAGCTCCACCTTATTGCATTGTTTTGCCACCTTGAGATCCTTGGACACTCGCACTCTGAGGTCCCTCTCCTGGTCCGCGCACACCAACCTCTCTTCCCCCTATTGCATATATTTTCCTTTGGATTTCTGCATAGCTGTCACTTTACCCCACCTTTTCTCCTCTCTGCCCTTCATCACTTCACACCTGCCATTTGCATATGACCCATCCATCCCAGCCTACCCCTCTCATCACCATCTTTCCCTCAACTGCTCCCAAGCTTTATTCCTCTGATCTTGTCCTTCCTCCTGTCCCTCCCTTGTGCCCTGTTTGTTGTTCTTCCCTATCTCTCTCCTTCCTCCTCAAACCTTCGGTCTTCCTTCTTATCAAGATATTCAGCACCTTAAGAACTGCTATACTGGACCAGACCAAAGGTCCATCAAGCCCAATGTCCTGTTGCCAATAGTTGCCCTTTCCATGCCACTAATCTGCAGGGATAAGCAGTGGCTTCCTCTTGGACTACCTTAATAACATTTTATAGACATTGAACTTGTCCAAGCCTTTTATAAACCCAGCTACACATCCTGTTTTTACCTTATCAGCTGGCTATGAGGTCCAAAGATTAATTAGGGGCATGTTTACTAAGCTGGGCTAACAGCACGGCTAGCTACAACGAGCTTCCATTGAATAACATGGGACCTGGTAATAAATAGCCCAGCTTAGAAAACACGCCCTTATATGTTAAGAGATAATTGCTCTATCTGTTTTTAAATATACTACTTTGACATCACGTGATGTGCTGAGGGCGAGTGGGTTATGGTGCTTGCTCTTTAGGACTCCCCTCCCTTAAAAGCACCATTAATGAGCACATCGTGGGCTGTGACTCCCAACATCCGTGAGCAGAATCCAGTCCACAGCAGTCCTTCGCCCAGGAAGAGCGATTTCAGCCTGGGCGGCGATGAAGACAGCGTGAAAAGACAGAAAGAAGGCCCCACTGTGAGGTGCTAAAATGGCAGATGGGCCTTCTTCCCTGGCATTTATGGCGTTGGCCGAAGATGTCACTGCAGCAGTAGTTGAGTCCCTAGCAAGGCAATTTGATGCTGTGGACAGCAAACTGGATGCTGTTACCTGGTCCCTCAAGAGAATGGGGGGCTGACTGCAGGAGGCAGAGTGCCGCGCAGGGCAAACTGAGCATACGGTGAAGTTATATCTTTTACGTAAGTTCTTGCAACCTCCACCAAATCAAACACACGGGCCACCCCATTGTGCACTATATGCAGTCTTGCGGGGTACTGTAGTGTGAACTTGACTTTGTCTGCCACCATGCTCTGACAGTCCCGCAAAAGGCTCAGTGCCGGATTTTGACCTTCATGTTGCAGTGGTCTGTAGGAAGTTAAAGTGAGCCAGGATCACATAAGGCTGCCGATCCACCTCCCTCCATGGATGCAGTCGGTAAGTGCACTCAATGAACGGGCCCAGTCCGCCCTAGAGATAATGTCAGAGGCAGCAGTGTCTCGAGAAAGCCATGGTGCTCAGGATCCAAAACACTCGGGAAGATCCCCCACTTGAAGGTTCTTATGCTGTCCTCTGTTTTCCATGTCGTCAATCTTTTCAGCTTGTCAGATTACAGTTTCCTTTAATTTTTGCAGGGTGACAGCCTCCAGGGAGGTGGCAGTGGTTGGCCAGCGGGATACCCTGCTGGTCTGTTTTGATGCTGAAAAGGTGTTTGATCTGGTCAACTAGGAGTTCTTATTTGCTGTGTTGGAATGCATGGGTTTCAATGGGCTTTATTACTGGGCCCTCAACCTGTTGTATACGTCCCCAAAGGTGGCTGTAGTGGTGAATGTCCAGGTGTCCAAGGCTTTTCCAGAGAATGCGACAAGGCTGCCAACTATTTCTCCACTTGTTTTGGTTTCTTTTGGAACCTTTTTTGGATAAAATATATGGGGACTATAGGATAGAGGAGGTCCCAAGTGGGGATTCACACTTTAAAACTGTGGCCTTCGCAGATGACTTCTTAGTGTACTTGGGCAGCCCGCAGTCATCCTTGGCCCATCATCTTGAGGCGTTCCAGAGCTTTGGTGCCTGCTTGGGGTTGAAACTGAACCGAGACAAGTCTGAAGCCTGGCCTATGGATCCAAGCCTACCGCAGTGCTGGGGTGGGGACTTCCCCCTGAAGTGGACGGTAGAATCCTTTTAAATACCTAGGGGGTGTGCCTTATTGTGAATCTGTCTCACTTGTATTGCCAGAACATTCTTCTCATGCTCCGTTGCAAGGGGGAAGAGCCGTTGTGCCGGGAGGGGTTGCCCTTATACCTATTGGAGTGGGTGGCACTGTACAAAATGACTGCTGCTATGCTGGCTATATTCTCTTGCAGGTCTTTTGAAACAGGACCTCAGAGTCTGGCAGAGGCAGCTCAGTTGTTTTCTGTGGCATGGAAGTTGACCACACATTCTCTTTAAATGATTGCAGGATGGGGCTGGAGGTCTCCGATTTGGAATGCTACAACATAAATTGTATTCTTCGGCATCTGCAAGACTGACTGTACCAGACAGCCACATGCACGCCCATGGCTCTTGAACGGGGGTTAGTGGGGGCACTTCATCCGCTGTATGCTCTCCATGCTCATTATGAGTATGTGCCTTTGACCTTGAGGGAGAAGTATTCTGTTTTGTTCCCTAAGGGGGGATTGGTGGTCTCTGTTCTATAGGCTGGGATAGCAGCCGGAGAGAACATCTTCTGCCGCTTTGAGGCAATCCTGACTTCCCCGCTGGGGACATGAGCTACACCTTCTGTCTCTGGGAGTGACAGGATCTGCAGCATGTGTATCAGTTCTTGATGGGTGAGGGGCCGTTCAAAGTTGTGGTACTGCAGACCCTCTGCAGACAGAAGAAAATGCTTTTAACTTAGAAAAAAGAGGCAGACACCGGCTGCAGCATCGTGAGGAGCCATATAGGGGGAGCAAGAGGGACCTCTGGAGGACTGAGGAGCCACACCCCAGAGCCAATGATGCAATACCGGCCTGCACCCAATCCAGAAAGGGAAGAATTCCTTTTAAAAGCCCGGACACAGGAAGGAAGCTAACCCTGGAAGGAGAAAGGAGAGCTTTCCTGGAAGGACCAGGGAATAGGAGTCCTGACAGAAGGAACCGGCCCAGCAGACTCAGCAGAACCAGGTGAAGGAATCTGCTTCAAATATCCCAAGAGGGGAGAGGATACGCTTTCCAAGTGGGAAGGATACAAAGAAGAAGCTAACCCTGGAAGGAGAAGGACTGTGCCAGAGAGTCCTGGACCTGAGTCTGGCAGAGGCCAGCAACCGTTAAAAGACACAACGAGGAGTAACCAAGAAGGAGGTGAAAGAGTTACTTTGAAAGGTAACATTCTTGGCCCAGAGAGAAGGAAGCTGTGGTGCGAGTGTGGCTTAACCCCAGCAGAAGGCCGGCCGGAGAACTGGAGGCCTACCTTGGTGTCAGAGAAGCCAAATCACAGCAGGAGCAAGCATCAACCCTCACTTGGCCGTGATAAACCCAAAAGGAAAGGTAATCACTATTTTATTGATTGTGATTTTATGAATGCTGTGACGCAGGAGGAGCAGGGCCTAGAGGAATGCTGTCCTTCTAGAACTATTTGTGCTACAAAATACAAACCTGTGCCAAACAAGAAACTCTCTAGTAAAAGAGCAGTAGGCGAGAGAAACTGTCCTCACTCTAGAGGTGTACAAAACCAAGGCTTACCTTTGGATGCAGCGCATTGGGACATCGTACAAACATTGTATAAAAAGCCTGAATGCGAGCCACTAGATATTCCTGACTGTGAACCAATTCAGGTGGAATTCCCGGATGACCTTTCGGACCCCGAGATGGATTGCAGCTATTACCTGGCAGAAAGCTTTGAGCCCTTAGCCGAGGAGTAGAGCTGTGGTCTGGGGGAAGGTTTGAATCTGTGTTTCTTATAGTACTGCTGTGAAGTTAACAGGTCTAACTCAGTTCATGTTTCTTTTTCTTTCAACCTGAAGCAAGGACATTTTTGTGTTGATGTAAATTCTGAGCTATTGAACCTATTTGCAATACGGGAAATAAAAGCCTTTATTCTCCCTACACTCGGACTGTTATATTCTTTGGAGCTTTGGTTACCCAGGAGGCTACCAGGACTATAAAAACCTGGGCCCTGTCTTTGAGCTAAACTCCACCATAAAATATTTTTGTGTCCACCCTCCCTGCTGTGACATCCCAGTGCCACCAGGGGGGTGGTGTGACAAAGTGCATGAGGACTTGGTGAAAGAATCTGCAGTGTCCCCAAGGGATCATTTTGCACTATTCCGAGTTCGACACTATATCTCTTCGATGGACCGGTCGGAACTGGGCACCCAATTTTCTGAATGACTGCAAATGTTTTTGAGATTGACAGTCTAGAGTGCATCTCACTCTCCTTGATGCGCAATGCACTTGCTACCTTGGACACGCAGGGCCGGCATGATGGTCTGGTGCAGCACTGGAATGCTGAGCTGGGGGTCGACTGGAAGGGTGTGGATATCAACTAGGTGGTCAAGCGGGTCCCCACCCTTACTTCAGAGGTTGTGCTGCGTGAGGTGTCCTATAACACTGTTTTGCAGGCCTACTCCCCCCTCCATCCCAGTGTAGGTGCATTCAATGGGTATGTTGAACTCTGGCGACTGCCAAAATGTCAGGTGCTGCAGAGTACGCTGGCGCATGTATTTTGGTCATATTCCCGGGTCCAAGAGTTCTGGGAGCAGATCACCAGATACTTGGCAGGTATTTTAGGGCAACTGGTGACATTGAGTACTGGGGGCATGGTGTTAGGGGATCCAGCGGGTATCCGGGTGAAGGGGAAAGGTGCCAAATTGTTTGTGATGAAGGCGTGCCTTATAGGCCTGCAGGGGATTTTAAAGGTGTGGCTGTACTCGGAAACACTGGTATACTGGGGATGGTGGAACCACTTGCACAAGTGTATGCAAATGGAGAACATATCTACTGGAGGGTCCGAGACGCGACGCACCCATTACATGGCCGTTTGGGAGCCCTATATTCAAACCTTGCTGCCCTGGGCATGAAGCATTGTCCTCAACTGTATCTTTTGTATAATTGTGCCTGGTCTGCCTGCAACTCAATGCCTCTTTACCCTAATGTGGAGCTCTGCACTGCCATTATATAGGTTGTGTGTATGGGTCTCCTGCCTATTATTGTATTATCCTGGGACATATATTAGGGGCGAGGAGACCATGGAGGGGTGAGGGGTGGTGGGTCGCTGGATGGGACTTGTTGTTGGGGGGAGAGGGGATGGCATCTAGCTTAAGAACTTAATGGACTACCGGCCTACTGGACACATGGGTGCTTGGACATTCTGGAAGGTGCCCATCAGCTGTTGCTGTACAACCCTCCTGCAAGGAGGGGTTTGTGGGGGGGAGTACATAAAAACTTCTGCTGTTGACATTGTTGGTCTGCATCATGTGTACATGTCCCCACATGCCGGAGGTTCGTTGTTTAGGATTTGTTGCAATAAAGATGTTTTAAACATAAATATACTACTTCATAGTGACACTTGGTACTTGTATTTTTTGGAAGAGTAAATAGATGATTCACATCTCCCCATTCCATTATATTCGGGATTTTATAGATCTCTATCATATCGCTCTTCCACTGTCTCTTCTCCCATAATCTCTTTAGCCTTTCCTCATAGGAAAGTTATTTCATCCCTTTCATCGTTTTGGTTGCCCTTCTCAGTATCTTTTCTAACGCCATATGTTTTTTGAGAGGCGGTAGCCAGTGCTGCACACAATACTCGAGGTAGTCACATTATGGAGTGATACAGAGGCATTATGATATCCTTTGTTTTATTTTTGATTCCTAACATTCTGTTTGCTTTTTTGGCCACCGCTGCACACTGAATAGAAGATTTCAATGTATTGTCTACAATCGCACCCAGGTCCCTTTCTTGGATGGCAACTTTTTCAATGTGGAACCTATCTGAGTTATTCTTTCCTACATGCATCACTTTGCAGTTGCCACATTACATTTCAGCCCTACTGCAACTTTCCTAATAAAATGCACCAGTTCCATGCTTAGGGAGAGAGCAGTGAACAAGTTATGAGACTGGAGCAGAAAGACCTCTAGGAGAAATGATATAGTTTAGCTGCCATAGTCCATGGAGAAGGAAGTGTTTAGCAGAGGGGTGAGAAGGAGAACCAATGAATTAGTGGTTTAAAATTTATCTCAACAAGCAGGAATGCAATCTTCACATATGGGTATTGTTGGCACCGACAGAGTCCGCTTGGGAACACTCCCCAGTGTCCAATAGGAAAACTTTTGGGAGCACTCCACTTGTTTTCTGCAGAGCCAGCAGGAAGCACCTTTCCTGCCACCATCAAAATTTTTTTAATTTTTTGGTTCAATCTGTGCTCTGCCTTTCAATCAATGCCGGTACCTTTCCTGATACCGGCCCCAATAGCAATTTTTCCTTTCAGTTTTTTCTTTTATTTTCCTTTCTCTTCAGGCAGTTTACCACCAATCTTAGGCCTCAGCCTAAATTATTTTCTGTTTGTCACCATGGACAAACATCAGTGACATTAAAAAATGTTCCAAGTGCTCCGGCACCATGTCAGTCACTGATTCTCATCACTGGTATCTAAAATGTTTGGGTCCAGAGCATCTACCAGACAATTGTTGTTTGTGTAAACAAATGACCAAATGAGACCTAAAGAACAGGGGCAAACAGTTTGTCCTGGACTTGATTTTAGTGGCTTCGGCATCATCGAGGATGTCAGCATCTTCCGCTGGTTCCCAGTTCTCCAAAAAGTCCAAACATAAACTAAAAACGAAGTCCTCAGCATCAAAATCAGATACCAAGCATTGAGGTAAGTCTCTTCATTCACAAGATGCACCGAAAGGGGCATCTGATGCTGACTGGCAGACCAAATAGCCTCGGTGGGAGGAGCAACCCTCCAAAGTCACACAGGAGCTCCAGGTTGCTCCCGAGGCATCAACCTCTGGAGAGCTACTGGTACTATGCTCTGGGACGGTGGCACACAGCCCCGTACTTGAATCCACCTAGGCACTGGTGTCCTCTACTGATCAGCATTTCTTAGCTGTCGAGAGGACTTTGGCGGCACTCCTGGCTGCTGTGGTACCAAAGGCATCGACAGCCAGTCAGGCACCGGCTTCCAACTCAGCACCAGTGTCTCTGCTTCTGATACCTGCCCTGGAATAGGTATCAGAGGGTCCACTCACTCCAATTCCTCCACTGGAACTGGTATTGGTGGAGCTCCTACCTCATATTCCTCCATTGGAACCAGTAACCGCCGTCGGTACCCAGCCAGTTCCCGGTGCAAGTACCACACAACCTCAACATCGGCATCGACATCTGCTCAATATCGTCAATTTCCTTTCTGAATCAGAGCCATCTTCTTCTTCTGAGTCTGCAGAGACATTGGAGGATTCCAGGGCTACCCAGGATATTCCCTCTGATCACTCTTCTCCTCACCAGAGGCGTCTATCCCCACCAGAGGACATGTCCTTTCAGGACTTCAGTAGGGAGATAGAGAGATGGCAGCGGGTCTTCAGATCACCATAGCATCAGAAACGGAACTGAGGGCTGAGGAGTTAGAAATCCTCTAGTATCCCTCGATACTCAGAGTTGTCAATGTTACCAGTGCATCTGATCCTACAGGATCTAATGCTACGTATGTGGGAGGCCCCACTAACAGTTCCACCTATTAGTAAATACCTCGATACCATGTACCGAGTCCTATCATGTCTGGGGTTTCAAAAGCCTCAATTACCACACCACTCAATGGTAGTGGAATCGGCAATGCAACATATCAAGAGTTCTCAAACTCATTCATCAGTGCTGCCTGGCAAAGATGCCAGAACTCCCAATGCTTTTGGATGTTTCTGCTTCCAGGCATGTATGCTTGCTTCTAGGATTACATCCTACACCCTCTCATGGGCATGTACCTCAAGGATGTCTCAAGGTATCTAGAAAACTTTGCTCCTATTCTCCCAGATGACAAATGTGACGCTTACATGACTATAGTCAAGCATACCCAAAATACTTTGAAGTTCCTGACCATGGCAGCCTTTGATACCTTTGAATTGACTAGCAGAGCTGCTGCAATCTGCATAGGAGCTCATAGGATGGCCCGGCTCCAGGCTTCTGACCTCAAGCAGTTGGTTCAAGATAAATTAGCCAATATTCCTTGTTCTGGAGAAAACCTGTTTGGTAAGGGTTGGAGAAAAAAGGCAGACGATCTTGCCCTCAAACGTCTCTCAAGAAAGACTTCAGATCCCTCTAGGAGGAAGGCTACTTCCAAGAAGTCTTTCTATACCAAGAAGAGATACTACTCTTAACAACCCTCTGCTACTTATCAACTCAGCAACAGCAGCAGCAAAGGTCTCAGGGTTCATGTCAGCCTAAGGCAGCCAAGGGTCCCCAACCCCAACCAGCTGCTCAGTCCCAGCCAGCACCCGGTTTTTGACTCCTTCCTAGAGAGCATAACTACTCTGCCTCTGTGGGGACCCCAACCCCTGCATATAGGCAGGCTTTGTACTTATGCCCACTGATGGCATCTCATTATTTCAGGGAAGTGGACTTCCAACATAGTCCAAGGGGGCTATCTACTTCATTTCAGAGTTTACCCCCAAACACTTCCACAAGAGATTGGCTTGCAAAGGATTTGCAGGATAATCTTCTGTCTTCAGAGGTAGCTACCCTGTTAACCCAAGGGGCAATTGAGAGTCTCCCGCACCCCCCTAAGAAGGCAACAGCTTCTACTCTCCTTATTTTCTTATCTCCAAGAAAACAAGAGGGTTCAGACCTATTCTAGATCTGGGGGATCTCCCTCAGCACTCTTCTGCCATACCTTCAGAAGTACAACTGGCTATGTTTTCTAGACCTCAAAGAGGCTTACACCTATTTGCTGATCCACCCTCACCACAGACGGTATCTGCACTTTCGAGTTCAGCAAATTTACTACCGGTATTGGGTGCTCCCTTTCAGGCTAGCTTCCGCACACAGGGTATTCACAAAATGCATGGCAGTGGTCTCAGCATACCTACATACTTTGGGGGTCTTTGTCTTGTCTTCCCCTGCTTAGATGACTGGCTGTTTAAGGGGAGAATCCCCATCACAGTGCTCCAAAGTCTAGGCTTTGTGCTAAAATTTCCAAAGTCTCACCTGGTTCCAACTCAGCAACTTGCATTCATCAGAGCAGTTTTAGACATTCGTCAGGGCCGAGCTTTCCTTCCTCAGGATTGCTCTGCTCGTCTTGTCAAGCTGGCCCTCGTCATACAAGGTCAAAGTGCTGTGACAGCTAGAGACATGCTGTATCTTCTGGGACACATGGTCTCCATGGTTCATGTCGTCCCATATGTTCGCCTGCACATGAGACAAGCACAGTGGACCCATTTGTGCTAATGGACTCAAGTGTCCAGGCGTCTCTCAGATAAGATTTGCATCACTCCTCCTCTTGTCAGCTCCCTTCACTTGTGGCGCTCTCCCCAAAACCTTCTCGGAGGGTCACCTTTTCAGATGCCTCCACCTTAATGTACCTCAATGATGGATGCTTTCAAGCTAGGATGGGTAGCACGTCTGCACAGTCTCACTACACAGGGACAATGGACAGAGCAGGAATCTCAGCAAGTCAATCTGCTTTGTGCTCTCATAAATGCCCTTCAGGTTTTTCAACTCTATCTTTCGGACAAACATGTCTTAGATCATGGCCACTTGGTTGTCTGTCTGAGCTATGTGAACAAGCAGGGAGGAACGGGTTCTTATCCCCTCTGCCAAGAAGCCCTTTGCCTCTGGTCCTTTGCCATTGCACACCGCATCCACCTTCGAGCTGTTTATCTCCCAGGTGAGCTCAATATCCTGGCGGACAGACTCGGCCATATCCTAAGTCCACATGAGAGGACTCTGCATCAGGACATGGCATTTTGGATCTTCAACATATGGGGGACTTCCAGGATAGATCTGTTCGCCACTCCAAGAATGCACGTCTTCCACTTTTTTGCTCAAGGATTCCCTCCGGACACAGTATGGCAGTGGATGCCTTTCTCCTTCATTGGAGCATAGGCCTGCTTTATGCATTCCCGCCACCCCCCCCCCCCCCTGATACCCAGAACTCTGTTAAAACTGAAGGCTGACAGGGGCTCCATGATTCTAATAGCCCCTTATTGGCCCTGTCAGACGTGGTTTCCTCTGCTGCTTCATCTAGCAGTGTCTCCACTTCTCAATTTGGGTCATGCTACTGACCTCCTCTCTCAGAATCAGGGGCGACTCCTCCATCCCAATCCACAAGCCCTCTGTCTCATGGCATGGCTGCTGAAGGCAAGTCACTTAACCCCTCCATTGCCTCAGAAGAAAGGCCTGCAATCTACTTCCGGTCACACCGGCAAGAAAACCCAGGAGCTGCTGGGTCGCTAGGAGTCGGCATTGATTCGGAGGCACACATTGCCTTGCATTAGACAAATAGACCATCTTCCTTGAAGAAGAGTTCACACAACAAAGATTTTTAATATTTGAAAAGTATGAAATGATATTTTACAAATGACATCCGAGTGCAATCTGGGATGTCCAAACCAGAACATATCGGGGGGGGGGGGGGGGGGAAAGGGGGGAAGCAGGCATGTCCAAGTTCAGGCACGATTTCACAAGTATGGACATGCCCCGATTGCTGGCGACCCTCTGGATAGCTATCCTAAATTGTGTTTGGTCTTGAGTCAGGCGGCTCATTGTTGACAGACTGGTACCCGTAGCTGCTGTTATTGTATCGAGCCATCTCATTGCTGGCCTTCCTCTTTTGCGTTGACCTTCTATCCTGCCAAGCATGATGTCTTTCTCTAATGATCTCTCTCTTCGCATGATGTGTCCAAAGTATGAAAGTCGAAGTCTTGTCATCTGAGCTTCTAAAGGAAGCTTAGGTTTGATCTCCTCTACCGACTGGTTTGTTCTTCGGGCAGACCATGGTATACACAGTATTCGCCACCAGCACCATAATTCAAAGGCATCAATTTTCTTTCTGTCTATCTTTTTCACTGTCCAGCTTTCACATCCATATGTTGTTATTGAAAATACCATGGCTTGAACAAGTCGAATCTTTGTATGGAGAGAGACATCTCTGCTCTTGAGAATCTTATCTAGGTCTTTCATAGCCATTCTGCCAAGAGCAATGCGTCGTCTGATTTCTTGACTGCTTGTTGCTTCTTTATTGATAGTAGATGCCCCGATTATGGGCATCTATGTAGACATCTCTGGAATAGTATTCCAGACTGTGGATGTCTAGGAATAGTCTAATGGCTAGATGTAGTGGGCTAGGACCAGGGAAGCCAGGGTTCAAGTCCTCCTGCTGCTATCATTAATTATAGAGTAGCGGGGATGATGGCGTGCCATCTTCTTTACACCCTCTGGTTGTTTTATGGCCAAAACGAGCACTTTTCCGATGCCTATTCATGCCTGGAGCAGATATAACCTTAGATGCGACTCCAGACGTCCAGGACATTTCTGAGATCAGGCAGTGACATTCAGGTTCTTGGGAACACTCCAGCCGCACCTTCACCATGCTCCCCTTCAGACTTGTGATGTTCACAGTCCCAACTTCTAAAATGTCTTTGGAGATGTCTTCATGCTTTGTTTGTCTCTCTGCCTGTTTTCAGATGATCAAACATAAATAGGCAGGACCTGCCCAAGAGTTTCTGCTGCCCCCCCCCCTCCCCAGCTGATGCTGCTTCCACTGCTAATTCTGTCTCAGGAGGGGGAGATTGGCAGCGGCAGCATTTCCAAAAGCGGCGGCTTTTACTGCTGCTTTTGAAAATACTGCCGCTGCCCACCCCCCCTCCAAATGGAATTGGTGGCAGCTGGTGGGGGGGGGGACAATGTGTTTGCCCATGCATGCCGCCGCCACCTCTGCCGCACAACGGGGCCGGCCACCTAGCATGCCTAGGATGGGCTGGCCCTGCAAATAGAGCTTCTAAAATAACCCCCATGCTGTTCATTTATGTATTTTACAGGATCCTTCTGAAAGGGGTGGTGAGTGATCGAGTGTAATTATCAGAATCTTGGCAGTAAGTGAGGGAGAGGGAGAGAAGAGGGAATAGAGGCTGAAGGCTCTCCTGCTATATCTAATACCCTTTGCAGCAGCCCTTGGAAATTATTTGGCTGATGGAAACCATTTAGCTGTGGCTGCTGCTGTATTTTGCCATTGTCCTTTTGCTCCTGTTGGTACACCTGGTAGTAGTAGCCCTGGCATTCTGGTGCCAGTAGCCTTCCTTCACAACTCTCCAGAAATCTATCGAATCACAACTTATTCTGGCCCAGCAACAGCCCTCAGGCTGGGGCAACGCACCCGGGCTCCTTCCAGAATCTGGGAACTAGATGCCATTCACAATCCTGGACTCTTCTCTCCCAGGAGCTGTACACTCTGCTTTTACAGCGTCTTCAGCTGACTTTGAGAGTGGAAGACCTATGCTGGGATCTAGATACATCTTTACACCCCTGGAAATTGTCTCGGGGGAAGACCTGCAGATATTTGCACCTTGTTTTTGTATGGATACTCTATTACATAGAAAATAATGCGCATACATTTGGAAATGCAACCTGCGTGTGTGACTTTTCCCCCCTCCCCTGAAAATGCAGCCTCTGTGCTGAGCACATTGTAGGGAAATTTTGGTTCTATAGAGCAGGCATGTCCAACAGGTAGATCGCGGAGTGGTCAGAGGTAGATCGCCAGCCCCACTTGGCTCCATCTCTCCAGCAGCTCGCCCCATCACTAGGAGAGAGATCGTGCCGGCAGTTAGTCTGCCGAGGGCTTGCCGCCGCCGCTGCTGATCCTTTGCCTGTCTTTTTTCCCTGCCTGCGGGAATCTTGCCTGCAGGTGTATTGGGGGCGCTTGTTGTTTTCGTGCCAATAGTTTGTGGGTACCCCACGGGGCCGCCGCCTGCTCCCCGCGACAAGATGCCACAGGCCCGCCATCTTGCCTCTCAGAATCACCCATTCCTGCCCCCGCCCCAACACCCCTTAAAAGTGTGTCATATACCGGGCGATATCCATTCACCCGGGCTTTACCAGAATACACTTACCTTATTAGTTGTGTCGTGTGCTGGTCGTTGGTCGTTTTATAGTTCGCTTTCATTAAATGTTTTCGGGCAGACACAACAGTGTCAAGAATTTGGTGATTTTGGCGGGCTTTACCAATTTTGTTCTAACTTGCCTATGCCTTGCCTTCGAATTGGTTCAAACCACTGTGACTTTTGCTTGCCTCTGCAATTTTATTTTGCCTAGCCTTTGCATTGATTTTACACTGCAATTTTATTTCGCCTTGCCTTTGCGTTGATTCTACACTGTGTGCAGAATTTATTAAATCACGTGTGGTGGTATTTGAACTTGTTTGGTGGTATTTGATTTTATCTGGTTTGCTGGACAGGTGTTTGAGGTTTTTTGATGATTGTTTGGTGGTATTTGATTATTGGTGCCAGCATGATGAATTCTTATTTTTACTTTTAGAACTGCATGTGTGGTTTTGGCATCTTGTATTGCACATCATCATCTTGTATTGCACATCATCTAGAGGTCTTCAGTTCCTGTTGATCTTTAATACTTTGGGACAGTGACAGTTTTGGACCAGATTCAGCCAGTGTTTATACTAACTTAGCAGATTTGGCTTTCTTACATCCAGCCACCCCAGTATAACGAAGATGAGTGTTCCAAAGAAGAGCAAAACCTACCACTTTCATGATGAATGGGAAATGGACTTCTTCTTCATCATGGTGAAAGACAAGTGGTGTTGTCTAATTTGTAATGCCCCAGTATCCTTGCCCAAAAAGGGTAATCTGGAACGTTATTATAAGGCTCTACACAGCAATAAGTTTGATGCTGATTTTCCCCCCAAAAGTGAAATTCGTAAACTGAAGCTCAAAGAACTTAAGTCAAAATTGGCTACTCAACAACAGTTGATGGCGAAGCCAAGGTCACATTCAGTCAATGCAACCATAGTATCCTTCAAGGTCAGCAAAAGATTGGAAAGAAATACAAACCTTTCACTGAAAGGGAATTTGTAAAAGATTGTTTTCTTGAAGCAGCTGACAATCTTTTTGAAGGATTTAAAAATAAGAAAGAGATCATAGCTGCTATTCAAGATGTACAATTGTCAAGAAACACCGTCGTGCGGCAAATAGAAAAGATGTGTGGAGGCACAACTGAACAATTGTTGGAGGATGTTTCAAATTGTGTTGCTTTCTCACTCCAACTGGATGAATCTACAGACATAAGAGACATAGCCCAGTTACTAGTCTTTATCTGGATGGTTTTTGAAGACTTCATTGTTAAAGAAGAACTACTTGGAATGATTTCTTTAAAAGGGAGAACTACCGGTCAGGAAATATTCAGTTCTTTCCATTCTTTTGTGACAAAGTGTAATCTTCCATTGCATAGACTTGTTTCCATCACTACTGATGGAGCAAGAGCAATGACAGGTGAGGTTAACGGTTTCATAGCCCTCTGTAGACAGCATGACGACTTCCCAGATTTCCTTTCTTATCACTGCATCATTCACCAGCAAGTTTTGGCAAGCAAGAGACTCAATACAAAGACTGTCATGGACATCACTTTCAAAATTGTAAATTCAGTTCGTGGAAGATCACTTCAAAGACGGCTTTTCAATCTTACTCTTGATGAAGGGGCAGCGGAAATCATTTTGCACATAAATGTAAGGTGGCTAAGTAGGCACAAATTTCTGCAAAGATTTTGTGATTCGCTGAATGAAATAAGAAGTTTTTTGAAGGAGAGGGGAGATGACCAAGCAGAGTTGGAAGATGAGGAGTGGTTATGTGATCTGGCATTTCTTGCTGACTTTACAGGCGAACTAAGTGATATGAACCTTGAACTACAAGGTAAAAACAAATGCATTGGCAAGATGATGAGTACAGTTTCATCCTACAAGAGCAAATTTGAGCAAATGATGACTGACCTTACAAACAACACTTTTGATCATTTTCCTAATACGCAGGACCATCTGGGACAATATCCAAATTTTGCTTTTCAGAACGAGAAGTATGTGACAGAAATTTGTTCTGTTATCCTGGAATTCGAAAATAGATTCTGTGACTTCCAAAAAATTGGAACAGTTGTGGAGTACTTGTCATACCCATTCAAAGTAGATGTGGACATTAAAGAAACTGCAGCTGCTATCAGTAAAAATTACTCATTGAACAAGCCATCTCTTGAAAACGAAATATTAACCCTTAAAAATGACATTTTTCTCAAGACCCGTGCTGAGCAAGAATCATTTTGGAAGCTAGTGCCTAGAGACAAATTTCCCAACTTGAGAAGATGCAGTGAAGCTGTACACTCCTGTTTCGGTTCAACTTATTTGTGTGAATCTGCGTTTTCCCATCTGAAAATGAAAGAGTACACAATGTTCCAACATGGCAGATGAACATCTCCAGGATTCCTTGAGACTGGCCCTCACGCAATATTCATCCAACTTCAAAAAAACTGGTGGATGAAATGCAGGCTCAGACGTCTCACTAATGAGCAAGAACAAAATATTAAAGATTGTGCAAGATCAGCTTGGATCAATACTCGACCTAAATTTAACACAAATTACTCAATAAATGTTAAAAAAAGTTATTAAGACAGTTAAAGAAAGTTATTACTCAATAAAACTTTAAGAAAAAATGTACTTTCCATTTCCCCTCGCAGTTCTTACTGGATCTTCGTCTCTCTGTTTTGTTTTTGCTTAATTTGCTTAACAGCTGATCACATCCAAGTAAATGACAGAAGGTTCATTAAAAATGTGTGGGGGGATCCTCCAACTTTATTGGGTTAAAATTTAATTTGAAACTAATTTGAAACTTAATTTTCATGGTGGTAGATCACCGGCACTTTTGGCCAGAAAAAGTAGATCACGACCTGTTCGAAGTCGGACATGCCTGCTATAGAGGAAGGGCTGGTTCCAGGTCAACTAGTGTTGGATAGATAGGAGGATTCACAGGATAATTTTCACAAATCCCTCACCCGCAGGATAGAAAGCCAGCTCAGATTGCTGGAATTCTTGGCTTTCTCTTAACTTCAACACTTCCCCTAGAAATATGCTGACAGTATCAGGAAAGAATTAATATCCTGCCTCGTCTACACTTAAGCCATCGTCCTGATTGAATTAGTTTTAGAACAACTCTTACTGTCGGCATGTCTTCTGCCACGTTTCTTACCTAATTCATTCCTCCTCTTTAAGTTCAATATATTAAAAACAGTGAGTCGACATGGACATGTGACCAGTGTGTGCTCATTGGATGCTAATGCTAGCATTAATCTCCCTCCATTTTTAGACCAAGGACGAGATGGCAAGAATGAATGGGTTCAGAGTCACCCGTGTTCATGTGGCCGATCCAGAGGAAGGGGAAGACCATGTGCCCAATTCAGTCATCTAAGGAAGAAAAAGCCATGTTACAGGTAATGCATGCTGCTCTGACATGGTGTGTTTTGCCTGGGGTACCTTGAGGTACCCCAGGCAAAGCACACCTACACTTTGGAACGACCTATACAATGGAACTCCCTTCCAGCTACCCTCAGAGCAACTACTGACACAAAAGTCTTCAGGAAGTTGCTAAAAACGCACATATTCAAGAAATATTATGGGACAGACTGCCAAGATCACTCTATGACAACTAAAATCTGACAGAAGCCTAGATGATCGAAATACAAAAGTATAAACTCTATACCACTGAAATGTAACTAGCTACCATATTTATTTATTTATTTATTTATTTATTTAACAACTTTTATATACCGCACTATTTACAGTCAGCGCGGTTTACATAGAACAATGAAACATCAGATAAGATACATATTATCCGTTTTATTTTTACATAGAACAGGAACAAAAACTTGGGTAACCAGGGTAATTATTTACAGAGAAAACTAAACACTGACTATATCACTTCAGACAGTGAACATCTTACTGCCTATCAGTTAAAATGTAAATTAATCGCATTGCAATTCAAGTTGCCTGTACATAGTTAGTTGTACCATGTTCCCTATAACTCATGTTCTGTTCAATGTAAACCGTCTTGATACCACTGAAAGGCGGTATATAAGAAATGTTAAATAAAATAAATAAATTAAATACTGATGGTAAGTTAATTTTACAGATGGGAAAAGGCTCCAAGAATATCGTGCATATTGTTTTTGTTTGTATGGGGTTTTTTTGCTGTAGAAGTCTAATTTAGGAAGACGCACAGGTATTTCTGTTGTCTTTATAAAATAGGCATAAAATATTGTAGGTGCCCAGTTATAAAAATTGCTGACTAAAAGGGGTAATTTTTATACTGCCCACATTGGTGTAAAATTTGTGGGTACTCTGAAAATACAAATCTAGATGTTTCTCCCCCCCCCACCCCCATCTATGCATGGCCTAGGGATGCTTCCGCTGTACTTACACCTTGTTCATCCTGCATACCAGAGTTTCTAAGGAATGTTAATGTAATACTAGTGATGCATTATTTGCCCTTAACACAGGATTTTTACCAGGATGTGGGTTAAATAAAAAGATGCAAAACGGAACAATGCAATAATCCTAGAAAGATACCATTTTGAGATGTTTATCCTCCCTCCCTGAGAGTATCAGGCTGTCAGTGCATAGCATGATGTTCTCAGGGAGTGATTTAAAGGACCTGGTGCATTAAAAAAGTATCCCTGACTATAAGTATCCCTGACTATACCAAAAGTATCCCTGACTATACCAAATATCAAACCGAAACACCTCGAAGCATACCAGGCCCACATGTTATCTATGTGAACCTACAGCAGCACAACCTAACTCGGCGTGTACAACCCCACTCTTCCCCTGACCTTAAATGTGCACTAATAAACGCACGATCCATAAGGAAGAAATGGCCAGCATTAACTGATATGCTTTCAGCTCATAATCTTGATATCTTATGTATCACTGAAACATGGTTATCTTCATCCGACTCCGTGATTCTCCACCAGAGTGTCCCTCCCAACTTCTCAGTTCACTCATGCCACAGAACCGACCATCGTGGTGGAGGAGTACTCATCCTAACAAAAGCGGATCTCAAATTTCAGATTGCTGCCTCAAGCAGCACCTCGTCCCTTGACTCCCTTACCATTACAAACAAACAAATAACCATCAACTTGCTATATAGAGCACCTTCATCATCTCCAGATGACTTAGCCACAATAATCGATCTTGCCTGCAACACCACAAATCTTCACACCATGAACTGGGTTTTAGGAGATTTCAACCTCCCATCCATTCAAGACAGCCACACCAATGCCTTTAATGATGCCCTCAGTGAGCTAGGCTACGTTCAACTTGTCAATACCACTACCCATATAAAAGGGAACATACTAGATTTGATCTTTGCACCGCAGATAGCCTTCCTTCATGGGCACAAGCCTCTCCTAAACGTTAGCCCAGTCCCTTGGTCAGATCATCTTCTGATACGATTCCAGATACCAACTTGTGCTACATCTGTCAAAGCTAAAACTGATGATAATCCTACCCCAGAACAATTTAAGCGCTTCCATCCTTTTGATAGAGAGGATTTTTTAATGAAGACACTGATCCTACTTGACCTACCTGAACAAGGACTAGATGACATGGTCGACTCCTGGAACTCAAACCTAGATGCCGTAATCCATAGACCTCCAACATACAAAGCTTCACATAAGAAGAAGAATGCTCCTTGGTACTCCCAAGAACTACGCAAATCGCTTCTTCATCTCAGACAACTAGAGAGGAACTGGAGACGATCTAGAACAACCGCGAGCCATGAAGCATTCACAGCACAATTAGTAAAACATCGTTTAGCCGTTGCATCAAGTATGAAACAATATCATGCAAACAGACTACAACGCTCCCTGAACAAACCCCACGAGCTCTTCCAAATTGTAAAATCCCTAGCAAAGGAACCATCTCAGGGAAACTCGTTCCACCCAGACCCCCAGGAATATGCAAATTACTTACGCAACAAAAGTAACCAGCTTGCTCAACCTACTAAGCCCCTCATCTCAACTACTCCACCCATTTCCACCCCTCATCCCTCAGTTGATCATCTCTTAAGTGAAACCCAACACACCCTCACATCATTCTCTACCCCAACCAACAGAGTCATTCAAGACACCATTTTAAATATAAATACCACTACAGCACCCGCTGATCCGTGTCCAGCTCCCTGGATAAAATCCTTACGTGCTGAGCTCAGCCCATTCTTATCCAAGCTTATAGAAGGATCCTTCTCTACTGGAACATTCCCCTGTAGCCTGAAACAGACTGCGATCAGACCTCTCCTAAAGAACAGTAAGCTGGACCCCTCATCGATGGACTCCTACAGGCCTATCTCCAGCATACCTCTCCTCTCGAAGATCATTGAAAAGATTACACAACGTCAATTACAGGATCATATAGATTCCAACGCACCCCTTCATCCCTGCCAGCATGGATTCCGGGAAGCACATGGTGTGGAAACGCTACTGACAACCCTATTCAACACCCTTTCCATAGGGTTGGATAACATCAGACAAGGCTTTGTTCTAATATTCATGGACATTGCTGCTGCCTTTGATACAGTAGACCACGAAATTCTCCTTCATCGCCTCAGAGATAAGGGAGTTCACGGCTCAGCTCTATCTTGGTGCGCGTCTTATCTCACAGACCGTTGGCAACATGTACGTTCTGGTCCTTCCACCTCTGACCCCTTCCTTCAAACTAAAGGTGTCCCGCAAGGCTCCTCCTTATCGGCCTTACTATTCAACATTTACATGCAACCCATCTGTGACCTTATCCACTCATTTAACATCAACTGCCTTGTCTATGCCGACGATGTCTTGATGTACATGCCAATCTCGACTGAGCATCTTGACCTCTCTCCTCTAATCAAATGCTTTGACGCAGTCACCGACTGGATAGACGCACAAAGGCTTAAATTAAACTTCAAAAAGACCGAAGCCCTCTTCGTCACCAGGAACCCGGCTTTTATCCCACCTCTATCCATCAAAGTTCGGGACGCAGAGTTCACATGCAAGACTACAGTAAGATACCTCGGAGTTATACTTGATCAGCAGCTTAATATGAAGGCTCACATCAATAACATAACAAAATCTGTCTATCACAAAATCCGGTCCCTTCGCCATCTTCGTCAGCTGTTAGAACCTGAAGACTTCCGAACTGTTTTTCAGGCCCTAATAATGCCCCACCTTGACTATGCTAATGCGATATTACATGGCCTACCAAAGAATACGACCAACCCCTTACAACTTGCTATGAATTCTGCTGCAAAAATCCTTCATGGAGCTTCCAGAAGATCCCACATCACTCCAATACTAAAACAGTTGCACTGGCTGCCCATACAGGCCAGGATCTCCTACAAGGTTCTAACAATGACCCATAAAGCCATCAAGAAATTCCCGGCTACTGCTATCACCGACCTAGTATCCATCACACCTCCTAACCGGCTAAGGAGATCGAACGCTGCAAACACCCTCATTCTACCTAAGGCAAGTACTAAGTGCTCTCAAGCTACCAGATCTAGAGCCTTTGCCTTTTTTGCACCATCTTGCTGGAACGCACTCCCGGCGCCTATCAGAACCATCAGCGATCTCTCCCAATTCAAGAAGGAACTGAAGCATCACCTTTTTCTCCTGTACTACAATGCCGCAGCCCCCCCTCCACAGTCACCTACTTCCACACCTCATGGTAGCTCCTCAAGCCCATACATCATACACTCCTAGTCTGAATACCTGCAACCACACCTTAACCGCCTCCATACTTAACTTACTCTGAGAAGCTCGTGCTGTGCACGTAACCATGTATATAGTTACATTAACTGGCCTGTATATAGTTATTGTTCTCCCTGTTAAGAAACTTGTTCATTGTACATCCGAGTTATTTTTACCTGTTTATTGTAAGCACAAATCACTAAACTGAGATGTGTAGATTCAATGTTTTATTGTAAACCGCACTGATCTTAAATAGCGCGGTATAAAAGAAAATGTAATAAATAAAATAAATAAATAAAATCCCAGCACCCAGCATTGCCATGAAGGTAAATGGGCAGCAGTGATGTTCATCCGCTGCTCAGATTAGCCTCAGTGGTGAAAGTTAGGCCAACCTTTACTGTGCAAAGTCTAGCTAAATAAATAAATACCCTTTCAATCTGTTAAAATATTTTAAGTTGGCCATCTTGTGAACTTAGAAACATAAAAATATAATGGCACAAAAAGACCATATGGCCTATCCAATCTGCTCTTCCATGCCAACTACTATAGTCCCTCTTTATCTTTAGAGATCTTCTGTGTTTGTCCCATGCTTTCTTGAATTCAGATACTGTCCTTGCCTCTACTATCTCCAGTGGGGGACAATTCCATGCATCTACCACACTTTCCGTAGAGAAATATTTCCGCATATAGCACAGTTACTTACCTGTAACAGGTGATCTCTGGGAACAGCAGGAATTAGTCCTCACATATGGGTACGTCGGTACCGACGGAGCCTGCGCGGGAAAGCTCCCCAGCTTCCCAGAAAGAAAGCTTTTGGGAGCCTCCCACAGCGCCTGCGCGCTGCCTTCCCGCCTTTCCTAACCAACTCTCCTCAGTTCAAGTTTAAAGCTGAGACAATAGAGAGATAGAGGAAAGGAAAGATAGAGAGAGAGATACAACTTCTAGGGGAGGTGGGAGGGTTGTGAGGACTAATTCCTGCTGTTCCCAGAGATCACCTGTTACAGGTAAGTAACTGTGCTATCTCCAGGAACAAGCAGGAATGAGTCCTCACATATGGGGACTCCCTAGCTAAGATGCCTGGGAGATCCCCAAGGGTATGAGACCCTGAAGGGTTCCTCGTCTTCCTATGGATCTCAGGCATCCATTAAGGGACGGAGGGCAGGAGTTGTTTAAGAATGGAACAGGTGTCTGAGGACAGCCTGACCAAACAAAGCATCCCGGCGGGAGTCCTTGTCCAAACAGTAATGGGCTGTGAAGGTATGAACCGAGGCCCAGGTGGCTGCTCGACAGATGGACACAGAATGAAGATGAGCCATAGAGGTGGCCATGGCCCTCACATTGTGAGCTGTGACATGGCCTTCCAAAGAAAGGTTCTTACTCTGGTAAGCAAAAGAAATACACTGAGCAATCCAATTGGACAGTGTTCTTTTAGAGACTGGAAGTCCTAAATGAGAAGGATCAAAAGCAACAAAAAGCTGGGAAGACTTTCTCTGTTGCTGTGTCCTGTGTAAGTAAAAAGCAAGAGCTCTTTTACAATCTAGAGTATGAAGGTTCCTCTCTGCACTAGATGCATGAGGAGCTGGAAAAAAGACAGGTAAATATACCTCTTGATTAAGATGAAAAGGTGAGACCACTTTAGGCATAAAGTGAGGATTTGTCCTAAGGACTACCTTATCATGATGGATCCTTGTATAAGGTGGATTAGGCACTAAGGCCTGCAGTTCACTAATGCGGCGAGCAGAAGTGATTGCAATAAGGAAAATAACCTTCCAGGAAAGAAACTTCAAGGAGGTAGTGGCTAAGGGTTCAAAAGGTGGCTTCATAAGCTGACCAAGAACCAAGTTTAAGTCCCATGCCACCGGAGGAGGTCGAATGGGAGGTTTAGTTAAAGTTAGGCCTCTCATGAATCTTGCAATAAGAGGATGAGAGGAAATAGGTTGTCCATTGAGAGGCTTAAGGGATGCTGCAATAGCACTCAAATGGACCCTTACTGAATTCGTTTTAAGGCCTGCATTGGAGAGATGCAGGAGATATTCCAATAGAGAATTCACAGGAAGTGCCAGAGGGTCAAGACCCTTTTGAGCACACCAAATGGAAAATCTTTTCCACTTAAAAGCATAGGAACGCCTAGTGGAAGGTTTTCTGGAAGCATGGAGGATATCCTTCACTTGCTGAGAAAGATTGAAGTCTTGAAGGTCTAGGCCTTCAGTAACCAAGCTCTGAGGTGAAGAGACTTGGGGTTTGGATGCCACAAAGTCCCTTCCTCCTGGGACAGAAGGTCTGGCACAGCTCCCAAGTCCAGGGAGGGGGCTTGGGAGAGATGCAGAAGTAGAGGGTACCACACTTGGCGTGGCCAGCATGGAGCTATGAGGATCATAGATCCTTGATCCCTTTGGAGCTTGAACAGAGTCTTGGGAATCAAAGGAATGGGTGGAAAGGCATACAGGAAGCCCTGACCCCAATGAAGGAGGAAGGCATCCTTGGCCTGAACTCCCTGACACGGAATTCTGGAACAGAACCGGGGAAGTTTGGCATTCCACGGACTTGCAAAGAGGTCTATGTCCGGGGTTCCCCATTCTTGGAAGATTCTAAGTACCTGATCCATGTGCAGGGACCATTCGTGTGGAAGCAGAACTCTGAGTCTGTCTGCCCAAGAGTTTTGGATTCCTGGGAGGTATACTGCCAGGAGATGGATTTGATGCTCTCTGGCGAAGGCCCATAATCTTAGAGCTTCGTTGCAAAGCGACAGAGAGCCAGTTCCTCCTTGCTTGTTTATGTAAAACATGGCTACTTGATTGTCCGTATGAATGAGGACTGTCTTGTAGCTGAGGAGGGTATGAAAGACCTTGAGAGCTAGGAACACTGCTCGAAGTTCCAAGTGGTTGATATGAAGAGAGGTCTCCTGTGGGGACCAAGTGCCTTGGGTGGAGAGGTCTTGTAGATGAGCTCCCCAACCTGTTTGGGAGGCATCTGTTGTGAGGGTTGCTTGGGGTAACAAAGGTTGGAAGGGGGACCCCAGCAACAGATTTTGAGTGGACATCCACCATTGGAGGGACCAAAAGAGACGTTTGGAGGTTGCTATTTGGTCTGAGAGAGCTCCTGAAGCTTGAGTCCACTGGGTGGACAAAGTCCATTGAGCTGCTCTCATGTGTAGGCGAGCATAGGGTACCACATGTACTGTGGAAGCCATGTGGCCCAGCAGTTGTAGCATCTCCCTGGCAGTTAAGTGGCTCTTTGACTGAATCTGGGAGGCTAGCTGCACTAGATGTTGGCAACGGGCCTGAGGAAGGTAGGCCCTTGCAGTAGTGGTATCCAACCAGGCCCCTATGAATTCCAGGGACTGAGTAGGGGCAGGGCCGGATTTAGCTATACGCCATGTACGCCATGGCGTAGGGCCCACAGCTGCAAAGGGCCCACAAAAATTGAAGTAGTTAGGCTTTTTTTTTTAATAAAATAAAAAAAAACCTGCTGGCTGCTGCCGCCGCGGGGCCCCCTCTGCTGCCGCGGCAGCATGGACTGACCCGCGGGGGCCCCCTCTGTAAGCTCGGTCCCTCCCTCCGTGCCTCCGTGTCTCCCTCCGTGCAGGCTGTTAGAGACGCGAAGGCAGACTGTCTCCTTCTGCCTTCCCGTCTCTGTTAAGCCCGCAGGGCTGATGGGAAATTTCCCATCAGCCCCTGCGGGCTTAACAGAGACGCGAAGGAGACAGTCTGCCTTCGCGTCTCTAACAGCCTGCACGGAGGGAGACACGGAGGCACGGAGGGAGGGACCGAGCTTACAGAGGGGGCCCCCGCGGGTCAGTCCATGCTGCCGCGGCAGCAGAGGGGGGCCCCGCGGCGGCAGCCAGCAGGTTTTTTTTTTTAAAATAAATGGTACTTTAGGCCGGGGGAGGGGGAGGGGGCGGGGGTAGGACTGGTAATTGGGGGGGCTGGGACTGGGCTGGAAATGGGTTGGGACGGGGACTGGAATTGGGCTGGGACGGGGACTGGAACTGGGTGGGGGGGATTAAGGCTGGAGGTGGGCTGATGAGGAGGACTGGTAATGGGCTGTGGGCTGTTGGGGGGGTTAGAACTGGTAATGGGCTTTGGGGGGGTTAAGACTGGTAATGGGCTGTGGGCTGATGGGGGCTGTCTGGTAATGGGCTATGGGGGGGGCTAGGACTGGAAATGGGCTGGGGGGGGGGGTTAGGACTGGTAATGGGCTGTTGGGGGGGGGTTTAGAACTGGTAATGGGTTTTGGGGGGTTTAGACTGGTAATGGGCTGTGGGCTGATGGGGGCTGTCTGGTAATGGGCTATGGGGGGGCTAGGACTGGAAATGGGCTGGGGGGGGGTTAAGACTGGAGGGGGGCTGATGGGGGTAGTACTGGTAATGGGCTGTTGGGGGGGGGTTTAGAACTGGTAATGGGTTTTGGGGGGTTTAGACTGGTAATGGGCTGTGGGATGATGGGGGCTGTCTGGTAATGGGCTATGGGGGGGCTAGTACTGGAAATGGGCTGGGGGGTTAAGACTGGAGGTGGGCTGATGGGGTTAGGACTGATAATGGGCTGTTGGGGGGGTTTAGAACTGGTAATGGGCTTTGGGGGGGGTTAAGACTGGTAATGGGCTGTGGGCTGATGGGGGCTGTCTGGTAATGGGCTATGGGGGGGGGTTAGGACTGGAAATGGGCTGGGGGGGGTTAAGACTGGAGGTGGGCTGATGGGGTTAGGACTGGTAATGGGCTGTGGGCTGATGGGGGGGGTTAGGACTGGCAATGGGCTATGGGGGGCTGACTGGAAATGGGTTGATGGGGTTAGGACTGGAAGTGGGCTGATGGGGGGTTAGGACTGGTAATGGGTTATAGGGGGGGCTTAAACTGAAAATGGGGTGATGGGGGGTTAGGACTGGTATTGGGTTGGGGGGTTGCTAGGACTGGAAATGGGCTGATGGGTGGCTAGGACTGGAAATGGGCTGATGCAGGGACTAGAAGGGAATGGATGCTGGGTGAGGCTGGAACTAGAAGGGAGCTGATGTTGGGGGAGGATTAGAATGGGATGGGGCTGGAAGAGTAAAATGGAGAAGGGAAAAATATTTTGTGTGGGAGGGATAAAAAAATCTACAATTGGCCGGGTATTGGGAGAGTAAGTGGGGATTGAGGATGGAGGGGTAAAATTTGACTGGATGAAATAGGAATGAGGAAAGAGCAAAAGGAGAAAGATTAGTATGTTAAAGCAGATGTAGAGAGAGAATGGAAAAAAACTAGAAGAGAGAAGAAAGGACAAATGGACAGCAGACGATGGAGAGTTAGCAGAAGACATGAAGAAACCAGAAGAAAGTGGCTGGAGCAATTGCAGCTGAAAAAAATGCACAAAAGGTAGAAAAATATCTCTTTATTTTGAATTTATTAATTGGAATATGTCAGCTCTGGTAAATGTGCATCATTAACGTCTGCGCTTTGTTTAGTACAAGAGCAAATTAATGTATAGTTTTATTTCTACAGTGTTGTACATTCCAAGTTTGGCTTTTGGGATTCCCAGTTTAATTATTGTCTTCCTGTTTCTAAAATGTGATTACTTGTTTGGTGATGGTCTATGTTCTGCATGTGTAACTGAGCTGAGGTGTTCTGTTTATATAATTCCTATTTGACATTGCCACTTGTTCTCTTTCCCCAGTAGGTCATGTATTGTTGTTCTCTGAAATGTATTGGTTTAATATTTGCAGTGTTGCCTTTTGATTGGTAGAGTATGGTGCTTTGTGAGTCCTGGTAGTGCTGTTAGGATACGGCGGGTTTGCTATGGGCTCTAAATGGGCAGTGTTTGTAGTAGTTCCTAATGTGTCTGGCAGTTGGCACTGGATTATAGTAATGTAGAAATCTTTTAGTCTTTCTTTATCCATACACTCATTAAGAGGCACGTTTACTAAAAGTTAGTATATGGTAACATTATGCAAATATTTATGCAAATGAGGCCCCTTATGCAAATGAGGCCCACACCCCCCTTGGGCCGCCCCTGCTGGGGGCCCACAATTTTTGTTGGCATAGGGCCTCACTCAAGGTAAATCCGGCCCTGAGTAGGGGTGAGCTGGGACTTTGGGAGGTTTACCACAAGTCCCAGATACTGCAGAATGCGCCTGGTGCGGTTCAGGGAGATCTGAGCCTCTGACTGGGTTGGAGCTCGGATGAGCCAGTCGTCCAGGTATGGGAAGACAAATATTCCCAGAGTGCGTAGAAATGCAGCAACTATTGCCATGCATTTGGTGAACACTCTTGGAGCAGAGGCTAGACCGAAAGGAAGCACTCTGTATTGGTAATGTTTTCCCTGGAACAGAAAACGTAGGAATTTTCTGTGAGATGGATGGATGAGGACATGAGTGTACGCATCCTTGAGATCTAGAGAACAAAGCCAATCCTGACTCTGCAGGTATGGAAGGAGAGTGCCTAGAGAAAGCATCTTGAACTTCTCCTTGCATAGGAATTTGTTCAATTCTCTGAGATCTAGAATGGGTCTGTATCCCCCTGTTTTCTTTGGAATGAGAAAATAGGGGGAGTAAAACCCTGACCCCTGTTGAAGAAGAGGAACTTCTTCTATGGCCCCCTGGGCCAGAAGGGTAGTCACCTCCTGATCCAGAAGGTCGAGGAGAGATGTGGGAGAATTGAAGTGTCTCACCATGGTGTAGGGAGGAAGGTCTGAGAAATGAAGTTTGTAGCCCTCTCTTATGATGGAGAGGGTCCACTGCTCTGATGTGATTTGCTCCCATCTGGGAGCAAAATGAGCTAACCTTCCTGGAATGGTGAGAGGTTCTGGCTGTTGTAGAGCCAGAAAGGTTAAGTTCTCTAGTATCAAGTCAAAAACCCTGAGGGGGTTGGGACTGCTGGGTTGTAGCAGTCCCTGCAGGTTTAGGCCTGGCCTGTTTAGGTTGCTGACGCTTAGTAGCAAAGCGACCTGTAGAAGATTGTTGGCCAGAAGTGGAAGGAAATCTGCTCCTTTTGTATAAAAGGCTTTTTGAAAGGTTTTTTCTTGGCTGGAATGGAGGTTGACTTGGAAAGTCTATCCAGAGCAGAATTCTCTGCATCCATTTGAGTGGCCTTTATTTGCCACTCTTTGCCAAAGAGATTTTCACCCGTACAGGGCAGATTTCCTAAACCATCCTGAACCCAGGGCTCTAGATCAGAAGCCTGGAGCCAAGCAATTCTGCGAGCAGCTATGGCAATGCCTGAGGCTCTGCTGGCACCTTCAAAGGAGTCAAAGGCTGCCCTGTTGGAAAACTTTGAAATGTCTTGAGTATGTTTAAGCCAAAGGAGGAACTCATCCCTTTTATCCTCTGGAAGAAAAGGGAGAAAGTTTGGCAGCTTTTGTGCAACTTCCTTTAGAAACATACCCATATAAAGGCTATATGAGTTGATTCTGGCAATAAGCATGCTGGCTTGGAAGATTTTCCTACCAAAAGCATCCAAGGTCCTGCATTCTCTTCCTGGAGGAGCAGAAGAGTGTCTTTTGGTACTCTTTATCCTTTTCATAGCTGACTGCACCACAATGGAGTGGTGAGGAAGCTGAGTTTTCTGAAATCCAGGACAAGGAGGGACACGGTACAGTGTCCAATCTGCGAGAATGAGGAGAAAGGGTGAGAGGAGTCTCACCCTAAGTCAATCATATGTTCATGAAGAATTTCATGAATTGGCAAGGTGACTGCCTCTCTGGGAGCCTTAGAGTATCCTAAAATATCAAATTTCTTTGCTCTAGGCTCTGTTTCAGAGGTTACTGAAATAGAGTGTCCTTTAGCCACTTCTATTATGAAGTCTTGAAAGGACAAATCCTTTGGAGGAGACATTCTCCTTTTTGGAGAAGTAGGTTCCTCAGGAAGGGTAATGGATACTTCAGGAGACTCATCTGATGAATCAGAATCATCAGAGGAATCGAAGTATCGTCTGTCCCCTTCCAACGATCGATACGTGTATCGATCGGTACCGACATTGGGTGTCCCCGGTACCGGATCGGTACCGAGAAATAGCCCTGGACAAGGAACCGAAGTCGGTATCCTGGCCGATGTCGATGCAGTCAGTACCGGTATCGGTGCTGGTACCGGTACCTGCGCCGGTACCGACAACGGAACTCGTTGCGGTACCGTCGGCGTCGCAGCATTAATAAAAGCCATTATAGCCTGCTGCATGGATTGAACAGTGTGATCCATGGACGCCACGACTGCCTGGATGTCGGTACCGGGAGAAGGTGCCAGTACCCCAGAGCAGTCTAACAGGTGATCGGTCGAGGCCGTGCCATCGATGTCAACCTGTAACCCCATAGGAGGAGCTTTGGAAGCCGGAGCTTCCCGCCGGGGTTGTTTGGCTGGGACAGGATCCTCTAGGGCAAGCCCGGAGGCATCTCGATGCTGAGAGGGAGATTTGCCCTTCAAGGACCTGCTAGGTTTATGTTTGGTTACCTGAGACCCATCAGGAGAGGAAGACCTGGAAGATGTCGATGCCACCGCCGGTGGATCCGTGGGAAACAGCACATGGAGCTTGGCTGCTCGGTTCTGTAACCCTCGTTTAGACATTAGAGAGCAGGACTGGCAATCCGGAATGGAGTGTTCAGGACCCAAACATTTAAGACACCATTCATGGGTATCTGTAACAGAAATTGTACCGCTACACTTAGTGCATTTTTTGAACCCGGAGGCTGGTTTTTCCATGAGGGAAAATTTTCTTGTGGGCCTGTAGGCCTAAGAAGAAAAATACACCAAGTGAGGAAAAAAAAAAAAAATTTTTTTTTTTAGAAAGAAAAGAAAAGAAAAGACCGGCGGTACCGGTCCGGCGTTGGGGAAGGCAGACACGCGACCAAAGAAATAAATTAAAATAAAGAACTTCTTCAGCGGTGACAGGAACACAACCTGCTGGCTCCGCGGAAAAGAAGAACTGAGGAGAGTTGGTTAGGAAAGGCGGGAAGGCAGCGTGCAGGCGCTGTGGGAGGCTCCCAAAAGCTTTCTTTCTGGGAAGCTGGGGAGCTTTCCCGCGCAGGCTCCGTCGGTACCGACGTACCCATATGTGAGGACTCGTTCCTGCTTGTTCCTGGAGATTACTCCTTTCACCCTCATCTTATGTCCCTCTCGTTGCATTTAATTGAAAGAGGCTCTCCTCCTGTGCATTTATGCCACGGAGGTTTTTAAACATCTCTATCATATCTCCTCTCTCCCACCTTTCCTCCAAAGTATGCATATTGAGATCTTTAAGTCTGTCTTCATATGCTTTATAATGAAGCCCACTGCCAATTTTATTATCCACCCTCTGTATGGACTCCATCCTGTTTATATCTTTTTGAAGGTGCAGTCTCCAGAATTTCACACAATACTCAAAATGAGGTTTCACCAAAGACTTATAGAGAGGCACTATCACCTCCTTTTTTCTGCTGGCTATTCCTCTCCCTATGCACCCAAGTATCCTGGCTTTCACCATTGCCTTTTCTACCTGTTTAACCACTTTAAGATCATTGGAAACAATCGCGCCCAGGTTCTGCTCTTCTTTCGTGGACAGAATTTATTCCACTGTTCTCTGTGTTTTTTCTCTCTAGGTACTATTTACATCTTGCTTATTGATTCACACTAGAATCTCAAATTCTTTATACTGGAGATTTCGTTTCCCTCCCAATCCATTCTAAGAGAGCCTGTTCTGTGCTAGAAAAGTTGATGAAAAGAGGAATCTTTGTACCTTTTTTGTTGTTCCCCTCAACTTTTCTATATTTCCTAGTAATAATGAAAGGCAAAGCATTAAAGTTTTAACCTCTACTGTTTATGCTGCAGACATATCCTCACGCTGATTTTTGATGAGCATGTGACTTAGTGTACTGATAGTAATTTTGTATGCATTACCCACATCATCCTCCTAAAACTTACTATTAAAACCTCTTCCTCCTGACATCCGATTGAAAGCTCATGTTTGATATTATCCAAAGTCCATGCATTGTTTTAGTTTGGGCGGGGGGAGGATGGAAAAAAATTACATGTGTGAGGTTGCGATTTTCCAAAGTGAAAGCATATGTGTGTTTTCATTTACAAAGCGGGTGCAAGGTGCATGAGTAAAAAAAAAAAGTACCCGGGAACATTCGCTACCATGTGTGGGCAGTATGAAACTCACCCTCTGAATGTCCGGAGGTTACTGGTCAAGGAGATTCTTTCCTATATGTGTCTCTCCATGCTTAAGCATCGCTGTTACTGTGGCTGACTTTGGTCCTAGTAAGAAATTTATTCCCTCCTCAAGCCTCCTCCATGTCCACAAGTGAGATGACTACTAAAGCTTTCACTGTTTATCACATTCTCAACCTAATCAGTTGGGTTTCGGGGACTTGGTTGGAATGAGTTTGCGCCTAATTTGCTCACAGGGAGGATCGGTCTGCATTTATAGTTAAATCTTTATTGATCTTGCCAATTGCCAGCACACATATGGGTAGGTGTGGGGCCATCTACGGAGACTCTCTGTGGGGCCTCATTTGCATAATGGACCTCATTTGCATATTTATTTGCATAATGTTAAGGTGCACTAACTTTTAGTAACCATGCCTCTTAATGAGTGTATGAATAAAGAGAGACTACCAGATTTCTATATTACTATACTCCAGTGCCAACCGTCAGGCACATTAGGAAGTACTATAAATACTGCCTATTTAGAACCCATGTTATCCACATGTTATCAACGATGATGCCTAAATCTTTTTCCTAGGTGTTGATTCCTAATGTGGAACCTTGCATTGTGTAACCATAATTTGAGTTGTTCTTTTCTAGGTGCATAACCTTGCACTTGTCCACATTAAATTTCATCTGCCATTTGGATGCCCAGTCCTCCAGTTTATCAAGATCCTCTTGCAATTTTCCACACTCCTCATGGGTTTTAATAACTTTAAATAGTTTTGTGTCATCTGCAAATTTGATAACCTCACTCATTATTCCCTTTTCCAGGTCATTTATGAATATGTCAAAAAGCAGTGGACCCAGCACAGATCCCTTGGGTACTCCTCTATTCACCTTTCTCCATTGGGAAAATTGGCCATTTAGCCCTACCCTCTGCTTTCTATCTTTTAACCAGTTCCTGATCCACAATAGTATATCACCTCCTATCCCATGACTCTTTAGTTTTGCCAAAAGTCTCTGATAAGGGACCTTGTCAAAGGCTTTTTGAAAGTCCAGATACACTATATCAACCGATTCACCTTTGTCCACCTGTTTATTCACACCTTCAAAAAACATAACAGATTAGTAAGACAAGATCTTCCTTGTCTAAAGCCATGTTGGCTGTCTCTCATTAAGCCATGACTATCTACATGTATAGGTATTGCTGTATATCTCTGTAGGGGTTTGGTGGCTTAGTGCCAGTCATAACATCATGGTAGTAGTGGCAATATGTCCCTACTGTGGCTATGCCCTCTGATTGTACTGTGGCTGCAATGCCCCCCTTGGTGGTAAATTTATGCGCTAACTGCATGTTTGCCCCATGGTACTCACAGCGCTTTAGTAAATGTGGCCCTTTTGCACTATTGAGAAATATTTTATGAGCCTCTATTTAAAAAAAACAAAAAAAAGTCACTTTTTTGAGAATTTTATAAATGCCCTGATATTTGTAACAGTAACACAGTTGGTAATTTTATATCTCAATTCCATCTTCTCCTTTCCTAAAATACCTGCTGTATAATCTCTTCACCACCACTCCATTAACCCAGCAGCAACAGATAATGAAAGGAAGAAAGGAATCTGCCCCATGGACAGTCTATAGCATGCTAGCCTAACTTCCTTAACGGTTGTTACCCTACATCACAGACTAAAGATGGTAAACCAAAGAATCAGAGAGGAATTTTCCTGGGGCAGGAGTCTGCCTCTTTAGCATAAAGCCTGTGTGTTTTTTGTCAATTTAAAAAATGAAACACCTTTTTTGCTAACAATATGTTTTATATCTATTACCAGGAACAAGCTGCATTGTCGCATGAGAAGGAGAGGTGTTTATACTCCAAATTTTCTGTCATGATTGACAAACTACAGTCTGTAATCAAACCGCTGCTGATCGCTGGAAGTAGCGGTATACAAATGTATACTAAATAAATAAATAAATAATGCCAATCTATGTAATCCAGCTAATTGGGCAAAATAAATGCCCCAATGTACCAGCTTCCATTTAGCGCATTTTGTCTGCTGGAGCAATCTTAGCTTTCAAGGCTTATCTTTGAAGATCATGTATTTTCCTGACTGAGTTAATGCGTGTTTTGAGTATATTATTTTCTGTTTCAATTTTAATGTGAATTACTTAATTCTTAGATTTATATCTACTCCTGCTGTCCACCTATTGAATAAATTGAGAGCTATATTCACAGATTTGTTTGCTTTAATGTGAAGTGTACAGATGAAATGGGGGAGGGGTGGTATGAGGGGTTTGCACATCATTTGGAATGAAACATTAAATAAAATGTGCAACTGACTGTACCAAGGAAATAGCACTTAGCCATTAAAAGTGCTGCAGTAGGAGGTGGGCGGAAAATTCATAAGCCTGATATGGATTAACAAGTCCCCATGTCTTTTTTTAAATTTGCAAAACAAAAGTTGGCCTTCTATTGGCCCAAATGTCAAAACCTTTGTAGTGGTGCCCAGTAGTGAAATGTAAATTGCCTGTAGTAGGGAGACAGGGCATTACACAATTATCTAGATGTCTTACATTTAGAGGTTATATTCTACAGACCTAAGAGCTGAGGACTGGGGTCCTAAATCCCCTCCAGCCTGTTCCCATCCCCTTATTAAAGCTGATAGTAAATGAACCTCTAAGTGTCTTATAACATAAGAACATAAGATATGCCATACTGGGTCAGACCAAGGTCCATCAAGCCCAGTATCCTGTTTGCAACAGTGGCCAATCTAAGTCATACGTACCTAGCAGTTTCCCCAAAAGACACAGGTTCCACAATGCTTGTATTGGGTCAAGCATTGATATCCTGGGTCCTTTCTTAATAATGGTTTATGGACCTTTCCTCCAGGAACTTTTCCAAACCTTTTTTAAACCCAGCTACACTAAAAGCCTTTACTACATCCTCCGGTAACAAATTCCAGAGTTTGATTACACGTTGAGTAAAAAACTATTTTCTTTTATTAGTCTTAAATAGTTTACCCTGTAGCTTCATTGCATGTCCCCTAGTCTTTCTATATTCTGATAACGTAAGCAATCGATCTACGTTTACCCGTTCTACTCTGTTCATTAATTTATAGACTTCTATCATATCTCCCCTCAGCCGTCTCTTTTCCAGGTTAAAGAGCCCTAACCTTTTTAGCCTTTCTTCTTAGGGGTATCCTTCCATCCCCTTTACCATTTTGGTGGCTCTTCTCTGAACCTTTTCTAATAACGCTATATCCTTTTTAAGATACGGCGACCAGAATTGCATACAATATTCAAGGTGCGGTCTCACCATGGAACGATATAGAGGCATTATAATATCCTTTGTTTTATTTTCCATTCCTTTCCTTATGATACCTAGCAGTCTATTTGCTCTCTTGGCCGCCGCTGCACACTGGGCCGAGGGTTTTAACATATTATCCACTATGACACCTAAATCTTTTTCCTGGGTGGTGGTTCCTAATGTGGAACCTTGCATCGTGTAACCATAGTTTAGGTTGTTCTTCCCTAGGTGCATAACTTTGCACTTGTCCACATTAAATTTCATCTGCCATTTTGATGCCCTGTCTTCCAATTTATCAAGATCCTCTTGCAATTTTCCACAATCCTCTTGGGTTTTAACAACTTTAAATAGTTTTCCTAGGGTACTCCACTATTCACCTTTCTCTATTTGGAAAACTGGCCATTTAGCCCTACCCTCTCCTTTCTATCTTTTAACCCAGTTCCTGATCCACAATAGTACACTGCCCATGACGTTTTAGTTTTGCTAAAAGTCTCTGATGAGGGACCTTGTCAAAGGTTTTCTGAAAGTCCAAATACACTATATTAACCGACTCACCTTTGTCTACCTGTTTATTCACACTTTCAAAAAAAGATAACAGATTAATAGGACAAGATCTTCCTTGTCTTAAGCCATGTGGCTGTCTCCCATTAAGCCATGACTCTCTACATGTAAAGTAATTTTGTTCTTGATTTATTTATTTATCCAGTTTTATATACCACTTTTCCTTCAATCAAAGTGGTCCACAATGGGATATTAAATACAATGGTTTGTACCTTTTTTCCTGGTACTGACGTCAGGCTCACCGGTCTGTAGTTGACCGGATCACTCCTGGAAACCTTTTAAAAAATTGGCGTTACATTGGCCATCATCCAATCTTACAGATGGTTTTAATGATAGTATTACAGATGGTTTTAATGATAGTTCAAAGATTACTAATAGCATGTCTGCAATCTCATATTTCAACACCCTTGGATGTATACCATCCGTCCAGGTGCTTTGCTACTCTTCAATTTGTCAAATAGTTGTAATACATCTTCCCAGATATTTCCTTCAATTATCCACAGTATCACCTTTAAATACCACTTCAGTCATGGGTAACATCCCTACATCTTCCTCAGTAAAGACTGAAGCAAAGAATTCATTCAGTCTCCCCGCTATGACCTTGTCCCCTCTTAGTGTCCCTTTTACCCCCTCTATCATCTAATGGTCCAAATGACTTTCTCACAGGTTTTTTGCTACGAATGTACTTGAAAAAAAATTTATTATGTGTTTTTGCTTCCACAGCAAGTTTCTTCTCAAATTCTCTCTTTGCCTGCCTTATCAGTTCCTTGCATCTAACTTGGGTTTTAACAACTTTAAATAGTTTTGTCTCATCTGCAAATTTGATAACCTCACTCGTTATTCCCTTTTTGAGGTCATTTATGAATATGTCAAAAAGCAGCAGACCCAGCACAGATCCTTGGGGTACACCACTATTCATCTTTCTCCATTGGGAAAATTGGCCATTTAGCCCTACCTTCTGCTTTCTATCTTTTAACCAGTTCCTGATCCACAATAGTACACTGCCTCCTATCCCATGACTCTTTAGTTTTGCCAAAAGTCTCTTATGAGGGACCTTGTCAAAGGCTTTCTGAAAGTCCAAATACATTATATCAACTGACTCATCTTTGTCTACCTGTTTATTCACACCTAAAAAAAAAAAACATAACAGATTAGTAAGACAAGTTCTTCCTTGTCTAAAGTCATGTTGACTGTCTCCCATTAAGCCATGACTTGTTCAGCAATTTTATTCTTTATGATGGTTTCTACCATTTTTCACAGTACTGACATCAGTCTTACCGGTCTGTAGTTTGCCGGATCACACCTGGAACCCTTTTTAAAAATTGGTGTTATGTTTGCCATCCTCCAATCTTCAGCTATTGCTGATAAGTTTAATGATAGTTCACAGATTACTAATAGCAGGTCTGCAATCTCATATTTCAGTTCTTTCAACACCCTTGGATGTATATCATCCGGCCCAGGTGATTTGCTACTCTTCAGTTTATCTAATAGTTGTAATATATCTTCCCGATGTATCAATATTTCCTTCAATTCTTCCGCACCTTTAAATACCACTTCAGTCATGGGTAACATCTCTACATCTTCCTCAGTAAAGACCGAAGCAAAGAAGTCATTCAGTCTCGCCGCTATCGCCTTGTCGCCTCTTAGTGCCCCTTTAACCTCTCTATCATCTAATGGACCAACTGACTCTCTCACAGATTTTTTGCTACGAATGTACTTGAAAAAGTCTTTATTACGCGTTTTTGCTTCCGCAGCAAGCTTCTTCTCAAATTCTCCCTTTGCCTGCCTTATCAATCCCTTGCATTTAACTTGCCAGTGCTTGTGCTGTTTCCAGGTTTCGTTGTTTTGCTCTTTTTTCCATTTCCTGAAAGATGCTTTTTTAGCAACAACAGCCTCTCTGGTCTCACCTTTAAACCATGATGGCAGTTTTTGGACTTCCTTCCACTTTTCTTAAAGCTTGGAATACAGCTGGTCTGGGCTTCCAAGATAGTATTTTTCAACAACACCCAAGCTTGATGTAAGGTCTTTAACCTTTGTAACTGCTCCTTTTAGTTTTTTCTTAACTATTTTCCTCATTTTATCATAATCTCCCTTTCTACCGACTACTGCCTTTACCAAAGATTCTGTCGTTAAAAAGAGGCCCCGGTTGGTACACCTTATCTCCATTTGGGTAGCACTAGTAGACAGAACAGCGGCCAAGGCTCAAATTCCACTTCTTTCACCTAAACTCTGTGACCCAGCGTTGCCTCAAGGTGTGGCTGCCCTAGGCAAACCTTGCTTTATTCCCCCTCAGGCCATCAAAATATATTGTTTAGCTTTGAATGCCCTGCACTTTGCTGACCCCCCCCCCAAGACGTTGCCACCCTAGGCAGCTGCCTAGTTTTCCTAGTTGTTGGGCTAGCCCTGTCTGACTGTGGAGCTAGATTTACTAATGTACACTACGACATTTAGCGCACACTAATTCTGTCGGTGCATGTCATCAGTACATGGGTCCCACTCCGTAAAATGGGAGTTGTAGTAAATAATGGTCATTATTACTGTCACAAACACAACGCCTGAAGCCACTTGCCTCTAGTGGTCGAGGGGCGTAGTGGTTGAGGATTCCTTCTTCTATCAGCTCCTAGCAGCCTATTTCTTCATGTTGGCTTCTGGGTAGTACTGCTAAAATATGTTGGTGCCTTAAGTAGAAGGTTTGTAGTTGAGGTAACCGAGGGTAAGGCTTGCAACAGAAAGTTTATTTCCATAACACAAAACAGAGCAGGTTCAATGTATCATTTACAGGATAATAACTGTAGGATTTTGTTTAAGGTACAGCAAATAATGGCAAACAAGCCAAAAGAACTCAGAAATGGCTTTTTAAAGTCCTCTTACGTGCAGAAGCAATTGCCTCAAAGAAACTAGGCTGCCACTTTCCTTTTTAGTCCTTGTTAATCAGAGCATAAAGAAAAATTCAGGCTTAATTCTTCTACAGCAGTTTGGTTTCTGCCGGCCTCAAAAACCTCTCTAGGCTGCATTTCTACGTGAAACCAAACTTAGAACAAAACAAACATTCCAAGCTGTTATCAAAACTCTTAGAAGGCTTTTCATATAGGAGAGGAGCAAGCAAAAACTCTTATAGCAGCTAACTTGGCTTTTCTTGCCATTGCACAGTTCAAACATAGGTGACAAACAAGCATGAATCAGAGCTTCCTGATCAGGCTTACGTTGCAGTAAATTTCCATTTTAAAACAGACAGGAATTTACCTCCACACTGCTTCTGCCTTTTGGTTAACTTCCAAGGAGAATTACTACTTTCAGGGCTAGCTTTTCCCCAAGACTTCCTGTCTAGAGCTTGGCATAGAGAGTAATCTATAAAGCAATCTTCTTCCCCCAACTCTGACACTGGTTCTCTCAACTGCATGGGTTCTGACTCACTGACCTGGTCAGACTGCTCAGCTGACAACCTCTCTGGTGGTCTGAAAGCTTCTCCACTTCCTGGTCCCCACCTCTGTTGCCAACCTGTTGCAGGGAATTCAGCTCTTTCAGCTCTGGGTAGCTCAGCTTTTCTCCAAGAATCCACTCCTTCTCTCTGCTTCTGTCTCAGCTGCTCTCCCGGCTGTTCTCCTTCTTGTCTCTCCCTCTCTGCATAATCCAACGCAGGCTTATACCTCCAGGGTCTTAACCCCACCTCTTTCTTTCCCAGGTGTTGGTAATCCCCCTGCCTTCTGATATTAGAATAATCAGTGCACTTGTTAAAGTAAGGGCTTTGGTCCTCGTGCTTGCAATCCCTTTTTCTTACTTTATTAGTCATTGGCTGAAACCTGTTCCAGCTGGGGGTTTTCTGTCTTTGAAACCTGGCTGTGGCTTTCTCTCCCTGCACTCCTAGAAGAGGACCCTTAACTAGGGTGAATTCGTTATGCTTCTCACCTCCCCCACTCTCAGGATAGCTGACTTTGTCACAATTACATATTAGTACACGGTAATGCAGTAGCGGCTTTTAGTAATTCTAGCCCTTAGACTGTAAGCCTTCGGGCCAGGAATACCTGAATATTTATCGAGCTTGGATTTGGAATGGTACCTAAGTAAAGAGTGATAGGGTCCCAACAAGTGGCGAGAGATAGATATTATAGAACTGCATAAGATCCTTAGGCTTGAATGAGTCACTTGCCCATTTCAGAGGAGAACACTGGCTTTTATCAGCTTTATGGCCTCCTTCTCCCATGTTAGTGTATCGCTCACTGCGAGGGAGAGACTGGGCTTTCTGAAGGAGCTCTTGCCTGGTGCTGATCGCTGAAGGTACTTTTGCCTTGGACATTTTTCAAAGCGAAAGTCAGTTTTGAAAATAAGCCCATTATGAATGTGTGTTAAGGGGAGTGAAATCCTCCTTACCTAGATGAAACTTTCTTAGAACTTCAAATTAAAGTGCCCTTCTTATTAAGCTGCATTAAAATTTTGCAGTGAGCTTAAGTTAATGGACAAAATTAACAGCAAAGGCTCTGGGTTAACTGTTGGGGTTGGGCCCAGCATCTTTCCATATAATTAACTTGGAGAATACACTTATCATGCACTCAGTGCATGCATGTTACCTGCAATGCATTTAATGCCGTCTATCCAGATGAGGATGAGAGTGGAGACATAGTTTAGTGATCACAAAGAGCAGGACACAAATCCCTGTGGAAGGAGCACTTTATTCAACCAATGAAGAGGTCAACCAGACACATGTTTCAGCCGGAGGCCTTCTTCAGGGGATTACGACCTCTATAAATAAATAACAATCCAATAAAAATAAAAAGATAAGAACAATACAAAATATATATACATAAATAATAAAAACATAAAAACCGAAAGGTATAACCTAAAAAAACACATGATGTAAATACACATAAAAGCATGCTGAACACAAATTAAGTGTATTTATCTCACATAGTGAAAAAATTTCAGTGTCAATCAATTAAAGCTGAAACATAAAAGATATGCAGGGTTAAGCTAAAGAAAGTTTAATGACCAGTTATATGGTTAATTGTGATAATAAAAACATTTGTAGGTGCCTTGAACAAGTGCATCAGAAGCTAAAAGCGTGGATTTAATTACTATCGGGCTAAAATTAAAATCTATCTGTTAGAAACAGTCCATATTTGGAAACACAAATTCTCATATTGTTAAACAAAGAACAAGCACAATAACCTGAATTGTACACAAGAATCATCACATGGTTCCCGATCCGTCACACACCGCATATCAATAATGAAAACATGAAGGGGCGATCTTAAGTAAACCGGATGAGAACTAACTAGTACATAATCCAATAAATTTCATATAGTGTATAAAATGAACTGGACAAAGAAGGGGGCGCATGTCCTAAAATACAGATACGATCTATGTGGGATAAAATTGCTGATCCCAATTTTTGGAAATGATTGAATAATGAGCCAACAAATTTGATAAAGAGACAGAGAACTGGTAAAACAAATAAAACCAAGGTAACTACAATAAAAAGAAGGCAGTCATTGGAACAAAGGTATTCACACTGTAAAAGGGGTAAGGGTTGTAACTATCCATTGGGTTTTCATGGCAAGATACAGAAGTAGATTGCCGGGCCTTTCTTCTGCACAGTTTAAGTTTGGTATTGTTGCCGTTGTCACAGAAATGTGATCCTCCGCCGTCAACACTATCCCTTTCTGCTGCTGCCCAGATGGGTGGTTTGTCTTGGATAGTTACAACAAAACAAATTGTGCTATAGTGCTGGAAGATGAGACCCCCAGGTCGGAAGGCACTCAACTAGCTACTGGGGAAGAGCTGACGACCTTTCAGAGTAAAGCCAGCATTTATGATGTGGTTGGATCAAAGCCCTCGGGATGTCTGACTGCTGATGTAGCTGCGCATGAAATGAGAGTCAGAAGCTGTAAATGTGTCTTACACATTGGAACATGGAACGTATGAAGCATGAACCAAGGGAAGTTGGAGGTGGTCAAGAATGTAATGGAACGTGTACAACTTGATCTGCTGGGTGTCAGCGAACTGAAATGGACTGGCATCGGGCACTTTGCATCAGATGATCACATGGTCTACTATGCTGGAAATGAAAGACAAAGAAGAAATGGTGTTGCATTTATAATAAAGAAGAAACTTGCAAGAACCGTAATGAAATACAATGCAGTCAGCGAACGCTTAATCTCTATTCGTCTACGAGAAATGCCTATCAACACAACTATAATTCAAGTATATGCCCAACAACAGCTGCAGAGGAGAATGAAATTGAAGAGTTCTATGAACAAGTACAAGCTGAAATTGACAGAACATGCAAACAGGATGTCCTCCTGATAGTCATGGGTGACTGGAACGCAAAGGTTGGCAACAAAGAAGAAGGCAAAGTAGTTGGAAAATATGGACTTGGCAACAGAAATGAAGCTGGAGAAAGACTGATAGAATTCTGCAAGACCACCGATCTATTCATCTCAAACACCTTCTTCCAGCAACACAAGTGGTGACTGTACACATGGACTTCACCCAATGGATTGTATAAAAATTAAATTGACTACATCTGTGGAAGTCAACGATGGAAAAGCTCTATAACATCAACAAAGACAAAACCTGGAGCTGACTGTGGTACAGATCATCAACTACTAGTATGCAAACTCAAGCTAAAGTTGAAAAAGAGCAAACCACTCATGAATGCAGCAAAATATGACCTTGAGAATATACCACTGGAATTTAAAGACTGCCTGCAAAATCGATTTGCTGCTTTAGATACAAATGACAGAGCTCCAGAAGAGTTATGGAATGACATCAAGAAGGTTGTGTTGGAAGAAAGCGAGAAGTCTCTACAAAAGGTGAAAAAGAAAAACGGCCAAAATGGATGACGGAAGAAACTCTGAAAATTGCCCAGAAACACAGAGAAGCTAAAGCCAGAGGAGAAAGAAAGACAATTACAGAACTCAGAGATTTCCAACGTGCAGCAAGACAGGACAAGGAAAAGTACTACAACGAAACATGCAAGGAAATAGAAGCAGAAACTATTAGAGGAAGAACAAGATCGGCTTTCCTAAAGCTACGAGAGTTAAAGAAAAACTTCCAGCCTCGAACTGGAATTTTACAAGATGCTCAAGGTTCTATGTTGAATGATGCTGAGAAGATCAAGAAAAGGTGGAAGGAATATACAGAGTTTTTATATGATAAAGATCAAGTGGACCAACGGCCATTTCAACCTGTATCTTATGATCGGGAACCATTTGTGATGAAAGAAGAAGTTGAAGCAGCATTGAAAGCCTTATCAAAGAACAAAGCACCAGGCATTGATAGCATTGCCATAGAAGTATTACAGCAATCTGATGCAGCTGTTACTGTACTTACAAGGCTCTGCCAAGAAAAATGGAAGACAACATCATGGCCAACTGACTGGAAAAGATCTGTGTTTATACCAATACTAAAGAAAGGTGATCCAACTGACTGTGGAAATTATCGCACAATCGCTCTGATCCCACATGCCAGCAAGATTCTACTGAAGATTATTCAAAAGAGACTACAACCATACCTGGAACAAGAACCACCTGAAGTGCAAGCAGGGTTCAGGAAAGGGCGAGGAACGAGAGACATCATTGCGGATGTGAGATGGATCCTTGAAAAGACTAAAGAATACCAAAATGATATCTATTTGTGCTTTATCAACTATAGCAAGGCTTTTGACTGTGTAAACCATGAGAAACTCTGGGCCACATTAAGAAGCATGGGTATACCAGAACACCTGATCGTACTCTTGCACAATTTGTACATTGATCAAGAAGCAACAGTTTGAACGGAACAAGGAGAAACAGAATGGTTTAAAATAAGCAAAGGTGTAAGACAAGGCTGCATACTTTCCCCCTACCTGTTTAATTTATATGCAGAACAAATCAACAGAGAAGCAGGATTGTATGAAGACAACAGAGGTGTGAAGATTGGTGGAAGACTCATCAACAACCTTCGCTATGCTGATGATACCACATTACTGGCTGAAAGTGAAGGTGATCTGAAACATTTGCTTCTCACAATCAAAGAACATAGTCTCAAAATGGGCCTGCACCTTAATGTAAAGAAGACAAAGATCATGACAACTGGCATAATCAACAGGTTCAGCATTGAAGGAGAAGAAATTGAAATAGTGAACAACTTTAACCTACTTGGATCAACTATTGTGGTAAGGAAGCTCATCCTAAGTTAGGAGAAAGTGAAAAAACCAAAGAATTCACCCTAATAAAAGGACCTACTTTGCAATGTCAGAGAAATAAAACCACAACCACACCTAGAAACGAGAAAATCCCCAGCTGGAACAGGTTTCAGAGTTCCCCTAGTGGAGTAAGGGAGAGTGAATACAGACCCAAAGTAAAAGACCCTTATGTCAGTAAGCTCCCTGATTACCCAGGTGCCAGAGGGCAAGCTGATCTCCGTCACCTGGGAAGAGAAGAGGTGGGGCTGGAACCCTGTAGATTTAAGACTAGGTTAGATTATACAGAGATTAGCCAGGAGAGCAAGGAGAGCTGGAGGAGCAATGGGAACAGGAGCAGGAACAGCAGGAGAGGAGAGTGCTCAAAAGAGCCAGAGAGAGGTACAGAGCACGAGAGAGGAGAAGCTGCTACAAGCCAAGGCACAGGTACAAGCCTTAGAAACCTATCCAAAACTGAGCAGTGCAGAGTTGCAGGAGACACTCTCAGCTCTAATGAGAGGCTGTCAGCTAAGCTCAGTAAGTTAGAAGAAGAGATAGAACCAATGCAACTAGGAGAGCCTGATACAGCTTTGAATGAGGAAGATATATTTATGGATTGCTCTTTGTGCCAAGCCTTAGCTACAGAGGGGCTTGAAGGTAAGTCAACCTTAAGAGAAAACTCTCCAAAGCAAGGTAACCTTGAAAAGCAAGGTAGAGGTTTTGTGAATTCCCTGTGTTAAAGAGGGGAAACTTATGTTGAGAAGTGAGAACAAGCTGAAGCTGTATAATTATGCTTGTTAAACACCTGCTATCCTGTGCAGTGAGACGGCAAGAAGCCAAGCTAACGGTGAGAGGAAAAAGCTTTTGTTTTGCTATTGAATGTTCCTAAGAAAACCTGAGTAGAGCTTTGTTTTCTTATTGGAAGTTTGTTCCTGTTGGAAGTTTTGCTTTGCTTATAAAGAGGAGAACAGCCTGGAAATGTTTGGAACTGAAAAGAAAGAAAACTGCCATTGAAGAAAGCTGTTTGTGTTCATGCTTTAACCAGCAAGGCTAGAGAAAGCTGGAAGCCTTGCTGTTAAAGGGCTTTGGCTTTTGAGCTGAAGAATACTGTAAGCTGATATTTTGTTTTGATCTTTTGCTTATGTCCTGTTGTGTTTTTGAAAGAAACCTGGAGAAATAATCCTGAAAGAGGTAATTTATGAACCTTGCATTTGAGTTTAATAAATTTCTGTCATTGCCTACCCAAAGGAGCCAAACTACAAGTTTTTTTCTACCTGAAGCCATATGTGTATCAGTTAAACTACATTTCCCAAGAAGCATTGCGGGGGAACCAGTCAGAGAAGACTGAAAAGGGAAGTTTCTATTATAACCACGACCCTCCATGTTGAATGCAAGGAGCAAGGGCGTGACACTATCAATAAAGAAACAACAAGCAGTCAAGAAATCAGACAACGAATTGCTCTTGGCAGAATGGCTATGAAAGACCTAGATAAGATTCTCAAGAGCAGTCTGTCAACAATGAGCCGCCTGACTGAAGACCGAACACAATTTAGGATAGCTATCCAGAGGGTCGCCATGAGTCGACTCCGACTGGACGGCACTTAACAACAACAACAACAAGGGGTAAGGGAATGTAAAACATAAAATCGAACCCACTTCTATATACTGGGACCAGCACATCATCATCATATACGATAACAGAAAATGTTATGTGCATATGTAATGTGATAGAGTATTCGGTCCATGAGTAAAATCCATTAAGAACTATAAAACATAAATAAATAAATAACAACCAATAAGAGGAATACTTGGTTTTGTTTATTTATCCATTAATTTTTACCCATTATTATACCTATCATAAAAATGTATTTATTATTTATTTGGAAACTTTTATATACTGCCCCTTCCAAAGATCAGGGGCGGTTTACATCAAACAAAAGGAACAATACATTGAACATTATAACATTACAATAAAATGGTTGAACATAGTAGAACATGGTAACTATTTACATTACTGCGGTTGAACATAGTAACTATTGTGATAAGGAAGCTTATCATAGCTCAGGAAGGAGCTATAGAAAAGGTGAAGTGACTCTGAACAAGCAACCTGTCAGTTCTGGTAGAAATAAGAAAACAGAATTTTGCCATAAAAGACTACCAGTCCCAGAATGAACCAGATTTCCAACAGCCATTAGAGGAGCTGAAGTGGGGAAATGTGTGTTCAATCAGGAGGGCTATGAGGTAATCCCTAAGCACTCATCTCAAAGGGCAGGGCTTGATTCAGCACAGCTGCGCTGTGTTAGGGAGGATCACTCATCTAAGCAGAATAAGAGTAGAGTTTATTCTACAGATGACCATCTTCATGATCACCTTGGATATCCAGAGAATTGTCCTCAGTATCCTGAGAATCAGCTTGAGTTTGATCATCAGTTTCATCTGAAGGATCATCAGAAGCAGAAGCCAAACCGGACGGACAGAGAGGGAAAGAGACCCTTTGGAAGAAGGAAGCGAAAAGCCTTTGAGAGGTCTAGAAGAGTCCAAAGCAGTACGTATACTGGGAGGTATTCCAAGGGCCAGCATACACCATTGGACTGGGGAAAGCCAGAGGAATGGTGCTGCAGAGCTAGGAATCACCAGAGGCTACCTGTGAGGGAGACGGCTGCACGTGGAAGGGACCCTAAGACCTGTGCCAGAAGGTATGTGAGGAGAGATCCAGTGTCCAGGGATCTGGATTGGAAGGCTGGACATAAGAACTGGACTACATACTGGCCAGGCTATATAGAGAGGAACTCTAGCAGCAATGGAAGCTCAGGTATGAACACTGATCTATGCCCTAGCTATAACCTTGAAAGACAGCAGGGAAACAAGTATTCTCCTGAAAATGCTCCATTGAGAGATTCATCTGTGCCAATCCATGATATTGAACCCATGCTTGTTGAACAAGGGGGAATAATAGCAGATGAGGATCCTGTTTATATGGCTGCTCTCTATCTAAACTCCGTTGGTAACTTTCTGTTATAAAGTACAGCAACCATCACAAAGAAATACAAATTTGTTCTTTAATCTACTCAGAAAAGCTCCTGAAGCAGGATTTGACCCACACAGTGGAAGGCAAGCCAGCTAAGGGGTTTCAGCTGGTGACTGCTAGCAATTAAGCCTTACCTAATTGTTTGTGAGCTAGGAGAGAATCACTTCTGTATCTATGTGGGAAGTAATCAGAAGTTAACCTGAAAAGAACAGTGTGTTTCTTGCTTTGTGGCTTTTCATTTGTTGTTTTCCTGATTTTGACTTTGTTTTTCCAAGTTAACACTGAAAGCAAGTAACCTAATTTATGTGCTACCAAGCATATCTGTGTTGGGAGAAATAACCCCATAAATAAATATCTTATTGGCTTTACCCAAGAGCACAACTAAATTATTGTCAGCAGCTGTGTCTGGTGTGAATGAACTACATGGCCCACAATACCTTGCAAATCATATAGATATATGCACTTGCCAAGACTGTGAAGATTATCACCCAGGCAGCCGTCTGACAAATGGCGTAGTTTTTCGGATTGCTTTTGCACAAAAGGGATTTACTTGCTGAGGATTACAACTAAAGTTCAAGTTTAAAGCTGGAAAAAAAAAAGATTTTCCCTCAACTGCACTTTGGAGGAGAAGTGGTTGTTCCAGGAAGTGTCCCAGGAGGAAAAGACCCTGTGCAGAGCTGGATTCATCACTAGCACAAGGTAATAAGTACCTGGGCATGTCTAGTGGTGGATGGGAGTAAGGCACAGGGGTAATTGAAAAAAAAAGAGTGTAGAAAAAACACCTGTTTGGAAGGTGGTGCACTGTGTTTTTTTTCTTTGTATTTTCTTACAGGGTTCAAGATGGATTCAAAGGAACTAGCTCAGTGGATGGCAGCCCAGTTCAGCAGGCAGCAGGAGCTAGCACAGCAGGCTCAGGACACTGCTATGAGAGCCTTAATGGACCAGCAGAGGCCAGTGCTTGATCTGGTGCAAGCCCTAGTTGAGCTGAAGAACCAAAGTGGAACAGATGCAAGACCAGCAGTAAATACTGGTACACCACATGTGGACAGTGTGGGACTCAATCAAGGGATTGGGGCATTTAGTTTTGGGAAACTAACTCCAGATGATAATGTTGATGATTTTCTAGAGTCTTTTGAAAGAGTGGCACAAGCATTAGCATGGCCAGAGACCCAGTGGGCAGTAAGGCTGGCAGCCTCATTAACTGGAGAGGCGCTTGCAGCTTACAGAGCAATGCCAGCAGCCCAGGCTTTGAATTATAAGGATGTAAAGGCTGCTATTAGAGATCGCCTAGGGTTGTCTATTTCAGAGTATAGGCGAATGTTTAGAGCTACTACATTGAGAGTGGGTGAAACACCCAGGGCTCTGAGTCAGAGAATCAGAGGTTTAGCTGTAAAATGGTTGGAGCCTGAGCAAAAGACGGTAGAAATGTTATTAGATATTATAATGCTTGAACAATTTATGTCTGGGGTGCCTAAAGATTTGCACATTTTCCTTATACAGCAAAATTGCCAAAATCTTGGAGAGGCAACCATGCTAGCGGAGAGATTCTTGGAAGCCACGCAGGCTTGCCATAGAATGGGTGGCCCTCTGAAGATTGGTGCTGAGGCTAGATGTGCTGTATCAGAAAAGAGAATAATTAAAAATGTTTCTGAAAATGAATGTACTGTATCAAACCCAATGACACAGTGGAATAGAAAGAAATGTTTCAAGTGTGGAAAATGGGGACATTTAGAAAAGAGATGCCAGACACACACTAGCTTAGTGGGTGTGGATTTAAAACAGCCCAAAGAAGGATTTCTTTTGATGGTTGATGTGCAAGGAATTACCACAAATGCTTTGTTAGACTCTGGGGCAGACCAGAGTATGATGTCAAAAAGGCTTTGGAAGAGGATAGAGGCCCAAGAAGGATTTGTGCCTAGAACCCCTGAAAGCCAAGTTCACATCAGATGCATTCATGGTGCTGCAACATCATATCCCACCTATAGGCTAAAGGTTAAGTGCCTGGGGGGACAAGAGGAAGTCCTGTTAGCAGTGGTGCCTAGGCTACCCTTTGATTTGGTTCTAGGAAGAGACTGGCCAAGATTTAAGCAGGGTCTAGTGGAAGGACTAGGAAAGAAGGAGGGAGAAGGTTTAATGGTAATAGCTCCCGGGCCTTTATTTGGAAGTCCTCAGACCCCAGCTAAAAGATGGTTAAGCGTCCAGAAGACCAAGCTACCCCAAAGCAGACATTCGTCCTAAAGTACCATAGGGTCACAGAGAAGGCCCAAGCTCCTAAGCGGGCAACCCCTCAAGCTGCTGGGTTTGACCTGTGCAGCATAGAAAATGTGACTGTACCTAGCCAAGGGAGAGCCCTGGTTGACACCAGTCTCCAAGTGGAAATACCTATTGGATGCTATGGGAGAGTAGCCCCAAGGTCCGGATTAACCCTTAAATATTTCATCGATGTGGGTGCGGGAGTAATTGATCCCGATTACAGGGGCAATATTAAAGTTCTGTTATTTAATTTTGGACAGAATGATTATCACGTGAAGACAGGAGACAGAATTGCCCAATTGATCTGTGAAAGGCTGGGTTTTCCACCTGTGGAGGAGGTCACATCCCTGGAGAATTCTGAACGTGGAACCAAAGGCTTTGGTTCTACTGATGTCAAAGGGGTTAAAAGCCTAGCTGCCACCTGTGCCCGAGAGAGGGAGGTGAATGAAGAGGAAGATTTGGGACCCAGGTATCTGATTGTAAAGAAAAATCAGAGCCCCAAATAGGTGAGGACCTGACAGTGGTACAACAGGAAGAAATTAGGAAATTGCTCAAAGAATTCCCAGATGTGTTGACACCCATACCTGGGGAGACACATTTGGTTGCCCATGAAATAATAACTCCACCTGGGAAATTAGTTCGTCAAAGGCCATACCGCTTGCCTGAAGCCAAGAGACAGGAAGTAGTGGCACAAGTACAGGAGATGTTGGACATGGGAGTAATAGAGGAGTCAAAGAGTCCCTGGAATAGCCCCATAGTCCTGGTGCCGAAGCCTGATGGATCTTTAAGATTTTGTATTGACTTCCGGCAGGTAAACGCCATATCAGTTTTTGATGCATATCCAATGCCAAGAATTGAAGAGCTGTTGGACCAGCTGGGACAGGCTCAATACTTAACCACCCTTGATATGACAAAAGGATATTGGCAAATCCCTCTCACCAGGGAGTCTAAGCCGAAGACTGCGTTCAGCACCCCCGTTGGCCTTTTCCAGTTCAAGAGGATACCTTTCGGACTGCATGGAGCAGCGGCTACCTGCCAAAGGTTAGTGGATCAGGTACTTCAACCCCACCAAAATTATGCTTTTGCATATATGGATGATGTCATAATCCATAGTAACACCTGGGCGGAGCATCTAAAGAGGATCAGGGCAGTCTTGTGCTCCATGAAGCAAGCGGGAATCACTTTAAACCCGAAGAAGTGTGCCTTTGCAAATAGGGAGGTAAAATACCTGGGCCACCTAGTGGGAAGAGGAAAAATTAAACCTCTAATGAGTAAAGTAGATAGCATCAGGAATTTTCCTCCTCCAACAACAAAGATACAACTAAGAAGTTTCTTAGGACTTATTGGATACTACCGCAAGTTTATACCGCCATTCGCAGAGAAAAGTGCAATTTTCACGGATATGCTGCGGAAGAATTGTCCAAACCAGCTAAAGTGGACACCTGAAGCTGAAAAAGCGTTTTCAGTCTTAAAAGGAAAATTGTGTACAGGACCGGTACTGAAAGGGGTGGAATTCAAGAAACCCTTTCTGGTTCAAACGGATGCATCGGACGTAGGGCTAGGAGCGGTTCTATCCCAGTGTCACGAAGGGGAGGAGCATCCTGTGATGTACCTGAGCAGGAAGTTGTCACCGGCTGAACAAAAGTATTCCACAATAGAAAAAGAATGTTTAGCTATCAAGTGGTCAGTGGAGGCGTTAAGGTTTTATCTTACAGGGAGAAAGTTCCAGTTGGTCACGGACCATGCCCCACTTAAGTGGTTGCAGCAAATGAAGAACCACAATGCCAGGTTGACACGCTGGTACATGGCCTTACAGGCATTTGATTTTCAAGTTGAACATCGTGCTGGGAAGTTACACAAGAATACGGATGCCCTTTCCTGTATTACGGACTGTAGAGAAGACGTTTCACCAGTGACACCAGTCCGTAATAACTTAAGCAGGGGGGTATGTGATAAGGAAGCTTATCATAGCTCAGGAAGGAGCTATAGAAAAGGTGAAGTGACTCTGAACAAGCAACCTGTCAGTTCTAGTAGAAATAAGAAAACAGAATTTTGCCATAAAAGACTACCAGTCCCAGAATGCACCAGGTTTCCAACAGCCATTAGAGGAGCTGAAGTGGGGAAACGTGTGTTCAATCAGGAGGGCTATGAGGTAATCCCTAAGCACTCATCTCAAAGGGCAGGGCCTGATTCAGCACAGCTGCGCTGTGTTAGGGAGGATCACTCATCTAAGCAGAATAAGAGTAGAGTTTATTCTACAGATGACCATCTTCATGATCACCTTGGATATCCAGAGAATTGTCCTCAGTATCCTGAGAATCAGCTTGAGTTTGATCATCAGTTTCATCTGAAGGATCATCAGAAGCAGAAGCCAAACCGGACGGACAGAGAGGGAAAGAGACCCTTTGGAAGAAGGAAGCGAAAAGCCTTTGAGAGGTCTAGAAGAGTCCAAAGCAGTACGTATACTGGGAGGTATTCCAAGGGCCAGCATACACCATTGGACTGGGGAAAGCCAGAGGAATGGTGCTGCAGAGCTAGGAATCACCAGAGGCTACCTGTGAGGGAGACGGCTGCACGTGGAAGGGACCCTAAGACCTGTGCCAGAAGGTATGTGAGGAGAGATCCAGTGTCCAGGGATCTGGATTGGAAGGCTGGACATAAGAACTGGACTACATACTGGCCAGGCTATATAGAGAGGAACTCTAGCAGCAATGGAAGCTCAGGTATGAACACTGATCTATGCCCTAGCTATAACCTTGAAAGACAGCAGGGAAACAAGTATTCTCCTGAAAATGCTCCATTGAGAGATTCATCTGTGCCAATCCATGATATTGAACCCATGCTTGTTGAACAAGGGGGAATAATAGCAGATGAGGATCCTGTTTATATGGACTGCTCTCTATCTAAACTCCGTTGGTAACTTTCTGTTATAAAGTACAGCAACCATCACAAAGAAATACAAATTTGTTCTTTAATCTACTCAGAAAAGCTCCTGAAGCAGGATTTGACCCACACAGTGGAAGGCAAGCCAGCTAAGGGGTTTCAGCTGGTGACTGCTAGCAATTAAGCCTTACCTAATTGCTTGTGAGCTAGGAGAGAATCACTTCTGTATCTATGTGGGAAGTAATCAGAAGTTAACCTGAAAAGAACAGTTTGTTTCTTGCTTTGTGGCTTTTCATTTGTTGTTTTCCTGATTTTGACTTTGTTTTTCCAAGTTAACACTGAAAGCAAGTAACCTAATTTATGTGCTACCAAGCATATCTGTGTTGGGAGAAATAACCCCATAAATAAATATCTTATTGGCTTTACCCAAGAGCACAACTAAATTATTGTCAGCAGCTGTGTCTGGTGTGAATGAACTACATGGCCCACAATACCTTGCAAATCATATAGATATATGCACTTGCCAAGACTGTGAAGATTATCACCCAGGCAACCGTCTGACACTATTTACATCTCGAGTCACCGCATTGGGGCTCAAAGAAGTACAGAGGTATATACATTTGTGTGAGGAGTGAGCAATCAATTGGCAAATATATTTATATACTAATAAATAGTAAAAGACAGTACAAACTCAATACATCACCACCATGCCAGTGTGGTCATACTTTCTTCAGTACTAAAAAATCTTAAATCAGAGAGACCGTGTAATGCCTCAGTCCAATGGCTCACAAGAGGTTTCTGAGTTGCTACGCCGTGAATGGCACTGCAGTGCTCAATGATCCTGGTCTTGGCACTCTGGGTGGTTTTGCCAATGTACAGTAGGTCCCATGGACACTTAAGTAAATAAATCACATTTTCTGAATTACAGTTCATGAAATCCTTGAGGGGAACGCAATCCTGTGTCACTGGATGTACAAAGAACCCTTTGGTAACAAGAACAAGTGGGCACACGGAACAGGAGCCGCACTTGAAATGGCCAACAGTGGGTGGTTTTCTTTGGGGAATGGACAGAGCCAAGGGTACCAAACTATTGAACAAATTCAGATTCCTTTTTTTAAGCGATGGTCAATTCTTGGGATTCAAACCCTGGAATGGTCTGGACTATATGCCACTCTTCTCTCAAAATGGAAGCAATCTTTTTGGATTGAGTGGAGAACATAATAGGGCAAACTGTTTTCTTGTGTGTAGATTTATCCCTTATCTGGAGGAGTGAGTCACGAGCCACATCTCTAGCTCTCTGGTAGACCCTATGAATGGACTTCCTAGGATAGCCCTTCTGGCTAAAACAGGTGGCAACAGATATGTCTAATGCATAAAAACTGACTAACTAGTAAATTCTTAAGAACTATTGTGGAAGCTGCTGTAGTCCAAAAAATGGTTGTAGTCTTGGTTTTCTGAAGAGATCAGTTCTGAATCCCACCTCAATCTTGATAATCTTGATGTCAAAAAAGGAAATCCTATTGCAATAAAATTGTGCTTGGAACTTTAGATTGCAATCCAAACTGTTAATCCAAGAAATTCCTCTAATATGTTGTTCCCCATCCCAAATCAAAAGGACATCATCTATATAACGAAGCCATAGTTTCACATTAGGTTTGTAGGCGTGTTGTGTAAGGAACTCAGTCTGAAACTGTGCTACATATAGGTTGGCGCTGTCAGGTGCCATTGATGACCCATCGCAACACCCTTTATTTGCTTGTAGAACATTTCATCAAACCAAAAATAATTCTCAAACAGTGGTAAACTGGTCAGTGGTTCCAAGAAGAATGTTGAAATCCTTCTATGCTGTGTATGAGCAAGTAGTGTTTGTTCCACGATGTGAAGTGCCTCCCATTGTGGGATATTCAAATATAGTGATTCGATATCAAGAGTAACCAAAAGTAACCCCTCATGATATCCTGAAAAAGTCTGTAAAATCTGAATAACATGGGCTGAATCTCTTGTGTAAGATAGAATTTGCATAACAAATGGGCATAATAAAATGTCTAAAAAATTTAGAGAGGTTCAAAGAAAGAACCAATAGCGGAGATGATGGGACGTCCAGATGGATTCACTATAGATTTGTGTATTTTAGGTAAAATATAGATGGTTGAGTACTACCAGATGAGAAACTGTCAAAAATTCCACTTCCTTTTTGGTTTGGTAATCTGTCTTATGGCCAAGAGATATCAAGGAATCAACTTTATTTTTAAGGAGTAGCGTGGGATCGCAATCTAGGCGAATATAAAATTGAACGTCATTTAGTCGTCTCTTTATTTCAGCAATATAATTAGTGCAGTTCATCACCATTATTGCCCCTCCTGGTTTTATGACAATTCTATGATTAGTCATAGAAACATGACAACAGAAAAAGACCACATTGGCCAGATCTGTGCTGGAACCAATTGTTTACTGAAAAAGCTTTAATCTTAAGTTTTCTTATAAACTTAAATAAATTTACTCGTGTATTGAAAGAGTCATATCGGACCAAAGGATCAAAAGAGAGACCTTTGTTCAAAATCTCCAACTGTGCATTTGTTAAAGGGACAGTGACAGCCCAGTTGTAGGGAGATCCCTTCACACTAGGGGTTGACTAGCAGTGGGTATCATTCAGAAATGTGTTCACCTCCAGTTTTTATGTTTTGTCCTCTCCTTTGTTCTTGCATTCTTTTCTCTACATTTAGGTTTGCTGGTTATCTGGACACCACTTGCAATATACCATTCATAACGGTTGTATGTTTACACTACTGCACAGATCTGCTCATTCAATCTTATCATAGATACATAAGACACATACACCTAAATAGGTTGAGGCTATTACCGCTATACAATTGGTTAGGCTCATCAAGTTGTTCGTCATGGGGACAAATGATTCTGACAGTAGGGATATATTTAATTTTTACTCCCATTTAGTGTAGTTTACTTGTTTTTCCATTATTAGTAACCTTTCCCTGACTGATAAAATTTTATTTTTCTGTCTGGTGTTTTTTGGCACCATGAACAGTAACGCTACACCTTTTGAGGATTACACCAAATGTGAGCACTCTTACCTTGTTTTAAATTGGTGCCATAACAAACGATCAGTCTTTTGAAGTTTAGATGTATTGAGCACCCTTGGGTAAGTTGCATTTTAATGTATATCAAGGATAGAGGGTTACAAAGAATTGAAATTACTAGCCGAACACAATTTAGGATAGCTATCCAGAGGGTCGCCATGAGTCGACTCCGACTCGACGGCACTTAACAACAACATTATTCAAAATGAGGAACGTAGCTTGCATAAATCGCTACAAAGCTGGTGCGTTTATATTTTCCACTGGGAGCATCCAGCTGCTAACATGTGTCCAATGCTCCAGGCTGTAAAATTAAAGGACCCGCTGCAAAAGAATTCAACTGGTGCTCCAGGGGTGTCTTCCCCCAGTACCACCCATGACTCAGGGTTTGGCCTACCCCACCCTGCCCAACTGCCAAAGACTACTGGGGTCTTCCTTTTTAAAGTCCCTGGAGATCTAGTGGGGTAGACTGGCAGGTGTGATCCTCTCTCGCTTATCCCAGCTCTGCCTGCAAAATGGCACCCAAGGTCCCCTAGCAGTATTCTCATAGTACCCGTGAGACTCCCATTGGGGGAACCAGGTGTCTTTTTGCACTGGGAACCAGCAGGAGCAAGAGGGAATCACTACTTCCAGCCTATCGAACTTGCTCACCAGGGGACTTCAAAGGTAGGTCCCGGTGGCCTTTGGCAATTGGGAGGGGCCCAGGGGAAGGAATATTTGCAGGATCAAACTCCAACCCCTGAGCCTTTTACTTTTGCTACTTTGGAGCATCAGGTCACTGCTATCTTTCCCGGCCAGGAGCGTTGGGCAGCTAATACCAGCTTTGAGCTGGCATTATTTTTCCTTTGGAATAACGCAGCTTGTAGTGACTATCGCAAGCTACATTATTCTTTTACCGTGGGAGCCACTTACCTTTGGTACTGAGTTGCTGCAGGTTAATGACTCCTGTGCTAAACAGCTGTGCTATAATGTCATATTTTACTGCAGCTTTTAGTACCCCCCCCCCTTCCATATGCCATTTACCATTTATTAAGAATGGGTGGTAAGAGTGAGGATTGATGTTTTTGATTCTGGCCTAGAGCTTTAGAGTGAGGTGAATAAATGCTGCTGCTGCTGCTAATTATTTGTATAGCACTACAAGGCATACACAGCGCTGTACCTATAGATGTAAGACCCAGTCCCCGCTGATCAGAGTTTACAATCTAATCAAGATGAAAAAACATTGCAAAACTGGGGACTAGAGTATAGCAAGATGCACAAGTAGTGGGCGAAAGAATAAGGGGCACTGGGAACCAAAAGCAGCCTCAGAGGTGGGTCTTCAGCCTGGATTTGAATAGGGCCAGAGAAGGAGGCCGATGCACCGACTCAGGTAGTTTGTTCCAGGCATATGGAGCAGCAAGGTGGAATGGATGACGTCTGGAGTTGGCAGCGGCAGAGAAGGGCACAGATAAAAGGGATCTGCCAGAGGAGTGGAGTTCCCGAGGAGGAATGCAGAGTGAGATGAGAGGAAAGGTAGGGAGGAGCTGCAGAATGAATGCACTTGTAGGTAAGTAGGAGAAGTTTGAACTGGATGAGGAAATGGATAGGGAGCCAGTGAAGTGACTTGAGAAGAGGGATTACATGATTGATTGTTTATATTAGATTTGATTAATCAAGCAGCTTTTCTATAAAATCTTTATTTGTTAAGGTATAAAGGCAAGGGGAGGGGGTAACCTGAAAGGAGCAGCAGGTATCACTCTAATCACCTCATGGGGCAGACTAGATGGACCATCATTTACTATGTTACTCTGATATTTTTGTTTTACTTTCCTAGAAGATTAAGGGCCACTATTCGGAAGCTCGTTGCCAGACAAGCCTGCATGTTATCCAGGTAGGAGCACAGAGGGTTATTCAGCAGCATTTATCTTGTGGTGGAAAAGCAGCCGCTGAGGGCAGAAAAAAAAAGGGAAAACTGCCTTTTTTTTCTTTTACCCATAAAACTGCAGGCACTGAAAGGGTTAACACCAACACTAAAGGTAAAGATTTCTCACAGAGAAGTGCAGACCTAAGCACACGCCCTGTTCCCATGGAGATAGAGGGAGGAGAAGGGAGTGGTTTGGGGGAGGAGTCAAAGGGGATAGGACAGCCCCAAACATTTAGGAACGGAAGCTGCACTCATACAAGAGAACTGAAAGAGAAGGGGAGAGAGAAGGAGGACCCGTATGAGAGAGAGAGGACACAGACACAGAGGACACGAGGGTCCCAGGAAGGAAGGACAAGAAACCCATGGAAATCCCTTGCACAGAAGCAATTGAGAACCAGGAGCAAAGAGCTGACAAGGCCAGTGGAAAGCTCAGGGGAGGAGTCCTCAGAGGAGGAAATATTCTCCAAGAGTTCATGGCTCAACTCTTCTCCTAGTAAGGAATCTATAAGGAGGAAAAGCAGCACTAATAAGGTGAGCCCTTTACAACGTTTGAAAGGCTTATTAGACAAAGAGGGTTTTTCCTGCCCTTCCCCCACAAGCTCACACACTGTTAAGGGTACCTGGGAGAAGCTCCTAAAGGCTGTGCAAGCTAGTGAGGCTTCTCAGGAAGATACCAGGGGAAACAGTTACCAAGAAGAGTCTAGCGTGGAGGATATGGACTTGGGAGACACTGTGGATTTAGACAATGTCTCAGACATGGAAATAAGCTGTGCAATCTGTGCTAAAGAAGTATAAAGGAACCAAATAGGGTTTGAAAGCAGAAAGAAACCCAGCTGGTCTTGATTACTGAATGCATCTGTGTTACCTCGTGCTAAGTAAAAGAACTGAAGGAAGTTTGGTATCTGGAATGAGCCAGAAGTTCTTTTACAAGGACATTTTAAAGCCCATTACTTTTTAGCTGTGCTTTTAAAAGTAGCTGTCCTGTTTTAAAGCTGCTTGGGAAGAAGCTGTGCTGAAAGTTTGTATTATAATTGGAAAAGAATTCTATTGCTTGGGAAAGTATCTAGGTGGGCCAGGAAGTTTTGCTACACCTACTGTGAAGTAACAGAGGGTTGTATAGCGCCTCCTGGAGACCAGGAAACAGAATACTGCTGAAAATAGAGTTTTATCAGTAAGCAAGTTTAAAAGCTGTATCAAGCCAAGGACTGTATAATAGGCTTGTGTGCTGTTATTTGGAGAAGTATCCTGAATATTGTTTTGGTCAACTTCAATCAATTCATGTCAAAGAATTGAACCGGTTAGGAAATCCTTGTTTCTAAAAATAAAGAAATATTTCCTGCGACCTTTGCACTTGGCTCTAATCCTTTCGGGGACACAACTACATGCGATTGGGCTAATTTCAACAAAGGACAATCGGCGCCTCCCCTGTAGCCCTAGGCAACCGCCTGGCCACACGGGGGCGCGCCGACAATCTGCATAATGCCACTCAATACCCTGGCAAGCAGCTTAGTACAATCTGGTGATGCCAGTCTGGGCAGTGGGCGGAGCCTGTTACTATCCGGATAGCAGTGATTGTCGGTGCCACTATCTGTTTAACTTGGGATAGCAGATATGCAGCTAGGCTGCCTGGATAAGCGGCTACAGTGGCCACTTTGTCTGGAAATTTGGCACCAGTCTGTATCCAGATAGTGGTACTGAATATCCGGATACTAAAGTGCTGCAGTCAGCACTTAGCCTTTTGAACTTTGGCCCTTTAGATTGTTGCAGGAACTTATAGAGGAAAACTGCATTTTTTTCTACTGGTGAGATTAGTAAGGTGCGACTTCTCTCCTATTAGCTGAGAGCTATGGAAACAGCATTCGACCTTAAATGCCAGATCCTAGCCATAAACTGAGCGCTTGTCCTCAGTGGCTTCTGCTTAATTATATTAGTATTCAGGGTGCTACCGTGTGTGGGGGAATTGGATTTAGCTTGTGCCTTAGTCAGAAGCTCAAGAAGAAATACAGGTACTGTAGATATTTTCTTGTCCCCAAAGGACTTACAATTTAGGTTTGTATCTGAGGCTATGGACGGTTGCCTAAGATCATAAGGAACAGCAGTGGGGTTTGAACCTTGGCACTTGCCTCACTCAGCCGCTCTTCTGGAAGTTTTATCACATTTTTCAAGGGTCTCTTTTTGATACATAGTGAAAGATTGTGTGTACATTTCCCCTGTGACTCCCAGCTCATAGTAATAGCAGATAAAGACCAGAATGGTCTGTCTAGTCTGCCTAATAAGGTGGCCAGAGTGGTTGTATCATTTGCTCTGTGAAGGTCCCCCCTTCTATGCCTTTGTTTAGGGCTGTACTCACTGATCTGTGCAGGTCACCCCTCAACTTGTTGAAGTCTTTCCCCTCCACCCCGTTGAATTAGGATGTTTTTAGCTCTCTGTTCCTCTGTTGCTTTATTCTATTTCTCCACTCTATCCTTTCTCTTAATTTATTATGGCGTTCCTTTCTTTTTCAGCAGCCTTATATTTTGTTATTGTACACCGCTCTGGTGCCATCGGTAAAGAGCGGTATATTAAATGAGCTAAGAAAGATAAAGATAAAGTCTAAAGATATTTTTGATTCCACCCTCTTGCTCAGATCGTCTTGTAGCTAAACTGTTTCCCCTAGTGATAGTGCCCCCACCCCTCCCTCAGTTACTGATCAGTGAAACTGGCTTCCAGAGCTCAGGCTGTCTTTGGGACATATGACTACTGTCTAGTCACTCATCCTCCTGCCTTTTGCTGAGCATACATCAGAAGCCTGGCTATCGGATTTCACGCTGCAGTATCCAGACATGCAAGGAGGGGTGCAATTTTATGCCATGTACTAAACAAAAATTTCAGAACAAAGGGGAAAAAGATTTGTATTTGTTCTTGCGGTGTGTATTGTGTTTATGAATGTTATACAGAGAGGGAGATTTCCCCATGTACAGAAGTACGTCAGGCTATAGCGAGGAGGTGAGGCCGACTTGTTGCACCTATAGCTGTGCTGATCCCATTTCTTAGGCTGCACAGGGACTAAAACAGCGCCCCTCTCGACCTGGATGGTCTGCTCACCCTGCCTGCATGTAATCTCTAACTTACCCTCTATTTAACCTCTGTCATGAGATTTATATAGCAGTATAGATGCATCTGAGCCTTCCAGGCAACTTAAATCCCTGCCTGCTATGGCCTGACCCAAAACATCTTTTTACATTAGAGAAAGGGACGTTGCTTCACTTCTGGCCCTTAAGGACCCAGTACCCACAGCTGTGAATGGAAGAAAGATTGGTTAGAAATAGAAGTGTCAATATTTAGACAGCACAGTCTGTATAAATTTTATATATATATATTCAGTTCTGCTATCTGGACAGTACGTGGCACTGAATATACATATAGAGCGCTGGGTTATCGGGACAGAAAACTGAATTGAGCCGCCATGCACATACTTGGTTTAAACATTGATGCTCTGCCCTGGCATGATATGGGCAGCTTGTAATGATTTCCAGTAGCACTAGCTGAATAATGCTGGATAACAGCCTTTCCATAGCACGGTACAACCCAGGTAAAGCATGTGGAATTGTCCTACGCCATTAGCAAAAGACTAGTCTTCATGCACGCCTCCCGCTCATTCACCAACACAGAGGTTAAATAGAAGGTAAGTTAGAGATTACATGCAGGCAGGGTGAGCAGACCATCCAGGTCGAGAGGGGCGCAGTTTTAGTCACTGTGCAGCGCTCTAAATGTATATTCAGTGCCACTTACTGTCCAGACGGAACAAGGAGAAACAGAATGGTTTAAAATAAGCAAAGGTGTAAGACAAGGCTGCATACTTTCCCCCTACCTGTTTAATTTATATGCAGAACAAATCATCAGAGAAGCAGGATTGTATGAAGACAACAGAGGTATGAAGACTGGTGGAAGACTCATCAACAACCTTCGCTATGCTGATGATACCACATTACTGGCTGAAAGTGAAGATGATCTGAAACATTTGCTTCTCACAATCAAAGAACATAGTCTCAAAATGGGCCTGCACCTTAATGTAAAGAAGACAAAGACCATGACAACTGGCATAATCAACAGGTTCATCGTTGAAGGAGAAGAAATTGAAATTGTGAACAACTTTAACCTACTTGGATCAACTATCAATAAAGAAGCAACAAGCAGTCAAGAAATCAGACGACGCATTGCTCTTGGCAGAATGGCTATGAAAGACCTAGATAAGATTCTCAAGAGCAGAGATGTCTCTCTCCATACAAAGATTCGACTTGTTCAAGCCATGGTATTTTCAATAACATATGGATGTGAAAGCTGGACAGTGAAAAAAACAGATAGGAAGAAAATTGATGCCTTTGAATTATGGTGCTGGCGGCGAATACTGTGTGTACCATGGACTGCCCGAAGAACAAACCAGTCGGTACTAGAGGAGATCAAACCTAAGCTTTCTTTAGAAGCTCAGATGACAAGACTTCGACTTTCATACTTTGGACACATCACGTGAAGAGAGAAATCATTAGAGAAAGACATTATGCTTGGCAAGATAGAAGGTCAATGCAAAAGAGGAAGGCCAGCAATGAGATGGATTGATACAATAACAGCAGCTACGGGTACCAGTCTGTCAACAATGAGCCGCCTGACTGAAGGCCGAACACAATTTAGGATAGCTATCCAGAGGGTCGCCATGAGTCGACTCCGACTCGACGGCACTTAACAACAACAACAACAACAACATAATTCATACAGACTGTGGTGTCTAAATATTGACACTTCTATTTCTAACCAATCTTTCTTCCATTCACAGCTGTGGGTACTGGGTCCTTAAGGGCCAGAAGTAAAGCAATGTCCCTTTCTCTAATGTAAAAAGATATTTTGGGTCAGGCCATAGTAGGCAGGGATTTAAGCTACCTGGAAGGCTCAGATGCATCTATACTGCTATATAAATCTCATTCTGATCCACTTAAAGGTTTCAATAAGGAGTTGTAGAGCATTCTGTCTTTGATATCACCAGACAATAGCAGGACTACTATGGTCAGCTGGCCTTTGGATGGGTGATTTTTCTAGTTCTAGGAATGCAAATCAGAATATACAAAGAACGGCCATCCTCTTTAAAAGTCTGGCTCAAAACAGAAAAACAAAAACATTTTCATATATGGGCATCCTCAGGTAAAAGGTACAGAGACGTAGGATCATATGATCGGTCATTAGCTTCTGGTCATATGACTCAGCTGTCTGGCACATGCTCACAATAAAATCTTTCTCCCCCATCACCACTGCATGTCTGGAATTGCTTAATGGTATAATGTTGCCAGAGTCTCACTGATCAGGGCGGATTAAGGCCTTCCCCTTCTGCTTTTCCCTGCTTACCTTGACAAGCACATGGGGGTCATCAGTGATGCTATTCCATCACCACATGTGGTTATTGCAAGGAGAAAGCTGGAAAAAAAATCTGTGATATGAAGGTCAACCAAACTCCTGTGTACCAGTAATAACAAGGAAAGGTGGTTATGGTCCAGACTAGTTGAATCATAATCACAATGTTCAGTGATGTCTATTACTTCTTGTTAAGGGATTTAGGTTTGTCATTGATTAGTAAGAAGCAGATGGGAGATATCTTATTGTAATGCAAGAAATGTACAAAATAAGGGGTGAATTAGTTATGATCTAATCATTGAAGAACAACAACCTGATAGTTGTTTTATTGTAGAGACTTGGCACTCTGATTTTAAATGATCTACGTCCATAATACATTTGCAAACATCAGCCTTGAGTAGGAAAACAGTAGGGGTGCATTGATCCTTATGAAGGCTTTACTTGCTGGAATAAAGCGATACAGCAGTTTGATGAGAGCTGGGAGGGGATTACTTTATCATAGCCTGATTTTACCATGTTCTTCATATATCAACCACCTCATACCTGCTCATGGAACCCATAGTTATATCTGAAATGGCAGCTTCAACTTTGTTGCAGGAGAGGGTGTTAACATTTCTTGGAGATTTTAATCTCCATTTAGAGAATATTTATTTTATTTAACTGTTTTTTTATACTGCTTTATCATTTCAGTCAAAGCAGTTCACATTATAACTTAAACCTGGTAATGTACATTAAAACAGGGACATTAATACCTTGGATTTTGTTTTCCTGAGGCAATGGAGGGTTGAGTGACTTGCCCAAGGAGCACTAGTGGGAATTGAACGCTGGTCTCTTGGTTCCTAAGCCAGTGCACTAACCATTAGGCTACATACCAGCGGGCAAGCCATGGATGATGAATGCTTCCTGGTGATGCCTGAACAGCTGGGAATGTCCCCAACAGTGGATTTTAGTACCCATGAGGCTGGTCATACATTAGATCAATTGTTTGTATTGGCTGGTGCTAAATCCCAATAGGATTCCTCAGACATATGAGGTATGGTAATCCCTTGGTCAGACCTTTAACATCTTCAATGGTGGGTTCTTCTTATTGCCGCTCCAGTAGGAAGCAAAGAGTTCCATATTTAAATCAAAAACATTGAAAGATGAGTGGAAAGAAGTGACTGAGTTAGAGAACGTTAGTAATGTGGCCCTCATGTGCATTACTGGCACAGGCTTTAGCAGCCATGTCTCTAGATGTTGTAGCCCCTAAGAAAAGAAATTTGGTTTGTCCTCATAGGGCAGAGATTAAAAGGTGATATTCAGCTGCTGCGAGACAAATGAGGTAGAATTTGAGGTGTTTGGAACCTCGATGGCAGTACCATCCATCAGATGCCTTAAAAGCAGAATAAAGAGAGTTTATGAGGATGAGGTGCAAAAGAGGAAGTGACAGTGGGTTACTCCACATTAATGCAGGAAGTGTAATTGATGCAAATTTCTGTTCCCTTGGCTGGCGAGAATGGCTATACCTGATACTGAGGAAGCGAGTGCAGCAGCTCCCTAGTGCTGTGCTAATTGGACAAGGAAGCTTAGAGAAGCTGTGAATTTAGGAGAAGCTGCGAATTTAGAAGAAAGCATGGAGCATGAATCGTGGACTCGGTTTAATACTGTTTCTTCAGACGATCATCTGTGAGTGACTAAGGTGTATATTAGATCCTGCTACTGCTGATATGTTTATGTGAGAACATCTTGACTTCCTTGCTGTCAACAGTAAATCATTCACCGCAGACTGGCCTTTGTTCTGGATGAGTTAAAAAGCTGTTTTTCGATGCTGTGGTGGGGGAGGTAGTTAATGCTGGCAAGGTAGAAATAGGACAGTAGTTAAGTAGAGTTATTGAGGCAGCTTAAAGATCATAAGGACATATTACACTGAAGCCCATGCTAGTAACACAGGTTTGGACTGTATTACTGGTGTGGGGCACAGTGTTAGATGCAGGGGGGCAGAGAGAGCCATTTCCCTGAATGTAGTTCTGTTACGGTGTTAATATTGCTGTGGAGAGCAACTTCGGACACCCATTGTTAGCAGTTGCTCTCTTCCCAGCGCCAGCACCATGGGCTTTCAAGGCCCACACTAGTGGCCCCGTGGTGCTGCTTGGGTAATGTGGATTTTTTAGCATAGGACCCTGTGCTGTGCTACTTTTTAGTGTGGTGCCAAAAACACACGCTACCCATGGGTGTAGTTTGCCTCATTGGCGGGGGGGGGGGGGGAACAGTTGCATATTTGCATAGTCATTTACATGTTCATTATGGTTATCTTAAAAAAATACTAGATGGATAGAAAACCAGTATATCACACAAATGAGGGGTGAGCTGGCACCCCAAGATACTCAGAGAGGGAGCAAAGGTTCTCATTCTGTGGCTTTGACAAAAAAAGGAAAATCCCCAAAATTATGTAACCAAGTCACACCATTCAGCATACTTCTAAACCCAGAATATCTCTTATTCCTAAAGATTTTTTTTTGTTGGACTCTGCTCATAGCAAATGATATACCAATTGCAGCATTTCTACACCTGAGCCCATTTTACTCAAATCCTCCCGGTAGATCGATAGTGCGATTGGTATATCATTCACTATGAGCAGAGCCTGACAATGTTTTTTAAAATAAGACACTATTTGGGTTTAGAACTACAGTGACTGGTTACGTAATTTCGGAGGGGGGGATGGGGATGAAACATACCCTTGTATTTATACCACCGATTACGTTATCTAAAAAAAAGATAGGAAAGCAACATATTCCCAGGCTCTATAATTAAAATGCTGCAAAAATTATAGCTGTTTAATTATTTAGCCTGGCCCTCTAAGATTAAAAAAAATACACCTCTAAATATATATTCTGCAAAAACACAAAGGAAATATAAGGTGCTAAACATGCCAAGGGACATAAAGAAAAAGAGAACCACAGCAGTTTCTAACACCAAAATAAATTGTAACTGATTTTATTTTGGTGTAAGAAATTGTCCTACGGTTTTCTCTTTTTCTTTCTGAACATCGATGTTGCGTCCACTGAAACTCCTCCTCCAACAACAGGTGCAGAGCAGAACTAGGACATTTCACCACAGAACCGAACATACAAGAAAAAAAATCTGATTCCAGTGTTAGATCATTAACAGCCTCTCCAGTACGAGGCAGACTGTGAACTAACACAAAACCCTACAAAGGTCACTGAAGACCTATAAAGCAAATCTACCATACCATAACATCAGCTTCTAAAATTAACAAAATAAAGAGCCTACCCAGAAAAGAGCAGCACCATAAATATTACAGTGGACCTTAGAACATCATTACATCTGTTTGGAAAACTGAAGAAGACAGATTACTACAGATCCTACATAGAAACTCCATGTATCAGACCACCTGGTCTCAGTTACATGGCAGAACACAGTTAGAACATTAACAAATACAGAATAAGTTATAACAAACTTGAAATAAAAATATGTGAACTTAAAATGAAACCTCAACAAACCAGGCTCTGCATGCAGTGTAACACAAGAAATAGAGGAAGCAGGCGACACTTTACTTCACTTTTGCTGAGAAGTACTGTAGCATGAAAGGCACAGGCCTCTCTGATCCCACATGCAGATGGTGCAGCCTCTCCCCACAGTCTTTCCCCTCCTTTGATCTCAGTGCCACTTGCTCAGAGGTGGCCATGTCACTGATTAAGTGCAGTGCTGGTTCTCGCCGCAGCCCATCTCTGCACAAGAACCACCAGATTGAGGGAAGAGGCAGACCATGAGGAGAGGAAGTTGCCTGCATGTGGGATCAGTGCCTCATGTTATTGCTCAGCCACTATAGAAGCAGCAGCTAGCTGAGAGGTGCACATAGTGATGGGACTTTATTTGTGCAGCTGTGCAGTCTATAGCTGATGGCAAAATTCCAAATGTGTTGTGCTTCTCTTGCAGGCCTCGACAAATTTTGTGTGGATTTAGGAGCTAGTGCATGTGACCTTCTCAACCCCCTTCATTGTCTTTTGCACTGGGTGTCATGTTACCATCTCACAAGACCAGTGCTAGAGTTCCTATATCGTGCAGCATAGTTAGACAGAAATACAGATAACAATTAAAGCTTTGTGTGGTGCAGATTTATTTATTTATTTAACTAACTACATTTATATCCCGCTTTTCACTGGGTCAAAGCGGTTTAACATAAAAGGGGAGGGGGCCATCATCAGGGGGATAACATTGTTGATCTTCACGGAAAGTAACAGTACTAGACAGTAGACGTTTTTTGGTAATCTCTTAGATGGTTGCTGGGGGGGTAGGTCAGGGGGTTCTGGTGAACAGTTATTGAGAGGTGTCTGTTTCAAGTCCAAGATATTTATGAAACAGGAAGGTTTTTAACTGTTTCCGGAATGCGGAGATGTCTTTGGTGCTTCGGATCTGGCTCCGGAGGGAGTTCCAGAGGGAGGGTTCATACAGTTCGAATGCTCTGTTGCAGGTTTGCTGATTGAACTTAGTTCGTTCAAGAGGGATAGTGAGAGTATTACTGGTGGTCTGACGGGTTGGTCTGTTGAGAGTAGGGTGAGGTAGTAGAGTCCAAAGTTCTGTGGTCTGGGTTTGATGGAGGGCTTTGTGGATAAGTAGGAGGGATTTGTATTTAATCCTTGCTTCGAGGGGCAGGATGTGAAGTTCTCTCAGGACTGGGGTGATGTGATCGTGGTTTTTTGCCTTCTGGATGATTCTTGCGGTGGTGTTTAAGGCAGTCCATAGGGGGTTGGTGTGGGCGGCGGGTAGTCCGTGATAAATTGCATCACAGTAGTCCAGGTGGGGGAGCGTCATGGCCTGCATGACTGTTCTGAAGTCCTAAGGGTCGATGAGTGGTCTGAGTCTTTGCTTTGTGGAATATTGTTCCGGTCGTCTTTTTGATCTGTTGTTTGAATGTAAGGGCTTGATCAATGATGATTCCCAAGTATTTCATGTGGGGTTGGACTTGTATTTGGGTGGTTCCCAAGGTGAAGTGTGGTGGTGGGGTGAAGTTTGGGTCCTTGGTCACAATGAGGGCTTCTGTTTTTTTAATGTTGATGGAGAGGTTGTTCTTTTGTAGCCAGCTGGAGACATCAATAAAGCAGTCTGATAGGTGATTGTTTGTTGGGTATGTGGTTGTGATGGGTCCATAAAGCATTTTGTCGTCTGCGTACATATGGTAGTTGATGTTGTGAGTGCGTATTACCGAGCAGAGTGGCTGTAGGTAGATATTGAAAAGCATCATGGATAGTGTGGAGCCTTGGGGTACTCCTTGGTGCTGTTGAAAAGGGGGGGAGGTTGCCATGTTTGTGCGGATTAGCTGTTGTCTATTGGTCAGGTAGGAGTGGAACCATTGTAGCACTATGCCACTCTCTTGTAGTCTATATAGGAGTGTGTTGTGGGAGATGGTGTCAAATGTTGCGGATATGTCTAGAAAGATCATAGCAGAGTGCTTTGTCTGTGTACCTTTGATTAGGGTGTTCAGTAGTGATATCATGAGGGTCTGAACTCCATATGATGGGCGGAATCTGTGATGTTGTGGGTCCAGGATGTTGTTGGCATCGAGGTGGTCTTGAAGCTGTTGTTGAATTACCTTCTCGATGATTTTAGCAGTGAATGGGAGACTTGCTATTGGCCTGAAGGAGGCGGGGCCGAGGGGGTCCAGGTTGTTTTTCTTAATGGTTGGGCGAATGACGGATGTTTTGAAGGCGTCTGGCATGTGTCCTTGCTTGAGAGATTCGTTGACTATGTGGGTTAAGGCTGTGCTTATGTCCTCCTTAGTGTTCTTTATCCATTCCACAGGGCAGGGATCCAATGGTGCAGAGATGGGGTTCCTGTGTGCGTTTGTATGTGGTGTGGAGATGAGGTATGTGTGTGTGAGTGTTGGGGTAAGGGTGGGGTAATGCACCTTTTTACAACATCATGCACTCTTCCCTCCCTCTCCCCCTCCAACTCCTCTCCTGCTGGCTCCCCTCCTCTGCTACCCTTCAGACTCTCCCCCCTTCATTAACCACCCCTAACACTCCCATCCTATGTCCTAAAATCCCCTCCCCATCTTCCTTTTTTTAATAGACTCACTGCCTCTTTAAATTTTCCCTGCCTTCTCTACCTCACTTCCTTTCTCCATACACACCCTTTTCTGCTACAGGCTCCAACCATGGCCTCCCTCTTCTCATCTGCCCATGGGGATCTGATCTCCTGCGAGCAAATAGAAAGAATCTTTGCCGTGATCACAGCCATCCCCATCTCTTCTGCCCAAGGGGGATCAGATCCCCATGGACAGAGAGACTGCATGCTCTTCCCTTTTGCTTTTGGGGGATTGGGCTGCGATTGTGACCTAAGAACATAAGATATGCCATACTGGGTCAGACCAATGTCCATCAAGCACAGTAGCCTGTTTCCAACAGTGGCCAATCTAGGTCATACATACCTAGCAGTATCCCCAAGAGACACAGGTTCCACAATGCATGTATTGGGTCAAGCATTGATATCCTGGGTCCCTTTTTAATAATGGTTTATGGACATTTCCTCCAGGAACTTGTCCAAACCTTTTTTAAACCCAGCTACACTAACAGCTCTTACTACATCCTCAGGTAACAAATTCCAGAGTTTGATTACACGTTGAGTGAAAAAATATTTTCTCTTATTTGTCTTAAATAGTTTACCCTGTAGCTTCATTAGATGTCCCCTAGTCTTTCTATATTCTGATAGCGTAAACAATCGATCTACGTTTACCCGTTCTACTCCATTCATTAATTTATAGAGCTCTATCATATCTCCCCTCAGCCATCTCTTTTCCAGGTTGAAGAGCCCTAACCTTTGTAGCTTCTCTTCATAGGAGTAGCCTTCCATCCCCTTTACCATTTTGGTGGCTCTTCTCTGTACCTTTTCTAATAACGCTATATCCTTTTTAAGATATGGCGACCAGAATTACACACAATATTCAAGGTGCGGTCGTACCATGGAACAATACAGAGGCATTATAATATCCTTTGTTTTAATTTTCCATTCCTTTCCTTATGATACCTAGCATTCTATTTGCTTTCTTGGCCGCCGCTGCACACTGGGCAGAGGGTTTTAACATGTTATCCACAATGACGCCTAAATCTTTTTCCTGGGTGGTGGTTCCCAGTGTGGAACCTTGCATAGTGTGGGTTGTTCTTTCCTAGGTACATAAATTTGCACTTGTCCACATTAAATTTCATCTGCCATTTGGATGCCCAGTCTTCCAATTTATCCAGATTCTCCTGCAGTTTTCCACAGTCCTCTTGGGTTTTAACAACTTTAAACCTCACTAGTTATTCCCTTTTCCAGGTCACTTATGAATATGTCAAAAAGTAGCGGACCCAGTACAGATCCCTGTGGTACTCCACTATTCACCTTTTTCCATTGGGAAAATTGGCCATTTAGCCCTACCCTCTGCTTTCTATCTTTTAACCAGTTCCTGATCCGCAATAGTACACTGCCTCCTATCCCATGACTTTTTAGTTTTGCCAAAAGTCTCTGATGAGGGACCTTGTCAAAGGCTTTCTGAAAGTCCAGATACACTATATCAACCGACTCACCTTTGTCTATCTGTTTATTCACACCTTCAAAAAAACATAACAGATTAGTAAGACCAGATCTTCCTTGTCTAAAGCCATGTTGGCTGTCTCCCATTAGGCCATGACTATCTACATGCTGTGTAATTTTGTTCTTTATGATGGTTTCTACCATTTTACCAGTACTGACGTCAGGCTCACCGGTCTGTAATTTCCCGGATCACCCCTGGAACCCTTTTTAAAAATTGGCGTTACATTGGCGATCCTCCAATCTTCAGGTATTACAGATGATTTTAATGAAAGTTCACAGATTACTAATAGCAGGTCTGCAATCTCATATTTCAGTTCTTTCAACACTCTTGGATGTATACCAGCCGGTCCAGGTGATTTGCTACTATTCAGTTTATCAAATAGTTGTAATACATCTTCCCGGTGTAGCGATATTTCTCTCAATTCCTCTGTAGTATCACCTTTAAATACCACTTCAGTCTTGGGTAACATCCCTACATCTTCCTCAGTAAAGACCGAAGCAAAGAATTCATTCAGTCTCTCCGCTATAGCCTTGTCTCCTCTTACTGCCCCTTTTACCTCTCTATCATCTAATGGTCCCATTGACTCTCTCACAGGCCTTTTGCTATGAATGAAAAAGTCTTTATTTCGTGTTTTTGCTTCTGTAACAAGTTCCTTCTCAAATTCTCGCTTTGCCTGCCTTATCAATGCTTTGCATTTAACTTGCCAGTGCTTGTGCTGTTTCCAATTTTCGTCGTTTGGCTCTTTTTTCCATTTCCTGAAAGATGCTTTTTTGGCAGCAACAGCCTCTCTGACCTCACCTTTAAACCATGCTGGCAGTTTTTTGGACTTTCTTCCACTTTTCTTAATGCGTGGAATGCAGCTGGTCTGGGCTTCCAGGATAGTATTTTTAAACAACACCCAAGCTTGATGTAAGTCTTTAACCTTTGCAACTGCTCCTTTTAGTTTTTTCTTAACTATATTCCTCATTTTATCATAGTCTCCCTTTCGAAAGTTAAAAGGTAGTACTGTGGATCTCTTTACTAACCCTCCTCCACTAATTAAATCAAACACAATCATGCTATGATCACTATTGCCAAGTGGTCCCAACACCCTTATTTCTTGCACCAGATCTGGTGTTCAACTAAGGACTAGGTCCAGTATGGCTTCCTCTCTGGTCGGTTCATGAACCAGCTGCTCCAAGAAGCAGTCATTTATTTCATCTAGAAACTTTATCTCTCTAGGATGTCCTGCCATGACATTGACCCATTCGATACCGGGGTAATTGAAATCACCCATTATTATTACTCTGCTGTGACTTTTGTTAGCTTCCTTGATTTCTTTGAGCATTTCATTATCCATTTGTTCATTCTGGCCAGGCGGTCGATAGTACACCCCCACTGCCATCACCTTCCCCTTCATACATGGAATTTCAATACATAGAGATTCTACAGCAAATTTTGTTTCCTGCAAAACTTTAATCCTTTCTGACTCAATGCCCTCTCTATCATAGAGCGCAACCCCTCCACCAATTTGATCAGTTCTATCATTACGATATAGTTTGTATCCAGGTATCACAGTGTCCCACTGGTTATCCTCCTTCCACCATGTCTCGGAGATTGCAATCATATCTAACCTCTCATTTAGTGCTATATATTCTAACTCTCCCATCTTATTGTTTAGACTTCTAGCATTTGCATACAAGCATTTTAGAGACTTTATTTTATTAATATTAATCTGGCTATTGGTAGGCATGGGTAATTTGGAATCTTTACGCTCTGTCTGCACCATACTCAAGGGCATTTGGGCTATTTTACTCTTTTTTGGAACCTCACTACTTTTGGTAGTATCCTTCAAGGATACATTCTTCCGAACCATGCACTCTTGGGAGACTGTTGGCTTTCCCCTGTTTTCAAGTTAAAAGCTTCTCTATCTCCTTTTTATAGGTTAATGCCAGCAGTCTGGTCCCATCCTGGTTAAGGTGAAGCCCATCCCTTCGGAAGAGCCCCTCCTTTGCCCAGAGTGTTCCCCAGTTCCTAACAAATCCAAAACCCTCATCCTTGCATCATCATCTCATCCACGCATTGAGACTCCGGAGCTCTGCCTGCCTTTTGGGTCCTGCACGTGGAACGGGAAGCATTTCGGAGAACGCTACCCTGGAAGTTCTGGATTTCAACTTCCTACCTAAAAGCTTAAATTTAGCCTCCAGAACCTCCCTACCACATTTTCCTATGTCATTGGTACCGACATGTACCAAGACAGCAGACTCCTCCCCAGCACTATCTAAGATCTTATCTAGGCGGTGCATGAGGTCCTCTACCTTCGCACCAGGCAGGCATGTTACCAGGCGATCCTCACGTCCACCAGCCACCCAGCTATCTACATGCCTAATGAGTGAATCACCAACTATAATAGCTGTCCTAACCCTTCCCTCATGGGCACATGGCCCTGGAGAAACGTCTTCAGTACGAGAGGTTTTTACATCACCTGGAGGACAGGTCCTAGTTATAGGATCACGTTCTGCCACACCAGGGTGATGCTCTTCTGTCACGTGACCTCTCTCCTACATGGCAACAGGGATGCTGCCAGACTGGAGGTGGGACTTCAGGACTATATCCCTATAGGTCTCGTCCATGTACTTCTCTGTCTTTCTTATGTCTTCCAGGTCTGCTACTCTAGCCTCTAGAGAATGGACTTGTTCCCTGAGAGCAAAGAGCTCCTTGCACTTAGTGCTTACGTAAGACCTCTCACCAACTGGGAGAAAATCATACATGTGACACTCAATGAAAAAGACTGGAAAGCCCCCATCTCGCTGCTGGACTGTTGTCTGCATCTTAGTTTAAAGCTTGTGTTTAGGTCTTTAAATTCTGTACTTACTAAGGGTTGGTGTAGATGCTTATACTAATAAAAGTGTATCTAATACCTCTACTATATCTTGTTCACCTGAAGCTTAATTAATCTCAGGTCCTCAATGTATGACTGATTTGGATAAAGAGCTGCAGCTGAGAGCAGCCCCTTTCCTCTAAGACGTGTAACTACCTATAAAGCTACAATTACCCCAGGGGCAGGTGGATGTTGGGGAGGGAGGGAGGGAAATAAGACCTATTAAACGAGGGCTGTTACAAGGTACCCTGTCCTGTACCCTCAGCGGGGGGGGGGGGGGGGGTTAGTCCCTCAGGTAGTCTATAGCAGGAAAAAAGTTTAAAACACAGCACTTTCTGGGGACAGAGCAGGGAGAGATCTTTAATTTAAAGTAACAGTTAACCTGGCTACCACACAAAGGCCAGTTAGTTGAGAGAGGCAAGGTAAGTTATACAGCTGAGAGAGCTGAAGTGCAAAACTAAAGGGAACAGGGAGGTGAAGTAGCACACCAATAAAGACAACAATAAATAAATAAATATAGAGGTAGAACTCACAGCAAAGTCGTCACAGGAGTTAAATATCCACCTCTCTAGCAGAGCACTGTGAGGGCACTGCTCTTCCCAGAGCAGAGAGAGGCAAACAGAACAGACTATGCACACGTGGGAGGAGGAGACAGGAAGAAGGGCTACACAATACCTCATCAGGGGGGGAGGGGGTAGTCCCTCAGGTAGGCTAGAGAAGGAAAAAAGTTTAAAACGCAGCACATTCTGGGGACAGAGCAGGGAGAGATATTTAATTTAAAGTAACAGTTAACCTGGCTACCACAAAAAGGCCAGTTAGTTGAGAGAGGCAAGGTAAGTTATACAGCTGAGAGAGCTGAAGTGCAAAACTAAAGGGAACAGGGAGGTGAAGTAGCACACCAATAAAGACAACAATAAATAAATAAATATAGCGGTAGAACTCACAGCAAAGTCGTCACAGGAGTTAAATATCCACCTCTCTAGCAGAGCACTGTGAGGGCACTGCTCTTCCCAGAGCAGAGAGAGGCAAACAGAAGAGACTATGCACTACCCCCACTTTCACCAACTGGAGGCTCTTCCAGATTCCTGTTCTCTCTTCCACTCTCCCCTTTCATCAATAGGAATTGTTCCCAGATTCCTGTGCTCCTTTCCACCAATAAGAAATCTTTCCCGGCTCCCTCAGCTCCTTTGAACCACCCAGCCTGGTTTTGAATACCCTGATACACCGAGATGTTAGAAGATAAAATAGGGTTAGAAATTTTCAGAAAGGAAGCATGTTAATAGATATCTTCTCTGTACTACTGTCACACCACAACCACTCGCCTCTAGGTTAGAGGGGCGTGGATTATTGAAGGAACTTTCTGCTGTATGCTTTTTCAGCTTTTTTTTAAAACTATTTCCCTGCAATGCCCTCTGGGAAAAGTAGTCTTTATTCAGCTGTATGAGTGCGCCATGCAGAAAGCTGTAGTCAGGCTCAAGTAGGTAAGGCAAATGACAGAAATTTATTATTTTTATATACACAATGGTTCAATCATACCACACATAGGATTCTTGGTTCAGGACTCTTGGAAGCAAAAATTGTCCAAAATATATCCAACCACAAAATGCAGTTTTAAAAGTTCTCTCTATTGCAGGATACACAGTCTTTACCAGAAAGCCTATTGTATTCCCTTCTTAGCGTTGCTGGCTAAAGCACCAAACAAAAAGCACATTAAAAGTCTGTGGTAAACTTCCCCTTTATAAACACCAGGGAAACACAGCCACCTTGCTTGTGGAATAAGGGTACCTTTTTCCTGGATAACCTTCTTTCAGGACTGGCTTGCCTTCTCTACGTTCCCCAGGTTTATAGCTTGGCACAAAGAACAGTCCATGGAAGTGTCCTCCTCAATCAGCTTCACCTCGGGCTCTCCCAGCTGCATAGGCTCTGTCTCCCTGTCCTGCTCAGCATGCTCAGCTAACAGCCTCCCAGGGGATCTTGGAGTCTCTCTTGTTCCTGGCTCCAAATTCTCCTGCAACCATGCTACATGCCAAATAGCATTCTCTCCAGCTGGAAGCTCCGTTCCTCTGCTCTGCTCAGCCTGGCTTCCTGCTTCTCCTCTCCTCCTTTTTTTCATTAAATCATACTCTGCTCTGGGTTTATACTTCCAGGGCTCTAGCTCCAACCCCACCATACTCAGGTGACGGCAATCAGCCTGACTCCAGGCACCTGAGTGCTTGAAGCATTCACTGCCTAAAGGGTTCTGAGCCTTGTATCCTCTCCCCTTCATTCCACTAGGTGGAGCCTGAAATGTTTTCTACGTGGAAGTTTTCTGATCCCTGGAGGTGTTTATGGCTTTCCTACCCTGTCTTGGTAAAAGGGGGCCCTTTACTAGGGTGAATTCCCTGTCTCTTTGTCCTCCCCTGGACTCTGGATAGGCCTCCTTGCCACAACTACAAACAACTGCAATATGTTGCTAAGTGTATGTTTCTCCTGTTTTTTAGGGAGATTTGTTACAAGATGACTCGTAGATCTGCTTTTTCTCTTTTGTGGTGGAATAATCTTCCCTCAGAAATTAGGTGCACGGACATAAGAACATAAGATATGCCATACTGGATCAGACCAAAGTCCATCAAGCCCAGTATCCTGTTTCCAACAGTGGCCAATCTAGGTCATACGTACCTAGCAGTTTCCCCAAAAGACACAGGTTCCACAATGCTTGTACTGGGTCAAGCATTGATATCCTGGGTCCCTTCTTAATAATGGTTTATGGACCTTTCCTCCAGGAACTTGTCCAAACCTTTTTTTAAACCCAACTACACTAACAGCTTTTACCGCATCCTCCGGTAATGAATTCCAGAGTTTGATTACACGTTGAGTGAAAAAATATTTTCTCTCACTAGTCTTAAATAGGTTACCCTGTAGCTTTATTGCATGTCCCCTAGTCTTTCTACATTCTGATAACGTAAACAATCGATCTACGTTTACCCGTTCCACTCCGTTCATTAATTTATAGACTTCTATCATATCTCCCCTCAGCCGTCTCTTTTCCAGGTTAAAGAGCCCTAACCTTTTTAGCCTTTCTTCATAGGAGTATCCTTCCATCCCCTTTACCATTTTGGTGGCTCGTCTCTGAACCTTTTCTGATAACGCTATATCCTTTTTAAGATACAGCAACCAGAACTGCACACAATATTCAAGGTGCAGTCTCACCATGGAACGATATAGAGGCATTATAATATCTTTTGTTTTATTTTCCATTCCTTTCCTTATCGTACCTAGCATTCTATTTGCTCTCTTGGCCGCCGCTGCAGACTGGGCTAAGGGTTTTAACATGTTATCCACAATGACGTCTAAATCTTTTTCCTGGGTGGTGGTTCCTAATGTGGAACCTTGCATTGTGTAACCATAATTTGGGTTGTTCTTTCTTAGGTGCATAACTTTGCACTTGTCCACATTAAATTTCATCTGCCAATTTGATGCCCAGTCTTCCAATTTATCAAGATCCTCTTGCAATCTTCCACAATCCTCTTGGGTTTTAACAACTTTTAATAGTTTTGTGTCATCTGCAAATTTGATAACCTCACTCGTTATTCCCTGTTCCAGGTCATTTATGAATATGTCAAAAAGCAGCGGACACAGCACAGATGCCTGGACAGTTACTTTAAATTTAAATTGGTCAACGACTTATAGCGTGCTTTTAGTTCCTTCTTTAGTACTGTGGGGTGAGGGTGGGGATGGGATTCGTCTGGGCTGGCCATAGGATCTATGGTTGCCTGATGTTTTGTCTGTCCTACCTTGTAAAACAGTAACATAGTAAATGACGGCAGGTAAAGACCAGCATGTTCCATCCACCTGTAGCTCCATGCAGGCCACCCCTCCCCATGTAGTAGTTTTCTGTTTGGTGAGGTTTTCTTCAAATTTGGTGCTTTAGCAGGAGATTGGGCATTGTCTGACTCATTTAAGGGCCTTTCAGTTTCTTTGGATTGGACATCCTCATTCGCCAAGGCAGAGAAGGCAATATGCAGGGATATCTCTTGATGCATAGGATGTCTCTGCGTTACAGGTCGCAATCTACCAGAACCCACTGTGATCCATTTGTTCCTGGGGTGTTTGATTCTTTGTGGGAGCGGTGGTGGACTTTGTTCAGTTTGTATCCTAGAAGAGGTGCGTTTCATTGCAGCCATTTCCTCCCTCAGTAGAGACACTTCTTTATGCATGGCAGCTACGTCTTTCCTTAGTAGAGTCAGTTTGTCATGCATGGCAGCTGACCTGAGGCACATAGGGCAAGCTCTGAGGCTCCAAATGATTCGTCTTGGAATGAAAGTACCGCAGTTATGGGAGGGGGAGATTATTTGTTCTTCTCCCCAGAACTTGTTCTTAGTTATCCTATTGTGAGTATTTATCTTTTTGTTCCCTCAGATGGTTTTATGATTAGTGTAAACTGTCTTGTTGCCACTGTAGTGAATGGCAGCAAATCAAATTTGCTCAAAAATTAACATTTTCTATCGCATTCTTTGAGAGGATGGGGCAGGTTATAAACATTTTTAAAAGAATTTCCAGTCCCATAAATGTTTTGGTTTACCATTTCTTTTTATGAAAATAAGACCAGGATAGAAAGAAAGGAACAAGGGAGGGATGGTGGGCAACAAATAATGCCACCATGAGTTAAATTATACCAGGTAAGATGTTCTGAGTCCACTGCAACAGCGCTGTGTCATAATAACACAGTAATTGATGGAGGACAGCAGATGAGGACCAGAATGGCCCATCCAGTCTGCCCAGTAGTGATCTGTCCACCTTGGGTAGATGTGCCTCTAAATTTCCCAAAATTACTTACAATGTTATGCACAAAAACACATATCTCATCTTCTGCAAAATACTGAAAGCATGACTATTCGGCATGGCCTTTCCATAGACTCCTCACCAGGGACTCTACCCTCTCTTCCCTATGGGACCCTTCCACACTGCTTGTTGCTATTTCCAGACATTATGTTGAAATCAAAAAGAAGAATAAGAGGAACTTGAGTAGTTTCTAGCTCCTACAGAAGAAGGATTACATTGCTCTAGTGGATAGAGCAATGGACTAAGAACCATGGAAGCCAAGTTCAAATCTTACTTCTGCCACGACACTCTTGTGACCTTGGGAAGTCGCTATCTCCCACTGCCTCAGATACCCACTTAAGTTCTTTTGGGAATGGACATATTGTACCTGAATACTTATCACCATTCTACAGCATTTTATACAGTATGGCCAGTAGGGCTATGTAAATGATAAGTAGTAGTAGTATTTTCACCAGTTTAAGCCTCTCACAAGAGCAGAGAAATCAAACTCTACCATGTGGAAGTGGGGCTAATCTAATGAGCCAGGTATGGCTATAATGTGAGTGTTCTGCTGTGTAGGTAGAACCAGTCATCATTGATGACTCCTGCTGCTGTTACTATGGGCTACTCATTCTGTTCAGTCATGGAGGAATCGGGCACCATGGATAACCTCACAAGGCTACAGGTCATGGACACTCTGTGCAACATGGATGACCCATTTAGTCCCCCAGACTCAGGGTGGTCCACTTGTTTTGAGAGATACTGTAAAGGTGTTAGAATCACATTGAACTCCAACTTATCTTTTGTGAAGAATATTTCTACTCCTGTCAAATCTTTTGTTTTACCTTAAGAAATAGCCATGTTATTCACTGTTTGCTGGAGGATAAAGATCTACAGGGTCTTCTTCTCTCTACACTTTTGAGCCATTTGGATTATTGTAATTTCCTTGTTGGTAGAATGTTCCATCTCCTCCTTTAAAAGGTTGCAAGTTATACAAAACATCTCCATAAGGCTGGAAAGTGGGACCATCTTCCTCCACTCCTTTGAGAGCAGCATTGTTTTCAGGATTCACTTTAAAATTCTGCTCGTGGTCCATTGGACCTTCTATATGGGGCATTATCTGGCCTCTATTATTAGATTCTACCAAATGAGTAAATCTCAACCGCAACCTGACTAGGGCTACAGCCCAGGCTATACCTTGGGCCTGATACTGGGAAATCCTATGGCCTTGGCTGTTCTTAGACAGGGTTAGTCAAGTTTGACTCCTCTCAGAACAGCCTTTACTCATGCTAATAAACTCCTAGCTTCTGGGTATCTGCACATTTTCCATCTGTACCCATACTAATGACTTTTAATTGGCATTTGATGGGGCTTGAAGACTACGGTAAGGTTCGGGACGCTCTGCAGCAGTGGTAGCCAGAGCAAAAATGGTTTATAACCACAAGACTTCTGTACTTCCTAGCACAAGTGAATATAATTCTTTACATTTTTTGCATTTTTGATGCTTTAATGCCCTCTGGAGTTGGGTAGTGCTGAAGGGACAGATTTTTCTTGAAATTTTTATGCATGTAACTGAGCAGTGGTTCCTTCTTGAAAGCATTCCTGAAGTTCAGTTCTGCTTTTCAGCAGTAAACATCAACCACTGCCTTTCCATGTTGCCTTTTAGTAGAGTCGTAGAGCAAACTGTCTTGTTGCCACTATAATGAATGGCAACATATCAAATTTGCTCAAACATTAACATTTTCTATTGCATTCTTTGAGAGGATGGGGCAGGGTATAAACATTTTTTAAAAAATTTCCAGTCCCATAAATGTTTTGGTTTACCATTTCTTTTTATGAAAATAAGACCAGAAACAGAAAGAAAAGAACCAGGGAGGGATGGTGGGCAACGAATAATGCCACCATGAGTTAAATTATACCAGGTAAGATGTTCTGAGTCCACTGCAACAGCGCTGTGTCATAATAACACAGTAATTGATGGAGGACAGCAGATGAGGACCAGAATGGCCTATCCAGTCTGCCCAGTAGTGATCTGTCCACCTTGGATAGATGTGCCTCTAAATTTCCAAAAAGTACTTACAATGTTATGCACGAAAATACATACCTCATCTTCTGCCTTTCAGTAGAGTCATAGAGCAGTAGAGTCGTTTCTGGGCCAGCTCTTTCTCAGAACAGGAATCCAGACCACCTAACAAGTCACTTGCTTCTGAAGCTGTGACAGTGGCCTGGGATGGCTGGCATTCCGCACGCTAGGATGCAAAGGAAAATGTACTCCTGTGCCCCATAACACATTTCATTGGCCAGCTTATTAATTTGCCTGCTACTGCTACAGAGAGGGAGAAAGCGTAATTACTCACCTGTAACAGGTGTTCTCCAGGAGCAGCAGGAATCAGTCCTCACATATGGGTGACGTCGGCGCCGACGGAGCCCTCGCGGAGCAATTTTCCCCAGCTTTCACAGAAAGCTTTTGGGAATTGCAGCGCGCATGCGCGGTCGCCTTCCCGCCCAAGGGTGCCATCTTAGCCAGTCTGATGACATAGCTAAAAGACAGCATAAAAATTTGCAAAAAAACTTAAGCAGATGATTGCAACTCCACGGGGAGGAGGGAGGGTTGTGAGGACTGATTCCTGCTGCTCCTGGAGAACACCTGTTACAGGTGAGTAACTACGCTTTCTCCAGGACCAAGCAGGAAGTCAGTCCTCACATATGGGACTCCCAAGCTTAAGGCTACCGGAGACCCTAAGCACAAAAATGAGCTCCCTCTAGCTCAGCAGTACAGAAGGAAGGAATCTTCGCTGAATTATTACCCACCGGTAGCCCCCATCCGGGATGGAGGGTAGGAGTTGCTCAAACCTCGAAGAGATTTCGGAGGACTGCCTGTCCGAAAGCACTGTCCCTGCGGGACTCCCTCTCGAGACAGTAATGGACCGCAAAAGTCTGGCTCGAAGACCAAGTAGCGGCCCGGCAGATGTCTGCCAACGGAACAGAGCGGAGGTAAGCCACTGATGTAGCCTTCGCCCGAACACAATGAGCCGTGACTCGACTTTCTAAGGAGAGTCCGGCTGCCCCATAAGCCCAAGCGATACAGTCAGCAACCCAGATGGACAGAGTACGCTTGGAGACCGGGAGCCCCAATTTATTGGGGTCAAAAGACACAAAAGCTGAGCAGCTTTACGGTGCTCCCGCGTCCGGTCAAGGTAGAAGTTCAATGCCCTTCTACAGTCCAGGGTATGCAGGACTCGTTCAGCTCGGCTGGAGTGAGGCCTGGGAAAGAAGGTTGGAAGTACCACCTCCTGATTGATGTGAAAAGGGGAGACAACTTTTGGAAGAAATTTTGGGTGAGTCCGTAGGACTACCCTATTTTTGTAGAACCGAGTGAAGGGAGGATCAGACACGAGGGCCTGCAATTCACTTACGCGTCTAGCGGAAGTTAGGGCTATCAGGAATAAGGTTTTCCACGAAAGAAAACGCAGAGAACAGGTAGCCATCGGTTCAAAAGGCGGACAGGTGATCCGCTGTAAAACCACATTCAGATCCCAGTCGGGTGCTGGCGGGCGCAGAGGTGGTTTAAGTAGAAGGAGACCTCGGAGAAACCGTGCTACGAGAGGGTCGCTGGAAAGAGGTCTGCCGTCCACCGGCACATGGTGTGCTGAAAGAGCACTAAGGTGGACTTTGACGGAGTTGGACTTAAGTCCCAGATTAGAGAGGTAGAGCAGGTACTGCAAGATCACCGACACCGAGCAGGAGAAGGGATCCTGAGACTGCTGTACACACCAAACGGAAAAGCGACGCCATTTAAGGGCGTAGCATTTGCGGGTAGAAGGTCGCCGAGAAGCTAGGACGACCTCTTCCACCTCTGCCGGCAGGAGAAGGGGAGCAAGGACTACCCTTTCAGCCGCCAGGCCATTAGGTTGAGAGATCTGAGGTTGGGGTGTAGCAGAGACCCCTGATCCTGTGTTAGGAGATCCGGTTGAAACCCCAGAGGGAACGGATCCTCCGCCGCTAATTGTAACAGGAGTGGGAACCACGGCTGTCTGGGCCAGCGAGGAGCCACCAGGATCATGGACGCTTTGTCCCGGAGAACCTTGAACAGAGTTCGAGAGACTAGCGGGATGGGAGGAAAAGCATAGAGAAGGCTTTCCGACCATGAGAGCAGAAAAGCATCTGCCGCTACCCGAAGGGGATGTGGCTGACGAGAGCAGAAGCGAGGAAGTTGCCGGTTGAGAGGACTGGCAAAGAGATCGATCGTGGGGAGGCCCCACTTCAGAAAGAGTTTCTGAACTACCAAGGGATCCAGACGCCACTCGTGCGGCTGGAGTATCCTGCTGAGTTTGTCCGCCAGGCAGTTTTCTTGGCCTGGGAGATAAACTGCTTTGAGAAGAATGCCGTGACTGACGGCCCAAGAGCAGAGCTTCTGAGCTTCTCGGCAGAGAAGGAAGGAGCCCGTGCCCCCCTGCTTGTTCACGTAGAACATGGCAACTTGATTGTCCATCTGGACAAGGACGGACTGGTGAGAAGTCAGGTGGGAGAAAGCCTTGAGCACCAGACGAATAGCTCGGAGCTCCAGGAAGTTGATCTGCTGAGCAGACTCCCACGCGGTCCAGAGACCTTGAGTACATGCCCCCTGGCAATGAGCTCCCCAACCCAGGAGGGAAGCATCGGTCGTCAGCACTTGAGCCGGCTGAGGCGACTGAAATGGCATTCCGAGTACCAGGTTCGGCCGATGAAGCCACCACTGTAGGGAAGAGGCCAGCGGTCTGGAGAGGCGCACTAAGTCGGCTAGTCCGCCGGTGGCTTGTTGCCACTGCTGGCGAAGGCACCATTGAGCCGGCCGCATGTTCAGGCGAGCATTGGGGGTCACGTGGATGGTGGAAGCCATATGGCCGAGTAGTCTCAGGAAGCGCCTGGCGGAGACCAGGGACTGGCTGCGAAAACGGCCGGCTAGGTCCATGAGCCGTTGAGCCCTGTCGAGAGGCAGGAAAGCTCGAGCCTGAGGAGTGTGCAGCCTTGCGCCGATGAACTCGAGATCCTGTGAGGGGAGCAAAGTGGACTTTGCGAAGTTTATGACAAAGCCCAAGTACTGCAGCAGAGTCACCGTGCGGTGTGTGGCATTGGCGACTGCCGGAGAGGACGACGCTCTGATGAGCCAGTCGTCGAGGTACGGAAAGACATAGAGGCCGTGAAGCCTGAGATAGGCCGCCACCACCGCGAGACATTTTGTGAAGACTCGCGGTGCGGAGGATAGGCCAAAGGGCAGTACTCTGTACTGGTAGTGATTTCCTGCCACCACAAACCTTAGGTACTGGCGGTGGCTTGGGTGGATGAGGATGTGCGTGTAGGCATCCTTTAGATCCAAGGAGCATAGCCAATCTCCCTGCTGGAGGTAGGGCAGAAGGATTCCAAGGGTAAGCATCTTGAACTTTTCCCGCACAAGGAACTTGTTGAGGTTGCGCAAGTCCAGGATGGGTCTGAGGCCTCCTGTCCTTTTTGGTATTAGGAAATACCTGGAATAAAAGCCTTGACCTCTCAGGTGGTGGGGCACCGGTTCCACAGCCTGGTCCTGAAGAAGACTTGCTAACTCCTGAAGGAGTAAGTCCCTGTGCAGAGGGAGTTGAGGAGGTTCTCCCGGAAAATAAGAGGGAGGGACCTGATGGAAGTGGAGAAGATATCCTTCTCGCACGACTTGAAGCACCCAGGCATCTGAAGTGACGTTGGACCACCTGTGGGCGAAGTGAACCAGCCGGCCTCCGGTGCTGGGAGGAACCAGCTGAGGGGGAGAGGCTATGCTGAGGAAGTCAAAAACCCCCACCCTGCTGAGCAGGGGCTGGTGGTGCAGGCTTGGGGGCTTGCTGCCTACGGGACCCGTTACCCCGTCCCTTGGCCTGCTGACCCTGTTGGGGAGCTGGAGGGGCCTGATATTGGGGGTAGTGTTTATAGGCAGCCGCCTTTCTCGGGTAAAAGGACTTCTTTCCCGAGCCCTTCTTTTTCTGGGAAGGGGCGGAGGTCTTCCTAGAAAGCCTGGTCCTGGTGAGAGTCTCCGTCTCGATTTGTGCAGCCTTTTCAGCCATGGGCTTGCCAAAGAGGTTCTCACCTCTGCAGGGGACATCGACCAACTTGTCCTGCACCCAAGGTTCAAGGTCAGACGACTGAAGCCAAGCCTGTCAGCGGGCACCGATGCCAGCTGCGGCCACACAAGCCGATGCTTCAAAGCCATCATAGGCTGCTCGGGACATGAATTTGGAGCATTCCCGTATACCAGTTGTTAAGGCTAGGAACCTCCGCAAAGGTTCCTCGGACAGTCCAGCGGAGAATCCGGCTAGCTCTTTAGCCAGGTCTCGGAGATACATGCCCATGTATAGCTGGTAGGTCTGGACACGACAAGCCAGCATAGAGCCCTGGAAACACTTCTTACCAAGGCCATCCAGGTTACGGGCCTCCCTGCCAGGAGGCACTGAGGAGTGCATTTTCTGGCTCTTAAGCCTATGCATGGCCGATTCCACTACCATGGAATGGTGTGGCAGCTGTGCTTTTTGGAAGCCAGGACTCTTGCGGACTCGATAGATGGAATCGACCCGCTTGCTCAAAACCGGCGACGAGGCCGGACTCTCCCACATGCGGAAGAGTAGTCGTTCCAGCATGGGAGGCACCGGTACAGTAAAGTGCTCCCGGGCGGGAGAGTCGTACTGAAGGGCGTCGAGCTCTTCGGCTCGAGGCTCCTCCTCGGGATCCGCAGGGAAGGCCAAAGCCTTGGCCATATCCCTGACGAAGTCCAAGAACCGGGCATCCTCCGGAGGGGACTGTTTCCGAGGTTCGGACTCAGGTGAGTCCGAGGGGACACACCGAGTCCGAAAGGAATCAGGTGACTCCTCCTCTTCAGACTCCCAGACCGACTCCGAGGAGGAATCAGTGGGGTCGGCTCGGGCAGGCGGAGGCGTCGGCCGCCCCGACGCCAAGGGAGTCGGCGGCGACGACCTCGGTCCCGAACGGGAGGCCGAGGGTGACCTCGACCGAGGATCGACTCGAGTTCGCATGGACTCGAGGATCGGCTCGGTCTCCGGGGTCGACTTAGACGTCGACGTCCCGGCGGTCGGGGCAGCGGCGCCAGCGAGGCTAGCGATCAGTGCCCGCTGCTGGTCCATGAAGGCAGATAGTCTGCTCTCCAAGGCCGTCAACCTGAGTCCGACCTCAGGTGACCCAGCAGCCCCCGACTCGGGCCCCGACGGCGTCGGGCCCGACGTCGGACCTCTCGGAGGCGAGTCCAGAAGGACCACAGGACTTACCCGAGCAGGCAACTCCGACTCCAGGCGAGGTCGCTTCGGGAGGTGCTCCTTCTCCAAAGACCCGGGACGGCTGTTGGGGCTATGCGACCTGGCCCTCGCAGAGCCAGGAGCGTCCACCGACGCCGCCCTCGCGGGTTTTGTCTTCCGTCGATGGTCTCCGGAGGGAGAACCCCTGTCGGAGGAGCTTCGGCGATGGTCAGAGCTGGAGCCTCTGGACGCCGAGGCCTCCGACGAGGTCCGGGTACGGCTGGGGTCAGCGAAGATTCTATCCCGCTGATGCCGCCGACTCCTCAACGCTTTGGAGGACATTTTGCCAAAGGCTCCACAGATCATTTCTTCATGATCCGGGCCCAGGCAGCGGAGGCAATTATCGTGTGTGTCAGTGAGTGACATATTTCTGTCACACTGACCACACCGCTTGAAACCACTGGCAGCCATCGGGGGAAAGAGGGCCCCTGCAAGGTCAAAGGACCGGGCTGCCAGCGAAAAAACCGAAAACGAAACTGACCAAAAATCAGAAAAACCGAAAAATAAGAGAAGGACTCGCAACGGCGTCGCGAGTCCGGGCAGGAAAACGACCGGCGTCGAACCGAATTGAAAAACGAGAAAACTCACGAAAATCAACTTTTTTAGCGGGGACAAGACGGGTACGTCTGTAGGGCTCCGCGGAAAAAAGAAGACTGGCTAAGATGGCACCCTTGGGCGGGAAGGCGACCGCGCATGTGCGCTGCAATTCCCAAAGGCTTTCTGTGAAAGCTGGGGAAAATTGCTCCGCGAGGGCTCCGTCGGCGCCGACGTCACCCATATGTGAGGACTGACTTCCTGCTTGGTCCTGGAGAACCAGGATTTCAGATTAAAGGAGAGGAGGCTAAAACTGAAAATGGAGCAGGTGACACGCCTGTTCCCTCAGCTAAGAATGTGACTTCTGCTTCCCCTTTCTTCTCTGTGCACAACTGCTGTCCGGGGGTGATGTGAGGTCATGTGTGGAGACTCACTGCAGGACCTCATTTAATTAATTAAATTTATTTAAACATTTATATGATGCCCATCTAAGGTGGCTTCTGAAGGAGCCCTTCACAAGCCTCTTTTTGGTCCCAATAGTGACTTAGGGGCATGTTTACCAAACATTAATGTCCATTAAGTACCACTGTGCCTACAGAAATAAATGGGTGCTGCTGCACTTAGCGCATGTTAATGTTTGTTTATGGCTGTTAATCATGCCGCTTAATGAATCTATGAATGTCTGAATACCATTTGAATGAACCATGAGTATAAAAGAAGGCTACCACATTTCTACATTACTATCCTCCAGTGCCAACTGTCAGATTCATTATCTTTATCTTTATTACGTCATTTGATAGACCGCTCTTGTCAAGACATTCGAGCGGTGTACAATAAAAGGCAATACGCCACTAAGCTAAAGAAAAGGGATGCCAAATTATAAATAGGAAAGAGGGAGAAAAGGACAGTGTAGGAAGTACTACAAGACCCTGCTCATTTAGAACCCATGTATATACAATCGTACCCCCGTATAACCATTGACTCAAAAATGTCAATGTAAACCGAAGGTCATCAGTGAACAAAACCCCCCCAAGCTACCCCTATCTTCTTTCTTGTTTTCTTTTTTGTCGGGACCGACAGACCTAGGCTGGAGAGATCAAAACCCTTCCCTCAGTGTCTGAAGAACCCTTTTATTGAAATGGAATCGTGTAAAAACACCTAAACCTTACAAGTGAGGTAATGTAAAAACACTTATCTTGATTTTTAGCGAAAAAACATCCTCCATAATAATAATGCCGGGGAGTAAATTCTGCATGACATGTATATTTCGGGACCCCGAAGGGACTCTGCTTCAAGTGTATTCCCACTGAACATCAAGAGTGATCGCCAAAAGAACGCTGAACCTTAATGGTTCCTTTATGTAGTTAAAACAGTTTCCGATTGGCTGATGGAATGACGTCAATCGCAGAGGGAGTGGCCCAGCCACAGGGGAACCCCAGATTATCCAGCCTAGACCAATCCAAAATTGTAGCCCCATCCCGATCCCTGCCGCGATGGTTGGGAGGGATCCAATCAATGGCCAGTTTTTACATCTGCGCGAATTTGTTCCTCAATTGAGGAGTATAAACAACAGGCACGTGCTTTGAGCGCCTGTCTTTTGGATAGAGGTTATCCAAAAGTGGTGGTTCGCAAGGCATACATCAGGGCTAGATTCTCCCATCGAGAAAGGTTATTTAGAGCTCTTGGAGATGCACCAGGCATGGCCAGGGAAGTTTTGGGTCAAGATCGCGTCATGGAGGTTTTGCCTTTCATGACCCACACAACAGAGGTAACTTGATTGTTCAAAAAAAACATTGGCAGGTTTTGCACATGCACTCTTGTTTTCAAAAACCTTTGTCGTTTGCTTATGCAAGAGGCCAGAATCTTAGAGACCAGCTGGTTCATGCCGCTTCAGCACAGGACACCTCTGGGGAACGGACACTCCTCCAGGGCCATTGGGCATGTCATAGCTGCATTTATTGTAGCAATACTTTAGAGGGGATCCAATGGACCCACCCAACCACTGCCCGGACATATAGGTTTCTGGGTGTCAGCACATGCCAAACCAGCTTTGTAGTCTACATGCTAATATGTCCCTGTAACTTGTTATACATAGGATGTACTATCCGCCCGGTGAGGATTCGCTTAGGCGAACATGCTTCCAGAATCCGATTATCCACTCTTTCTGCACCAGTAGTAGAACATTGTGTTACAGAAGATCATACCTTTCGGGACTTGAAATGGAGAGTCATTGATTGGATCCCTCGCGGCGGGGATCAGGAGCATCGGTTGCAGTGGCGGGAACAGTGGATATTTCGTCTTAACACAGTGATCCCGATGGGTCTAAATTTGGAACAAGAGTGGTGGAGTCTTTTCTAAACATTACATACAGCATGGGGCAACAATTATGGATTGGTCTAGGCCGGATAATTTGGGGTTCCCCTGTGGCTGGGTCACCCCCCCTGTGATTGGTGTCATTTTAAATACCCAATCTCTGCTTGGTTTGGGCGGGAGGATCTAGGGGTTCCCCCTGTCGTTGGGCCACTCCCTCTGTGATGGATGTCATTTCATCAGCCAATCAGCAACCATTTTAGCTACATAAAGGAACCGTTAAGGTTCAGCATTCTTTTGGCGATCACTCTTGATGTTCAGCGGGAATACACTTGAAGCAGGATCCCTTCGGGATCCTGAAACATGCATGTCGTGCAGAATTTAACCCAGCGTTACTATTATGGAGGATGTTTTTTCACCAAAGATCAAGATATGTGTTTTTACACTACCTCACTTGTAAAGTTTAGGTGTTTTTACACTATTTCATCTGAATAAAAGGGTTCAGACACTGAGGGAAGGGTTTTGATCTCTCCAACCCAGGTCTGTCGGTCCCGACAAAAAGAAAACAAGAAAGAAGATAGGGGTAGCTTGTGGGGTTTTGTTCACTGATAATCTTTGGTTTACATTGACATTTAGAACCCATAGCAAACCCGCTGTATCATAACAGCACTACCAGGACCCACATAGCACCAAACCCTACCTATCGAAAGGTAGCGCTGCAAACATTAAACCAACATATCTCATACATCTGCTACTGGGAAAAGAGAACAAGTGGGACTGTTACACAGGAACTACATGAACAGAATATCACAGCTCAATCACACACGCAAAACACGGACAGACTGTCATCAAATATAGAACAAGGGATCACAATTTAGAAAGATGAAGACAATAATTGAACTGGGAACCTCAAAAAGGTCAAACTTGGAATGTACCACGACAATGGAGAAATAAAACTAGAGTTTCATTTCCTTTTGTACCGAACAAAACAAAACACAGATGTCAGCAATGCACATATCCCAAAGCTGACATATTCCAGTTAATACTGTAAATTCAAAACAAAATACCTTTTTTTCTACCTTTTGTTGTTTGTGCATTTTATTTTTTTCAGTTGCAATTGCTCCAGTTTCTCCTGTTTTCCTTGTCTTTCTGCTCACTCTCCGGTGTCTGTTGTCCATTTGTCCTTTCTTTTCTCTTCTTTTTCCTTTCTCTCCCTACATCTGCCTCTGACATGTTGATCTTTACTCCATTTTTTTATTCCCTCTTCAGCCACTCAAATTTCATCCTTCTGTCTTCAATCCCCTTTTGATTTTTCATCTATCAACATTTCATCTCCTCTTCTTACCTCCAGCTCTCCCATTTTCTCTTTCTCCACTGGGAAAATTGGCCATTTAGTCCCATTCTCTGCTTTCTATCTTTTAACCAGTTCCTGATCCACAATACTGCACTGTCTCCAAACCCATGACTTTTTAATTGCGCCAAGAGTCTCTGATGAGGGGACCTTGTCAAAGCCTTTCTGAAAATCCAGATACACTACATGAACCGACTCACCTTTGTCAACCTGTTTATTCACACCTTCAAATAAAATGTCACAGATTAGTAAGACATGCTCACTACTCTGTAGTTTCCTGGATCACCCCTGGAACCCTTTTTAGAAACTGGAGTTACATTGGCTACTTTCCAATCCTTAGGTACTACAGATGATTTTAATGATAGCTTACAAATTACTAATAGTAGGTCTGCAATTTCATATTTCAGTTCTTTCAACACCTTTGGATGTATATCATCCGGTCCAGGTGATTTGCTGCAAAGGTTAAAGATTTTCAGTTTATCAAACAGTTGTAATACATCCTCATCATCGAGATTTCTTTCAGTTCTTCCGCTACATCACCTTTATATACCATTTCAGGAACAGGTAACTTCCCTACAACTTCTTCAGTAAAGACTGAATGAATTCTTTGCTTTGCTCTTTCTGCTATGGCCTTGTCCTCCCTTAGCACCCCTTTTACCCTTCTATTATCCAATGGTCCAACTGATTCTCTCACAGAATATTTGCTACGAATGTACTTGAAAAAGGTTTTATTATGCGCTTTTGTTTCCACAGCAAGCTTCTTTTCATATTCTCTCTTTGCCTGCCTTATCAGTGCCTTACATCTAACTTGCCAATGTTTATGATGTTTCCAGTGTTCGTCATTAGGCTCCTTTTTCCATTTCCTGAAGGATGTTTTTTTGACAACAGCCGCCTCTCTGACCTTGCCTTTAAACCATGCTGGCAGTTTTTTGGCCTGCCTTCCACTTTTTTTAAAGCGTGGAATACATCTGGTCTGGACTTCCAAGATAGTACTTTTAAACAACGCTCATGCTTACTGTAAATCTTTAAACTTTGCAGTTGCTCCTTTTAGTTTTTTCTTAATTATTTCCTCATTTTATCATAGTCTCCCTTTTGAAAGTTCAAAGGTAGAACTGTAGATTTTCTTGCTGTCTTTCTTCTATTTATTAAATCAAATATGATTGTGCTATGATCACTGTTGCCAAGTGGCACCAAAACCGTTATCTCTTGCATCAGATCCTATGTTCCACTAAGGACTAGGTCCAAAATAACTTCCCCTCTCATCATTTCATGAACCAGCTACTCCAAGAAGCAGTCATTTCATCTAGAAACTTTCTCTCTCTAGCATGACCTGCTGTGACATTGACACAGTGAATACCAGGGTAATTGAAATCACTCATTATTACTGTGTTGTAACTTTTGTTAGCTTCCCTGATTTCTTTCAGCATTTCATCATCCATCTGTTCATTCTGGCCGGGTGGTCGGTAGTACAACCCCACTGCTGTTGCCTTCCACTTTTTATATGGAACTTCTATCCATAGAGATTCTACAGTGTATTTTGTTTCCTGAAAAAATTCAATCCTATGTGATTCAATGCCCTTTCTAACACAAAACACAATCCCTCCACCAATTTGATCTGTTCCACCATTGAGATATAGTGTGTACCCAGGTATCACAGTGTCCCATTGGTTTTCCTCCTTCCACCAGGTCTCTGAGATGCCAATCATAGCTAACCTTTCATTTAGTGCTATATATTCTAGCTCTTCCATCTTATTTTTTAGACTTCTAGCATTTGCATACAGGCATTTTAGAGGTTGTATTTTATTCATATGAATCCGGTTATCAGTTGATAGGTGCAATTTGTAATCTTTTGGCTCTGTACTGAAGAACATCTGGGTAATTTTTATCTTTGATGGAACCTCTCTGTCGATATGCCCTAACTTCCCTCTTTTGATAATATCCTTCAAGGATACATGCTTCCGAACCATGCGCTTCTGGTTGTCTGTCAGCTTTCCCCTGCTATCTAGTTTAAAAGCTGCTCTATCTCCTTTTTAAAGGTTAATGCCAGCAGCCTGGTTCCATCCCAGTTAAGGTAGAATCCATCCCTTCAGAAGAGCCCCTTCCTTCCCCAGAATGTTGCCCAGTTCCTAACAAATCCAAAACCCTCTTCTTTGCACTATCATCTCATCCACACATTGAGACTCTGGAACTCTGCCTGCCTTTTAGGTCCTGTGCGTGGAACGGGAAGCATATCTGAGAATGCTACCCTGGAAGTTCTGGATTTCAACGTCCTACCTAAAAGCCTACATTTGGCCTCCAGAACATCCCTCCCACACTTTCCTATGTCATTGGTGTCAACATGTACCAAGACAGCAGTTCCTCCCCAGCATGATCTAAAACCTTGTCTAGGTGGTGTGTGAGGTCCACTATCTTTGCACCAAGCAGGCATGTTACCAGGAGGTCCTCACGTCCACCAGTCACCAGTTATCTACATGCCTAATGACTAAATCGCCACCTATAACAGCTGTCCTAACCCTTTCCTCATGGGTACAGGCCCTGGAGAAACCTCCTCAGTACAAGAGGGTTTTACATCTCCTGGCAGACAGTCCTAGCTACAGAATCACCTCCTGCTGCACCAAGGTGATGCTCTCCATGGCAACCGAGAGGCTGCCAAATTGGAGGAGGGACTTCAGTACTACATCCCTGTAGGTCTCGTCTATGTACTTTATGTCCTCCAAGTCTGCTACTCTAACCTCCAGGGATTGGACTCATTCCCTGAGGACAAAGGTCTCCTTGCACCTAGTGCACACATAAGACACTTCACCAATTAAGAGAAAATCACACATGTGACACTCGATGCAAAAGACTGGATAGTAGGGTGTGTCAATTTTGGAGAAGTCATAATTTTAAAAAGCACTAGTGAAAAAATGGTACAATGTCATGCTTTACATTTTGTGTAATATGTTATTTACCTACCTGTAATTTCTAGGAAATTACTGAAATATGTTTAAGTGCTCTAATAGTTTTTATGTGTCTGCATTGCATATTAATGCCTTTTGTGCCTCAATTATCAATTTATCTTACTTATTTTTATGTTGGGGTTTACATGGTGAACTGGTTCAATATAAAAATAAATAGCAATTGGACACAAGGTCCCAGGCATCTCCATTTCCAGCTGCAACTGTTGAAAGAACAGTGTGAAGAAGCAAGGAAGATAGTCATGCCTACAGTGAGGTCAGCTTCGTATGGTTACAGCAAGTCTGTTCTGCAAGCTATATTGTGCAGTGAAGAAGATATTGACGAGATGAGAAAACTCAGCTTGGAGACAACAGTGTGAGGAAAACACCATCCATCAAAACTGAGGCAACTACACTCACGCAATTACTTCACTGGAGCTCCAGAGTCTCTGAGCCGCCTCTGACCTGTACCATGACAATAGCAGAGATCAAGGCATTTCTGAGCAAGCCCATGGTGGTTTCAGACTGGCCATCACACACCCAGTCCATAGAAAGTTGTGTAAAAATGACAACTGAGGCTGCTGATCATGTGTACACTCAGGAGAGGAGGGAACATTATATTAGGGGTCAGATGGTCAGCAGGGGGAGCTCATGAGCCAAAACAGAAGCAAACAAGATATGGCTTCTTTGCTGGATTTCGTTAAATGACATTAAAAGGACCCAAGCTCCTTCCGCCCAATATCAAGTCTCACATTTATAACGAAGATAATTGAAAAAAATAGTACAGTATCAATTACAAGACCACACAGACACATCTGCCCCGTTGGACCCCCACCAATATGGATTTAGACAAAATCACAGTGTGGAAAGACTAATTACATCACTTATAGATACTTTCATCACAGGCATTGACAACATACTACACGCCATTGTCTTATACTTTATAGACATCACCACTGCTTTTGACTCTGTCAACCACAACACTCTACTCCAGAGACTCCGAGATACAGGGATAAATGGTACAGTGCTAACTGGTTCCTCTCCTACTTGCCACACCATAAACCTGCAAGTGAGAACCAAAAACAAACAGTCTAAACTATTTATACAATACCAAGGTGTTCCACAAGGATTGGCCCTCTCTGCACTGTTATTTAATATATATCTTCAACCAATATATAACATCATAAAATGACACAACATCTACTACAGAATATACGCGGATGATATTATGATATTCACCCACATCAACATCAATAAACTAGATTACTCCCAAATCACAACATGCCTTGAAGCAATGTCGGAGTGGCTCAAATGACAGAATCTTCTCATTAACTTTAAAAAATCTGAAATGATGCACATCACCCAGAAATACTAAATTCTCTCCATCAGACTCATTCAAGATTCTAGACTACACTCTAACCAACAAAAAAGAGGTCATATATCTCGGAGTAACATTTGACCAACAACTCAGCTTCCAGCCGCACGTAAAGAAGTCAACCAGATCAGCCTACCACAAGTTGAGAACTCTGCACAAACTTAAACCGCTTCTAACAGACAATGACTTCAGAACAGTATGCCAGGCCATTCTAACCCCTATAATAGATTACTGCAACGTGATATATCCTGGACTTCCAAGGAAAACAACACTCCCTTTGCAACTCGTGCAAAACACTGCTGTGAGAATCATTACAAGAACTGCAAAATACAATCATAACCCCAAAACTTCACCAACTACACTGGCTTCCTGTTGCTGTCTGTGCTAAATACAAAAGCATATTAATGATCTTCAAAATACTACACAACCTATCCCCGCCGACTCTTCAACCACTGATCCAGAAAGCAAGTCCAACCAGATCAAGAAGAAGTACAGACATCAACATCATTGAAATGCCAACCAGCTACAGAACATCAAAGCAATTCATTTGCACCAAAGCCTTCTCTCTGTATGCTCCCCAACTTTGGAATCACCTGCCTGCCTCAATACGAGCAAAGACCTACTTGACTTCAGAAAAGCCATCAAGACCCATTTTTTCCTTGAATACTACAGTCCCACCTAGTATAACAAATGCCACAGAGAGATAATACAAAAGTATATAATGGACAACTGCTAAATGTAGCTATATCATCTCAATCTGCAACAATGTTACTATACATAGTTATCCATTGTTAAATGTATCTATTACCCCATATACACTTCCAAATTCTTACTCCCTGTTCTATGTAAAAGCTTATTGCTATGTTTTTTTATGTGAACTACCTTGAATTAATAAGGTGGTATACAAAACCTGTTAAATAAAATTAAATAAATTAACTGCATAAATGACATTTTAAAGACAATTATGTGGCTACAGGTGTTGTTCAGACTATTTCTATGTTCAAATAAATATTACTTAATTTCCACATATTTCAACTGTGATTTGATGTAGGTAAGATTCACTTTAAGCAGTTTCCGAAGATGGCTTTAGATTCAGCATGCAATACTGCATAATTTGGTCACTAGTAGTTTGTAAAGTTTGGAAAAATAAAACTCTATCCCTAAAATTGACACACTCTACTGGATATCCCCCATCTCTCTGCTGGACTGCTGTCTGCATCTTAGTTTTTAAGGTTTTGTTTAGCTACCTAAGTTGTTTACTTAAAGTTGCTAGAGATACTTGCACTGATACAACTATACCGATTAATTTTAAGAGATTTTGTTCACCTCAAGATTAATTAACTTCAGGGTCTTAATCTATTCCTGGTGATGATAACCAGCTGAACCCGAAAGTGACTTTGACCACCCTTCCCCCTTTAATAGGTTTAAGAGCCTATAAAGCTAAGATTGGAGGGAACTAGCATTTTTTAAAGGCTGAGTTGCTATGCAGGTCTCAGACCTGTGCTTCTAAAGTAATCTGTTAACAATTTCCTAGGTGATTCACACAGCCTTTGGTTTGATAGAGGGAGCCTTTCAAATTGCCCCTTTGACCATTAACTTGGCTTTAACACCTATTTAAAACAGATTCCCAAATCCCTTGCCTCCTAAGTGAAAGGCCTCTTTGTAATGGTATCTAGAAACAATTTATTTCTTTCAACAAAGAATATTTTATCCTGTTCTTCCTTCTATGCTAAGCTATACTCTTTGATTTAAATTAAAAGCTCTCTGCTGATACTAGGCCCTGACAAATTTAAATTTAAACTAAAAACCTTCTGCTGGTTATAAAGATAAACCAAAAGCTTAAACTAAAATTTCTCTGCTGGGTTTTAAATTTAAACTAAAAACTATCTGCTGATACTAGGCCCTGACAGTTTTAAATTTAAATTAACAGCTCTCTGCTGATACTAGGCTCTGACTGAGTTAACAAATACACTAGATTCTAAAATACACAGATTTATCAGTTTTAACCTAAAGAATTCCTTTTTTTCCAAGATTTAGAGAATTTCCCAGAAGTAAATACTTACAAGTGCAGATTTCTTTCCAGCAGTAGCAGTCCTTTTTGGTAGTCCTTCAAGACTCCTCTCACTCATCTTCCCAACCTCCCATGGCTTCTCCCACATAGTTCCACCTTGCCCACCATCTCTCTTCTAGCTCTCTTATCCACCACTCTAATTTAGCATCTCCCAATACCCTCACCCTTCCCCTTTCCCCCAAAGTCCTGCATCTCCCTCTTCTACCTCCCCAGCCCTTTATTGCCTGCCCCCATTCCCCAGCAGCATTCTATCCCCTTCATCTTCTCCATTCCCTACCCTTCCAGTGGTCCAGCATCTCTCATCTCTCCCCTATCAACCCAGAATCTTCTCTCTCGCCCTCTGCTACCTCCCACTCCTATATATTCCTTCTCTCTCTCATAATCCAATATCTCCCTCTCTTTGCCCTTCTTCTCCAATTCTGTATATCCCTTCTCTTGTTCTCTATCCCCCCCCCTAAATATTATGCAGTACCATCCATGCTTTCTTTCTCCAAGTCAATGTCAGAAAGGTCGCATGACACCATCCCCATCTATTTTTCTCTGAGTCAAATAGCAGTCAGTGCTGCCTGTAGTTTTCATTTCCAATACACAATTCAATGGCTCCATGCACTGGAAGTGAATGCTATTGGCAGCATCAGCTGCTGTCACTCACTCAGAGAAAGAAAGTTGAAGATGGGGATGGTGCCATATGCAGCTGCAATCTTTCTGCTGCCAAGATGCAACAGCACCAGCAACATGCCTCAGGAGGCATCGGAATGCCATTTTCTGTTTGGGGGGGGGGGGGGCAAGCACTGTCCCTCGGTCAGCAAAAGTGCACTGCCACGATCACAGCCTTCCCCTCCTGTCTGTCCTGTCTGCTTGTGGGGCTTTCCTGCTTGCTTTTTGTTTCTTCTTTCTCTTGTTTATTTATGGTTGTTTTGTTTTGTTTTGGCAACTTGAATGGATCTGGTCCTTTCCAGGGTGGGATGCAAGAAGACCCTTTGTGTTCTGGTTATTTTTTTTTTGTTTGTTTTTAAATGCTGCCGGTAGAATGCTGAAGAATTGGGTAATCCCAAAATCAATAACCCAATGCACCCAGTCAACAGCAAGCAGGGCCTTCAAATTCTGTGCGCCCGGATGCTGGAATATCCTACCTCCCAACATCCGAGCAATCACCAACTTAGTCCAGTTTAGGAAGGCCTTGAAGCACCACCTCTTCCTCCGGCACTACCCGGTAGACAATGCGATAATAGCCCCATCCATGTATACCACGCAAAACACCCATGGCTAAGATCGATGAGGTGAAACCTACCTTGTTGCATGATTGTAAATAGTTACCTCAAGTTATCCAAGTTTTTAATTCCTGTTCATTGTAAACACAGAGTACCCAAGGAAATGTGTAGTTTCTATGTTCATTGTAAACCGCACTGATGTTGAATAGCGCGGCATAAAAGAGACGGTAAATAAATAAATAAATAATCAGGAGCTGCTGAACTGCCAAAGGATTGGGTGCAGGAGGGTTGAAAAATGACATGAGGCTGCGCAGGGAGGGAGAGCTGTTGCAAGTTTCAAATGGTCAGAGAAAAAAAATGGATTATGGAAGGAGACAGTAGGATGGAAAGTGGAGCGTACATGTTCAGACAAGTCAAAAGACTTGTCTGAGCAAGGGAGAGCTGACACTTAGGCAACGTCAGAGATGTCACCTATCAAGTGTGGCTGCATCTCTCTGCTTGTTTGCAGAGAAAGCACAGTTACTTACCTGTAACAGGTGATCTCTGGGAACAGCAGGAATTAGTCTTCACATATGGGTACATCGGTACCGACGGAGCCTGCACGGGAATGCTCCCCAGCAAACAAACAGAAAGCTTTTGGGAGCATCCCTCGCGCCTGCGCGGTGACTTCCCGCCTTTCCCACTGCCTCTCTTCAGTTGAGTTTCATAGCTGAGACAGAAAGGAGAGACAGAGGAAAGGAAATAGATAGATACAACTCCTAGGGGAGGTGGGTGGGTTGTGAAGGCTAATTCCTGCTGTTCCCAGAGATCACCTGTTACAGGTAAGTAACTGTGCTATCTCCAGGAACAAGCAGGAATGAGTCTTCACATATGGGGACTCCCTAGCTGTGGGTGCCAGGGGAGAATCCCTAAAAAGCGTATCTCTGGACAGGACGGCATTTTCCAAACCTGGATCCCCTGCATCCCCTGAGGGATGGGGGGTAGGAGTTGAATAGAGAAGAGCTGCAAGGAACAGCAAATCTACAGGAGAGATGAGTCTTTCGAATGTATGTCAAGTATCATTAAAATATTTAATGAACCAGTACAACATAGGACTTACCTACTGGATTGTAGGAAGTAGAACTGTGATGGAGTGTACTGTAGATGCAGTAGCGGAATCTTCAAGGTAACTTCACAGTAGTGAGGATGAAGTTCCAAATCTGGAATGGGCAGGTGACTCAGATGTCAACTGGGGCAGGAGAAGAACGGCAGGTCTTCAATGGAAAGCTTTATGGGAAAAAGCTGAGAACTCTTTTAGGTACAGAGTTATTATCATTGAGGACTAAAAGAAGAAGACTGACCAATCTGGAGAATTAGCCCAGTCCGGAAAGGAAGAGAGGGTATGGAAAAAAACCCTATTCCCAAGGAAAACAGAAGTGTACTCATAAATATTGAAGATGTACACTGTCTTTCCTAGCTGGTAAGAGCTAGGAAGACATAGAAGTTTGATACTTCATAGATAGGGAGATCTATAACAAAAATAGAAGCTGTTAACATCACAGCAGCAATTGTGTGTATAACCGCTCCCAGTTACTGAGCCATATGAAAAAAGGCAAGTTGACTGTCTGGACCCTTAAGAAGGTAAAAGCTTTATAGCACAGACAGGGAGGTAGAAGGTAATACTTAGTGTCCTATGGACATCTCCCAATAGTACGTAGACATATATATATATATATATTGTGACACCGAAGATCTGTCCTATGCCTTTAAAACACAGAAATCTGCTGGGTTTAGCACAGATTCTGACAGGCAGGGAGATCAAAAGCTTCCCAGTTACCATGGGCAACCAAAGCAGGCTGAGACACGAGGTCTGAAGGCACACCTAGCTAACAAACACTCCCCAAGTAATCAGGAGAACAGTTTGCACATGGGCAGGAAAACGCCCCTAAACCTGTATAAAAAACATGTAAAGCAAACAGAGTTAGGTTTTGAAGATTTGGAGGATCAGAGAGATCTGGAGGAGCTGGATTTGGAAGAGCAGGGAGCTCAGAGAGACAGAGGCAAGCAGGAAGTTCACGAGGAACAGGAAGCTTGGCAAGTAAGAGGGGACTTGCAGGTCTCAGACGGAGGTTCAGAATACTCCCATGCTGACTCGGCTTTCTGCTCCAAGGCTCAAATAAAACAAAGGAGGGATTTGAAAAGGGAAAGAAAGCTATCTGCCAGCAGAGGGATTAACTACAGGAAGCCCTCACCTCTGACGCAGGGAGATTTTCCCAGACACAGAGCTCAGTGGAAGGAACGGAAGGCAGCTGGTAAGGAACCATATATAAGTGAAAGGCAGAGCTGCCTGAAATACTTGCAACCTTGGGAAAAGGAAAGTAATTCAATTGAAGATATTTGTATGAGTGAAGAAGATGAGTGTGTGTCTTTAAAGCCCTGTAGAAGACTGCAAAGAGAAAAGTCTGTCAGGAACAGAACAGGGCAGTTTTATAAGTTATCTGGTAACTACCTGCCATATTGTGGAGAGAGCTGTGAAGAAAGTTCAGGGACTGATTTAAGGAAGTTCCAAACTCTCTGCCCTAAAGAAAGTAAGGTGGTTGAAGAGCCCATGATCACGGAGCCAAGTAGTTTCACTCCTTATATTGAAGACATGGACTGCTCTCTGGTAATGACTGACATAAGTTCTCTGCGCTAGCTGAAGACAAGAGTGCCTTGTAGAGAGCTGAATGTGCACAGAGGAAACTGTCAGCATTTTTACCTGCTTTCTGTTTGTTATAATCCCTGTTTTTGTTCAAGCAAGAAGCTGTGTTTCTTTTCACCCTCAGTTTTGCCAGAAGTATGGCTACCTCTTACGTTCTTGTGTTTGTACTGTTTTGAAAATCCAAACCCCGGGAGGGGAATAAAAATCCTTTTTTTCAACCTGACCACTCAGTCTCAACTACTCCTTTTCATATAGAAGGGTCAGGCCCAGCAGTGTGTCTGGCTGCCTACGCCCAGTCCAGCCACTGCTGGTGACTATATATATATATATATATATATATATATATATATAAAATATCTATAACACGAAGATACATACATATCTATATATATATGTGTGGATATGTCCAATATGTGATATATATATATATATATATATATATATATATATATATATATATATAAGTAAAGATATATATATTGCGGCGACCCTGCCCGGCTCAAGGGGTTAAGGACATGAGCAGCCGCTGTACTTCGTGAGGGAAGGAGGAAACCTTTGCCCCCAGGAATGCTGGGAGTTGTAGTTCCAGTTCTTCTCACTCCGAATTAAAGAAACTGTAGTTGTGGTTTCTTTATAATAAGTATTTTATTAAAGCAAAAAGGTAAATGTTCCATCACATGGCATATAATAATGCAAACAAGGGTGCTTCAAAAGGCAAACAGAAACTTCAGGTTAAATGCAACTCAAAATACAAATGCTGCTTTTTCACTTTCCAGCAAATTGCTCTCTTTTGCCTCCAGAGGTCAGTTGGCTTCACTGCACCTCTTACAGCCACAGTTACTTTCACTATGCTGAGATTCAGGTGGAGGTAATTAGAACTTCCATTTTCACGGCAATACAACAGCTTTACAGAACTCAGCTCACACACGATAAAGGCAGTTCCCTTCAGTTTGGCTTTCCTATACAACAAAATGTACAGTCCATTTGTTCACACTCAGGTATGCTTGTGTTTCCCTGGGTTACTCCTTCAAGCTGTGCTGAATTATTTGCCTCTTGTGGTACTAGCTGTTTTCTAGCCTGTAAGTCTAAAAACTGTTGGAAGCTCTGAAGTAGCAATTCAGCCTGTTCCTTATGAGAGAGGGCACTACTATCTGCTATAGCTTTTCCCTTTTGCTCAAGGCTGTTTGTCTTCTCTTCCTTTAAGATAAAGGTATTAGGATAATTGCTAGTTTCTTTGGCAATTGACTCATAGGAGGAAGAATTATCTCTATATTCAGCTTGGCAGCCGGGTGGCCAATTACTCACTGTTTGTGCAGCACTTCTGCCTGCAAACGGCTCCCAGGCTCTCCAGCTGATCTGTTTGTTGCTCTCCGGCACAAACGACGTTTCAGGGAATGATTGCTCTTTCACCTGTGCTTGTCCTGAAGTCTTTCTCCCCCAAGGCGATGCCTTCCAAGGGCTATCCACTTCAAGGTTAAATCCTCTCTGCGTGGGACTTCTGCTTATTTCCCTGGAATAGGATTGTGCAGGTTTTCTTCTTATGCCAGGTTCCAAAGTATCATTAATCACTCCACTGGCTTTCCAACCATCCCCTTGTTTCTTCTTCCAATATTCCTTCCTTCCTTTACCTCCTGTATTCCTTGTACTTCTTGTACTCCTTGTACCACCTCCACTCGTGCTTCCTCTACTCGGGTCTCTCGTCCTTCCCTTACTCGGGTCTCTTATCCGTCCTCCTTCTTCAGAGCCATGCTCTGGTTTAAATGTACATTCTCTTTTGGACACGCCCCTTCCTAGGGCTGGGTGTGCCCAATCAGAACTGCAGGGCTCCTCCCCTGGGCTGGTCTCCCTACTCAGCTCTGAGGAATAGAGTCTCTCTTTTTTCCTTGCCCTGTCATTTTGGTATAAATCCTGCTGACCCTCAGGATTTTCTACTATCTCCATAGGCTCAGGAGGGCGCTGTTCACCACAGATCCCCCCCCTTAAGATATCACGGGCTGGCTTCTGACCAGAGGCACAGCACGGGATTCTACTCCGGGGTCTGGCGTTGACCTGTGCGTTCTTCATCCTTTTCCTGTCTTGCACTACGGTAGCTACTTGAGCTAGGGCTGTTCTATCGTGCCAAGGCTTCAGAAGGTTAATATGATACACTTGTGTGCGTCCTGTCTGATTCTTCACGAGATAGGATACTGGACCGACTGGCCGGACCACGGTACATGGGCCTTTCCACCGGCTCTCGAATTTCGGATCAGGGCCCGACACCATCACAATAACCCTGTCTCCCACGGCTAACTGGCGTGGCCGTGTGCCTTGGTCATAGTAGTCTTTCTGTCGTCGCTGATTATGTCTTAAGTTGACTTCCGCCACTTGCGTGGTACGGCGTAAGCGACCTTTCAGATCTTTAAGAAAGTCTGGTACTCCCACTTCATGTACGTCGGGCTCAACCCATTGTTCCTTCAGGATATCTAATACCCCTCGGGGTGATCGACCATACATAAGTTCATATGGCGCTGCCCCCAGGGATGACTGCTTCCTTTCCCTGCAAGCATAGAGGACGAAGGGTAGCATCGTATCCCAGTTGGCCATATTTCCTTCTAAGCTGCGGCGCAGCATCCTTTTGATCGTCTGATTCTGTCTCTCCACTAGCCCATTGCTCTGTGGATGATAGGCCGAGGTCTTGACGTGGCGGATATCAAACGCTTCCCACACTTGGGCTAGGTACTTGGAAAGGAAATTGCTTCCTCTATCCGTCAGAACTTCACGAGGGAAACCCACCTCGCAAAACAGTTTGATCAGTTCCGCTGCCACGGCCTTAGCAGATATAGTACGTAGTGGCATGGCCCAAGGGAATCGTGTCGCTTGATCGATAACCACTAATATGTACTGGAATCCCCTCGGTGTCTTAATTAATGGTCCCACAATGTCCATCGCCAGTCTATGGATGGGTTCCGTAATGACCGGGGTTGATACCATTGGCACTTCTTTCGGGTGGATGGCAGAGACGCGCTGGCATGTCGGACAGGCCTCACAGAACCTCGCTGTTACTTTAAAGACGCCTGGCCAATAGAATCTCGCGAGGATCTGATCCAGCGTACTTCGGATGCCTTTATGTCCTCCGACCGGATGGTCGTGGGCCAGCCTCAGAACCAAGTTCTTGAAAGTTGCAGGCACCACTACCTGTTTACGCGTGTCGCCAGTATAGGGATCCTTGCTTTCTCTGTACAAAATGTTAGTGTCCAGAAAAAACCTCGGTAGGGTATCCCTATCACTCTGTGCCCACTTAAATGCCTGACTTAAGGCAGGGTCGTCTCGTTGTTCATTGGGAAAGGTTGGAAACTTCCCAACCAGCTCTTCGGGCACCCAGGGCAATTCCTGGCCAGCCTGGGTTTCTGCCCTATGCTGAGAACGTTCTTGCCTCTCCTGGCGCTTCTGCGCTCTTGGTTTCTTCACCTTCTCTTCAGGTGTCTCTATTAGGTCTTCATGGGAAGGAAGACTTCTAAATGCCTCATCTATAGGATCCTCTCCCTTCTCTGAGTCCTTAGTTTGGGCTCTGGTCGCTACCATGGCTCCCTTAGGGGTTAGGCCTTGCCTCATTTCTCTATAAAAATAAGGCCAATCCCTTCCTAGAACCATAGGATTTGGAAGCCTAGGTATTACTGCAATGGGAATTTTCTTCCGCATACCTAGTGCTTTCACCTGCAGATTGTATACAGGGTATAGTGACAAGCATCCATGTACACAGCGTATCTTCACATTTCGAACAGGCTGAATCGCTATCCCTGTTGCCTGGATTTGCCGCCACAGCGCCTTGGAGAGCATCGTTTGCTCTGCGCCAGAATCAAGTATCGCAGTGGTGGCAATCCCCTGTACCTCGACCTCTATAAGAAACCCTTCACGAGCTTTATGCGCACTCTCTGCTACTAAGGCAGTCTTAAAGCAATTTCTCTGTATATGCCCTTCTCGGCCACATTTAAAACATTTGCCAGGCTGAAACCTAGCCTTTACAGTCGGCATACACATTCTGCTTGCACCATATTGAAATTTCCCCTTCCTTTCTGATTCCGTGATTGCTGCCCCCTTTAACTCACTATTGCTTTCAAGAGGCATTGCTTTGGCCTGCAAGAAGCGTTCCGTGAGGTCCACTGCCTCATGTGGGGTTTTGCAGCTTTGCAGAATCAGGAAGGTCTTTATTTCATCTGGTATAGCGTTCATATATTGCTCTAGCACTAAGCTTTCTAGTATGGACTCTTTAGTCCTATGCTCCGGATTAAGCCATTTATTCAACAATGTGCTTATCCTATACACTAGGGCTTTTGGTGACTCACCCTGTTTTAACCTCACCGCTCGCAAGAGATTATGGTAGGCTAGCGGCGTAAGGCCTAGCCTTTCCCGGACCGCTTTCTTCACCTCCCCATAATTTCCGGCAAGGTCAGGTGGCATGCTCCTGTAGGCTGCCATTGCTTCTCCTGTGAGGGAAGCTGCGAACCTGATGGCCCAATATTCCTCTGGCCATGCACTCAACTGTGCTACCCTTTCAAAACTTTCAATAAAATTGTCAATGTCATCATTGTCCTTTAACTGACCAAAGTTAAACATAGTCTCTGCGCCTAAACCATGCGCAACTATAGGAGCTAAACCTGGAGGTACGGTCGGTTTCTCCTTTGGCATCTTCTGCTCAGCTACCCAGTTTTTCAGCATGTCCAGGAGGGTGTGCTGCTGAGCCTGTATGGCAGCGGCAGTCTGCTCTTGAAACTCTAGACTCAGGTCTCGCTGTCTTTCAAGTTGGGTTGCCATCCACTTGAATATCTCCGCTGCTTCCAGCGACATCTTTGCTATCTGTGAATGCAAACAGAGAGAAAAAAAAAAACCAAGTGCGATTCCTCACACACACCAAAAAAAAACAAAACACTTTTCCCCTTTTTTTTTTTTTTTTTTTTCACTAGCTGGCCAACACCCTCAGCCCTGTATCCTTTCCCTTTCCCAGGTGGATACCTATTACCTGGCTCAGGTGTTGCGTCAAGCTTTAACAGCCTTCGTTGCAGCTGGCACACACCGATGCTGGGACTGTCTCCTTCTTCTCAGGATGGTCTGCAATCGGTTCCTTCTTATAGTTGCTCCTTTGAAGTTTCTTTCTCTGCGCGGCACCTTGCGCATGCGTGGAAGATATCCTGCCAACGTAGCCAACTTGCGGCGACCCTGCCCGGCTCAAGGGGTTAAGGACATGAGCAGCCGCTGTACTTCGTGAGGGAAGGAGGAAACCTTTGCCCCCAGGAATGCTGGGAGTTGTAGTTCCAGTTCTTCTCACTCCGAATTAAAGAAACTGTAGTTGTGGTTTCTTTATAATAAGTATTTTATTAAAGCAAAAAGGTAAATGTTCCATCACATGGCATATAATAATGCAAACAAGGGTGCTTCAAAAGGCAAACAGAAACTTCAGGTTAAATGCAACTCAAAATACAAATGCTGCTTTTTCACTTTCCAGCAAATTGTTCTCTTTTGCCTCCAGAGGTCAGTTGGCTTCACTGCACCTCTTACAGCCACAGTTACTTTCACTATGCTGAGAATCAGGTGGAGGTAATTAGAACTTCCATTTTCACGGCAATACAACAGCTTTACAGAACTCAGCTCACACACGATAAAGGCAGTTCCCTTCAGTTTGGCTTTCCTATACAACAAAATGTACAGTCCATTTGTTCACACTCAGGTATGCTTGTGTTTCCCTGGGTTACTCCTTCAAGCTGTGCTGAATTATTTGCCTCTTGTGGTACTAGCTGTTTTCTAGCCTGTAAGTCTAAAAACTGTTGGAAGCTCTGAAGTAGCAATTCAGCCTGTTCCTTATGAGAGAGGGCACTACTATCTGCTATAGCTTTTCCCTTTTGCTCAAGGCTGTTTGTCTTCTCTTCCTTTAAGATAAAGGTATTAGGATAATTGCTAGTTTCTTTGGCAATTGACTCATAGGAGGAAGAATTATCTCTATATTCAGCTTGGCAGCCGGGTGGCCAATTACTCACTGTTTGTGCAGCACTTCTGCCTGCAGACGGCTCCCAGGCTCTCCAGCTGATCTGTTTGTTGCTCTCCGGCACAAACGACGTTTCAGGGAATGATTGCTCTTTCACCTGTGCTTGTCCTGAAGTCTTTCTCCCCCAAGGCGATGCCTTCCAAGGGCTATCCACTTCAAGGTTAAATCCTCTCTGCGTGGGACTTCTGCTTATTTCCCTGGAATAGGATTGTGCAGGTTTTCTTCTTATGCCAGGTTCCAAAGTATCATTAATCACTCCACTGGCTTTCCAACCATCCCCTTGTTTCTTCTTCCAATATTCCTTCCTTCCTTTACCTCCTGTATTCCTTGTACTTCTTGTACTCCTTGTACCACCTCCACTCGTGCTTCCTCTACTCGGGTCTCTCGTCCTTCCCTTACTCGGGTCTCTTATCCGTCCTCCTTCTTCAGAGCCATGCTCTGGTTTAAATGTACATTCTCTTTTGGACACGCCCCTTCCTAGGGCTGGGTGTGCCCAATCAGAACTGCAGGGCTCCTCCCCTGGGCTGGTCTCCCTACTCAGCTCTGAGGAATAGAGTCTCTCTTTTTTCCTTGCCCTGTCATTTTGGTATAAATCCTGCTGACCCTCAGGATTTTCTACTATCTCCATAGGCTCAGGAGGGCGCTGTTCACCACAATATATAGATATAGAGATAGATAGATATAGATATAGATGGGCATGGCTTATGCCCACATAGATTATAGAAACATGTATGGTTATAAGTCTGAGGATATATGCCTGCAACGGAGCCCCACAAAAAACATTCACATGGGAAGTGTGAAGGGAAAAGATTCATCTGATAATAAGGGGGTAAAACCACCTGAAGATATATAGAGAATCTATTTCCGTGGTGCAGGAATGCATTTTAGTGGATAACCAGTATGGTTGCGTGAAAAACAGAGGATAATAGCAGTCTGGTAAGAACATGTCAGGAGTACTGGAGGACTTTGACATGTCCAAAGGACAAGGAAACGCATGGACTAAGATACCTGGATGACCCAGTTAAGGGACTCAGAGGTATCATGTATAGTAAAAGAGAATGCGTTGTCCAGTGGAGTAGAAAAAAATACCAAGCTGCAAGGAAAAAAGGGGTAAATTCCTGCCAGATTGGGAACTCCATGGACATTCACGCAGAAAAAGCTTGTCTTCTGTATCACAATAGGAGACAGAGGGTAGAAAGAACCTACATAGCCATGGAATGACTATATAAGCTTTTTCTATTATATGGAAAAAACCCTCAGAGACAAAGATGAATGCTCTACAGCAAGGGCCCATAGTAGAAAGCTTCTCTGAAGATTGCAGAGAGCATTGTACAGGAAAATTATGAGATAACTGACAGCAGTCAGAAGTGCTGCCACATCCTAGGCAAGGATATGGCTAGAAGAAGATAACCTGCAATGAGTAGTATTATGCAAGATAATGAAAGTAGCTTGCAAGAAACTTTAAAGTAAGCACTGGAACTTCTGTATGTGCAGCAACTGAACAAAGAAAAAAGGGGATCCCCCTGTATAAAAACAGGGAGAAAAACAGACAGAGGGAGCGGGGATATTTCCGTCCCTGTCTGATGGGTTGTTCAGTGCATTGAAGGATAGTAGAAAATCTACACTGGAAAGAAGAGAAGTGTTTCAGTATGGTACCAACTCGAGCAGGGGAAACCCTGAAAGAGTGGGGGTTGGTAGATGACGTACCATATGGTAAGTCAGCTGAAGGAAAAAATGTCCATGTGGGGACAGAAACTATCATGGGATAATTATAATCTCCCTTTATGATAAAAAGAAAGGGAGAATTCTGTAACCCATGGACAAAAATATCCGAACAGCTTAGCATACTGAAAAGGAAAACCAGTGTAGAGTTTGAAGAATAACTTCTGGTAAGAAGTTAACTATAGAATTGCAACATACAGGAACCTATGGTTGCTGGCTATGATTAGCCTGGTTAGGATCTGGAGACTTCAGACTAGGATGAGATGTCCCTTGTTTGGGTACATCTGGATGATGGGCAGGAGAAGGGTGAAACTTTCTTTTCTTAGGAAAAGAAGGCTTGGCAGGACATTTCTTACGTCCTGGGGAAAAAGAAGGCTTAGGACGGTTTCCAGAACTAGGAAAGTCAGTGGAGCAATGAGCAACCTGACGTAAAGCCTCTTTATTGAAGAGATTTTCTCCAGTCCAAGGAGAATTACCCAGTGTATGTTGTGCCCATCTGCTCAAGTCTGAAGCTTGCAGCCAGGCTGTACGACGTGCTCCAATGGCAATAGCAGAGGATCTGCTGACAGACTCAAGAGTCTAGAGAAGCACGAGAAAGGAACCAAGAGATATTCCTGCTATGATTAAGAAGCAAGGAATAGTTAGAGGCCTTAGGTTCTGACAAAAAAGGAGACAAGAGAGAAAATTTCTCTGTGACCTCCTGAAGTGTCAGACTCATATAGAAAATATATGAAATAATTCTTGAAGCCAGCATAGAAGTTTGGAAGGTTTGACGTCCAAAGGCATCAAGTGCTTTAGATGCACGACCTGGCGGATAAGAAGAATGCTTCTTCTTACTTTTTACCTTTCTCAATGCTGATTCCACTACCATGGAATGATGTGGAAGATGGTTTTTCTGAAACCCTGGAGAGGGAGGTACCTGATACAGAATGTCCATGGCTGTAGAAGGTAAGGGAACCCTCATAGGTGATTCCCATATCCTCAGAAGAAGGTCCTGTAAAGAATGATGTAAAGGAAGCATTATATTTTCCTTTTCTACAGGATCTTGGTCAAGAGAAAAACCAGGAATAGGAATGGCAAGAAAGGTTGCCATGTCAAGGAGAAAGTTCTGAAAAGAAGGATTTTCAATAGGAACTAATCCTGGGCAAGCTGAGGTTGAAGGAGCAGCTTGAGCACCAGAAGAGATAGGAAACTGGTGCAGAAAAAGAATCCTGCTCAATGGACAGTGATCCTGAGAGTTCTGATTTGAAGCAGTTAGTACTGCATCGTGAGTGCCTGGTATCGATTCCAAACTAGGCATAGAAAGGATCAACGGCACCGATGGAACTGCAGGAATCGATCCCGACACCGGTATCGGTATCGGGGACAATAATGTCATCGAAGCAGTATTCGGGGGCTGCTGAAGTGGTACCGAGGTAAGCCAAGAGCCTTGATGAATATCCTCGGTACTGTGAAGCCGGAAACGATAAGGATCGGTTCCGAAGCGCGTCGGTATGAAATCATCTAGACTGGATATCGATTCCAGACTCGGCATCGAAGCGAGCGAGTCCATCGATACATGTCTAGAAAGTACCGACGTTGTTTGTGGTATCGGCGATGCCGATACAGGAAGGTTAATCGGAGTCGTATCGATCGGTACCAAAGGTACCGAGGACGTCCGAAGACGATGCCCGGTGAAGAGAGGAACACTCGACACCGGCGCCGATGTCGGGGAATCAGTACCGCTCGAAGCCGATACCAACCCCGAGCATGGCGAAGGTATAGGACAGTCAATCTGGGTCGTATCGATCGGCCCCGAAGGTACCGAGGATACCAGATGACGATCCCAGGTGAAGAGTGGAACACTCGACACCGATGCCGATGCCGGGGTATCGGTACCGCTCGAAGCCGGTACCAACCCCGAGCATGGTTGGGATATAGGAAAGTCAATTTGAGTCATATCGCTCGGACCCGAAGGTAGCGAGGATGCTCGATGACGATCCCTGGTGAAGAGTGCAGCACTCGACACCGATGCCGATGCCGGGTTATCGGTACCGCTGGAAGCGGATGCCACCCCCTGGCAGGCCCAGGTATGTTCTGTGAGGGGTGAGCCCCAGGAACAACCTGAAACCCCGTAATTGCTTTGGAGCCCGAAGACTCCCACCGAGGTTTTATTGCCAAAGAGGTCTTGAGGGTAAGGCCGGAGCCGTCATCATGCTGGGCATGAGACTTACCCTTCAAGAATTGTCTAGTCTTGACAGACTGTTTGTGGGTTACCTGATCCTGGAGAGAAGAATAAACCGGTGTCCTCACTTCAGGAGGAAAAACGGCATCGAGGGAAACTCGAAAAAGGGAAGGTCTTCTCCCAACAAAATAGCCTGAGGAATCAGGGGAAAAAGGGTCAGGACCCAAACAGGTTAGACACCAAGAATTGGAGTCTAAAAAGAAAAATAATTTTCCACAGTGAAGGCACTCCTTAGGAGAAGAAGGCTCCATGTTGGAAAAGGCCTGGTAGGCCCAAAAAAGTTAAACAAAAAACTGAGGAAAAATATTTCTCTAAGTTTGAAAAAGAAAATAATAAAGCACCGGCGGTACCGGTATCGGCGGGAAAAACAGCCGCGACCACAAGAAAATAAGAAAAATAAGGATTTTTAAAGAAAAAATTTTCTGCAGTGACAGGAGGACGTCCTGTTGGCTCCGCGGAAAAATGAAAACTGAAGAGAGGCAGTGGGAAAGGCGGGAAGTCACCGCGCAGGCGCGAGGGATGCTCCCAAAAGCTTTCTGATTGGATGCTGGGGAGCATTCCCATGCAGGCTCCGTCGGTACCGACGTACCCATATGTGAAGACTCATTCCTGCTTGTTCCTGGAGATACAACAGCACTGGCATCATGCCTCAGGGGAGTCGGAATGCCATTTCTGTGGGGATCTGATCTCCTACGGGAAGACAGGAAGAGGTCTTTGCCGCGATCACAGTGCTCTTCTGCCTGCAGAGGATGAGATCTCCACAGGCAACCTGCTGCCTTCCAGGTGGTGATCACTGCCTTTCTCCATGGACAAGCAGGATGCGTCAGCCACACTTGATGACGTCCTCCGGGCAGCGCCATAGATACGGAAGTGCTCTCCAGAGCTCAGAAAGGTGAACCTTTGAGCATGCACAGGTAGACCCCAACTCACTGGTCCACCCCTAGCCCGGCCAGTCTTTTTTCTTCCGCCTTGCCAGCAAGACGGATCTAGCTCTCCAGCTTCAATCAAGATCTAAAATTTCCAAACCGAGGTATAAAAAATTCCCCATCTGCAACAAGAAGATGAACAGCATGGACACACATAACCCATGTGTCCGAGGCTTGGGAGCCAGGGCTCTCCGTTGGGCCTCCTCTAAGCAGGATCGGACTATCCAACATCATGGCACTGCCAGCGTGGCCGTTAGCTCCGCCCCTCACCCCTCTATTGGTCAGGAACAGGACAGCCCAGGAAGCAGATGTCACAGCACTGATACCAGAAGCCGTGCCGACTCGGAGAGTCCCGAGCACCGTGCCGTCAACACCAACTTGCTTCAGAGCCTCCTCCTCTCACCGCCAAGCAGCAAGATCAGCATGGGGCCATTCAAAGTGCCGACCACACCCATTTTCGGTGCCATCTTCACAGAAGTAGCAGCGGCAATGGGAGAGGTAAGAGGCCACCACACAGCAACATCAGTGCCAGGAGCAGCCGCGAACCATGCAAAGACAGGAGACTCAGGGCCAGCAGCACCAGCAGTGGATCCAGCATCAGACAGCACAAAAGACGCACCAGGCATGACAGCCATGGCCAACACCATGCTTCTCGACGAGAGGGTAAGAGCAAAGGAGAATCCAAGTGCAAGCAGCATTCCAACTTCCCCTCCTCCAGCTCCAGCCCACATTCTAGGAGCAGAAGGCGTAACCACAAGGGAAGGAATGCAGGCAACTCCTCGGCCATTCTCAGACTCCTCACGTGACTAGTCGAGCAGATGGCCCCTCCACCTCCCATGACTGTACCTGGCAACGCAAACTCTTCATCCCCGGTGCGCAGCATCCCAGACCGCACACGATCCACCTCGCTGTCTCCTGAAGCACAGTCGCCGGACAGCATGGCTGACGGACAGGATATTGAGGTGGTCATCATCGGCTCTGCATCCACCAATCAGACCCCCTCGGAGGAGGGACCCTCCCTGGATGCTGAGAATCAACCACCCCGCACGGAGGACCTCACCTATCCCAAGTTTATAAGGAAGGTGGCAACCACATTGGCCCTAGTGGTACCGGACACGTCTGAGGAACCAGAACCGGAGGTCTTGAAGTACCTTAACTCTCTGAAGCCCTCCTTCATGCTGCCAATCCACCAGAAACTGCGGAACAATCAACTGAGACTATGGCAGACCCCTGCCTCGGTGCGACCCTTCTCAAGAAGGCTTGACACCAAGTACCAGGTCCAACCCCTGCCTGAATTTACAAAACCTCAACTGGTCCACCAGTCTATCATTGTGTCTTCTGCTTTGAAAAGGGTGAAGTCCTCACGCACCCACTCAAACAACCCACCTGGTCGAAATCACAAGCTCCTGGATGACATCGGCAAGAAAGTCTTTCAAGGGGCCATGCTCAGTGTCAGAATCACACATTTTTTAAATTACAGTTTGGGCATTTTAGATCTTGATTGAAGCTGGAGAGCTAGATCCGTCTTGCTGGCAAGGTGGAAGAAAAAAGACTGGCCGGGCTAGGGGCAGGCCGGTGAGGTGGGGTCTACCTGTGCATGCTCAAAAAGGTTCACCTTTCTGAGCTCTGGAGAGCACTTCCGTATCTATGGTGCCACCCAGAGGACGTCACCAGGTGTGGCTGACTTATCCTGCTGTCCACGGAGAACCCCCATTGCAGGTAAATAACCTCACTTTCCCTCCTGTCTGCCTGTGGGAGATCAGATCCCCATGGGCAGACAGGAGGAGAATGCTGGCGATTGCAGCAGCACAGCTTTAGTGGGGCCAGGGCCCATATGGCCCATCCCTTTCCAACGCCTCTGACATGCCTGAAAATGCTAGGGCTGGCCGTGTCCGTGCATGAAGTCGTGAGGTTGCCATGTTTGTGCACTTGGATACATAAAAATAAGGACCAGCCATTTCACTGGGTGAACAATACATTACAATAGGAATATTAAAAGAAAACTTGCTTTGTATATTCTCTACCATTTTACGAGTACTCCCCGCCCCTTACTGATTGTTGGCTAATGGATGATGGGCAGAGGGTTTAGGAATTCTAAGCCGGTATGTTTCTCACTTTAAATAAATATTCTGTGTGATTTCTGTATCCAACCTATTATCATGTTTCTTTTGCAAGTCAATGCTTGTTAATTTTTGTTAATAACTATAAATAAAAAAAATAAAACAAAATTAAAAGAAAAATTGAGAGCTATCCAAGAAGGCAAGGCATTCACTTCTAAACTAATTTGTCATTTCAAAACAAAAGAAAGAGGACTGAATAGGGAAATGTGCTTCTTCAGCTCACGTATCAATGCCTTTGACTCCACCACTGTAATTCAACTGGGGAGTTTCTCTCACCCCTCCATCCTTTGCATTACCTAGCTCAAGGTAATATAGATACTTAATCCAATTAAAAGATCTCACCTACCACTTATTTCTTGACCTAAAAAAAATGTTTTTCTGATATCAGGTGTCATCTTTCCGTTTCCTGGTTTTTTTTATGAAAATGAGACCACAGAAAAAGAAACACGAGCACAGGGGGGAAACCCGAAATAGTATCGCAATGAGTTAAATTCTGATTATGATTACAGTTTAGGAAAAAAAAACACACTTCAGGCGGAGGCATTTCTGATGATCAGGCAGAATAGAATTAAACAATGCAAACAAAATTCTCTGCTGCAGCAGGTTTCCATGAAAGATGTTAGAAGTGTTTAAAAAATAACCAGGGGGTGAGCACAGCTATTCATCAGACACATGAATCTTGTATGTTAGTGAACTGGGCACGCAGACAGATGGTTACAATTCATTTTCCTGTTGAATACAGACAGTGAACACAGCACATAAAAAACAGACATTAGTAGCAGATAAAGCCCTCCAGGCTCATTCAGTTTTGCCTTTTGTGCTTGCCTCACAGGGCCAGCCCAACCATCACGCAAATTAGGCAGTCACCTGGAGTGGCAGCTTCTCAGGGGATGGCAAAAAGCAGGGCTTTCAAAGCTAACCAATAAATTCTGACAGCCAGGGGGCATGAGGCTTAAGGCTTGCCTAGGGCACCAACGCCTTGAACTAATTCTGGGCCGCCCTGATGCCTCATCTGCACATTGCCAAAGATCCTCCGAATCAGTCTGAGGCCTTCTTAAATTTTAATGCTGTTTTTATCCCCAAACATCTCTTCTGGTTCTCTTTCAAATCCAGGCTGAAAACTCACCTCTTTGAGGCTGCTTTTGGATCCTGATCCGCTTAGTCTCCCATGTGTTTCCTTACTATTCCGGTAGACATATCCTTGTCCCCAGCTGTTGCGTTGCCTGTCTTGACTAGATTGTAAGCTCTGATGAGCAGGGACTGTCTCTTTACATGTGTCTGTGCAGCACTGCATTCATCTTGTAGCACTATACAAATGATGAGGAGTAGTAGTAGTATTTATTTATTTAACAGGTCTTATATACTGCTATATCATTTCAATCAAAGCAGTTTACATTGTAACTTAAACTTGGTAATGTACATTAAACAGGGACATTGATAACTTGGACTTTTCTGAGGCAATGGAGGGTTAAGTGACTTGCCCAAGGCAACAAGGAGTGCTATTGGGAATCAAATCCTGGTCTCTGGGTTCCCAAGGCAGTGTTCTTAACCATTAGGCTACTCCTCCACTCCAGTAGTAGGAGTAATAGTAGGGAAAGGAGCAATGATGTTCCTTTTTTGTTAAATAACTATGTTACATGTTCTCCCCTCTATCCTTTTATTCCTTCTGACTTCTGGGCTCTGTCTCTTTCTTTTATGACTCCTCAACATTTTCTCTTCCTATTGCTCATACTCCCTAATTGTCTCACCTCCTACCAACACCTTCAAGCCCCTTCCCCTTATCTCACCTTTACCATCCTCACTTCCCCCATCATCTTGTCCCTTACCCTATCATCAGCTCTTGAGCTTCACCACTTTCTCCCTCTCATTCAGATATCTCCTCTCTCTCTCTAAGGCAACCTCACTCTCCTTTCCACCATACTGATTCCTCTTGCCCCGTACTCTGCTACTCCTTCTCTGGTTCTCATCCGGAGATATCAACCCCAACCCTGGCCCCCTAGACCTTTGTCACACTCCAAGAACAGATCCTAACACAACTGCTCAAATCTTATTCATATCCCTCTCCTCTCTCCCTTTTTCATGTGCCTTATGGAACACACACTCCATCTCCAACAAGCTTGCCTTTACTCGTGATCTCTTTATCTCTAGTGCTCTCCATCTCCTTGCTCTAACTGAGACCTGGCACCTCCCAGAGGACTCTGCTTCAGTCGCTGCTCTGTCATGGCAGTAATCAATTCTCTCACACGCCTCATCCCACTGTCTCCTTCCTGTCAATTTCAACCCCTCCTTCTGCCTCATTCTCACTCCTTTCCCTCCTTTGAAGTCCACTCCATCTGGCTTTTTTACCCACTACCTCTCTGATTAGCTGTTATTTAACGACCCCTGACAAGTCCACCTCTAGTTTTCTCTCTGACTTTGACTCATGGCTTTCCTTCTTTCTGAATTCATATTCCCCCTCCCTTGTTCTTGGGGATTTTAACATTCATGTTGATAACCCCTCTGACCCTTATGTTTATAGTTCCTCTCCCTTACCTCATCATTCAACCTCCAGCTTTGCTCTACTGGCCCCACTCACCAGCAAGGCCACTGCCTCGACCTTGTATTCTTCTCTAATTGCTTACCCTCAAACATCTGTACCTCACTTCTCCCCTTATAGACCATCACCTGCTAAACTTCACTCTTCATCACCTACCACCTCAACCTCGCCCTGTCTCCTCCAATCTCTTTGATAATGCCTCTGTATAAGTCTTTGGTGTGACCTCATTTGGAGTATGGTGTGCAATTCTGGAGACCGCACCTTCAAAAGGATGTGAACAGGATGGAGTCGGTGCAGAGGGTTGCTACTAAAATGATTAATGGGCTTCATTATAAAGCATATGAGGACAGACTTAAGGATCTTAATATGTACACCTTAGAGGAAAGGCGGGATAGAGGTGATATGATTGAGATGTTTAAATACCTCCGTGGCATAAATGTTCAGGGAGAGAGCCTCTTTCAATTGAAAGCAAGTTCTGCTACGAGGGGACATGGGATGAGGGTGAAGGGAGATAGATTCAGGAGTGATATGCAGAAATATTTCTTTACGGAAAGAGTAGTGGATCCGTGGAATAGTCTCCCAGTGGAGGTGGTGGAGATGAGGACAGTAACTGAATTCAAAAAAGCATGGGACAAACAGAGAGGATCTCTAAAGGTAAAAAGTGGACTGTTGTAGTTGTTGTTATGGAAGGACAGACTAGATGGGCCTTGTGGTATTTTTCTGTCATCATGTTTCTATGTTTCTATGTTTAGAAATCTTCATGCTATTGACCCATTGGCTCTCTCCTCCACTGTCTTCTCACCTCTTTCCTCCACTATGTCATCTGAGTCTGTTGATGAGGCAGTAGCTTCCTATAACACTGCACTCTCCTCGGTTCTGGAGCTCTTGCTCCGCCCGTGCCACATCCTGTGAGGCATACTGTACCTCAATCCTACATTCCTGCACCTGCTCAGCTGAGCGTGCTTGGCTCATATCCCGCACTCTTGCAGACTTTCTACACTTCAAATTCATGTTTGTCTCTTTCCAGCCAGCCATAGCACTCGCCAAACAAAACTATTATGCCCTTCTGGCTAACTCTCTTGCCTCTGAACCTCACCGTCTCTTTACAACTCTCAACTCTCTCCTCAAAGTGCCTCCGACTCTGACCCCTCCCTCCCTTTCTGCTCAAATCCTGGCCGACTACTTCCATGACAAAATCCAGAAGATCACACTCCAATTCCCCATGAGGTCAGCTACTCCCCCTCTTCACTCCCAACTTTCCCCTCTACCTCTGCTACCCTTTCTTCCTTTTCTATGATCTCTGAGGAGGAAACTACTCACCTTCTTTCCTCATCCAAACTCACTACCTGCTCCTCTGCTCCTATTCTCACCTGTCTCCTTAACTCCATCTCCTCCACTGTAGTCCCTTGTATCTCTCATATTTTCAACCTATTGCTCTCCACTGCAACTTTCCCTGCAGCATTCAAGCATGCTGTGGTCAATTTTCTCCTCAAGAAACCCTTACTAGACCCTACCTGCCCTTCTAACTATCGATCCATCTCCCTCCTCCCCTTTGTTTCCAACTACTTGAACATGCGATTTACCGCTGTTGCCTCGACTTTATCTCCTCTCAAGTCCTTCTGAATCCTCTACAATCTGGCTTTCATCCTTTACATTCTACCAAAACGGCTCTTGCCAAAGTCTTCTGTGACTTGTTCCTGGCAAAATACAAGGGCCTTTACTCAATCCTTATCCTTCTTGACCTTTCTGCTGCTTTTGACATTGATACCTTGTCGTCACTTGGTTTTAAGAGCTCTGTGCTATCCTGGTTCTCTTCTTATCTCTCCCATCACTCCTTCAGTGTTTGTTCTGATGGATCCTCCTCTGCTGCTGTCCCACTCTCAGTTGGTGTACCCCAAGGATCTGTCTTGGGTCCACTCCTTTTCTCTATATATACCCAGTCCCTTGGTGCACTCATCTCTTCCCATGGCTTTCAGTACTATCTTTATGCTGATGACTCCCAATTCTATCTCTCCACATCTGAAATCTCTCCAGCAATCCAGACCTGGATGTCTGCCTGCCTTTCTGGCATTGATGCTTGGATGTCTCACCATGGCTTGAAATTGAACATGGCCAAAACTGAGTTGCTTATTTTATCCCCTAAACCCTCCTCTCCCCTTCCTCCTTTCTCAGTCTCTGTGAATAACTCTCTACTCCTCCCCGTTTCCTCAACTCGCAACCTTGGGGTCCTCTTCGACTTCTCTCTCTCTCCTTCTCCACACACATCCAACTGATAGCTGAAACCTGCCATTTCTTTCTCTACGGCATCACCAAAATTCACCCATTCCTTTCAGAACACACTACTAAGACACATCTACTCTTTAGTCACCTCCCATCTTGACTATTGTAACCTACTCCTTGAGGTCTCCCTCTGAATCATCTCTCGCCCCTTCAATCTGTTCAACATTCTGCTGTGCGGCTAATCTTCCACCAACCTCATCATGCTCATATTACCCCTCTTCTCATGTCACTTCATTGGCTTCCTATCCATTTCCACATTCAGTTCTCCTGCAGACCTATAAGTGCATTCACTCTCATCTACATCCCTCCTTGGGAACTGTGCTCTACTGGCAAATCGCTTCTATCTGTGCCTTTCTCTTCTGTTGCTAACTCTAGACTTCACTCTTATCACCTTGCTGCTCCTTATGCCTGGAATAAACTACACGAGTCTGTATGTCGGGCTTCATCTCTGGCCCTTTTCAAATCCAAGCTGAAAACTCACCTCTGCTGCCGCTTTCGGATCTTGATTCACCTAACCTCCTTTGTGTTTCCTTACCATTCCCCCTAGATGTATGCTATGTCTACAACTACTATGTTGACTGTCTTGACTAGATTGTAAGCTCTGATGAGCAGGGACTGTCTTTTATATGTGTCTGTGCAGCGCTGCGTATGCCTTATAGTGCTATACAAATGTTCAGTAGTAGTAGTAGTAATATCCCAAAGATGAGGCTAGAGATGTCTCTGTGTTGTAGACAAATGTTCCAAGTTTAAACTGGTCTCTTAGAACGTGAAGCAGAGCTGAGGATCTTGCTTTGCAGAGCAGAGAAAGTAGTAGCTTACAATTTCCTAATACAATGAACTTGGTGATAAAATAGAAGGTAGAGGGGCCTCTCAGACACAAAACAATATGCAAAGTAGTTGGGTAAGAACCTGGCAGAGGAAACACAGAAGGGAAAATACTACAAAGGAAACCATCTGGAGGAGACAAACAAAGAAATCTGCTCATGAGGTAATTGGGGAAGTTGAGACATATGAAGGCAGTAACAACAGAGGGGTAGGGTGGTAAAAGAAAAGGAATGTGAGATTCTTAGTGCAGGGGAGACTGGTTGGGGGTATATGTGACAGCAACAAGGGATTGGCACCAGGATCTGAGGGCAAGAGGGAATTTGTGCCTGGGGATGTGCGCACAAGAGGGCACACTGTATTGGGGGGAGGGGGAGGGGGAGATCATGGGGAACGAGGGAGGAAGAAGGACCTGAGTAGGGGGAGAAATTATTTTTAGCAGATCACAGAGCCTCTATTCCTCTTCTTCCCTCCTCCTATCCTATGATTCAAGAAGCCTTCCTATCCATTATCTTCTCTCCCTTCCTTACCATAACTAGATCCCCTCCCAGTGCTAACACTTAAGATTCCTATTAACCATCCAAAAAATTATTATAGGGATACACATGCAAAGTCCAAAATCTTTTTCTATAATGAATAAGAAAAGCCCTCACTTGGTTTGTAACTTGTCATGCTGCAAGCACGTGTGTGCATTGGTGATGCTGAGAGCTACAGTATATTATAGGTAACTTATCTACTGGCAGGGTCTCTCAAGATGGACAGGTCTCAGCGGAGATGCCAAACAGAGACAAACGACATTTCTACGACAATGGCAACAATACTGGCATTACCTGCAGGGAAGAAAAGCCTGGCAATGTACTTCAGTATTTTGCCATTAAAACCCAATGGATAGTCACAACAAAACAAGTTGCAATATAGTGCTGAAAAATAAGACCACCGGGTCAGAAAGCACTCGACTACTGGGGAAGAGCTGAAGACATTTCAGAGTAAAGCCAGCATTTATGATGTGGTTGGAACAAAGCTCTCAGGACATCTGACTGCTGATGTAGCTGCACATGAAATGAGTGGCAGAAGCTGCAAAGGTGTCTTACATATTGGGATATGGAACATACGAAGCATAAACCAAGGGAAGTTGGAAATGGAGAGTGTACAGCTCGATCTGTTGGGTGTCAGAGAATTGAAATGGACTGACATCAAACACATTGTATCTGATGATCACATGGTATACTATGCTGGAAGTGAAAGATAAAGAAGAAATTACATTGCATTTATAATTAAGAAACTTGCAAGAAATGTAATGCAAAATGATGCAATCAGTGAACCCTTAATTTCTATTTATCTACGAGGAATGCTTATCAACCCAACTATTATTCAGATATAAGTGCCAACAACAGTTGCAAAAGAGGAATAAGCTGATCAGTTCTATGAACAAGTAAAAGCTGAAATTGTCTTTATCTGCTGTCATATACTATGTTACTATGACAGAACATACAAACAAGATACATTGATAGTCATGGGTGACTGGATCACAACAGTTGGGAACAAAGAAGGTGGTAATGCGGTTGGAAAATATGGGGTTGGCAACAGAAACGAAACTGGAGAAACTGATAGAATTCTACAAGACCAACAATATATTCATCTCAAACACCTTCTTCCAGCAACACAAGCGGCAACTGTACACATGGACTTTGCCCAATGTATTGTACAAAAATCAAATTGATTGCCAGAACACCTATAGTTCTCATGCACATGCTTTACATGAATCAAGAAGTAACAGTTCAAACAGAATAAGAAGAAACATAATGGTTTAAAATCAGCAAAGGTGTATGACAAGATTGCATATTTCCCCCTACCTATTTAATTTATAGCAGAGCAAATCACCAGAAAAGCAGGACTGTATGAAGGCAACAGAGGGATGAAGATTGGTGGAAGACTCATCAACAACCTTTGCTATGAAGAAACCATGTTACTGGCTGAAAGTGAAGACAATCAGAAAAATTTGCTTATCAAGATCAAGGAAGGTTGTCTTAAAAGGGGGCCTGCACCTTAACATGAAGAAGACAAAGAGCCTGATTACTGGCAAAATCAGCCATTTCATTCTTGATAGAGAAGAAATAGAAATATTAGACAACTTTACCTTGCTTGGATCAATAGTCAATAAAGAAATGACAAGCAGTGAAGAAATCCAGTGATGTACTGCTCCTTGGCAGAACAGCTATGAAGGAGCTAGACAAGATTCTCAAGTGCAAAGATGTATTTCTACATACAAAGATTTGATTTGTCCAAGCCATGGTATTTTCAATAATGTCATATGGATGCGAAAGTTGGACAGTGAAGAAGACAGTAAGAAAATTGATGCTTTCAAAATATAGTGCTGGAGAAGACTACTATTACTACTATTTATCATGTCTATAGTGGTACTAGACATACGTAGCACTGTACAAATAAACATAAGAGACTGTCCCTGCTTGACACAGCTAATATTCTAATCAGGACAGACAAATAGATCAAATAAGAAATTAGGGAGTCGCATTATGGGAACTGATGAAACACAACATGGGTATTAAATAGGAGAATAAGGGATTTAGGATTAAAAAAGCAACCTCAAATGGTGGGGATGCAGTGGGAGGGGAAGGGATGGGAGGTGTGGTCCTACAATATTAACCATCTGCTATAGTACGCTATTTGTTAGTGACATATTTGCTTTGATGTATTCCTCTTGTATAATTTAGGAGGTGGGTTGGGGGGGGGGGTTACAGGAATATGGGCTGGTGGGTTAAGGGAGTAGCAGAATCTTTGTATTAGTGATGGCTGTAAAAGCACTGAGCCTATTTTTCATTTTGTATTTATTATATACTGCCATTCATGATATCAAAGTGGTTTACATTTGAACAAACTGAAATTACATTAAACAGGGCATTATAACTATTTTACAGGGAACATGGGCAATGGAGGGTTAGGTGGCTTGCCCAAGACCACAAGGAGCACCTGTGGGACTAGAAACCCGTCCTTCTGGCCCAAGGTTGTGTCCTCTAGTGGGATCTGAACCCCCTGACCTTCCGGCCTGAGGTATCTTGCACCAACCACTAGGCCACTCCTCCACTCCACTATTTGTGGTGCATTTTGGTTGAATTGTGTTGACTGGTTATTTCAATAAACATTTCCATTTAAATAAAAAAGAAACCTCAAAAAGGTGAGTTTTTAATCTGAATTTGAATAGGACCAGAGATACAGCATGATGTACTGACTCAGGAAATCTATTCCAGGCATTCAGCACAGCAAAGCAGAATGAAAGGAGTCTGGATTTAGGGGTGGAGGAGAAGGGCAAAAATAAAAGTGATGTGCCCAATGAGCAATGTTTCTGAGGAGGCATGCAAGGAGACATAACGAGGAACTGCAGAATGAATGGTCAGTAAGAGAAGTCTGGACTGCATGTGGGAAGGGATAGTGAGCCAGGGAAGTGACTTTGAGAAGCGGGGTTATACAGTAAGAGTGTAGCAACACTGGCAGAAGATAAGCGTGCATCTGAGTTTTGAATAGATTGACGGGGAGTGAGATGGTTTAGTAGGAGACCATGGACTGCCCAAAGAACAAATCAGTCAGTGCTAGAGGAGATCAAACCTAAGCTTTCTTTAGAAGCTCAGATGACAAGTCTTTGACTTGCATACTTTGGACACATCATGTAAAGAGAAAGATCAAACATCATCATGCTTGGCAAGGTTAGTGCAAAAGAGGAAGGCCAGCAATGTGTTGGATCACAAGGTTAGTGCAAAAGAGGAAGGCCAGCAATGTGTTGGATCAATACAATAACAGCAGCTATGGATGCCACTCTGTCTTTATCTTTATCTTTTATCTTTATTTACATTTGATAAACCACTATTGTAAATAACATTAAGCGGTGTACAATAAAAAGGAAGGATTTCACACTGCAAACCAAGAAAAAGGAACGCCAATAATAAAATAGGAAAGAAGGAGGCAGGACAGAGCAGTAACATCACATTAAATGCCAAATCATAGGACAAACATAGCCCAACCGGGCAACATAGACAAACGAACAGGGGACAGACAAGTGACAGCCTAGAAAAAGACAAAGACAAACAAGGCAATCAGGGAGGGGCCTCTGGGGGGAGGTCGTATGCTTTCTGAAATAGGTAAGTCTTAAGTAGGGACTTGAACTGAGGATAAGAAGATTCTAGCCGAAGGGGAGTGGGTAGCATGTTCCATAGGAGGGGTTCAAAAAAGAAAAAAGCAGAATGGCGGGTCTGTTCTGAGAAGGTGAGGGAAGAGAAAGGCGATTGGCATGGATTGAACGAAGTTGACGGTGAGGTGAATGTAAAGAAATGCAGTCTGCTAAGTAAAGAGGATTGCCAGTGTAAATGGCTCGATGGATCAAGATCAGAAATTTGTAATGAAAGTGAAAGCGCAGAGGTAGCCAATGTAACTGGATGAGGATGGGAGTAATGTGATCAAAGCGACTAGAAAATGTGACAAGGCGCGCTGCCGTATTTTGAATCCGTTGCACTCTTTGGAGCTGTCAACAATTAGCTGCCTGACTGAAGAGCAAACACAGTTTAGGACAACTATTCAGAAGGTTGCCATGAGTTGACATAGACTCGAAGGCACTTAACTGGAATAAGAAAAACATATTAGCTGAGAAAACACATCACAGAATTTTCTCCTCCATGCCACAGTATCCACTCTTGAGCTCCACAGGGGCCTGTGACTGTCATACAGCTCTTGAAAACAGGGCTGCTAATTCTTACAATAAATATGCAAACTGAATATGCCTAATAATTTTGTCTTATTAAATTTGCGAAGATATGGAAAGGCTGTGGGAGACGCTGAGTATGTTTTCAGTTCTGGGATGCGAGGGGGTGATGCTGGGCCCCTTACTGACTGTGGACCTTTTTCAAAGGAATGCTGTGATTGTCGATGACTAACTAAAGATGTCTCTCTTGCCAGTTAATCACATGCAGCTGCAGCCCAGCCAAGAGCTGAAGCCCTGGGTAAGTCCCGTTGTGTTCTCCAGTTGCAGACTCCTCCTAAGAGGCAGCAGAAAAGACTCATTACCCAGAGCTGCCCTCGGTGCTGGGACTCACAAGGAAGCTTCTTGCCCTACTTATAAGGTACCACATCGCCTTTATCCTTGGTGCAGCTTTCAGGAGGAGAAGAAGGATCCAGAACTGTCTTTGCAATTAGCTCACACCTTTCTCAGAAGTTCAAGACGAGTTACATTCAGGTACAGTAGCTATTTCCCTGTCCTCGCAAGGTTTACAATCTAAAGAAAGATTCTTCCATTGCAAGAGTGAAAAAAAAAGATTTTTCTACTTAGCGTGGGCTGGGTTAGGGCTGGAGTACATACAGTGTCTGGAGATTAGCAGTTCTTAGGAATATTCCTCATCTTTTCCTGTGATTGTCTCTTATCAGCGCGAGTCTGTAGGGAGTTAACCTCAGGTAACCTCAGCCTGGAATGGGAAGTGATTCACTTCCAGGCATTCATTCTCTAGGTTTCCAGTAAACATTGGGAGGTTGTGCATCTGAGTGCTAATCTGCCTTTTCAAAACTCCAATATACCAGAAATGTTGAGCTATTACCAAACCAAAAATCGCACAAAGAATGATAAAATATTAATATCACACCCCCAGCAAATTAGATAAACAAAAAACTCTCAATATATTAAATATAGTAATACAAGCCCAAAATTATAGTTTTATCAGGCTCTGTAGAACCTATGCACAAGAACAGTAGCTATCCATATAGAGCAACAACATATCCAGAAAAAAGGGGAGAAAAAGATCTCAGAGTGCAAATATATCCCTCCATGTGGCGGAAATTCTGCCATAGGGGAAATGAGTGCAAATGCATTAACAATCTCAAACAACTCCCCAAAATAACAATATATTGTAACTTAACCATTCACTGGATATTAAAGAAGTACTTATTCAATAGTCCCCAAAACTTTTGAAAATAATTTTGTTAATGAATTTTCATTAATATTTTTTAAATAAATTTTTATTCAGAAATATTCATAACATTAGATTGCATCACCTTAGATAAGCACCTAAAAGGAATAGTGCTCGCAAATCATCGAGCACACCAAAACACAAATACTGCATGCATTGGACCCTGCAAAGAGGATGTAAAGCTAAATAAGGTCACCCATAGAGACTGTAACTAACAAACTTATCCTTTAACCACCAGTATCTTGCACATATCCCACACCCGCCCCACAAAGATCTTCATTTCACTTGGCTGGGCTTCTTCAGGGCTGAATCAAACTCCTTACCAGGGAAAACTCTATGAAGAAATTAGCATCTGACTACATGATTTTTAAATCAAGCAATTGCCAATCAAAGACAAGCTAACTCATCACTGGCTAAGCCCCTATCTGAAATCATCAGATTGTTTGATGATATTCTGTTAAGATGAGGTCCAGAGTGGAAGCGATATAGAACTACATAGCCAACACCTACCCAGCTAATTCAGCTGGTTAATCAATTACCAACCCCCCCCCCCCCCTCAATTTTTCCATTCAAACCAATTGGTTTCAAAATGTTAAGAGTATCCAGTGCTGTTCGCACTGCAATAATAACTTTCCACGATCACCACCTCTAATGTTAGAAGGGATGAAATCAATTTCCATACAGCAGAGGTCTAAAAAATTATGATTATGTTGTAAACAATGGGTAACAAGTGGTGTTTCTTCCCGAGACTTAGATAGATTGCTCTTATGTTGAGACAAACGAATTCTCAATTGTTGCATGGTTTTCCCACCATAAAACTTGGTACAAGGGCAACAAATCAAGTAAACCACATAAACAGAGGTACAAGATGTAAACCATTTATGGCAAAACAAATGCCCATTGATTGCAAAATCGCTACCTTCTTCCATCACTTCACAATTACCATATTTAAAATGTCCCATGGAGGCTACTGATGAAAACTTATTCAGCTAAAGGCTGACTATATTGAAACACAGCATATCTGCCATTTTTCAAATCTGTTTGTGTGTGTGATATGGCATTGGTTACTCTCTGGCATGCCTGCCAGGCAATCAGAAATATCCATGATGTGGTTGTTCACACAGATTTGATCGATTTGCAAGCGCCATGGATTAATTTGGGACATTTTTTGTGTGGAAATTGCCCATTTTGTGATCAATCTATGATAGTCCCTGATTGGGTGGATAATGCATCTAATAAGATCTATTATGCTCGATGGCATACAACTTGTATATCTGAATTTGTGGTCTATATACATATATGCCCTTGTGGACTGAAATATGTGGGATGCACTACACGATCTATGAAAACTCACTCTGTGGAACATGCATCAAGTATATGTACTGTCGCCTCCTTCCCCCCGCCTAGGCGGTTGCCTGTCGAGGGGAGGGGGCTGCACTTTCAATGTCCCTTTAATATGGGCTCCTAGGGCAAAGGCCCCTGGGAGTTGTAGTTGCTTAAGCACTTAGTTGTAGTTGTAATAAAATGATTCAGCCGAGGTTTGAAAGCAACACAGGAAATTTTATTTGCCTCCTTTGTTTAAAGGAACTTCTAAGGAAGCTTGGCACAACATATGTAAAGACTTTTCCCACAAGAAATTAATTTTGGTATAAACTTTTCCACAGATACAAATTGCCTTTGCTTGCTTCAACAAGGCAATGATTGCTTCATTCAAACTAAAGGTCTCACTTTACAGTCCTTTGCTGCAATTGCCTTTACTTTCCTCAGTCAGACAATTCTTTCATCCCTCAACAGCAAAAGTCACTTCACAGTCCTTTACTGCAATTGGTTGTCCATTAGAGGCTTTCAGGCAGCAATACTAATATAATGAACTTTTCTTCTTTACTTTAACTTAGTCAGGTTTTAATTAGTTGCTCTAGAGACCTTTAGCATCCTACCTTAAAAGTCTCCTGCATTTAAAAGACAGCAGCCACACTAATTAAAACTTTCTTATCCTTTTCACAGCATACATTCACGTACAACAAGGCTGGAATTTCTTCAGGCTTATAGCTCACAGGATTCTCACTCTACCCTTCTGGATAAAGCACATTCCATTTCAGAATCAAATTGATCTGATTCAATGTTACAATCTTCAACCTCCATTGACTCACATTCAGGGCAATCAGGCTCTGCAGCTTCCTTGAGCAACTTAACAAGCTGTTCCCCTCGAGACCTCTCTCTGGACGTAGGGCTGTTATCAAAGCAGGGGAGATCCTTATCTCTTAGCAAGCTCTTTAACAGTTTTAAAGAATTCAGGTTTTCTCTATCAACAGGTTTCCTTACCAGCTTTCCCCGAGGTGAGATTCTTGGACTCAGCGTTTCCTGGGAAGTCCCTATAACTGAGTCACACCAGCAATCTCTCCTGGCTTAAACCTCCTGGTTTCTGGACCCACCGCAGGCTTTCTATAGCACTGGCACCGGTCCACTCTCTGGAGCTGGCTATGAGGAGACTCTTCCCTCGAGCTGTTGTCTGAGTACCTTTCTCTGGACTCCCGGCTAGAATCCTTACTTGCAGTTTCTTTTAGGATTCCTTCCACCACTGTTTCACTGCCGCTTTCTTGGCCATGCTTGCTCCTGTATGCATTAGCCCTTCCGTCTCTGTCTCGGTTCCTGCTTCCGTTTCTCTTCCTCCTATGATGCTCCTCCCTCCCTGTTCTCTGGGGCTTAAATGAGTGGGGCTGGCCTGTATCTTTCCACCCCGCCCCCAGCTGTCTCAGATTGCCTCCCTCAGTTGCCATAGAGCTGGGGCGTGGCCTTAGGACAGCAGCTTTAGACAGGTTTTTTTCTTTCCTAGCTGAACTTTTGAAGTGACAGTTCCCTGCACTTTCCTTCTGCCTGGAGGAGACTGCTAGTGTTTTCCCTATTTCCATAGGCACTGGGGTAGCTTCGTCACCACAGTACCTCAACTTTGATGGCTCCCATTGTCTCCTATCATGTGCAACATTCCCATGCCTTTCAGCAGTTCCATTGGAGAATCATCGATCATGTTCCTCTAAACCCTCAGGGTGGTGATCGGGTGACCAGTCTCCAAAGATTGGAACAGTGTTGTATTTATTCTTTACAAACTGTGACTCCACATGGCTTAAATTTAGAACTTGACTGGTATACCATTCTCTAAGTACCTGTCAGCCGCGATCTCAACTTTTCTATTGGTGTTGATCGTAGATTGCTAGGTTTCAGTAGACAGAACATATATCAGCTGATGCCGACATCAGGCGTCATGCTACCAATATATAAATAAGAGCAGGTTTGGTGGCAATTTTACCAAATGCTACTGGCATGTGAGCTGTGCTAGTCTTCGAAGTTTATTGGTATTTCTTTATGCTCACCTCTGATGCAGAACCCTGAATGCTAAAGGGTTCGAAATACAGTGCTGCGTTGGGTGGATTAGGCACTTTGATGTGATCAGATTGCACTTAATGGCACTAGTGAGCTACTCCTTGGAATTTCTACACATGCTTCATTTCTGCACAAGCTACTTAATTTTAATGAACTGATTACATTTTGCTCAAATGCTTACTACAATTTGAACAAATTGATTAGAAGGCAGGTTTGCTGGCAGAGGGAGTTTCTCCCCCTTCACAAATATTCTGACAAAAAAAGAAGAGTTTTTTGTAGGCATTTTGCTCTAACACACCTAACTGTCGTTAGGCAATCAGAACAGGCAGGATCACACTAAGCACAGGAACAGAATATTTGTTTGCATAACTGAAAGATACTCTGCACCCCCCCTGTCAGCAACACTTCTCTGGTGGCCAGTGGATGCCAGGGCAGGTGCGACACAAAAATATAAGGTTAAGATTGGAGAGTCTTCTAAAGGCCCAAATGGCTCTTGGTCCTTGTAGTTGCTTTGCTCCAATCTTCAATGCAACAATCAAGCTGAGTGGTGGGAATTAATAAGGCTTTTATTTCCCTTTTCACAGTGGTTCTAAATAGTGGGTTACAACTTTAAAGCAAATGTCCTTAATTCAGGTAGAAAACAAACTCAGGGTTCAAAGCAAAAACTGTTATACGTCACAGGAATGGAGGTGCTCAAACAAAATACAGAATGCTCTGCTGGCAATTCACCCAATCACAAGTCTGGCAGTGACTCTAAACTTTCAGAAATGCAAAGTGTACAGTCCATCTCATGGTCAGATAAATCTCCTGCCAGTTCCACTTGCATTGGCTCGATATCAGAAAGCTCTGATTCTATATCCCTGGTTTCTTGTAAAACACATTCAGGGGTTTTGTATATTTTCTGTAGCAGTTCCCAATGTCCTTGGCCTAGCCTAGGGCGTTGGCCACGTGCTGTATTAGGCTTTAAAGTATCCTCTCTCCTTAGAGGCTTTATAGCTGCTTTATCATAGCTTTTACCATTCACAACTTTCTTATTAGGCATACATTTCTCATACCTTATATGGCAGCAATCTTCAAGTAACCGGCTTTCTTCCACTGCCTGCCTTTCCCAGGCAGCAGCTTGGTGAAATCCTTTTCTATGCAGGTTAGGCTTACCCTGCAGCCTTTGACTTCCTTCTCCTGGTGAAGGCCTGCCTCTGTACAAGCCCAGCTTCTGGCTTTCTGACTCAGTATGGTGTGGCTTCTCCAGCTGATTCTTGTTTGGCTTGGGGTTGCAGTTACAGCAGTGCTTTTGCCTCTGAGGGCAAACAGTTCTCAGTTTGGCTTGAGCTGACACCTCCTTAGGTCCTTCCTCAGCTCCTGGGAAATCACCTCTCCCTCTTGGGAATCCTCTAGCACTAGAGTAGTCAGGTTTCCACTTCCACCTCTCTCTCTCGGTGCTGCCAGTGATTCTCACTTGCTTCTGCTTGGGCTGCTGCTTCTGCTGGTGCTTCTATCTCCGAGGCTACCGGTGCTCCTTCTGCCTCTTCTCCTTCCTCTCTTCCAGTCTTCCACACTCCCCTTATGAAGCCCTCCTGCCTTCGAGGATTGGAAGCTGGTTGGCATTTTTCGTGACCAGCTGGGCGTGGCTCTTCAGTCTCCCTGAAGACACTCTTGCTCCCTCTAGCTGGTTCCTGGGAATATTGCAAGTCTTTTTCTCTGTGAAAAACACCTTCTTTTCTCTCAAGTGGGCTCTCATCAGCCCTCGCTGCATGACACCCCTCACCTAATAACAGATAGGGCTCTTGGGTCACAGAAATCCACATACAAGGTAAGGAGAAGGTTAATTGATCTTCATCTTAGATAATACACAAACTGTAAATAATACACAACACACTTTTTTTTTTATTTATTTATGCATTTTTTACAGAATTAATCAAGCAAAACTTGTACAGAACAATAATTCTCGCATTTGGTAATATTAGGCAATATAACAAAAATGAAAAAGGCAAATACTGCAAGAGTTATAAGTAGTCCCCCAAAACTGAAGGAGTGAGCCGAAAATTAAGGGAAAAACCCCTAACACATAGGCAATTTATAAAGAAGAAAAAAAATAAGAGGAGACAGTGTGCCGAGAGAGCTAATATAATGATGGAGTCATACCTCAGGAGAGGAACTAATAGGTAAATGCGAACTAACAAAAGCAGAAAGGTCCTCAGGGGAAAAAAAAACATACTTCCCTGTTTTATAGGTAATTAAACATTTACATGGAAAACGTAACACAAATGATGCACCAATACGCACTACCCCTGATAGAAGGAGCTTTGCCTCAGAGCGCTGCTGATCATTCTTCATTTTTGTCTCCAGATTTCTCCTTCGTTCTGGTTCGTCCAGCTACAGTAACTTTAGATAACATTTGGGACGCTATCTCTCACCTTTGTCATATGGTGGGCAACCAGTTTTCTGCTTCTTCTGCTCGAATTTCCGCTCTTGAAGCGGTTACTCCGTCTATGCAAACTTCAATCAGGGATTTGAGTACTAAGCAAGCAAGTATGGATCAACGTTTAGCAGGACTTTCCAATTTAACTGACTCTTTGGTTAAAGATAATGTTCTTTTGCGGGCTAAAGCGGAGGCATTGGAGAATGCTGCTCGGGCAGCTAATGTTCGGCTCTTAAACTTTCCTATTGTACCTGGGCGGGCACCTTTAGATTTATTCAAGGGTTACCTTCAGGAGATTCTTTTGGTTCCCTTGGAATTGATGCCTCCAGTTTCAAAAATTTACTATCTCCCCGTTGGGAAAAAATCTGGGAAAGTTTTTGTGGGTCCTTTGGAGATGGAGTCTCTTAATGCTTCTGCTTTGCTTTCTACCCCCAAAGAGGAGGACATAACGGTATCAACCTTGCTAGTTACTTTAGCTCTTTCCTCTGATAGAGAATGGTTGCTGAAAATGTTTTATAAAAAACGTGATAGTTTGTTCCATGGTAAAAAGATACTAATTTTTCCTGATGTTGCGCGGGAAACGCAGAAACGAAGGAGGGCTTTCCTATTATACACAACACACTTGTATTATAAACACAGGACCAAAGCGCTTTGGGAGAGTAAGCTAGGCAGTTGCCTATGTTTACTCTGAAATCAAAGCTTTAGGCCCCTTTATTTATAGGTAAAGATTCCATTACACTGCATAATTTCACTTTATTATTCTACATCTCACATCACGTATATTCATAATATACATATTTTATTTTACGTCTAGTGTTACGTATATTCATAATATACTTTTCTATAGGCATGCACGTCATAGACCATCCTAAAAAGACATACATATATTCTCAGGCATGACTATGTAGGCCTTAATTCTAATTAATTCTAACACTGACAGTCTGATATCTCTGACCAGAGACAGCGAGACTGTGAAGCTAGGTAAACAACTTGCCTTTTACTTATCTTTCTAATAACATAGGCTAATGTTTATGCTATCTGGAACCTTTTACCCAATTTCTTCTACAGCGTATTTCAAGGATGATATTAAATAAGGAGCTACAAATGATATTTAACTCTTTCTTAGGAATTATAGCAATATAATGTTATTCACAGGGCCTAAGTGTATTCAACCTGGTACAATCAAGCTTTCTTTCAGTCCTTCCTCTGATTCTGTAAAGAATCATTTCACAGATAAGGAAACTCAGACATCGGTATTAAAAATGGACCGTAGCTAGCTTCTGGGTCAATCTGTAACATCATTTTAGGGTTCAGTGTCTCCACCGATTTCTTACAACAAGCTGATATTACACAAAGAATTAATGCTCCTAAAATGATAATCCCTAATAAGCCAAATAATGAAGCTAATAGGCCTTGCAGAGGCCTAGATAATAAACTCCAGAAAGAAGAAACAGAATCAAAACAATCAGAAAACGAACTTACATAACTACTACTTGATACAAATGTACGATTTCTAACCCTATCCAGCAAGGACTTGTAGAATCTACCAACTGTTGTGCTGCTATTATGGCTTCATCCTGAGGGGAAACATCCCTTTTTCTTCTTAAGGAATTATTCAAGGTTGATAATAAAGTAACATTTTGATAAGGTATAAACCGCCATGGGGTATCTAACTGAGCAACATAGCAAGTACCTGACCAACCTCTGGGAAGTTTTGTTTATGCAAGATTACCACACACAAAATAGTCTCCCTTTAAAGCCACTAATCAAGTTACGGGGACAGACTAGATTCTGCGTACAGTTATTCAAAGCCCACTGAGTAATGTTCATTTCCTTAATTCCTACAGATAGATTACGTTCCCAGGGATGGTAATATCCTAATAAGGGGCAACTCCAGTTAGGTATGACTCGGACTGAGTCATTCAAAAGGTAGCCGGAACTATTATACTGTAACAAGTCATAATCATGCACCTAATTCCCTTGAACTTGCATTAATTGTACTACGGAAATATAAGGTTTCTGTACGTGGGATTTCTTATACCAGATGGAAGAATTATGTAGCATTATTATTTTACAAACGTTCCATGGGGTGTCCCCTACCTTTTTCCCTGTACCTTGAGCCATAAAACATATTGGAGGGGACTTTAAAGGCAGAGAACTAACTACTCTAGGTTCTGTATTTATATGAGACCATCATACAGTAGTTAGATTAAAAGCTGTATCACGAAACTCTTCAAAGGCTTTGGGCCTAACTTGTGGTAGAAACCCGTGTTGAGTAGCTGTCACAGTTGGAAGGCAAACTGCACAATGTGATAGATTAAAATATTTTGTGAGTGAGTGTAAATGCGACTCAAAAATATTTGGATATCCCTCATAACTTTTCCAAGATTCTAAATGCAGCACTGCTTCAATAACAATAATATGCCACAGCACAACTAAGACCAAATACTGAAACATTTTTAGCAGACCTCTAAATATCTGAAACTATAATCACTCCAAAAATAAATGTGCTAAAAGACAAAATAAAAATACACCTACTCTTCTTAATATGATGAAGATATATAGTATAGCTTTAACTACCCCTTAATTCTCAATTACGTCATGAAGTAGAGGTTAAGTACCCAAAGGTCATTGCATCTATATCAGTAAAATACTAGTTCAAACTAACTATATCCACCTAATCAGTAGTGTAAATACTGGACAAAGGTTTCTTTTTTTTTTCATATTAAGTTCATTCAAGAAGCACTTAATTACAATAGTCTCTTCTTCTTTTCTGTAATATCACTGATGTCCAATGAGTCTCTGCGTTGCAATCTCTTGATTCACTGATGCAGGGAACCACCTTCTGGAGCCTGTGAAAGAGCCTTCTTACACTGTGTAAGATGTATCCAACGAGAATGTCCTTCCACTTTACAAGCTGGGTATCCCACCAGGAGCACACGAAATGGACCTAGATACTTGGGAACCAGAAGCGTCTTTGGATGCAAATTCTTAATCAGGACCCAGTCTGGTGACTTCACTTCTGGATATGATGATTCTGATGATTCTGGATATGATGATTCTGTCATCTCGTTGAGGATTCACTTGCAATAAAAGGGAAACAGACAGGACTGAGTGCAACCGTGAGCAATAAGTCAAAATATCGCTGCGCAACAATTGGGGATCTGGGATAACTGCCAAGTAATGTGGAGAAGTAGCTGGACGTCCAGCAGCTATTTCATATGGTGTCAGGCTGGGGGAATTACACACTGCCATAAGGGCAAAGGGAGGGCTTCCGTCCAATCTGTAGCCCAATCCTGTGTCATAGTGCGCAAGTGACCTTTGATTGTCCTATTCATCCGCTCCACCTGGCCAGAGCTTTGCGGATGACAGGAATAAACCGGTAATGGATAAGCTTCTACCCATCCGGACAAATACCACCTCCTTCCTCTGGCACAGGGCAGCTCTGCAAAACAGGCTGCAAAATCAAATAGAGTTCGGAAGGCAGAAATCTGAATAACTGACCCTAGGCTGACCCTACAGTGCCAGTCTTGAAACAGTGCAGACAAACTGTGCCAAAGAAAAAAATAACAGAAGTTCAGGTGATACCGGAGAACCAAAAAGACATAATTCATAGTCACAGCAGCAAAGCTTATAATGCAGGAACAGGTTTTCAAAGGAAGTATCTTGCTATTGCTGCAAGAAAGATAAAATGGAAAACAAAGTCATATTAAACAGTGTTAAATACAGCACTGTCGGGAACACCGATGCTTGAAGAACAGCTCGCTGTGATTCGTGGTCTGCAAAATTTGACCCAAAATCTTCAGCAGAAGAATGTCCTTTGCATTTTAAACTGTAACAAACAGGAATGTATGCAGCATGTTTAATTGGTTTATTAGCAGAAGTCAAAACCCTCGTTGCTGCCAAATATTGCCAAAATTCCACAAAACCGTAGTGACTGCATAGCCTACACAAAGTTCACCCTTGTCATCTCTAAAAGCAGAACTATCCACAAACAAAGGTATAAACCGGGGCTGGTAGAGGTACAGTTTGGAAACAATAGAAAATTGTTTGGAAACAATTAGGAGACCCATCTTCCTCCACAAGTGTTGAAAGGTTGCATAGTGATGTAGTAAGAGTAGTTACTCACCTGTAACAGGTGTTCTCCAGGAGCAGCAGGAATCAGTCCTCACATATGGGTGACGTCGGCGCCGACGGAGCCCTCGCGGAGTAATTTCCCCAGCTTTCAAAGAAAGCCTTTGGGAATTGCAGCGCGCATGCGCGGTCCCCTTCCCGCCCAAGGGTGCCATCTTGCTCAGTCTGATGACATAGCTAAAAGATAGCAAAAATTAGCAAAACAAATCATATGACTGCAACTCCAAGGGGAGGAGGGAGGGTTGTGAGGACTGATTCCTGCTGCTCCTGGAGAACACCTGTTACAGGTGAGTAACTACTCTTTCTCCAGGACCAAGCAGGAAGTCAGTCCTCACATATGGGACTCCCTAGCTTAAGGCTACCGGAAACCTCAAGCAGAAAAATGAGCTCCCTCAAGTTCAGTAGCACAGAAGGAAGGAATCTTCTCTTAAAGCGCCCCCGACTGGTAGCCCAACATCAGGGCCGGAGGGTAGGAGTTGCCTAAACCTCAAAGAGATTATGGAGGACTGCCTGACCGAAAGCACTGTCCCTGCGGGACTCCCTCTCCAGGCAGTAATGGGCCGCAAAAGTCTGGCTTGAAGACCAAGTAGCGGCCCGGCAGATGTCTGCCAATGGAACAGAGCGGAGATGAGCCACTGACGCAGCCTTCACCCTAACTCGATGAGCCGTGACTCGACCCTCCAACGAGACGCCGGCTGCCCCATAAACCCAAGCGATACAGTCAGCAACCCATATGGACAAAGTACGCTTGGAGATAGGCAGCCCCAACTTATTGGGGTCAAAGGAAACAAAGAGCTGAACAGCCCTCCTATGCTCTCGCGTACGGTCAAGGTAGAAGGACAAGGGCCTCCTACAGTCCAGGGTATGCAGGACCATCTCAGCCCGGCTGGCGTGCGGCCTGGGAAAGAAGGTTGGAAGAACCACCTCCTGGTTGAGATGAAAAGGGGAAACCACTTTAGGAAGAAACTTAGGGTGAGTCCGTAAGACCACCCTATTCCTGTAGAACCTAGTGTAAGGGGGATCAGACACTAGGGCCTGCAGCTCACTAACGTGCCTAGCAGAGGTAAGTGCTACCAGAAACAAGGTTTTCCAGGAAAGAAAACGAAGAGGGCAGGTAGCCATAGGTTCAAAGGGCGGACAGGTAATCCGCTGCAAGACCACATTCAGATCCCAATCAGGGGCTGGTGGGCGCAAAGATGGCTTAAGGAGAAGGAGGCCTCGGAGAAAACGAGCCACCAAAGGGTGGTTGGAAAGAGGCCTGCCATACACCAGAGCGTGATGTGCAGAGAGAGCACTGAGGTGGACTCTGACAGATTTGGACTTAAGGCCCAGATTGGAGAGGTAAAGCAAATATTGCAGAACCACTACCACCAAGCAGGAGAAGGGATTCTCAGACTGCTGAGCACACCACATGGAGAACCGACGCCACTTAAGAGCGTAGGACTTCCGAGTGGAGGGCCGCCTGGAGGCCAAGACGACCTCTTTCACCTCACGAGGCAGCAGGAGGGGAGCAAGGACTACCCTTTTAGCAGCCAGGCCATCAGATGAAGGGACCGGAGGTTGGGGTGTAGGAGAGTCCCCTGATCCTGTGACAGGAGATCGGGTTGAAACCCCAGAGGAAGAGGAGTGTCCACCGCCAGCTGCATTAGAAGCGGGAACCAGGGTTGTCTCGGCCACCGGGGAGCTACGAGGATCATCGAGGCTCTGTCTCTGAGAACTTTGAAGAGCGTCCGAGACACCAGTGGCATGGGAGGAAAGGCATACAAGAGGCCTGTGGACCATGGAATTAGGAAAGCATCCGCCGCCACTCGGAGAGGATGCGGTTGTCGAGAGCAGGATTTGGGAAGCTGGCGGTTCAGGGGACTGGCAAAGAGATCCATGGTGGGGAGGCCCCATTTGAGAAAGATCTGTTGAACCACCAACGGATGCAATCTCCACTCGTGAGGTTGGAGGAGCCTGCTCAGTCTGTCTGCCAGGTAATTTTCTTGACCTGGGAGATAGATAGCTTTGAGCAGGATGCCGTGAAGGACGGCCCAAGAGCACAGTCTCCGTGCCTCCTGACAGAGAAGGAAGGAGCCTGTACCTCCTTGTTTGTTCACGTAGAACATGGCAACTTGATTGTCCGTCTGGACCAGCACAGATTGGTGAGAAGTGAGGTGGGAGAAGGCCTTCAGAGCTAGGCGGATGGCTCTGAGCTCTAGGAAGTTTATCTGCTGAGCAGATTCCCAGGGAGTCCAGAGGCCTTAAGTACATGTCCCTTGGCAATGTACTCCCCAACCTAGGAGAGAAGCATCTGTTGTCAGCACCTGAGAAGGCGGAGGAGATTGAAAATCCACTCCCAGCAATAGGTTTGGTAGGTGAAGCCACCACCGCAGAGAAGAGACCAGCAGGGTGGATACCTGTACGGAGTCCGCCAGGCTCCCCGTGGCCTGATGCCATTGAGTGCGAAGGCACCATTGAGCAGGCCGCGTGTTCAGGCGGGCATTGGGGGTAACATGGACCGTGGAAGCCATATGGGCGAGCAGTCTCAGAAATTGCCTGGTGGAGACCAGGGAATTGCTGCGAAAGTGGCTAGCTAGATCCATGAGCCTGTGTGCCCTGTCTAGAGGCAGGAAGGCTCGCGCCTGAAGTGTGTCCAACCTTGCGCCGATGAATTCGAGATTTTGAGAGGGGAGCAAAGTGGACTTTGCGAAGTTTATGACAAATCCCAAGTGCTGGAGCAGAGTCACAGTGCGATGAGTGGCCTGAGTGGCCTCCTGGGTAGACTGGGCCCTGATGAGCCAGTCGTCCAGGTATGGAAATACAAAAAGGCCTTGAAGTCTTAGATAGGCCGCCACCACTGCTAGGCATTTGGTGAATACCCTGGGGGCGGAGGATAGGCCAAAGGGCAGGACTCTGTACTGGTAATGATTTCCTCCCACAACAAACCTGAGATATTGTCTGTGGTCTGGATGAATAAGGATGTGAGTATAGGCATCCTTTAGATCTAAGGAGCATAGCCAGTCTCCCTGCTGGAGGTAGGGCAGCAGGATTCCAAGGGTAAGCATCTTGAACTTTTCCCTGGCCAGGAACTTGTTGAGGTTTCGCAAGTCCAGGATGGGTCTGAGGCCTCCTGTTCGTTTTGGTATCAGAAAGTACCTGGAATAAAAGCCTTGACCTCTCAGGTGGTGGGGCACCGGTTCCACAGCCTGTTCCTGAAGAAGACTTGCCAACTCCTGAAGGAGTAAGTCCCTGTGCAGAGGGAGTCGTAGAGGCTCCCCTGGAAAGTAGGAGGGAGGTACCTGGTGAAAGTGAAGAAGATAGCCTTTTTGAACTATATGAAGCACCCAGGTATCTGATGTGATGGCTGACCACCTGTGGGCAAAGTGGACCAGCCGTCCTCCTGTGCTGAGAGAAACCAGCGGAGGGGAAGAGGCTATGCTGATGGAGTCAAAAACCCCCACCCTGCTGAGCAGGGGCCGGTGTTGAGGGCTTGGGGGCTTGCTGCCTACGGGACCCATTACCCCGTCCCTTGGCCTGCTGACCCTGTTGGGGAGCTGTTGGGGCCTGATAATGAGGGTATTGTTTATAGGCAGCTGCCTTCCTCGGGTAAAAGGGCTTTTTCCCCGAGCCCTTCTTCTTATGAGAAGGGGCAGAGGTTTTCCTGGACAGCCGAGTCCTGGTCAGAGTCTCGGTCTCGATCTGTGCAGCCTTTTCAGCCATGGGCTTGCCAAAGAGGTTTTCACCTCTGCAGGGGACATCGACCAACTTGTCCTGTACCCATGGCTCAAGGTCGGATGACTGAAGCCAAGCCTGTCGGCGGGCACTGATGCCGGTCCCGGCTACTCGAGCCGATGCTTCGAAGCCATCATAGGCTGCTCGAGAGATAAACTTCGAGCACTCTCGAATACCAGTGGACAAGGCTTGGAACTCTGCAAAGGTTCCTCGGAGAGACCAGCAGAGAACCCAGCAATTTCTTTTGCCAGGTCCCGGAGATACATGCCCATATAGAGCTGGTAGGCCTGGACTCGACAAGCAAGCATAGAGCCCTGGAAGCACTTCCTACCGAGGGCATCCAGGTTCCGGGCCTCCCGGCCGGGAGGCACCGAGGAGTGCATCTTCTGACTCTTGAGTCGATGCATGGCCGATTCCACCACCATGGAATGGTGCGGTAGTTGTGCCTTTTGGAACCCGGGGCTCTTGCGGACTCGATAAATGGAATCGACCCGCTTGCTTAACACCGGCGCTGACGCCGGGCTCTCCCACATGCGGAAGAGAAGTCGCTCCAGCATCGGAGGAATCGGTACAGTAAAGGCCTCCTTCGGGGGAGAGTCATACTGGAGGGCATCGAGCTCTTCGGCTCGAGGCTCCTCCTCGGGATCCGCGGGGAATGCCAAGGCCTTGGCCATATCCCGCATGAAGTCCGAGAACCGGGTGTCCTCCGGGGGGGACCGTCTCCGAGGCTCGGACTCGGGCGAGTCCGATGGGACACACCGAGTCTGAAAAGTACCAGGGGACTCTTCGTCCTCCGTCTCCCAGGCCGATTCTTCGGAGGAGGAATCGAGCGGCTCCGGCCAGGCGGGCACCGATGCCTTCCGCCCCGACGCCGAGGGAGTCAGCGTCGACGACCTCAGTCCCAAACGGGAGGCCGAGGGAGACCGCGACCCGAAGATCAACTCGAGTTCGCATGGACTCGAGGATCGGCTCAGTCTCCGGGGTCGACTTGGACGTCGAAGTCCCGGTGGTCGGGGCAGAAGCACCGGCAAGGCCAGCGATCAATGCCCGCTGCTGGTCCATGAAGGCAGCGAAACTGCTCTCCAAGGCCGTCAACCTGAGTCCGAGCTCAGGAGACCCAGCAGTCCCGACTCGGGCCCCGACGGCGGCTCCTTCGGAGGTGAGTCCACGAGGACTACAGTACTCACATGTCCAGGAGACTCCAACTCGAGACGAGGATGTTTCGAAGGCCTCTCCGACTCCGAGGACCCGGGACGGCTATCGGGGCTATGCGACCTGGCCCTCGAGGAACCAGGAGCGTCCACCGATGCTGCACTCGTGGGTTTCTTTTTCCGATGATGTTCCCAGGCAGGAGACCCCCGCTCAGAGGAACTCCAACAATGCTCAGGACCAGAGTCCCGGGACATCGAAGCCTCTGACGAGGTCCGGGCCCGGCCGGACCCGGAGTCAGAGAAGATTCTTTCTCTTTGTTGCTGCTGACTCCTCAACGCTTTAGAGGACATCTTGCTACACGGACCACAGATCATCGGGTCATGAGTGGGTCCGAGGCAGCGGAGGCAGCAGTCGTGTGTGTCGGTAAGAGACATAAGTTTCTTACACCGATCACACTTTTTAAACCTGCTGGCAGCCATCGGGGGAAAAAAGGCCCCTGCGAGGTCAAAAGACAGGGCTGCCAGGGAAAAAAGAAAAAATGGCGCGAACGCTAGTCACAAAGGACAAAAACCGAAAAAATTACGAACGGACTCAATACCGGTGTAGCGAGTCCGGGCGGGAAAAGGATCCGGCATCGAACTGAGAAAATAAGAACAATTAAAATCAACTTTTTCGGCGGCGATCACAAACAGCGTCTGTAGGGCTTCGCGGAAAAAAGAAGACTGAGCAAGATGGCACCCTTGGGCGGGAAGGGGACCGCGCTTGCGCGCTGCAATTCCCAAAGGCTTTCTTTGAAAGCTGGGGAAATTGTTCCGCGAGGGCTCCGTCGGCGCCGACGTCACCCATATGTGAGGACTGACTTCCTGCTTGGTCCTGGAGAACAGACTGAAACATGAAGAGAAGAAATTATTAATTCCAGAGTCAATAAAACGTGTGGAGGACAAAAGGCTGAGTCCTGGTTAAATGGAACAAAAGGGCACTGTAGAACCAGAAAATCAGTAAATTTCAATTGCAAAAAGCCACTGCTACTAAACTATGTAGACATAGTGGGAGTCCCAAAGTCACTGCATCAAATCGCTTTGAGAAATATCCCACCGGCTTGCAACCAGTTGGGAAAGCTTGTAAAAGCACACAGGTAGCAGAGGAATCAGAAATAGCCACATACAATTTGAATGGTAAAGAATAATCATTTCCCAGTGCAAAATTTTTTACATTTAAAACAAACCTCCCACTGTAATAATGTGGGTACAATAAGGCCTTCAGATCCTTCTTTCCCAATAAGAGCATAAAGTGGAGCAGTAAGATCTTGAGAAATTCGCTAGCTATTATTTACAGAAAATTAATAAACTCAGGAAGCTACACAATAATACTGGTGTCGCTGGAAAAAGGCAATGACAGAATAGGTTTTAATCTAGCAGAGGTAATCGCACGACCAGATGGTGTTAAATCAACACCCAGGAAAGTAACATTTTGAGATACAAATTGCAGTTTAGACAGATTAACCTTCAAACCTAAATTAGTAATATGAGCTAATAAAGACAAACTCATAACATGATGAACATAAAAGCAAATCATCCACATATTGAACTAAAGAGGAATGGTCGAGTCTTACATCAAATAATGCAGTTCTTAGGGCCTGTGAAAATATGCAGGACTAGCAGTGTACCCTTCAAAATGAAAAACAAAAACAAAATTGGTTTTCTTTGCTAATTTTCACTGAAAAATAAGCAGAACTTAAATCCACAACAGAAAACCAGGTAGTCCCTGAAGGTATCTGTGTCCAGATATCATGTGGATTAGGTACCAAGGGAAAAATTGGCAAAATCACATTTACTGCTCGCAGGTCTTGTACAAATCTATAAGTCTTACCATCAGCCTTTAGTACAGGAAGAATTGGAGTCTTACATAATGAAGTTGTAGAATAAATGACACCTTGTTTCTGAGGATCTTTAGTCACAGAACGAATTCCATCAATGGCAGCTGCTGGCAGTGGATACTGCTTGAGTTTAGGAAGCTGAACTCCAGGTTCATGGTGATTTTCACAGGCGGGATAGAAAGGCATCCGACATCTGATCCCGGCACTGCCCACAAAGTAGACAGAAGTTCTCCAAGAGCAGGATGAATGATACTGGCATCTGCAGGAGACGGCACTTCAGAGAGAGAGTACAGCTGGAAAGAGTAGCATGATGTGACACCAAAAAAATCCCGACCTAGAAGATTCACTGGCAAAGTGTCTCCCACAAGAAAAGTAGTTGGATATACAATCTCTCCAATCTGCAAAGGTAAACATTCAAGTCTACGATGAGGAATTACCTTTCCCTCAATGCCTTCACAATGTACTATCGGTGCTTGTGCTAACTGAGCATGATAGATAGCAGGCAAATCCTGTAAATGCAGTGCTGATGTTGTAGCTCCAGTATCAATAACAAATTTCAAATTAGAACCTCCCAGTTTAGCTTCTAACTCACCCTGAGGAGTTACAGTCAAATTCAGGAATAGTCATGCATCCCATGTATCACCTCCACAATCTTCTGGGTTAGAGAAGCACTGATATACTGGAGTGAATTCAGCTTGAACTGGAGGGGGAGGGGGGAAATCAGCTCTCTGGCCATCAGGATTCCGATTCCGGGGGCAGTCTCGCTGCAAATGTTCAGCCTCGCCACAAGTGTAACACGTACGCAGCTCTCTGGACTGTCCATGCCCTCGCTGAAAATTCACATAACCTCCTCTAGCTCTGAAGCTACCCCTCCCCCTTCCCATGGGAGTCTGCATGGAAGTAATCTGCAAATTAAGCAACTTCGCTTTTTTTTTTTTTTAAAGCTAGCATATACCTAGTGTGAAAATCTGTAACTTTTTCACCCCTATCCTGCCTTAGAGATGATAATCTCGACCAGTCCTTTACAAGTTTATATACTACCTTTATAGATTCTAACAATTTTTCTCTATATAAAACAAAATTATCTCTTTGTGTTTTTTCTTGAAAATCTGTTACAGGGTCTGTCAGTGGCCATTGCCAGTTGTCATCCCTAATTGAATGAGTAACCTTATGAAAATCAGCTGGATTAAAAAAAACAGATCTGAGCAAATTATCTAGATCTGCCCAAGTAGGATTATAACTGTTAATTATTTGAGACCATAAAGACACAAATCTACCAGGATTATCCCTATAGCTAGGAAAAGTTTTAGCCAAATCAAACACCTCTTTAGGACTCCAATTCGCAGGTACAGTCATTGAACCCGAAGGTCCTGTGGGATATAGACGAAAAGGATAAGTAGGCACAATATCATTTCTCATAGTTGTTTCAGATTTAACTGTGCTAGAACGTACATGGTTTATAGCTTCCTGAATATAGCCGAGATCATTATATAATTTATCATACTCTTCCGGGTAGTTTTCATAATGCCTATCCAAATCTCTCTCAACTTTATCAATAATGGCACTAGGAACGCTCACCTCCCTTGCAACGGAAACACACTCATCTAGTGCTTCCCTTAAGGATTTTATCAGAAGTATAGTACTTTCTGTTTCACTGTCTAAACGTGCTTTTACAGCTTTGAGCTGAGAAACAGTACAAATATCCAGATTACCCAACTCCTGTCCCCTTTCCCCTAACTTATTTTTTTTTAGCAAGTATTTCCTTTCTTAGTTCTGCTGCACGAGTGACCCGCACTTGCTCAGCTGGTCAATAGGTACATTTCCTAACACAAACAACTTTTGTTTCAAAACATAAACATTCCTAATGTTTTCATCATGTACCATCTGTTCCCACCATGTAAGCACATTTGCATGGTTTACCTTTAACCGCTAACTCATATCTCAGGCAATGGACCTTATCTACAGAGAAAGTTCCCTCCAAAGGAAACTGCAAATTCACATTACCCTTTGTCACTGAATCCCTATGTGCTACGGAATCAATGGCTACATCACCTTTGCTTCTCACACATACAATAGAAGCATACAATAAGGGCTACATTTCTAAACACTAAAGCCCTAGCTCTGTCATGCCATTCACGCATCTGAGACAGAGCCTGTCTATTTAACAGATTACCCATCACTGGTAATTTTCATAATACTCACAAATCTTCAGGCACCTTCTGCCCTTGCCTTGAATGCAGAGATCTGTATCCGAGTCACGGCAAAAACTGAAAGATACTCTGCACCCCCCCCCCCCCTCACCTAATAACAGATAGGGCTCTTGGGTCACAGAAATCCACATACAAGGTAAGGAGAAGGTTAATCGATCTTCATCTTAGATAATACACAAACTGTAAATAATACACAACACACTTGTATTATAAACACAGGACCAAAGCGCTTTGGGAGAGCAAGCTAGGCAGTTGCCTATGTTTACTCTGAAATCAAAGCTTTAGGCCTCTTTATTTATAGGTAAAGATTCCATTACACTGCATAATTTCACTTTATTATTCTACGTCTCACATCACGTATATTCATAATATACATATTTTATTTTACGTCTAGTGTTATATATATTCATAATATACTTTTCTATAGGCATGCACGTCACAGACCATCCTAAAAAGACATACATATATTCTCAGGCATGACTATGTAGGCCTTAATTCTAATTAATTTTAACACTGACAGTCTGATATCTCTGACCAGAGACAGCGAGACTGTGAAGCTAGGTAAACAATTTGCCTTTTACTTATCTTTCTAATAACATAGGCTAATGTTTATGCTATCTGGAACCTTTTACCCAATTTCTTCTACAGAGTATTTCAAGGATGATATTAAATAAGGAACTACAAATGATATTTAACTCTTTCTTAGGAATTATAGCAATATAATGTTATTCACAGGGCCTGACTATATCCAACCTGGTACAATCAAGCTTTCTTTCAATAACTTTGCGAGTTACCTGGACACGTCTTTTGTTTTCAAAATTTCAGCCACAGACTGTTTGACTTTCGTGCAAATTATTTATCTGGTTAACTTCAGATGAATATATTCAGTGGCCTGACTTAACCAGATGGGGACAATATTCAAAGGGTCTAAGCTCCCAACTTTCAAAATTAGGCTCTTAAATTTGCTTCTTTGAAAATTTACTAGGGCCGAGTTACTAAATGTTCAAAATTTCACTAAACTCCTAAATTTAGGATCTAATTAAAATGGGTAGCAACAGAGGCAGATTTAGGATGAGAAAAATATTAGAAGCTTAGCACTGATATTCAACACTAGGCTCCTAAATCTAGACTATATATAGACTAATTTTAAGAGCCTAATTTTTAAGGGCCTAATTTAGGAATATTCTCAGATGAAAACAGGCTCCCAAGTTTGGCTGAAAATTGAGGATATGTTTAGACACCTAACTTAAGAGCATACATTTAGGAGCTTACCATATGAGATTTGAATGGGCTGATATTTAAATGCCGCGGCAGTCAGCCACTGTGTTTAAATAGAAAGTGGATATTCATCAGCAGTACCGACAGTGGTTGCTGCTGAGCATCTGAATTGTTGCTCTGCTATCCAAATAAGTAACCGCTTGCTTTTCAGGAGATCTAAGCTAAGGTTGGCTGAAAATCGTCACTATCTGCTAAGGTCGACACTTATCTGGATAGTGGCCACAGTGCCCTAGCTCCAGCCCAGGACTACCCCTGCCAGGGCAGTCTGTGAAGATATTCAAAGGCACAATCTGCATAGTGCTGCCAAATAGCTCTTTCTATAGCCTTCTCATGACAACCCCTCGTGGGCTATCCAGACAAAGGTGCTGAAGATCAGTTCCTCAACCTTTTGTGAATGTCGGCCTCAGACTTCTCCACTGAATCTCCAGAGAATGTTAATTGGATATTGGATTAATTTGTTGAACTAACTTCATACATTTTTGGACTAGCTTTCAATGGTTCAAACCTTCTTCCTTTGGTCAGGACAGCATGAGATAAAGGTGACAATACCAGAATATCCTTTATTCTTTAGCTACCGGATAAAGCTAAAGCTAAAAGAGGCAGAGACAGAAAATAAGGATAGCAAAAGCAAAGACAGAAGAAGAAGCTAAAGATGTGAAGTGTAGAGACAAAGAGGGTCATTCTGACCAGCGTTTAGTGGGGATATACATCCGGTTCGGACGTATATGCCCCGCTAAATGCCCGGTTGCTATTCCAGGCCATAAGCTCCCCACACGTACAGCAGAGATGTGAGGGGAGCTCTGGATGGAGGTGGGAGGGGGCGGGCTGGAGGAGGGGCAGACGCAGGCGCTCGATGTGGATGTACAGGGCAGAGTCCAGTGATGGCCCTGTATGTCCTGGACTTGTGATTTAGAAGGGGGATGTATTCCACCTTAGAGGTGGAATAAGTCCCCCCCCCCAATGGCAGAGGACAGCCATGCCGAGACCCCAGAGGGCAGTGAGATGGGCCGGGGGTTCCCTGCAGTCCGATCAGGGATCGGACTGTGGGGAAAAAGGTTGTTTTTGCTGGTGCAGATGCATGGAGCAGCGGTGCCAGAGTGACAGGATGCCAGTGCACTGCGGCTCTATGCAGGAGCCCACGCTGAGCTAGCTGGGGAAGTACCTGGATGTGCTGAGGGCCAGAATTGGGGCACGTCCTGCCTGTCCAGGCCCGTTGCACCCGATTATGATCCCGCAAGAATGTCTAGCCCCCACGGGCAGGGGCGGCCCAAGGTGGGTGCGGAGATTAACTGCGGGGCCTCATTTGCATAAGGAACCTAATTTGCATAATATTTGCATAATGTTCACATGCACTTTTAGTAAACATGCCTCTTAATGAGTGTCTGGATAAAGAAAGACTAACAGATTTCTACATTACTATATTGCAATGACAACCAACAGGCCCATTAGGAAGTACTATAAACACTGCCCATTTAGAACTCATAACAAACCCACCATATCATAACAGCACTACCATTCTCTCTCTATAATCTGCTTTAACAAACTGATCTTTCCCCTTTTGCTCTCTTTCCCCCTTTTCTTTCTTTATTCCTTTATCCACTCAAATTTCACCCTTCCATTCTCAATCCCCACTTGCTCTCCCAATACCCAGCCCATCGTAGACTTTTCTTCCCTCCCACACAAAATATCTTTTCTCCTCTCCATTCTCATTCCCCATCCCCAACCCTTTCTAGTCCTCCCCCAAAATCAGCTCCCTTATAGTTCCAGACCCACCCAACATCTGCTTCCTTCTAGTCCCATTCTCCCAAGTCCCCACATCAGCCCATTTCCAGTCCTAGCCCCCCATATGCTTTTTTCCAGTTCCATTCCAGCCCCCCATCAGCCCATTTCCACTCCAAGCTCCCCCATCAGCCAATTTCCAATCCTAGCCCCCTTGTCAGCCCATTTCCAGTCCTATTCTCCCATTAGCCATTTCCAGTCCTATTCCAGCCCATCACCCATTTGCAGTCCAAGCTCCCCCATCAGCCCATTTCCAGTCCTAGCCCCCCCCCATATGCTCCTTCCAGTTCCAATCCGAGCCCCATCAGCCAATTTCCAGTCCTATTCCAGCCCCCATCAGTCCATTTCCAGTCCTAGCCCCCATATGCTCTTTTCCAGTTCCATTCCAGTCCCCCATCAGCCCATTTCCACTCCAAGCTCCCCATCAGCCAATTTATTGCCCCCTCATCAGCCCATTTCCAGTCCTAGCCCCCCCAATCACAGCCCATTTCCAGTCCAGGTTCGCCCCCATCACAGCCTATTTCCAGTCCTAGCCCCCCCACCATCACAGTCCATTTGCAGTCCGTTCCCCCATCACAGCCCATCCAGTCCTAGCTCCCCCATCACAGCCCATTTGCAGCCCTAGCCCCCCATCACAGACCATTTCCAGTCCAAGTTCCCCCTCCCCCGATCACAGTTCACTCAGTCCTAGCCCCTCCCCCCCCCAAACAGCCCCGTGGCCATCTAAGGGGCTTCAGAGGGAGCCGGGGAAGCCCACGCGAGGCCCCCAGCTCCCTTCTGCATAGCCGCCTGGTGTGTGATAATGGAGTTCGCACGGGACCTCCTGAAGCACTGGGCCCTGTGCGAACAACATTATTGTTCAATGGACGGGCCGGCCCTGCCCGCGGGATTAGAATCAGGTGCAAATCCAGCCCATCCAGATTTTGGAGACGGGCCAGACGTGCCCCGATCGGAATTGCCCTCAAAATGTTTTGTTCAGTTATATTCAGGAGAAGAGGAAGATCAGAGGTGGAATTGCAATTCTCAAAATCGCCGAGGAGAGATTTGTGGAAAGTAGCATCGAAAAAGTGAAAATTCTAAACAAATATTTCTGTTCTGTATTCACTAAATAAAATCCTAGAGAAGGACCACATATGACTGACAAATATACAAACTGAAATGGAGTAGATACCACACCGTTCACAGAAGATGACATGTTTGAACAGCTTGCAAAACTTAGTGGACAAGACCATGGGACGGAATGGGATACATTCCAGGATACTGAAGGAGCTCAGAGAGGTCCTGACAGGGCCTTGAAAGGATATTTTTAATAGATCCTTGGAGACAGGAGAGGCTCCGCAGGACTGGAGAAGGGTGACAGGGAAGAAGTGACAAACTGCAGGCCAGTAAGCCTTACCTCGGTGGACGGAAAGTAATGGAGGTGCTCCTGAAAGAAAGAATAGTGGACTTTCTAGAAACCAATAGATTGCATGATCCAAGGCAACATGGTTTTACCAAAGGACGATCATGTCAAATAAATCTGATTAAGTTCTTTGGGTGACCAGAGAATCAGATCAAGGGCATGTGATGGATGTGATCTACCTAGATTTCAGCAAAGCCTTTGATACCGTTTCTCACAGAAGGCTTATCAATAAATTGAGCAGCCTGGGGTTGGGTCCCAAGTTGGTGAACTGGATCAGAAATTGGTTGACTGACAGACAACAGACGTGGTGGTAAATAGCTCTCACTCAGAAGAAAGAAAGGCAAGTAGTGGCATGCCCCAGGGATCATTCCTGGGACCAATACTGTTCAATGTATTTGTGAGTGGTATTGCTGAAGGATTGAAAGGAAAATTCTGATTTTTGCAGATGACATGAAAATATGCAACAGAGTGGATACTTCTGAGGGAGTGGGACAACATAAGGAAAGATTTACAAAAATTGGAAGAATGGTCTAATGCTTGGCAAAATTTAATGCAAAGAAGTGCAGAGTCATGCACCTGGGGTACAGAAATCCAAGGGAATTGTATGCAATGGGGTGCGAGAGGTTGGTATGCACTGACCAGGAGAGGGACCTCAGAGTGATAATGTCTGAGGATCTCAGGGTGACGAAACAATAAGACAAGGTGGTAGCCAAAGCCTGAAGGATGCTGGGTTGCATATAGAGGAATTACCAGCAGAAAGGAGAAGGTATTAATGCTCCTGTACAAATCATTGATGAGGCATCACTTGGAGTATTGTGTTCAGTTTTAGAGACCATATTTCACAATGGATATAAAAAGACTTGAAATGGTTCAGAGGAAGGTGACCAAAATGATTTGGAGCCTGCGCCAGATGATGCATGATTTGAAGACCTAAATATGTATACTCTAGTGGAGAGGAGGGACAGGGGAGATATGACACAGACCTTTATATAGAAATATGACGGCAGAAAAGGCCATATGGTCTATCCAGTCTGCCCTTCCATACCAATTACTATAGTCCCTCTTTTCCTTTAGAGATCTTCTGTGTTTCTCTCATGCTTTCTCGTCTCTACTACCTCCACTGGGAGACCATTCCACGCATCTACCACTCATTCTGTAAAGGAAATAGAAGCATAGAAGCATGGCGGCAGAAAAAGACCATATGTTTTCCATTTCTGCATGCATTTGAATACCTTTATTGGAAGGTCCTTAAGGGAGTGATGCTCTCTATGGAATTCATTTGGTTGGAGTCTTCCTTTCAAAAATTTAAAACAGCTCTTAAGACACTGTATTTTGTAAAGACTTTTTCATCGGAGTTTGGCCAGAATAACATTGGCTGAGCTTTGTCTTCCCTTCCCATTGTGGGGGGTTTTTTGGTAGCTATTATATTTCCTTCTGTTTTCATGTGTCTTAGTTTGTTGTGTTTTGCTGCGTGCCTTCCCCTTCATATTATTATCATAAACTACACAGGTATTTACTTGATACACTGCACAGCAAAAGTACAATAACTATTAACTATAGGTTATCGCAGAAATGGGTTACTAATAATTCATTTAAACTGAATATTTGTTATAGGTGACACAGTAAGCTCATTGGGGAAGGGACTCTATATATGCTGATTATCATTCCTATCTTTTTTTCCACGCCCAAGATGGGGTGGTTCTGCGCTCTAGTTCTGCTATTACTGCCTGCTGTGCTGGCGGCCCAGAACCCAGAGGAAAGGCTGGACGCCCAGTGGAAGCAGTGGAAGAAAAGCCACAACAAAGACTATAACAGCAAGGTGAGAAACAGTAGACTGTGTGTAAATCTCTTGTAACTAAGTAACAATAGAACAGCAGCATGAGATTACCATATGGCGTATCACAAAGTTATAATGTAACAGCAACAGGAGGCTAACGTAGCCACTGAATAACGATGTAAGAATATGGTAAGAAAAATCCACAGAAGAGTAATAGTCAGGGTATAGCTGTGGTCAACATTATTGGCACCCTTGCATTTTAGGTATGTTGTGTACAGTATCTTGCGAAATAACTGGAAATATTCCAACTGTATGATATCATAATATTTTAATAGTTATGTTCAAAAGGTATGCAACAAAAACAAAAACAAAAAAAATATAGATGTCTATGCAACTTCGATGTAGTAATTTCTCAGAAAATATGACCTGGACCAATGTAGTAATTTCTCAGAAAATACGACCTGGACAATATTAATGGCACCCTTCATTAATATTTGACTGCACAACCCTTGGCAGTGATGACAACCTCCAAATGTTTCTTGTAGCCATGTATAAGTTTTGTATAGCTGTCTGCTGGTAGTTTTCTCGCACTCTTCAACTGTGATTTGTTCTAGCTCCTGAATGTTTCCAGGACTCTGTTTACCAATGGAAGATTTCAGCTCTTTCCAAAGGTTCTTGATTAGATTGAGATCAGGACTCATTGCTGGCCAGTTTAAACAGCCCATTTGTTCCTTTTTAACCATTCTTTTGTACTTTTGGATGTATGTTTTGGGTATTTGACCTGCTGGAGGACCCATGACCTTCAACCCAGACCTAGCTTTCTGACACTAGTACCTTGGTAGTCCTCTGACTTCATGATTTCTTTAATACGTTACAGGCCTCTGGTTCCCAAGGCAGCAAACCTCACAACATTATGGAACCTCCATCATACTTAACTGTAGGAAGGGGTTTTTTTTCCCCTTATAAAAGCTTCATTTCTTTGCCTGTAAATGTATCGCTGGTCTGCATTGCTAAAAGAGCTCAAGTTTGATTTCATCTGTCCACAGAACATTTTCCCAGAAGGATTGTGGTTTCTCAAGGTGAGTTTGGGCAAAGATCAGGCATGCCTTTTTATGTCTGTCTTTGAGCAGTGGGGTCTTCCTTGGCCTTCACCCATGAAGTCCTTCTTTGTTTAGTGTGCAGTGTATGATGAGGGTTGAAATCACCACTCCAGATTGCTCCAGGTTAGTCTTAAGCTCTTTGAATGTTGTACATGGTGTTTTCCAACTGTTTGTACTAACCTTCGAAGATTACTTGGATTAATTTTCCTCTTCCCACCACATCCTGGGAGGTGCTTGACGGTTCCATGAGCAGAACACTTCTTAATAACATTGCAAACTATAGAAACAGGAACCCCAAGGTTTTTGGAGATGGCCTTGTACCCCTTTGAAGTTTGATGTTTGGTGATAATGGCTTTTCTGGTGGTCTCAGGCAGCACTCTTCTCTTCACCATTATGAAATTGGTACAGCAAGTGAATGAAGCAATTTTAAACATTAGAGCCATCATTCATTGGTTGATTCAAGTCATGTGAGTACTGACAATTGATCACAGATGCATCTAATTTTACTGCAATAGGAATGTGGTTCTTCTGTTCAAACCGATTTGAATTGTTTATAAGGGTGCCAATAAACAAGTCTTGGCAATGTCTCCGTTTTTAAACTATTTCCTACTATTTCCTTTTGTAATTGGTCTTGTTTTATTGGATTCCTTTGTGTGTCAAATATGTGTGCATATGTAGTCCAAGGCTATTTCACTGGTCACTTTTTTTTTTTTTAGGAGATATTGGACATTAAGGGGTTGAACTGCAAGGGTGCCAATAATGTTGATCACAACTGTATCTGCTGAGTAACAACATAGTGGCCCAATAGGAAATAGCAAAAGCAGATTAATAGACAGAGTATATACTGCTGCCGTACTTCTCCCCGTTTCTTGCCCGGGATTACTGGTCTGTCACTAATGATACTCCAATGTGTTTCCTGGATGCAGATGATATGCATCCTGGTTTCACAGATTTGGAATAGAATATTGATCTATAAAGTCGATAGGTCCTCGATATTGATGGAAACAATCATGAGTACTGGCTCTAAAAAGGATTCCGAATGCCAGAATCTCAACATTTTTGTTGCTGAATTCTGTTTCATGATATGACATGACATGGAGGTGAAATAACTACGCTGACCCCCATTGACGATGTAGAAATCCTGATGGTAGACCTCTACAAGCCACCAGCTCAAATGTTCTCTTTCACTGAGACACAAAACTTTTGTGTTATCAAGATGTGAGTTGTCTTTGGCGATTTCAACAGTCACTATGCCTCAGGTCCAGAGGTAGCTAAGACAGGGCCTTCCACCTTTAATAGCATCTTTCCTTCAGGCTGAGCCCTCTGGTGCTAGCATTGTCAGGTCTTTGCTGCCCAAGGCCAGGATGAAGGTGAGATCCAGGAACCTGAACAACTCTAAAGAAACTGGAAATACAAGCACAGGGCACCAGGTGTGACAAGACAATAAAAAAGCTGAGGTACAACCAGAATTGAAGCAAATCAGGATGCGAAGCGCAGCAGGGAGCCCAGCAGAAAGCAACGTCAAGATGCAGACCAAGCTCTGGCAGGCTTAGCCAGAGCTGGGTTTACATACCGATCCTAGAAAGGAAAAAAGATGGCCTCTGAAAAGGAGTAGCAGTCATAGAACAGGCTAAGGCAGCCAGTCTACCAAGGCAGCTGACACATACTGGCTGGAGGTCAGAGGCTAATCTGGGTAAGCTTCTTCTGTGAACTGAGACACCTGCAGGCTGGCCGTGGAACCCCCATGGAAACCATAAAAGGATATTAACATATTTATTTTATTTATTTAGACAGTTTTATATGCCACCTTATCCTTCAATCAAAGTGGTCACAACACAATTGGGGGATACATTTAACACGAGGGGATATGAGACACATACACTAATACTTACAGGGAACATGGGCTATGGAGGGTTAAGTGGCTTGCCCAAGACCACAAGGAGCACCTGTGGGACTAGAAACCCCAGTCTTTCTGGCCCAACATATGGAGTATGGATAGAAAAGGGCAAAAAGAGAAGTTTGAAAATTGTTCCACTGTGTGTAGAAGTGTATGCACTGTGAAGCCATACCATAAAGGGCTGAGCTAGTGAGAAACACTGGGGATTTAATGCAGGGTCTATGAGTGGTAAAGGTCCTGAAATTTGTAATGATACACTGTGTGAAGAGTTGTACCATGAAAATCTGCTTGCAGGATCCACATAAATTTTAAAAAGTTCACTCATAACAATTGAGCAAGATGATCATCTGTTACATATTAAAACTACTGGAAGCTGCAAAACGTTTGAAATAACGCAACCTGACAGTAATGCATGATAATGAAATACTCCATTGCCTGAATGCCTGGGCACTGCTCCAGTCAGCATTGGAAGGGTAGGGTCACTGGTAACATGCTCTTCTTGTGAGGTTTTTGCAGCATTGCGGCAACTTGGCAGGCCAGGCTTTTAATCTTCTCTCCTCTTTCCATGTGCACAGGCGGATGAGCTGCAGCGGCGACTGATCTGGGAGAAGAATCTGGAATACATCACTGCTCATAACCTGGAGTTTTCTCTGGGGAAATACACCTATCAACTGGCCATGAACCACCTGGGAGACATGGTATGCACATCTGCCCCAGGTTCGTCCATTTTGTAGCGAATAACAGTAAATTTGTGCTAGCATTTATCTCCTTCATTTCTTAGACAAGCAAGGAGATTGTGAAGACAATGACTGGGTTAAAAATTCCACCTAGACATAGCCTCTCCAACATCACTGACCCCGACGAAGGGGAAGACCACAGTCCCGACTCCATTGACTACAGAAAGAAGGGATATGTTACCCCTGTGCGCAACCAGGTAATCTGTTTGCTGCCATGCAATGGGCAGGACCCTTTGGGGATAATTTTCAAAACCACTGACCTGGATAAATACTCTTTCTGAAAACCATGCTCCCTCCATCTAGTAAGAAGTACCATAGGGCTCCATAATGCACATACTGTTAGCCAGACTTAAAGGAGGTGCTCCTGGTTATGTGTAGGGCAGGTTTGGAAAACACTTAGACTGGATTTTCAGATCTACCCACATGCAGGTCAATATTTAGCTGCGACAGATGGTGGGTTTTTAAGAAACACTGGCAGCCCAAAAAAAGAAATCCAAGGGGGGTATATTCCACAGTGGTAGCCAATGCTGTTAAAGCAGTTGGCCATCTCCACTTTAAAATAAACCCGAATATTCAGTTCTAGGCCATATCCGATGATTGGCACTGAATATCCGGTTTGCCAGGACCATCAAGAATTGCCATACTGGGTCAGGACAACGGTCCATCAAGCCCTGTATCCGGGTTTCCAAACAGTGGCCAATCTAGCTCATAAGTACCTAGCAGTTTCCCCAAAAGACACAGGTTCCTCAAAGCGTGTATCAGGTCAAGCAGTGATATCCTGAGTCCCTTTTAATAATGGGTTTATGGACCTTCACTCCAGGAACTTGTCCAAACCTTTTTAAACCCAGCTACACTACAGCTTTTACTGCATCCTCCGGTAATGAATTCCAGAGTTTGATTACACGTTGAGTGAAAAAATATTTTCTCTCACTAGTCTTAAATAGGTTACCCTGTAGCTTCATTGCATGTCCCCTAGTCTGTCTATATTTGATGGCGTGAACAATCGATCTACATTACTTGTTCCACTCCATCATTAATTTATGAACCTCAGATGTTTCTTTTCCAGGTTGAAGAGCCCTAACCTTTTTAGTCTTTCCTCATAGGGGTGTCCTTCTATCCCTTTTACCATTTTGGTGGCTCTTCTCTGTACCTTTTCTAATAACCCTATATCCTTTTTAAGATACGGCAACCAGAATTGCACATAATATTCAAGGTACGGTCATACCATGGAACGATCCAGAGGCATTATAATATCTTTTGTTTTATTGTCCATTCCTTTCCTTATCATACCTAGCATTCTATTTGCTTTCTTGGCCGCCGCTGCACACTGGGTGGAGGGTTTTAACATGTTATCCACGATGAAGCCTAAATCTTTTTCCTGGGTGGTGGTTCCTAATGTGGAACCTTGCATCGTGTAACCATAGTTTGGGTTGTTCTTCCCTAGGTGCATAACTTGCACTTGTCCACATTAAATTTCATCTGCATTTTGATGCCCAGTCTTCCAATTTATCAAAGATCCTCTTGCAATTTTCCACAATCCTCTTGGGTTTAACAACTTTAGATAGTTTTGTCTCATCTGCAAATTTTGATAACCTCACTCATTATTCCCTTTTCAAGGTCATTTATTAATGATGTTAAAAAGCCAGCGGACCCAGCATAGATCCCTAGGGTACTCCACTAGTCACCTTTCTCTATTGGGAAAACTGGCCATTTAGCCCTACCCTCTCCTTTCTATCCTTTAGCGCAGTTCCTGATCCACAATAGTACAGTGCCTCCTATCCCATGACTTTTTAGTTTTGCCAAACGTCTCTGATGAGGGACCTTGTCAAAGGTTTTCTGAAAGTCCAAATACACTATATTAACCGACTCACCTTTGTCAAACTGTTTATTCACACTTTCAAAAAACATAACAGATTAGTAAGACAAGATCTTCCTTGTCTTAAGCCATGTTGGCTGTCTCCCATGTAGCCATGACTATCTACATGTAAAGTAATTTGTTCTTGACTTATTTATTGATCCAGTTTTATATTCCACCTTTTCCTTCAATCAAAGTGGTTCAGAATGGGATATTAAATACAATGATTGTTATGATGGTTTCTACATTTTTCCCAGTACTGACACCAGGCTCACAGGCCTGTAGTTTCCCCGGATCACTCCTGGAAACCTTTTTAAAAATTGGCGTTACATTGGTCATCATCCAATCTTCAGGTATTACAGATGATTTTAATGATAGTTCAAAGATTACTAATAGCATGTCTGCAATCTCATATTTCAGTTCTTTCAACACCCTTGGATGTACTACCATCCGTCCAGGTGATTTGCTACTCTTCAATTTGTCAAATAGTTGTAATGCATCTTCCCGGTGTATCAATATTTCCTTCAGTTCTTCCGCAGTATCACCTTTAAATACCACTTCAGTCAGGGTAACATACCTACATCTTCCTCAGTAAAGACTGAAGCAAAGAATTCATTCAGTCTCTCCGCTACCTGACCTTGTCCCCTCTTAGTGTCCCTTTACCCCTCTATCATTAATGGTCCAAATGACTTTCTCACAGGTTTTTTGCTGCGAATGTACTTGAAAAAAAACTTTATTACATGTTTTTGCTTCCACAGCAAGTTTCTTCTCAAATTCTCTCTTTGCCTGCCTTATCAGGTCCTTGCATCTAACTTGCCAGTGCTTGTGCTGTTTCCAGTTTTCGTCATTTGGCTCTTTTTTTCCATTTCCTGAAAGATGTTTTTTTTGGAAACAGCCTCTCATGACCTCACCTTGAAACCATGTTGGCAGTTTTTTGGACTTCCTTCCACTTTTCTTAAAGCGTGGAATATAGCTGGTCTGGGCTTCCAAGATAGTCATTTTTCAACAACACCCAAACTTGATGTAAGTCGTTAACCTTTGCAAACTGCTCCTTTTAGTTTTTTTCTTAACTATTTTCCTCATTTATAATAGTCTCCCTTTCGTAAGTTAAAAGGTAGTACTGTGGATTTCATTTACAATCCCTCTTTCATGAATTAAATCAAACACGATCATGCTATGATCACTATTGCCAAGGGGCCCTAAAACCCTTATCTTGCACCAGATCTGGTGGTTCCTCTAAGGACTAGGTGCATAATGGCTTCCCATCTGGTCAGTTCATGAACCAGATGCTCAAAGAAACAGTCATTTATTTCAGCTAGAAAATTTATCTCCCTAGCACATCCTGCCATGACACTGACCCAGTCAATACCGGGGTAATTAAAATCAGCCCGAGTGATTCATAGCCACTATAGTTGTAACTTTTGTTAGCATTCCCTTGATTTCTTTGAGCAGATTTCAATCACCTTCCATTTGTTCATTCTGGGAAGGCCAACCGTGCGATAGTATACCCCCACTTTGCCATCGCTACCGTTCCCCTGTGACCCATGGACATATTTTCAATCCCATAGTAGATTCTACAGCGAATTTTGTTTTTCCTGCCAAAAACTTCTTAATCTGTTTGTGACTCAATGCCCTCTTTTCAACATATTCTGCCTGCCACTTCCCTCTCCACCAATTTGATTCAGACCTCGATCACCTCCGTATTAAATGTTTGTACACCAGGTTATTCACAGTGTCACCTACACTGGTTTGTCACTCTTCACCAATGTCTCTCGGAAGCATACGCCAATCACTAGACTAACAATAGTACAAGGCATGGCAGATTTTTAAAGAGTACTGTTATTCTTAACCTGTAAACAGGTGTCCTCAGGTTAGCAGCATGGAATCAGTCCTCACATATGGGGTGAACATCGACTATTGGTGGCAGCCCCTCTGCCGGCTTACCTTCAACGCACTTCCCTAGCTGTTCTATGATGAAAGCCTTTTGGAATTATCTGCACGCAATTTGCCGGCAGGTCCCCTTCCAGGCTTAAGGTGCAATCTTGCTCAGCATCAATACCGTGGACATAGCTAAAAAAATAAAAACAGCACAACAAAAATGAACAAACATATAAACTAATCGTTATTACAGCACTGCAACTCCAGGGGAGGAGGGAGGCGTTGTGAGGTATGATTCCTGCTGCTCCTGGAGAAACACCTGTTATCAAGCCGTGGAGTAGACTACTCGTTTCTACAGGCACCAAGCCAGGACGGCGGAGGTCCTCACACCTTATGCGGGTGACCCTCCCTAGCTCTGGGCTACACAGGAACCCCAGGCATTTGCAACAAGGAGAACTCCCTTTATGTCCAGCATCCAATCAAAGAGAAAGGCTTTGTACACCTGAATACCGCTTAAACCCTATCCACCTTAGTAGCCCCCAACGGAGAGGTGTCCGGGGAGCGCCAAGAAGTTGCCTAAACTCCTACAAAGACGGATTCCGGATCTACTGCCTGGCACAAAAGCACCTGGTCTCCTAACGGGCGACTCCCCTCTCCAAGGCAGTAATGGGCCGCCAACAAAGTCTGGCTTGAGGGACCAAGTTTTGCAGGCCTGCAGATGGTATCTGCCAAGGGTACCAGGGAAGCGGGAGACTGGAGCTACTTGACGGGCAAGCCATAGCCCGTTACCACCTAGTGGGCCGCTTGACCCAACCCTGCAACGGGAAGGTCAGCCACCCTGTAAAGGCCAAGGTGACTAGCAGTCAGGCCACCCCTTCCCAGGAACAAGGTCACACTTCATCCCGGGACACAGCTAACGAAACCAGATTATTAGGGTCAAAACGATCCAGACGAAGTAGAGTCTTGCAGTAGCACCTTCTTACCTCGCCTACATGCGTTTTTCTCTCACGGTCAAGCGTAGATGGACAAGGCCTTCTACAGTCCCAGGGTCATGCCCCAGGGAACCACCCCGCCTTCAGCCTACGGGCTTGCATGACGCGCCTAGGGATCAGAAATGTTCGGAAGAAACTACCTTGGTTAAGGTGGAAACGGAGGTGGAGACAATTTTTGGGATTGACCACTTTGGATGGAAGGTCCTAGAGGGACTACCATGTTCACTTATAGAAGCGGGTGTAAGGCCTGCTCACAGTACCAGGGCCTGAAGCCTCACCTCACTCCCTTGTGCACCACGTTTGTCACACGGCTACCAGGAGGAGAGGTCTTTCAGGAAAAGGAAGCGGAGAGGAGCGGTATGCCAATTCGGCTCAAAAGGGTGGGCGGAGTCAGGTTGCTTGCAAGACCACATTCAACTCCCACGCAGGGGAGGTGGCGGACGGATAGAAGGCAGTTGGTGCAAAACAGCAAACACCTGACGGGAAACCGGGACACCAAGGAGGTGAAATGACAGAGAGTGTCTTCCACCAGAGAGTTCGTGAGCTGACAGAGCTGAGAGGTGGACCCCGAACAGAATTGGATTTAAGGGCCCAGATTGGATAAGTGCCAGGAGGTACTGAAAGTACTACTGGTACAGTCCCAGGAGAAAGGAGTCCTCTGTACGTAGCTGACACCACACAGAAAAAACCTTTTCCACTTCAGGGCATAGGTTTTCCCTAGTGGTACTGATTTCTAGAGGCCAGGACCGCATCTCTCAAACATCGGGAGGTAGGCCGCCAAGAAGACCAAAACTATCCAATTGCAGCTTCCAGGCACATCAAATTGAGAGCTTTGAGATTGGGCGGTGTAGAAGAGAACCATGTGGTCTTGAGAAAGAAGGTCGGGCTGCAAACCAGAGGTAGTGGAGTGTCCACTGCTAGTTGAAGCAAGAAGTGGAAAACAAAAGGGTCTGCCTCGGCCATCCTGGGGGCTACCCAGACGTACCAGAGCGCCTTGTCCTTGAGTGAATCTTGCAACAAGGTTCGGGCACCAACAGGCTGTTGGGAGGACATGCATCACAGGAGGCCATCCTGGAACCAGGAATTCAGAAAAAGAATCTGCTGCTCATCCGCAGAGGGATTGCGATGTCTGGAGCAAGAACCTTGGCTAGCCTGTCTGTTCCAGGGGCTGGCAAAGAGATCATATGGACTGGAAATCCCCATCTCAGGGAAAAATCTTCTGAACCACCACGGGATGGAAAT